>JAWNLX010000124.1:5765000-6432500 GCA_035042055.1 Drosophila macrothrix | reverse complement strand
TGGAGGAGATAACATAAAATGTGGCTAGAAGTGGTTATACGCTATCTGCCTCTACCTATCCCTAAGGGTGGACTATCTGCCTCATAATACAACCCCCCCCCCCCCTTTCCCTTCTAACCCCTTCTTCTATATCTATATGTGTTTGAGTTTTACTTTTCAATGCGGCCTGCTCTGTGCTGTGTGTTGGCTAAAACCAACAGAAACAACAAAAAAAAAAGTATTTATGTATACATATATATATATAGAATATATATGTCAAGAGAGAACTCTCGCAGTCGCGTAATTAGGGAACTTGCCACGCACTTGACTCGCTTACGTGCATGTTGTGCAACGAAAGGGGGCAGAAGGGGGACTGATGCGGCTTATACGTGGCGAATAGATCAACATGCGGCCAACTTAAACACAAGTCTGCGAATCTCTCTACTAATGCAGCGCAGGCGTTGTAGAAGAAAACTGGGTTAATCTTAAACGAAGAAACAAGTCTACGTTGAAAGATAAACCATTTTGAAAGTTATAATACCTAAAAGAGACTTTTCGTAATTTGATTAAAGTATTTATTTTTAGAACTGCAGCAGTTGTTATTAGCCAAGAAGTTAGTCTTCCTGGATATAAGTAATGTTGTACTCTACACTTCAATGAAGTCTTAAAGCAATTTTACAATTCTTTCAAATTATTAAGTAACATGTGTAAATGACAAAAAGTCAAAAAGCTGTTTCTAGTCATGCTTTTCATTAATTAATTAATTTATTATTACAAGTGATCAGTTAGGAAATATGTATAGTCCACAGTTGCAAATTAATAACTCAATTTTAGGAATTCTGTGGAACATTTCGCAGTTGTTTTACTTGCAATGAAAATGCAATTTTTGATTATTTTTGCGATAATCATAATTTTGGTAAATTTACATCACTCCAAAGCAGATAAGCAGACAACATGAGTAGAATCACAACACTATCTCTAAAATTCGCTTGCTTTTAAGGACCCTGCCCCCATAAAAGGGGACAAAGTGACGCTGTTATTTTCCATTAAACGCTGCCGCTGAGCAGCAGCAGCAACAACAAAAACTGCACAAAAAAACACCGAACAGCATAATTGATGCCTCCCGGGAGCTGCGATAAAAACAAATCAGCGAAGCACACACACACAACACACACACACACACACACACACACGCGTAATTCAATAGGGATGGGGCTGGCGCATCAAGCGGAGCTTGCCCCCAAGTCAAGCCACCCATAACGCAGCTGTCTCGACTGCCACACACGCACACACACACACACACACGCATGTGTGTGTGCGTTGTTGGCAGCGTCGCTTAATATAATTCACACCATTAAACCAAGAGTTGCGGCATTTGCCCGGTTAGACATAAATTTTTATAGACAACACCCCTTTTTGGGGTTTCGTGTGTGAGTGGGGCGTGGGGGTAGGGGGTAGGGGAGGGGTGTGTGTGTGCCTGATAGTAACAGCAGCAACCCCCAAAACAGACGGAATATGTTAAGTGTGTGCTTTTTTTGCTTCTTTTGGGCAGGGGCCAAGCGAGTCGGTCGCTTATCAGCGTTGTTTTGGCTTTTTAGACAGTTCATTTTTTCTTTTTTTTTTATATTTTTGTGTAAATTTGCGTTGGCTTTTTATGCACAGAGAGAAATCTACCTTCCCAAACTCCCCAGAGGCAGCCTAAAGTGTGCGCTGCATGCAACCCCTCAGCCTTTTAGCTTATCAACGCGTTATGCCAAAACACAAACACACACATGCAACACACACACACACATGCAACACACACACACACATGCAACACA
This sequence comes from Drosophila macrothrix, assembly GCA_035042055.1. Taxonomy (NCBI): domain Eukaryota; kingdom Metazoa; phylum Arthropoda; class Insecta; order Diptera; family Drosophilidae; genus Drosophila; species Drosophila macrothrix. The sequence goes on along the minus strand of JAWNLX010000124.1, from coordinate 6,430,701 downwards.
CACACACACAACCACACAGCAGCGTCACAGCTTGAGTATCCCTAGGTAGGTGTTCGGGGTTTGCTCAGGGGCTCATGATTGTGGTTGTGTTGGTGAGAAGGGGAGAGGGTGGGCGGTGGTGTGCTCAGGGGTTGCTTGCTATGTGCTACTTAGCCTAATGTAAACCGTGTGCATGCCTCGCTGCGCAGCAGCGGCAGCGGCAGCAACAACAACAACAACACAAATAACCAGCGGAAGATAAGTGTTGCAGCTGCTGAGAAGCTCGATAAACAGCTATCCTATAAAAAATCCCAGAAGAAAGAAACAAAAAATAATAATAAAAATTATCTCGTAAATAAAAGTTAAGTACATTTTTCATTGTTTTTGGGAATTCAACTCAATTTAATTAGCAGGAAATATAGATTATGGAATTCTATCTCATATTTTACAATAGCTCTTTTGTAAATTCTGTCATTCAAATCAGACCATAATAATCAATAAAAGAACAATTTGTTTATCTCGTTTAAATTGTTTACCTCTGCGAATTGGGTGAACTAATCCAAATTTTGTTCAAAATTCTGCCAAAACTGATGCGAATGCGTCGATTTGTTTGCGAATAGCGTCTAAGCCAATACTTTGATTGCAAACAGCTATAAATATACGATAGAGATAGAGCATATTGTTATCTTTAGTTAAACATAATAATAATCCTTAAGATCATATCATCCATAACGTCAGATAAATGCATTCAAGCAAAAATATTTAAATTATATGCGAATGCATATCTCAAGTCAGCATGCGATTTAACATAAGAAACAACAAAATAGTTGCCTGAAAATAGTAGTCTGTAATTATTGTATAAAATTGAAGTTAATCTCCTAAATTCGTGCTTGTATCTGAAGGCAAAACTCTGTCTATATCTTAATTATAGAATCTTAAACTGAAAATATCAAAATTTCTTTGATTCGAGATTCTTAAATCTTTAATATATTCTTGGTTGTAGACATTTATCTGTTTCTATTTAATTCACTTTGAATTAAAGAATAGATTTTGAATTCTAAGAAAAAGAAAAGAAAAAGATGCCCCACCATATTGAGCAACAAAATACAGGGTATGTTCAGCACTCTGCTGCGCAGCGATGCTTGGCCTCTTCGCCAAGAAACTCTTGGCATACATTCACACAGAAACGAGAAGGGGGAACACTCTGGTTACCAACTTTCGTAGTAGACACACCTTAGCCGAAAACTTTAACTCCTTGTGCACCTATAAATCGCGGCAAAAATGTGCCCAAAGGCGACGCACGGCGGCAACTTTAACATTTGATATACAGCGAGAAAAAAGCAACAGCAGCCAGCTGCTTATTAGCAAAAGTGCATTCTTCAGTCTCGCTGGCATGCTTTCATTTAGTATATATACATATATATATATAGATGGAGTTATATATGTATATTATCTGGCTGGTCGGGCTTCAGTTGCATATTTTAAACTTGTTGAGCGAAAATTAAATTTTTAATGAATTTTATGCGCGCAAAGTTTTCACGTGAGCCAAAAGTAAAAAGGGTAAAAACTGCAGCAGCCAGTTTTAGCTTTAGCTTTAGCTGCTGGCAACAAGCTCGAAGGTTTTTCATTTTGGCTGCCAGTTTTTGATTTAATTAAAACATTCTTTGAGCTAGCGCTGAAAAGTGTTGCAAAAGCTTCAAGCTGTAATGCAACAAAGCTATTTAAAAAGTTCAGTTCACTTCTTGATACATTTTTTTCCTGCAAAATGCAGCAGGTGAGTCTTAAAGTGTTTAAAACTCTGCACGGCGCTCGAAAGTAGGCAATAGATTTTTGCCAGGGTGTGTTTGGCTGGGCCGATTTGAACCTGCGCCTGCTGGCCCATATATCAAAGGCGCTGCCAAGCCAAGTAAAATCCAAACACTCACAACATAGACTGAGCACACACACACACACACACATATTTGAACTGGCGGCGACGGCACTTCAGCCTTATTGATTTTCAATTAAAAATGCACAAACTCCAAGGCAATTAGCCCAGTTTTCGGTAGGCGTCTCTCTGTTCTCGTCGGAGTCGGCGGCGGCAGGCCAACCTGGAATGCGCCTGCTGCCTAAAATGCTGCAACGGAAATTGCTTACAACAACAATTACCATGGGCAACAATGCTACAGACAGGCGGACAGGAAGGCGGACAGGCAGGCAGGCAGGACTCGTGCAGCTGCCAAATGACTCGGCACAAATGCACTGCTAATTGTATAGTTTACGGAGTAAATTGATTAAGCAGCTCAAGTAGACTACAACTATAATATATAAAGGTGTAAATATTATCACAAAAATGAAAAGGCAAAGTTATGGCTATGGAAAGTTTTAATCCCTCCCAACAAGTGTATATTTTTGCCATTCATTTCAGTTCAAAATTACGTTTCCAACTTTGAATTACTTTGGAGGTTAAAGGATGATTGAAAAGATTTGGTTCTTTAAAATCGGACTACATTTGACAAAGTTACGGCTGTGTTAAGTTTTGATCCCATAATTAATTTTAACATAAAAATCGAGTCTGAATCGTGTTTTCAACTTTATATGTGGGATTAATAGAGAGGTGAAAAACTAATAATTTTTCTAAATAATCTTTAATAGTTAGAATAAAGCAACTAATCTGATCAGATTATATCATTGAATCTAGTAGGCATATTAAGGCAGTCGATAATGAATTCAATACATAGTTTCAACCTGATCGGATTGCATTGTTAATTTTCAGAAATTTACAAAAAATATATGTACTAAATATTGTTGATAATGGACAAAGAAGAATACATCTGATCTACCTGATCCTGAAAACACTTTCTCTAAAATTATTATTCAGAGTATTCAGAAACCAACAAGGCCGCATTGTAAAATTCTGCTTGTAGCTGATGTATGCACACACACACACGCACACACACACACACACTAAGAGGCAAAACTTTTTGGCTCAAGTTATGTAGGTGTTGACGTTGTTGACGAGTCATCAGACACAGAAAGTGCATTGAAGTAGCAGCAGGCAGGCGGGCAGGCAGGCAGTCGGTTGAAGCACTACCTCAACTGGCCATGCCAGTTTAGTTCAGTTCAGTGCAGTTCGTTTCACACCAGACCCGACCACAGCTGTTCAGTTTTGGTAACACCTGCTCCCTCCCCGGCCACCATAATTGCGAGCTGCCGCTAATTCGCATAGACCAGACGACAACTTGACAGGCGCACAAAACTTGTGAGTTGGTGAGCAAACTGTACAAATGACTCGCTGATTGCTGAGAGTCGGTGGTTGCCATTTGATTGACTGACTGCTGACTGACTGACTGACTGAGGGGGTGATGGAGGAGCTGGAGTTGTTGCTCACGATTATTGGCTGCACCATTCGACGCTGCCACAAAATGTTGCTAACGATACTTTAGCTGCCACTCTTGGCCATGTCAGTGGCCCAGACGAAGCCTGTCACCGTCTAGGCATGGAATTTCGAATGCAATTACAACTCAAATTCGGTTCTTCGCTTCTCTCTCTCTCTCTCTCTCTCTCTCTCTCTCTCTCTCTCTCTGTGTCTGTAGTAGTCTGTCAGCAGTTGAAAAAGTGTAGCATACTTTTGTGCGTGCGACGGAGAATGTCAGCTCTTATCGAACAATGTGGCAGCAGGCAGAAGGGGGATGAGGTGCGGTGCGTGTGCTGGATTAATTGATGGGCTAAATGTACAGACAGCAAATCCATTGTGTAATTAAATAGTTAATATTCATTAAGACACGAACTGTATTCCAGCGTAAATCACAATTAGCCCGTTTTGGCTTTAAATTCCATCTAGCAAAAGTTTAAGTTTACATAATATGAGTTAACTTAATAATTTATATTAGTTTACTCGAAATATGCAACATAACCATAGATATATTTTCTTTTAATCTCTTATAAAATCTTCTAAAATAGTTTTATTTGTTATACAGTAGAATAGTAATAGCTAAAGCAATCAATTTGCAAAATTCACCAGATTATTTCTTTGGTTTATCTATTTTAATAATCAACAAAACAAAATAAGCGTTTAAAATCATGTTCACTGTTTTATTTACCAGGCTTATACAGAGCTATAAGCATTGACGGCTTTTACGCAAATCGGTTTAGTTGTGGCCTGTTTTATTTTTCAGTGCATGAACACAACAAATGTTACATTGCTTGCAACCTGTTTCGCTCTCATTCTCTATCAAAGTCTACCCTTTTATCGCTCGCTTTCTATCTCATTCACTCACTCCTGGCCAATCTGCCATGTTGTGAACGCATTTGGCCGGAAATGATATCCGCTGTGTTAAAGTCTGCAAGTTGGACCGTAGCTATTGTTGTGGCGACTGATGTTGTTGTTGTTGCTGTCGTGTCGTGGTGTTGCATTTGCCGCTTCGCTGCACCGCCGATTGGCAAATGGCAGCAACTGGCAACTGGCGGCAGCAACTCAGCCTTTGTCTTTAAGTGGCCAATGAACACGGACAGGTAAACAGACGGGCAAAAATAAAATGCCAGAACGAGAAGCGGCAGCAAAGATACACAGAGTCGAGAGGAAAACAAACGTGAAAGGGCCAAACTCTGTCTGTCTGTCTGTGTCCGTTTGTGTTTGCTTTGTGCAACTGTCAGTTGTGGATTTTTGATCAGCTAAACACTGTAAATGGAGTGAGAGAGTTGCAAATAGTTGAAGTAATGCAGACATAAATGCGCAATCATCACAAGTATTCCACACAAATCACGAATGCACAACAAACAACACTATATTTGACAATCGTATATATAGAATTAATCAATTGTGTAAAATTAAAAATGTGTACAGCATATAAAGACTTGATTAATTTACTTTATTAATATAATTTCATCATAGCCATCATTTAATCCAGCTCAACATGCTGTAAGCCAAATTGAATTCAATCCAAAGATGTTCTGTTTAATAACCCAAATCCACACGCCCAATTCTCAGCAATATATCAAACTGTACAACACCAACTCTTCAACCACACAACAAATTCAACCACAATTTGCCATCTTTCTACGCATAATGCCCTTTAAATGCGCGCATTAACAAGCCGCAGCATCATAAAAACGAAATGTTAACGTCAACAATTGCCTGCAAAAAAATGTTCTTCACTTTAACCCAAATAGAAGGAGAGGTGAAAAGAACAAAAACGCCAACAGCACACGCTGCGTATGCGCAATGCACAGCAAATTGCCGGCAAGGCACATAAAAGCGATTTAGCGCATTAAAGCAAAAGCGGAGCCCCAAACACAACAAGAAAACCGCTTTTAATTCTTTCTTAAGCAAGCAAATAAAATTATGCAGCCACGGCATAAACACGGCAAATAAATAATATGCACAGGGGGTGGTGGATGTGTTGTCTTACTTATATGCGAGCAACTCAAATCTTGGGGTAGAAAAACTCCCTTGAGTGCCTTTCAAAAAACACATTTCACATTTGGCTGGCAAAGCAGCGAAAAGCAGAAGAACACAAATGCCAAAGACACTGGCAGAGAGTTATGTCTGCCGCAGACAGTGAAACAAACAGCAGAGCCAGATGTAAAGAGCAAAAAGTTGCTCGCTGCTTTTATTTATTTATTTCGTTTTTTATTTTTTTGCGCTGTGTGTGTTTAATGAGCTAAGCGGAAGGAAGTCAGTCAGCGGGAACAGGCAAAAATAGAAGAAAAAAAAGAAAAAACAAAAAAAAAAACGAAGAACAACGTCAAAGTCAACGTCGTAATATAAAATAAATAAAAACAGGCAAACATTTTTAAAGTCCCTTCGCCCCTTGTGCCTTGTGCGACAGTTTTCATAAAGCAAAGTTGAAAATTAGCGAGCGTCTGTCACTTTTGCTTTCTCTTCTTGAGCCAAAAAGTTGAATTTGTGATTTGGCTCAGACGGCCGCCAGATGTTGCCTGAACTCTCTTCAAAGATTTGGGGTTGCTCTACACAAATTGAACTCGGCCCCGCCCCCCACCCACCGTATTAGGACTGAGTCTCCCAGGAGTCCACATTACAACAGCTGGCAGCTGTCTGTAGCCAATATTAGTGGAATTTAATTTCTTTAAATTCACATTTTTGCACAAAAGGGCTAACAAAAATTTCATTTGAAAGCTAAAATTGAGTTTATTTGCGTTTGGGACACATAAAATACGCTTTTAAAAGCGGGCTCTAATTAATGCGTTGTAAAAGTAAACGACACAGATTAATGCCATTCTACGAACGGAACGGGACGGGACACGTTAACGATAATGATGAGTAAAATGTGTTTGGCAAAAATAAAAAAAAAGATTTTTGTGCAAATTGGTTTTGGCCTTAAGAGTTGTTTATATAAAACCAGTGCTTTTAACAAAACTAGCACAAGTTTATTAGGGCCCTTACCAGCCTTTATCGATACAGGGTTTAATCAAATTGGGCCGCTTCTTCTGTTCGGATTACAAGAACGGTATAAACTACTTAGGGAAAAGCCCAGTGATTTTCATCCACCACTTGAAATTCTTGAGGCAAAGCAGCAGAAGTTACAACATTTATCCCTAAGCTCTTGTAATGTAAAACACGTGCTAAATATGCCACAGTAACAACAACAGCAACAGCAACAGCAACAAGAACAACCGAGTCAAAGGCAAAACACAAACAGGTAATAAAACACTGCCGTTTAGATATTTGACTAAGATTTTCAATAAAAACGGCAACAATCCAACAATCCAAGCACCCGCACCGGCCTCGGCCCCGGCCCAACCCACTAAATCCATGCCATAAGCCCAAGACAATCTAATTTTATAGCGTTGAATGTGCTTAGGCCAGGCCAGCAGCCCCGGCTGATTGAGGCAGCCCCAAATAAATTGCGGCAGTCAAATTGTAAGCCCAGCCCAGGAGAGAGTGTGGCGGTTTGCAGAAGGAGCAAAGCGCGACCGTGTAATGCGCTCAATCAAAAGTCAAATGTCTAAAAATATTATGAAAAGCCTTTTCTGTCCGCTGCGCCAGTATGCTCTCTGCGCCAACCAACCAGTCAGTCAACCAGGCAGCCAGGCAGGCAGCAGGCAGTCAGTTAGTGAGTCAGTCAGTCGATCCCTGGGGTCTTTGGCTACGGGGTTTGTTTTCGTTGCCGGCCAACGCCTGTTTAGCATTCATTTATGCTGGCCTTTGGGGGTTTGGGTTTCCGCTATTGGTCTGGCGATGTGCTTATCGTGATGCCTACACTGCACAAAAAAAACTTCAGTATCAATTAAAATCCTTGTTCTACACATTTTATAACATTCTTGTGTAAATCAAGGCAATTAAATTCAATGAATTCAGTGGTTTATGGACAAAATTGGGTTTTAAAAACAGCACTCAATTATTAATATCTTTTGGCTTAAAAATAATTCAATTTGAATAGAAATCAACCCACTCAAAACTTGGTTTTAATTTACTTTAAGCATTGCTCTACAAATCTCTCTCTTTCATTAAGATATACATATGTACAATCTATAAACACCATTTTTTTGTGCTGTGCATCACTCATACACTGATATCTGCATCGCAATCGGTTTCGATTTCTTTTCATTTATACACTTTCCTGTTTGGCCAGGCCAAAACTTTGTTTCCTAGCTCCTAACTCGAACGCTCTGCCGTGTGTTCTGCTGCTGCTGCTGCTTCTGCTGCTGCTTCAATCCTCTTATATAAGGTATACACATATATATATATATATTTTCTATTATTGGCTCCATTTACTTTTCGCAGTTGCTGTTTGGCTCTCTGTGTTTGTTTATGCTTCATTTTGATTTTCTCAGCTTAAATTGTATTTGTTGTTTCTATTTTCGTTAGTTATCCGAGCGGTCAGCGTGTGGCAGGAGCAAGAAGTAGATGAAGAAGTGGCAGCTGTAGCAAGTGGATATTTTCGTTTACATTTGCCTCAACCGTAGCAGGCACTCTCCGAGTCCTGTGGAAGCTTACAGGACTCCGTTTTAGTTTACTGCCACATACCCCTTATTTCCTTCTTTTTTTTTTCTTTGCTGCTGTTTCTGTTTATTTTGTTAGTTGAGTCGTCGCCTGCAAGTTTATTTGTGTTTGGCTTTCTAAAGCGTTGCGTCCTTTCTTAGACTTTTTTTCTGTTCCCTCGTTTATTTTATTTTTTTTTTTTTTTGCTGTAAGTTCATGTCTAAATTTATGTGGCCGCAATTTATTTAAATTTATGTGGCTTTTGTCAAATTGATTTCAATGTTAAGAAGGGTTGACAACAGGCTAAATGTGTGGCAGGAACAAAGGGACGAACGGGCGAACGGACGTGGCTCTTTTACAATTTTACAACACTGATTGAGTTAGCACAGGCGAAAGGATAATAATATGGAAGATGTGTGATGGATAATCAAAAGCGTATTAAGCTGAACACTGAAATAAATGCGTAATGTGAAACACAAGATTGGCTCTGAGGGCTGTTTTAATCAAAAACTTATCATTAAAAAAAATAAAAACAAATATTGTGCGGCGATATATAACAGGTGTCATTATATATAACATATGGATATATATAAAATATGTACATGCATAAATGAGAAATTGATATAATTGCGGATGACACGTGTCAGATAATAAATGAAGTGTGAAAATGTAAAGGTATGGGTTTGTCGGATACAATAAAGATACAATTGCTACGGAAAATGGGGAGAAATAGCTGTGTGTATAAAACAAATTTCAGATATATATTTGTATTATAATTATAAGCGAATCAATAGAAAAAAGATTAGTAATCTCAATTAGTACATATGCCTAGGGCAGATCGATTGAATCGACTAACAAATAAATAGACAAAAACCAATCAATGTAAATTGTGATAGAGTTTTTATGTTAATATCATTAATGCAAATGTCTAGTCAGAGTGCTTAGCTAGCTATTCATTGTGCTTTGGCCCTGTCATTGACAGCCACTTGATATTGAGGAAGCCGGGCTAAAAAAACAAATCATTAGTTGGGCCTTTTATGACAGGCCAAATAGACAGAGTGAACCATCCATCCAACCCCCATCTATAAAAAATTTAGGGATTGGGATTGGGGCAACAAGCGTGTTTTTTGGTGGTGGGCTGATTTCCTTATGCAGCCGTTGGCATAAAAAACGTTTTCATATCAAAATGGCAATAAATAACAAACAATGCTGTCTGCAATTTTCCACTTTATAAAAGAAAAAGCCATAAACAAAACGGTGGCTGGTGTGGGTGTTTGGGACGCGGTCGGGATCGGGGTCGGGATCGGGGGCGGCGGCATCGAAACGAGCCTGAAAATTATCATCTTGTTGTTGTTTTTATTTCTGTGCCCGCTTGGCTCACTCATAAATGCAGGCAGAGGAAGCGACCGGAAATGACTGACAGAGCAAGGCGTGGGTGCTACGGGGGAGCGAGTAGGCGCCCAACTTGAAGCATATTTTTGTGCCTTGCAATTAATTAATCTCCAAGGTAATAACAAAAGCAACGGCAACAGCAACAGCAACAGCAACAGCAACCAAAAACAACAACAACAGCAATTGTTTTGCGCTACATGTTTTATTGTTTTGTATAGCATACTTTTTGGGGCTCGTCTGGCTGGCAATGAAAAACTCGAACAGAAAAGCCGAAAAAAAAGAAGCAACAAACAAGAGAATGTCTGCAACTCTTTGACGGGTTGCGAGTTTGAAAACATATTTTTTCTGCATTTTACTTGCTGCTGTTTTTGTTTTTTTTAGATGGCGTTGAAGCGTCATTTTAATTTATGAAATTGTTGACAAGCCCTGCAGACTGAGAGACTAAGTGGGTGGGGCAGTTTGTGTTATCAGCGTTTGACATTCCATGCAAATTGGTTTGAAAGGTTGAAAATGTTGTGCTTTGCGTTCAGGCGAAGTTAAGGGAAGGCTTCTTATCATTTTCATTAAAATTGTGCTGGCAAGAAAACATTTTTCTAAATATTTTTTGATAAGGACCATGATGGTAAATACCTGCTAAAGAGAATATTACATTTATATACATAATATGCTTCTGTTTCTCCTTTGATGCGGCACTCTTCAATTTATTGCTCATTAAATGCAACAGAGAATTACCATATAAAAAGTGTGTGCAGCTAATTGAGGAGAAAATCGTAGCCACATACTAAATAATGCAGTCGCGGACAAATAAATAAACCGTGCGCAAATGTTAAATTGTATTATATAAAACTGGTTACGGTGGAGAGCAGTTCCCATTTCTACACATAAATATCGCAATTCGATTTTAATGTGCGGCAATCGCATAAACAAACAAATGGCAACAACACAACAAGTCACATAGAAAGTCGCCGCAGAAAATACATTTAATTTGTTAAGCAGAAAAGTGAAAATCAATGGACAGGAATCAAGTGTAGCCTTTCATTGCGTTATATATACATATATACATATATATATATATATATATATAAATATATTTATTTATTTCTGTTTTTTTTTTACAATTTTCTCTTTTATTCTTATTCGGGTTTTCAAGTGCGGTTTGTGCCCGCAAAATAACTCAGCTCGTTAACTGCACAAATAACATGTCAGCACTTTTGCAATGGAGCTTCAAACAGAGCCGAGAATGCGCCACAAATTTGCGGCACTCGAGAGAAGTGAAGGTTGGTGCGGCGGTCCCGAGGTCTGTTCCATCATTACTCAAGTGTCCTTAAGGTTCGTATACCAAATAAAATGAAAGCCCGTTCAAATAAAACACAGCCAGAGTCTGGGCTTAATGCCTGACCAAAAGTATTAATCACACACACAACCCTAGCCACGGTCTGCAAAGTTTTCTTTATTTTTTTTTTGCTTTTTCCATATCGTTGCGCCCTCGAGTGAGGAACAGAAACCAATAACTAAACCCTTCGTTTGCGCAAACTACATGCCCCAAAATTAGTGAATGAAATGCCAAAGAGCAATCGATAAGAGTCGATGCTGCGGTTTTTTGGTTAGCAAAAGCAACAAAATAAAAACAGAAAAGGCGAAAAAATAATAATCGAGCTAGCTGATGAACAGTCAGATGCTCTGCTTCAAATATTTCCCATCTGATGGAAAGATACATTTTTGAAATAATTAATTCTAGACTGGGCAATAAAAACTTGTCAATAACCACTTATCAATGGGGGCTGCTATGGCTGAGCATCGCTTATAATTTCCAACTTTAAATAAGTCACTGTATAAGCAAAATGGCCTCTAAGCACTCGTTTTCAATAAATATCTCATATCGCTCTCAATTTGCGCTTTAATTCTAGCACATAAAAAAGTGTTGTTGGCCAACATTTGGCTGATGCGTAGTTGTTGCCCCTGTGGCCACATAAAGTAAATAAAATATAAATGTTTATTTATATGTGGCAAAAGAAATACAAAATATAAGTTTTGCAAAAAGTGAAAGCAGCGTGGAGCATTAATAAAATAAGCAGCAGCGGCGCCGTTTGCTGCTGCGCTATAGTTTTTATATTTCGCCTTCATTTTTGCTACAAGTCGTTTTTTATGTTTTTTATTTTGGTATTTCTTTTTGTATTGCATGCAGGCGCCTCGAAAATTGCGGTTAGTTTTGTTCGGCTACTCTTTGCAAGTGTTTGCTGTGTTTGCTGTGTGTGTGTGTGTTTTTGTAACTGCGTTGCGGTCTACAGTTGGCTGACTTCGACTGCTTCCCTACCTCATGCTGCTCCCTCCTGTCCCTACCAATTCTATTCGCCGCAATGGCGAAACAAAAGCTGCAAAGCTGTTACCCATTTTCAGCAGCCCCCAAGCAAACCAGATCCAGAACCAGAACCAGACCCAGACCCAGACCCACCCCAACAAGCTGTGGCCTGTCTGTGTCTCAGTTTGCTTTTTGTCTCAGTATGCGTGTGTATTTTGTGTGTGTGTATGTGTGTGTGTGTGTGTCTGGGTAGCCGACGCTTGGTTCATTGATTTTGGTGTGGAAATGAACTTTGCTAGTTTTTTAGGATTTTGCGGCATCGTCAGCTGAATTTTTTCTCGCTTTCTTGTTAGCTTTTTCTGTCTTTGTTTTTTTTTTTGTTTTTGTAGATTTTCGGCACTTTGTAAGCATTATTTGTTTTCGCTTTTATTTATGCTGCGGTCTGTTTTGTTAAGCATGCAATTTTTGGCTTTCTCTTGGCTTGCTGGAGTTTAAACTCACATTTGTGAAAAGATGAAAGCCAAAGCAATTGCTTTGCAATTAGAATATTGGCAGATTGGCAAAAGATTAGCAAAAATGCTGTGATTGCCAAATAACACATGCGAAATGCTCTCAAATATGCCATTCAATTTGCAGTTGTATTTTGGTTAAGACAAGCAGAGCTAAGAAGTATTTAAATGACTCGAAATAAGCTATGGAATTGTTATATGTATTAGTAGAGATTTTATAAAATATGCTTTAAAAGAAGGATTATTTTTCACTTTTACCAGTTCACTTAATTTCAGAATTATTCGATTTTGCTGTTGGCATTTGTATTTTGTGTGCAAGGGTTATATTTGTGATTCATTTTATTTGCATTGGTACCTTATCGCAACTGAATGTTAACATGCACATTTGAAAACAGTGCAAACCAACTAAAACTGTCTGACAGTTGGTTCCGCTTTAATGCATAGCCAAAATATTACGTCAGCGTGAAAAACACATGCATCTCATAAACCCCATAAAAGCAGCACTCATGCATACAATTTATGTATATGTCAACTTCTTGTCCATTTAAATAACAAATTTTGCAAATAGCTTTGAACAATGAAAGCGTATGCAAAATAGACACGCCTCCCCGCCGCCGCCTCAAACAAACACATAAATGCCAAAATAAAAATGTCCACATTTATGCAAATAAAATTCTCACAAAATCCATAACAAATATGTAGGAAAAACGTACGTTTTTCATTGTGGTAATGCTAAACATGAACATAGCTGAAATTCATAAAATAAATAAATGAAAAAACCGCCGATTTCAGCAACAAAGAAAATGTGAAGCGGCTCTCAGTGGGTTAGTCGAGAAAATGTGCCCAGCATTCAGCTGCTCTGCAGCTAAATTAGCTGGCCAGGCTTAAGGGCCAGAGTCAGAGGAGCAACATCAAACAGCGGCAGCTTAAAGCGAAGGTTGCACAACGTGCGAACTGCAGCAATTGAAATGAAATGTTAAAAGTAAATCTGTGTGGGTGCGAGTGTGTTTGTTGTGTGTGTGTGTGTCTCTGTGTATGTTGCATTGTTGTTGTTATTTTGGCATGCATAATAGACAACGCAAAGCCAACGCAAAGCCAAAGCCAAAAGGCGCCAAGCACTCACCTAGGCTAAGGGTAGGATTTTCTATAGTTTGCGCGAGAATATCTCTATGTAAGCTGGCAGTGTGCATATTGCCCTAACTTTGAAAGGGTATATTCAGTGGGACAAGCAAATCGTGCAGATTAACTGAGTGTCACTTTTAACAAAAAACTTATGGGAAAAAAGTGCTACTAAGAGTCGAGTCTCTAATTCAAGCTTGCCAAAATTACCACATATTGGAAATCATATAGGATCGAAACAACTAAATTTTAACAGTCGCTTGTGCAGCAGAAAAATCTAAATAATATTGCACTTTCAATTTTATAATCATAGTATCTATAAGCCTATCTGTCTATATTAATTTTTTAATTGATACTTTATTATACTCTCCAGGCGAAATACTTTCTTATTTGCAGAAACAGTTTTTACTGCAACTAAAAATATTTTATTTAGATGTATTTTTCAATCAAACTAGTTAAGAAAATGTATTTGTTTATCTATACTTTTTGCTACTCAATTTTATTTTATATACCACGTGGAGCAACTCTTAGAGTATTTAGTCAGTGTTCTGGCCAAAGTAAACACTTCACACATGTAAACAATCACTCGTCTCATGCATATGCAAGTCACACCCCACCCCTGCCACCCACTCTCTCTCTCTCTTTCAGCCCTCTCTTACAATGTTTGCTCGCTTACGTGTCCGAGCTGCTCTCCTACAACCCTCTTCCTTCCACAACCAGTCTCTCATGTTGTGCAGCCACTTTAATAAATGAAAAACCATCCAGTTTTTGTTTACTTGCAAGTGTTTGTTGTTCGTGTGTGTTTATTGTTGCTGCTGTTTTGTTCTATTGTTGTTGTCGTTGGCGTTGTTGTTGTTGTTGTTGTTGATTCTGGTTATTTGGTGGCGCTTTTGTCACTCGGCTTTCACTTTCCCCAACGGGAACCTCTCATTTTGTTTAGCAGCACACAGCACACAGCTCACAGTAGGCAAATAGAAATTGTACGTAATTATTATGGATGGTCTGGGTCCCTCTACTATTATCTGTGTCATCGGCTCGTAATTTAAACTTCCTGTTGTTGTATTTATTCACTCTCCACCCACTCTGGCTTTCTTTTCTGTTCAAACTAATTGGCTGTTGTGTCCCACCACATGCAAATCCCTCGTTTCTCACCGACTTCGATTAACCAGCGCAGTGTCGTTTCTTTTAAGGCTAATTGCATTACGACACGCGCTTTAAAGTCAATGAACGGTTAGATAGAAATACTCTGAAAAGGCTCAAACACGCAAATGCCAACAACACAAACAACGTTAACAAATTGGAAAAGAAACAATAAACAGTAAACAGTAAAATGTCACGTGTGGTATGAAAAGCGAACTCTCTTTAGCATTTTAATCATGCTCATAAAAACCAATGTTGAGCTTTGCAAAAAATTGCATAAAAATAACCAAGCTGACTGGTGAACTCACTCGGAAAATCGGAAAATGTAGGTGGGCTTCAGATAAAATATTCTTATTTCAATTAGAGTTTTCATTCAAGGTCTAAATTGCTTTTGCTGGCAAAAAAACGAGCACATAAAATGCAGACGAACAAACGCTGATATATATATATATATACATATATATTATACATTTCGTTTTTGCCAGTGTAGTTTGGCAGTAGTTTGAGCTGGGAACGAGGCAACTGTCAAGGCGGCGCCTACGCCTTGCCACCAAAATACATTTGCATGTGTGAAACAAGGCACAGGCAAGCAAGGTTTAACACTGTTCGGGGAAAAGAGGGCGTTGGGCGCTTGCCAGTCTCGCAGGGGTCGTAAAGTCAAAGGGCTAACGTAACTCGGGTAACAAATCAAAGTAAAACACGGCGAACAATATGTCAAATAAAACATTGAATTAGTTAAGAGCATGCGTTGTACTAAAATGCACAAACCAAATACAAACCGAACATATGTCTGAAGGTATAATAAAGTTAAATGTCACATGTGACTGTGTGTGTGTGTGCGAGTGTGTGTGTGTGTGTGTGTGTGTGTGAGTGTGTGTGTTACTCGTTTCGGTTGCTTGCCTTTCTCTCTTAGTTTCTCCTCACTCGACTACTGCGCCTCTTCTGCGTTTCATACTTCATTGCTCAAGACGTTCTTACAGCATTTTGCCCAGCAGCAATTTGTCACGAGAATCTCGTTTTCTTGTTGTTTCTGAGGTGCCTGATTGTTGCTGTTGTTGCTGTTGTTGCAGTCACTGGTGTAACATTTTTGTTTGTTGCCTTTGAGCCGTGACAAAGCCAACAAATTAAACCTGTTTCCAGTCACACAAATTTGTGTAGCTCAGCTTTTTGAGTTCATTTTTTCTTACGATTCCTCTTCAATACTCTCTCTCTTTCTCTCTCTCTCTCTTTCTCTCTTTCTCTTCTGCTTCTATGCGTGTTTACATGACAGACAAAAGATTCGCATGACTAAATTCAAGAATGTTGTGAGTGGATTCATACATTCAACAGGTGGTTTAGTGCCAAAGTTGAATGTCTCATTTGCAATTCGAATTGATGTGTTTTATTTTTATAATTATTTGATGAATGAGCGTACGAAGCCAACAAATATGAAAAACACTTTGTTATACTTAAATGGAAGCCGTTAAATATTACATTTATGCATTATTAACTATGTTCAACTGAACAACAGCTGACAAAATTGTTCAGTCCCATTGAATGTAATTAATTGCAGTCAATCTGTATCAGAATAATAAATTTATCACTTAAATTCAAGCATGCTGTTTGTAATTATTATTTACAGCTTACATTCAAACAATAACTCAACCAACACTAACTGCTGACCAATTGAACTTTAAATTGCAACTGAATTACTTATAAAGCAAGTATTGAGCACAGAGCTTGACTACGAGATACAAAATCGGTCTGTCTTTGAATATTATATGTCAAGTGGAAGTCTAAATCTTGACAATTGTGTCTTTATGTGTATCGCAAATCGATTTATATCGAGGGCAGTTATCGATACAATGATAAAAATAACTTATATGCCTTATCAGAAGTCTCTAGTCTCTCTTATATACTCTGACATCGGTGTGTTCATATAGACGGACAGGTCGAAGAATATACTATATTATATAATATGGGATGCTTTCTTCCGTCTTCATTTAACCCCTTTGAACATATTGAAACAATAGTAACATAAAAAATGGAATTACACTTAAGCGAAATCAATGATTATCTACTGGGTAGCTGATAAATGTTAACGATAATTCAAGTAGCTATTTAAACTCCTGTCTGTCTGTCTGTCTGTCTGGGTGTCTGCGTGAATAACAACGACTCTTGGGTATAAGTAGCAAAGGCGCCTGGGGGGAAATGGGAGCACTTTGCACACGTGTGCAGTCATGCGAATAACATTCAGGTAGCAAAACTCCCTCAGGATATTTTTATATGTTCTATTTTTAATGCATTTGCAGTGTATGGCCAACAACAACAGGCAGCTTCACTCACTCAACGGTTGGCTGTTGATTTTAGTTAATGAATTAAGTTTGTTTTTAAAACAGTTTTTTATGTTTTGTTTTTTTTTTTCTGTTCGCCACCGTTTGCTGTTTGTTTTTTTGTTGTTGTTTATGAAGTGCTTGCAAACATGCAATGTCTGGGAATAAGTATGAACAATATAATAATAGATGGAGAGAAAATTTATGGCAGTTTATGGTATTAAAGAAGTGCACATTTTTGCTGTACAACAAGTAAAAAAAAAAATAAATTAAAGTTTTAACAATGAGTGAGATTAGTAGTAGTAAATAAGTAAGTTTTGCGATGTATAATTTGTAAGGAAAAAGTTGAAACACACATCAATTTTTAGCTGTGTAGATGAGCTAAGGTTGAAAATGGCATTAATTAGCGGCGATGGTGGAGTAATGCAACAAATATGACAGCTTTAAGATGGCAAGTGCACGTTGCACAGGAGAGAGTTGAAGGGCAAGGCAAGGTTGGGCGGTTTTTGATTCAGTTTTTTTTTTTGTTTTTGTGTGTGGCTTTTAGTCAGACACTCACCTATCCCTCAGGCAAATTTTATACTCATGCTGTGAGTCGTGGTCACTGTTGTTGCAGCTATCATTATAATTATTAGCGGCGGCAACATGGCGTTCTCTTTCCTGTTGCTGTTGCAAGTTGATTAGCTGCTTGTGAAATAGTTCCTGTTGTGATTGCAACAGCTCCTGATGGTGATCCTGGAGTGCGGCCAAATGTGATAACTGCTGCTGATATGGCGATTGGCTTTGATGATTATGCTGCTGTTGCTGGCCGTGTTGTGCAACCACAGGTGACACTGGCCGCAATGGACGCTGATAGGGATGATGATAGTGCTGCTGCTGTTGTCGGGCATGATTCGATTTGCCTGCCTGTTGATTATGCACCTGCTGCTGCTGCTGCTGTTGCTGTTGCACATTGCTGCTGCTGCGTCTGTGGGTGAGCAGTGTTAGACAGCTTTTCGTGTCCACATCGGCGAGTCCGAATTCCAACTCGGCTTGCGATTGCTGCTCGTAAGCGTGTTGCGCCTGCTGCAGCCGCTCGCGTTCGCTGCGCGGCGAGTTCGCCAACTGTTCGGCGGGTGGTTCGATTTCGACAGCGGAGTAATCATAGTCCATGGTACGCGTGCCCGGATGAAGATGATGAGGATGATGCTGATGCGCCGGATGATGTGCACTATTATTGTTCATTGTTGGCTTATTGCCATTGCCGCTGGCCGAAATGGCGCCAGTTGCCGGCGTCGCTTTGGCTATTTTGCCAGCCAGCGCATCCAGAGAACTGAGCATGGTCTCTCTCTCTCTCTCTCTCTATCTCCGTCTCTCTCTCTCTCTCTCTCTTTCTGTAGTTGGTCTCTGTCTTTTCACTTTCTCTCTGCGGTGGTCTCACTGATTCTTATTTTGAGCAGCATGCAGTGGTTTTAAGCTCTTTCTGTTGTACCGGTTAATTTGTTTAGTTATTTTGATTAGTTATTTTTCTAATTGGATATTTGTTTTTCAGAGTTTTGGTTGTTGTTCACTTTTGTTTTCTGTCTCCCTCTCTTGCTTAGCTAGAATTAGACTAGTTAATTGCCTGAGGGAAAAGTTGGGAGGCAAATTGCAAATTCGATTAGTACAGAAAGAAACGTCAAATAAATGCAATTATTAGTTTAGATGTGATTGTGTGACGGCGACCTTGACAGTTATTAGACAAACACACACACACACACACACACACAGACTCACACACATCGCACACACACAAATAGAAGGAAATACCCAGCCACATTGCTGGGCATGCGATTAATCCAAAGTAGGAACTTATCATTTGAAAAGAATTGGCTACCAACTATTAAGTAAAAGGTTTAATTTATTTAATTACAAATCTGATATTCTACACCACATTTAGAACAAATTAATATAATTTAACAAGTTGAAGCAAAAATGTACCGCGAATGTTTGCTCATCGCTTTTCCAGGAACCTTTCTCTTTCGTGGCAAAGACAGCTATACAAATCCTCTCCCCTCTCTGTTTATCACATGTGCACTGACATTTGCGTTCTTCATTGTGCTTTAACTATGTGTGTGTGTGTGTGTGTGTGTGTGTGTGTGGCTGTGTGTGTGTGTGTTTCTGTTTGTTTGCATTGCATTGCATTTGTGTTTATTTTGTAGCTTAGGTCAGCTACATTTCACTTAAGCTGCTGCTAGAGAAACTCTTCTACAAAATGCCAACGCACAAACACAAACCGTATCAACACACACACACAGCCACACACACACAGCCACACACACACACACACTTGCAGTAGAGTGTATGGTTGTAAAATGCAAACACTTGAGCCATACAAGGCAGGGCACTGAATGCCAACAACAACAACAATAGCAACACAGCCGATGTCGAAGGGCAGTTCTACTCGATGGAGAAAGGGGGGCGAGAGAGAGGAGTACGGATACAGGTTCTGTATCCGTATCTGTGTCCCTCTTGGGGCACTCAGCCAGCGCTCTGTTCGCATTAATGGTCCACAATTTGTGGGGTTGTTTGAAGGTTGCCGTCTGGTTGGTTTTTGGGAGCTCAGAGCTGCAGCAATTGACAAACACTGAGACACTCAGAGGCATCAAAAAGAGTTTCGGATTGTTGGGAGTGCAAAATGCAGCTCAGCTCATAAGTTCAAAAAAGTTAGTGGCCCATTTAGGCGTACAAAGTAGTACAAAGAGTGAAACTAATCAGTTTCTAGCAGCATTGCAGCAGGACGCAATTGTTTTTCAATTGTAATAATAATAATAACCTTTATTGATTCGAAGATATAATTACAAATATATTACAATAAGAAACATGAAAGGCAAATATAAAAAAAAAACACAACTATAAAAATACAATGCATATAATAAAATAAAATAAATGTAAGTTAGATAAAAAGTTGTTGGCGTTATTTAAATGTAAAAATAAACGATTTATTTGTATAAAAAATGTTTTAACTTAATTTATTGGTAACTAATGCTTGAATTTCAATTAACTCGTAGTTTTTCTAATTTTTTATTTTGCTAATTAAGCGCAGCTGCCTGGCCATTAACAAGAAAAAATCAGCTTGTTACAATTTTTCAGTGGTTTCCTGAAGATGACTTCCTGCCTGCTGCTCAAGCTGAATCCGAAGTAAACAACATCCTGCAAGAAGGAACAGCAAACGTCAGCCGGCAACTATTTTATACACACTCACACACACAGACACAGTGACACACACACACACACACACACACACACACAGATACGCATTCTCATCTACACGACACGATATAATGCCATGTAATAAGAAAGCAACATTTTCAAAAGCCAAATGCATACAATACAAGTCCATGATATACAGATATATATATATATATATATATATATATAGATATATATATACATATATACTCTTGTACAGCAGAGTGATGCTGTATGTAGTGGAGCATATATAAGAAAAGTGCGCGGCGCGTGTAAATTGCAAAGAGTAAAATCTTGTAAAGGCAAATTCCTTTCAAATGCAACCATTTCCTTTGCACACAACTACTTAAAGTTGCAACAGTGTGTAGAAATCAGATACACACACACACACACACAAGCACACAAACACACACAGGTCCTTAGAACAGAGTAAAATGCGAAATGCAGGCAGCAGTGAATGCTGGGTGGCTAAATTTACACAGCGCATTCAAGTTGACTTTTATATGTCATACAACAAACAGCAAACAAGTTAGAACAGTTGGCCATAACCGACTAGCCAATACGCTGTTCAGTTATAAACATAAACGGGCTCAGTGACTTGGCTAACATAGCAATTCCAAGTTTGAATTAATGCTAAGCCCAAATATAACCTGTCACTTTGCAAACAGAGTATAAGGACAGACACAGGACACAGTGTGTGTGTGTGTGTGTGTGTGAGTGTTTGCATTTGTGTGCCGCTGTTTGTGCTAGTCGAGTAGCATTCAAAGCATGCAGAAACGTATGTATGACCAAACACAAGTCCGAGTCCACAATTGAAAGAAAGCAAAAAGCGCCCGGCGAACCTATTTCTGACAGCCATGAAGAAGCAGAGCGCGGCAAGCAACAGAAACAGCAACTGCAACGCAGTGTGCAAAAGATACTAAGCAAACATTCTAGTTTAGATACTTGCAACAATTTGTGCAAGGGCTAGTGAACTGCCAGACAGTGTGGCAGGTGTGTGTGTGTGTGTGTGTGTATCTTTTTGTATGACTTGACCAAAAAGCTTATAAGATGCTTAGCCATGAGATGGAGCCTGTTTGCGGTCAAGTTGCAAACTACTTGAATAGTATCATGTCTAACCACAAAAGTATCTCGCAAGCAGATTCATTGTAGACCATTGAAAAGGACTTAACGATAAGCAGCACTGAAGATAACAGGCGATGATTGATTGATGGATAGATAACCACGAAGTATGCAATGTAAACTTGAGCAAATGAGTTCTTAATCAATAAGTCAAGTACTATTTGTTTATCAAAGCTGATAGTTCTAAGGATTTGCTGCTGTCTTATTATGCCTTGGGGTTGAGATTTAGCTTTTACTCACATTTATAAGATATTTTAATGGCTTGCTTAATATTAAATCTACTCGCAAACAATTTAATTCAATACGATTTTTTCAATTGATTTATTTTACGTTTCACGAACATTATGCGTGAATTGAATACACTTCCATTTGAAACATTTTAAGCATAATTTTCAAATTTGTCTTTAATTTAGCGTGTCCATTTTCGTTTTAATCTATTGTCGAAATGATGCCAAGACTACAACTTAATTAGGCAAAGCCACAGCGAAAATAGTAGCAACTAATTACTTTAAAGAAAAAAGGAACCACAACCCACAGCCTTGGGGGCAAGTCCTTGTCTTCATACAACGAACGGCAACAGACGACGCCATCTTTTATTATTTTCTGTACTTTTTTTCATTAGTCAGCAAAGCTGTCGCATAATAGCATTTGAAAAGGCTTTAAAATCTAGCTGCATGGGAGCAATGTTATCAAACTAAGGCGAGTGAAAGAGAAATAATGAAAAAATTGTGAAAAAGCGCGCGAGAATGGAAAAATTGCAACATCAAAGAAATCGCGCCATAACCCAAAAACATAAATCCTTTGGAAAATAAATAAAGCAAATGGCAAGAGGGAAATGAATATGCTGCAACTTGCCAGACTATCTACGCGACACACACACACACACACACACACACACACACACCCTAACAATATATGTACGTATGCAAGTGAGAAGGAAATCTAAGTGGAAAAAGTTGATAAGCGTCAACGACGAACCATTTTCTAACATCCATACAAAGTTAGAGGAGGGAAGATCAGAACAACTACGGGAACGTTGACTATTAAATGTGTTTGGGTGGTTAGTGGCAATAGGATACTGTGGAGCCACAAAAAAATAATGAGATTTTGCAGCACGAGAATGACAGAGCATAAAGAACATAAAGAACTCTGCAAAATGAATAAAAAAAAAACACAAAAAAATAACCAACTACAGCTTTAAAGTTTTGGAGTGACAAGTGCAAACACGCTCACAGAAGAGGTGAAAAGCTTAATAAACTAAATAGAAAACGAACTTAAATAAACTTCAGACATCCACAGATGTATTGAACTATAGTTTTTAACAACTTTATCAACTGTGACCTATGAGCATCCAAGGGCAATAGACTCCATAAATATAATGATCTGTGGAATGGTGCACTGAAGTGACTCATTAAAATACACAACTTATGCAAATTAATTGAAAATCTTAATTTAAACAAATATATCCTAGATTTCTAAGAGATCAAATAGCAAATAAAGCATATTATGATTTAAGCAAACATGATGTGCATATATATTTATATAGATAGATTTAGCAAGAAACTAACTCTTTCTGCCTAAGAATGTCATGTTTATTATGAGCTTCAATTTCTAGAATATTTGTCAATTTATTGCCCGACTCGGATTAAAACAAACGAAGCGTTTATTTGCAATACTGGGCGCCCTGAAAGCAAGTAGCACACATAAATTTACAGCTGACAATTTAATTAATAATGCAGGCCTCTGTGCAACATGATAAATAATTCAGGGGGCAAAATCGAATAGATTGGGAAGGACGTCAAGAATGCTTAGCTTGGAAAAGGACGAAAATGGGCGAACTTGCTGCTGCTGCTAATTATTGAGCCCCAAGGACTGGGCGCCCTGAAGACATTTTGTGTAAAATGTTTATGCATTTATTGAAATGTCTGCAATTATTGTTATGCATTGTTAAAATATTATTGTGTAATTAGGAGAAACATGAAAACGCACTTTATGCTGCACAGAGGAGTGTGATTGATTTGCCTTTGAGTCAAAATGAATAAAATATGATGGGTGTAAGCCACCGTGTAGGCATAACTTATTTATAAAGCACTAAAAAACTTGGTGAGTCTTCTTCTTCTACTTCCCAACCCACCCCAAACCACCCACCCACCGCTTTGGCATAGTGTTTTAAGCCAGAGCATGCCTAAAAATTAAATATATATCCAACGATGCGATTTTCATTGTAGTATCACACCAGTCGCCTAATGGCTGCCAGGATATGGACGAAGGCGAAGGACGAAGCACGACCCCAAGCAGCATAGTCATGACATGCTCTCTCGCTCCCTCTCTCCCTCTCCTTCTCCGTCTCTCGGCTGACACATAAAACGAACAACAACAAGAACAACAACGAGAATTGCTGCCAAGGACGACCAGGATGAGTAGCAGAAAGCAATTACTTCTTCCTGTGTTTGTTGCTGCTGCTGCTGTTGCTGCTGTTGCTGCTGCTGCTTGTTGCTTCTCTAGAGCCCAAAATAAAGCAAAAAATACAGTAAAAGGAGGAAGCAGCCAGTAAAGGAAAACACAAGGAAACTTTTGGTGGCACTGGCAGCACAGTTCATGCTCCACTTGCTACTAGTCAACTGTCAATATTTTACTTTAAGACAGCACCACATCATTGCTATAAATTTACTTGCAACACAGACGAAAACAGACAAGTAGACAACGACTACTCACAGTGTGCCTTAAGCTAGTCGCAACTTAGTAATAACATATAGTATCTATATATATCAAATTGAAGCGTGTTCTTGAAGTCAATTTCGTTATGATTTCGACTAGCTTGTAAGTGATTAGCGACAGCAATTATTTAACAATAACCTTTCTCAGACAAAAATATAAACATATAAATAAGCAGAGAAAATATTATCAAATATTTGATTGATATTGATATTGGTCTGTAAACCAAAAAGGCAATTATTTAATTTAAAGCTGTTGGCGAAATTGTGGCGAAATCGCTTTGAAGCATTCAGGAGCAAATTATGTGGAATAGTAAACCAACTACAGCAACAACTGAGAAGTTATGCTTGAGAGCGCAGTTTGGCCCCCAACATGTGTTTCACTTGCACAGTTTGTGGACTCAACCGACCAACTCTATGAGAGAGACTAGGGACTAACACCAAACTCGAACTCAAAACCTAGCACCTCTTCAGGCTCCATCAGAAGCAGTAGTCAGTCGAGTACAAAATTTTGAGGTCAACTTCATGGCTGCTTGGCATAAATAAATCTGTGCCCTCTCGAATGTCCTGCGCAGGACAGCCAGCCACAACTGCTTAGGCAGCGCGGCCAGCAGAAGCAGAGTACATGTTGTTTTTTTTGGGCGCCATTGTTGATGCTGGTAATCAAGGCATTAAGTGTGTTTACTGTTTATTTTTATTCGACTTTAATGCTTAGCAGCTTATTGTGTTTTGTGGCATTTCGGTCAAAATATTCAATTAAAGTCCAGTTTTTGATTTAATTAAAATGCTAAGCGACGCTTCTCGACCAAAATACATTATTCAGAGAACATTTCAAAATCAACTGCCCAACTAATTTATCACTAGCAACGAAACAAAAACTCAAATGAAGTGAAGTGCGGAAGTCAAGGAACTTTGCAGCATTTGCAGCACCGTTGACAGAATGAGAAGCAGAAAGGAACTCTTACTCTCATTAGCAAAAGTTTGTTTTCTTTTTTTGTTGTGGACCTTTCCTGGCGGTTGCAACTTCTTTTTTAATGTATGTAACGCTCAAAGGGCAAATAAATATATACATATATATATATATATTCTTATACATATATCTGATTTATTTTTTTTTTTTCGGGGGGCATTCGAAAGTTTTTCGTTTAACTTTTGCTGGGCCTCATCCCTTCGCTGGTTATTTTTGTTGTGCAGCTGACGTCGCATTCTTTTCAGCAGCTTTTTCCACTTTTTCTTTCAGCACTTTCCCAATTCCCAGCAATCCTTCCTAGTGGTTCAACTTTACAACTTTCACGACGTGTCCGAGGGCGCTGCAATCGACTGTCGTTGCTTTCCCTCATAGAGAGACCAACCCAACTTTCCAAACTTTTAGCGCTAATCTGTCATTTTTTTATTTTTTCTTTTTCCTTCTATTATTTTTCACTGCAAAATTGTTGTTTTGAACTAATTTTACAGTTTCGTTTTCATACTTTCTGCAACTGCTTATCATTATAATGATAGTTGTTGTGTTTGTTGGCCTTGGCTTGTTTGTATTTTGATAAACGGCGCATGCTTGATGAGGAGAACCCCTATTTATCATTAGTTTCCACAATTGAGAATCTTACTAATTTATTTTTGCTAACTAAACAAAATATTAATTGAAATATTTTTAGTAAGCAATTAAGAAATTTATTTTACTTTTCGTTATTTTCAGGAGTTCAATTTTCATTTCTCAAAGTTATTTACGCAATTTACCATATATGTACTCTTAAGCTCATTTACATGGATTTGTTTCATAATCCCAATGCAAATATAAATATAAATATTCTTATATTTACAATAGTTTCATAGGCAGTTTCAATATCTGTTGAAAATTACGAAAATACTGACAGTTTATTGTTAAATACCGACTGGCATTTGCCTGCCTGCAATAAATTCAAAAGCTGTTGCTGGCCAACAGAACAAACAGCGACCAAGAACAATTGAGGCAGCAAAATTAGCAAACGAGTTGAGTGAGCCACTTGGAATTTCGGAATGCAATTTTCATATGCCAATATTTATTGCTTGCCTAGGATCAAACGAAAAATGCACAACAATCAACAACAAAACAGAAAACAGGTACAAGTTCCAGCTGAGAGAGTGGCTCAATTAGTTGATACCCATTTGTGAAATAAAGAAAAGCTTTATTCAAATATAACTATATATCTGGACATTGAAGTCTTCTTTATATTATTATTTTATTGTTGTTTTCTACCCATTTACTTTTGGTATGCAACTTGTTCAACCCTTCTCACCAGGTCTTGTGGCTACAGGGTATGTGAAAACAAGACAACAACCCAACAATATTGATGCGGGCCTGGCTAAACCAACAAGAATACATAGCACGAAACATTCGTGTGCAAAATATGCGAAATCAAATTCATAAAACACACGAAAGGGGAGACTAGCAAAATTGACTGAAGGTAAAAACCATTCAAATCATACTTCACAATTTATATCAATAGTTTTTTCTTTATTTTTCTTTAGCATTTTAACAAGCGGCAATATCTATAGTTAGTTACTTTTGCCACTGATAGTTAAATGGAAAAATGTTTTTGGCACTGCAATGCAATTGCCATGCACATGCTCTGTAATAATTTATATTTATTTACTTGCTGTTATCTATTTGCTCCAAATACTCAAACTTTGAGTCAGTTATGAAATTTTCTTTGTAGCAGTATGAGAAGGTGGTCCTATAAAGTTGGTAAAGTTATAAACAGGACTGCAGGTGGTTGTTATGCAAATCTCAAATGTCTCATTAAAATCACTCGGGGCAGGTTAAAATATGAAACGACATCAAAATGAAATACAGTCGTGCAAAATTCATAAAGGAAACATTTTCAAAAGAGAGTTCAGGTTGCTTTTGTATAAATTCAAATCATGACAGAATGGTTACTGATAATTATTTGAATAAAATTGAGTTAATTTAGATTTTTCCACTTCAATATCAATATATTTTAAATCGGATTCAAATAGACGATTGGTAGTTATGTTTAGTCAATTGGTAGAATAAATTGTATTCATTAGCAACTATCGTAACGATTAATTCGCGTTCGACGACAGTTTTAGAACTGTGTTTAGCACTTCATAAAAATCACACAAAAATATATTAACGTTGATTTAATCTAACAACAGTCTAGAGTTTAGTATTATCGCATAAGTACATTGTATAAAACTACCCGGATAAAATATTAATAATGTTTATGAATAAATGACATAATTGCTTGCCAAGTATAAGAACCCACCCCAACTACTACTAAGAGCACATATATCATATGCAAGCAGGCAATAACTTAAGCTATCCAATTAGTCAGCAGATAAAACTAATCATCTTAAAGTCGCCTTGCCTTTCCCCTAAGAAATCAGCTCATTAGTGCGTCCAGACAAGATTTTGTTGATTTTATTGCTTGGCCAAACACGGACAAGCAAAAACGTTAAAAGAAATGAAGAAAATAGGAAAATTGGCTCATGTTACGCTTTAATTAGTATTTAATTGCTCAATAATGCAAAGCACGCGTCGTATACGTAATATATTTTATTTCCTCCTTGGCCGCAAAACAGAGCTAACAAACATTGTATAAATTAATAAAACATCAACGGACACCATTAATTTTATTACATACAAATATTTTTGCGTGCGATCGCAGCTAAACGATGCTGACAAAGCACAGTCAACCCTCCCCCTCCTACCTCCTCCTACCAGCAACCATCCCCAACCCCTACAACAGAATAGGGCAACTCCAACAACACGCAATGCCAAATATCTAAAGGCAACTTTCAGACATGCCAAAAGTCGTAAAAGCGCACAAATCTCAAACCAAAAGTAATAAAGAAAAAAAAGCACAAAAACTCAAAGAAAACCAAAATTGATTTGTTTGAGAGAAAATTTAGTTGTTTCAGCGTTAAAATAAATGGAATTCGGTATTAATTAGCAAATGGCCAGGCAGTTAAATGAGAAATGTGCCGCGTGCGCTGCGTGTATGGGCCACATAAATTCGATGCCCTCAGCTCAGCTCAGACCAGCTCAGCTCGTAAAGGTAAAAGTCAGTTGGGCATTAAAAAGTTGAATTTGCGAGTGTTTGGCACGCAAGTTCCATTTTTAGTTTCAGTTTCTCGAATAGTTTAAGTGTTTTTGGCATTTCCTGTTCCTGAAAGTTTTGGGCGTATTAAAAAAGTGGACAATGTGTTAATTGGTTTGGACACGTCGTAAGCAGCTGGTGGCAGACTGTGCCTCTCGGAAGTTCGCCCATTTTGCTCAAAGTGCTCAACATTTGGCATTCAAAATCCAGAATCTTTGTAGTTGCGTACGGGATATCAGAACAATAAAGTTTGCATCTACAAATGCTTAGGAAATGCTTAGAGTGATTGCCTTTTCTATTATTTGATTTGATCTTCAATGAATGCTACATTGCAAGTTGGAGGCTCAATCACAAGTGTCTAAATCATATCCTCAAAAAGGGCTTCTAGGGATGGTTTAAAAGTTTCCACAGCTTTATCTTTGTCGAAAATTTACACGGCTGGTTTTGATTATGATTTATCCACTCCATCAATACTCAGCTTAATACTCAAAATAATTAAAGTATAAAATACCCAACTGTTCACTGCTCAAGCGCCTGCCTGTCCATAAACTGCATCCAATGATGAAATGGCGTCTGACAAACTTTTACAGAATTAGTGTAGCGCAGCTGCAGAGAGCTTTAAATATCAAATTAGCCAAAACGGGAAGAGAGCAGGCAAAATGTCAAGCAAGCAATGGTATATCGCATGGCCAGACACAAGAGTTGGACACATTAATTGCTCCGTTGCGATTTGCATGCATTGTGCGTTCATCGAGATAGCAACAATAACAGCAAACAGCCAACTAGACCGGAGTGGTGTACTGAGGTGTGCATTGAGGCGAGAAGAAGTCCTTGTCTGCACCAATACATACATACATACATAAGTATACACATACATATACCACAAACAACTGCAGCACTTGTCTGGTCTGAAATAACTCTGTCTGTCGTCTGTCATCTGTCGGTCTGTTGGCTAATTACAGTGCATTAAAGTTCGCCATCTGCATTGAACCTGACATAAAAGTTAAACAAATGAAATAATCCAGAGACAGTCCAGACTTCAAATGCTCTCAAAATGCTGATAAATGCAATAAACTTTGACGATATGTATTCCCAATTGCCATTCATTTGCCGTTGACCCGTTTACTGTTGCTCCTGTTGTTTCGGCTGCTGATAAAAAATGCATATATAAACAATACACATGTATTGTGTGTGTACAGTTTTTAAGCTTTTTATGTATCCTTTTATTTACTCTTCTTTCTTTTTGCTGTGTTAACATGCCAGTCAAATTGGGCGACGTCCAATTTCTCGTATCGTGTTCTTGTTGTTTTCATATATATATATATATATATATATATGTATGTATATATATACTATCATAATCTTCAGTGACACGCGATTTCGCTCTGTGCGTTTGATGTTCGTTTTTTAATGTTATCTACCAAACTGGTCGGTCGGTTTTTCGTCCCTTTTCCTTTGCTGTTGGGCTGTGTTGTGTTGCGTTGTCCTTGTCACTCATTTGTTGCTCCCATCAATTTGATGTTGTCAATTTTCATGAAAATTTATCGTTTGCTGCTCCCGAAATTTGACATTGTCATGCAGTTCGTTAGCTATTTGGCTGTTGTGCTCTATTAAAAAAATCGTTGACAACACAGTTGACAATTCAACAACAATGTCTTGTCGCATTTCTGGACATTGACAAATAAATAAATTTGGTTTTTTGTTATTAGAGTGCCAAAAGTTAGTTTCAATTATTTTCTATGAATGACAAACATTTTTTCTAGCTACTAAAGATATTTTATTATTATTTATTGCCAACTAGTACAACAAATTTATTATTTACATAGATGTTTTGAAAATTTTTGAGGAATTTTTATAATTAACTTTATGTATTTATTTGCCGCATTTTCATCGAAGAGCATATCAATAAAATTATTGTAAAATTCCACATAACACCTCATTAAAGTATTTATATTATTTTGGATATCTTTTAAACATCAGCAGATGTAAAAAACATTTGCTGCTGTCTGTAATAAATACTCATAGTGTATTTACGCAACATAAAAAGTGTACCGCAACTGGGTTAAAAGTGACATAAAGAAATTCCGTCAATATCAGTGCAAAGTAATACCAAAAAGAAATATACTGGCAGAGCAAATAGAGCAACCCACACACAGCTGCACTATATAGTTATAGTATGCAATGCACTGATAAGCCCGTCATAGATTTGCCGTAAAATGCAAACCAAATAATTTCAGGCTGTGTGAAACGCTTGGCTGCATTCAGAGTTAACACTCAATGACTGTCTGCCCCTTTGTTGCTGTTGTTGTTGTTGTGGTTGTTGTTGCAACCACCGAACGTGTGCTGATAAAAGGGACATAGGGCTTTTTCGGCAAATAAATATGTGCATCAGCCGCATAAAATACACAACAGCGCAACAACAACCCAAAGCTGTTCACAGAAAAGCAAAAAAAAAAAAAAAAAATCAAATTGTTTGTGCCACATAAAAGATATGGGAGAAGGGCAAATAGCAAATAGGTGCGCACAAAGCTGTTAACATGTTTGTTGGTCGCTTGCTGCTTGTTGCCCGTTGAAAGTGAGAGTGGTTGAGATAAGCGTACAACAAATACAAATACAAATACAAATGCAGACAGATAGATAAGTGGCGACCGGTCGCTTGTTTATTTATATATTTTTTCAGGGGTCTTAATGTTAATTCCTGTGTAATAGACAAATGTGTTCCCCAAAGTTGAAGAGCAGGTCGCCAAAGTGGAACCAAAAAGACCAAAATTGTTGCTGGCTACCCTTTTTAGAGCGCAGTATTTTGCCAGTATCTATTATTATTTTTATTTTATTTTTCTGTGACAGCACGTCGCACTCTTATCAAGACGAACTCGAGTCGAGTTTGTTCCCTCTCAAAGGGTTTTCACTTTGTTTTCGGGTGTCCCTTTTGTCTCACCAGCTGCAGGTGTTTGACTTTGGACAGTGAGTGGCCCAAAATATTATCAGACATTTTCTTTTGTTTGTTTAACCTTTTCAATTCGTTTTTTTTTTTTTTTTTTTTTTGGAAACTGTTGAATTGAATTAAGTCAGTGAAAATGTCGAGATTTGTTTGTGTACGAATTGGATTTAATTCTAGATTTCATGGAATGTGCTGTGTTGTGTGCATTGAATTTAGTCGTTTATTGAGATAAATTGAATGTGAAGGACAGCCCAAAGCGATTTCAAGCAGAAATATGGAAGGAACTTTAAGTGGATCAAATTGGTTTCTTTGCGCATTGTTTTTACAAATTGTTCAACATTTCAAATAAAACAAAATACTAACCAAGTACAGAGTGACTGAAAATACATTCAACATGGAGCTTATAAGCCCATCAGTCATCACGTAGATTAATTTACAATAGTAAAGATAGTAATAACTATCTATAGTTCATTTTTTTGTTAACTGAAAAGCCGATGTGTGCTAAGAATGATGTACCACGGCAAAATTGCCACCAAGAGAGCTGTAAAAGTGCTACAATGCTTTTTGTACATCGTAAAAATATATTTCAGATCAAAAGCGAATCCATTTCAAAGGGAGATTTGTGTCATATGCGTGACATTTTCAACTCAGCTTTACTTAATGCAAATATCCCTCATTTTAATTAATATGCAGCTTTAAATTTGCATAGCAAATAAACTGTCTTATTGCTGTCTTCGCCGACAGACTTTTAAATGCCAACACTAACAAGCATTGTGGAAATTTGCTTAAAGCTGCAGCTATCCACCGATTTCGTCCGTTTGTCCGAGTCGCATCAATTATTAAACACAATAAATATGCAATACAGTGCGTATGAGTTATGAAGTTCTGATTATGATGTATATATTTATATATATATATAAATATATATGATCTGTTGTTGTTGTCGTTTGTGTGTGTGTGTGTTGCTGTTGTATGTCGTTTGTCGCTTGTTAATATGCCTCATAAATAACACATTTACGACACTCACACACACGCTCAGCACATTACAATCACACACACACACACACACACGCATACACCCATTAGCTTGTTTGGCTTTCTCTTTCTGTTGCGGCATCCGTCTCTTTCTCTGCTGCTCTCTATTAGCAGCTTTGAAATGCAAATTTGCGCCTCTCGCAATTCGTTTGCGTTTGCCTCTTCATAATAAGGTTGCGCCAGATTTTTCGCATTCATACACACAATCACACACAATCACACACACACGCACTTATACAGTTACCTAATAGTTTAATTTGCTTATAATTGTTGGAAAATTTTGTATGCTGCATTTTAAATATTTGATTAATTTACATACATTTTTGGTAACAATTTGAAATTGGCTTCATCGAGCGCCGAATGCAAATGACAATCATTGTTTAGCCCCCAGCCCCCCCTTCAACCACTTTCTGCCCAACCACGCCCACTTCGTGTCTATCTCTGTCTGTCCTCTGTTACTAACTCATTTAATCAGATTGTCGCTGGCTCTCATTGATTTATGTTTAATGCAGTATTTCGACTGCGTATTTAATTTATGATATAAAATGAATTTACTTCTCTCTTTTGGTTTTGTTTTTTTGTTGCATTCATTGTCAGTTTTTGGCGGAAGTGGCGAACGTTTGTTTGGTTTTTGGGTTTGTTTTTCGTTTGCACACATTCAGTTTTTCTTTTTTTTTGGTTATTTATTTGTTCGTGTGCATATTTTTGTGCGCATGCATGAAAGATCTCACATGCTGGTTGTGCGTAGGTGTGTGTGTGTGTGTGTGTGTGTAAATTTGGGTGTGTGTAGATGTGGGTGTGTGTACGCTGCTGTTAGTTATTGATTTTTGAACACACTCGCTGTACGTGTGCGATTTTGTCGCCTGCCAAAATGATTTCGGGTTCAGGAAAATTTAAAATTGAACTTTTACGTCATCGCTTAAGCTATATTGTGAGCATCATTTTGGGATATTCCGAACGAAAATGTAATATGAAAAGGGGCTCTTAATCTTCAGTATAATTTTTAGTTAGGGAAGGCAACTGAAAGAAAACCTACTTATTTACACGTACACGTTGTACACTTAGTTCCACACATCACTCAAATGGCATTTCATAAATTCGTATCCCTCCCATAACTGAGGCACCAGGCCCGTTCCCCAAATAAACACCCAAAATGTATGCAATACTTTTCGCACGCTCGAAAACACTTAATTTCTCAGCATTTGCTTATTTACGTATTTATTAAATGCGCCATCCTGTCCATCATTAAGTAAAATCTCATCCAGCAGCTGCCGAAGCAGCAGCAGCAGCAGCTAACACGAACAATAACAACAACGGCTGTGGCAGGCATAAAACTGTCCTTGACATAAAGATGTTTGCATTGAGGCCTGAGGACTTTATTAAGACATTTTACGTTGAAATTTATATAAAAGTAGAAAACAGGAGCTACCATCACACACACACAAACACTCCCACACACACAGAGATACACAGCCAGGCATAGCAATAAAGCCAAGCGCAGCTGAGTTTCATGCAGAAATCGTGAGATTTATGACACAGCCGGTAGACAACAACAAGGATGTGGACCGATTTGCCCAGCCAAGTCAGATCTGCTCACGTTTCGCACATTGAAGCTATGAAGACCTCCTTGCTAGCCATAAAAGCCGTGCCAAGGCAGGCAACGAACCAAAACGTAGCAAACACCGGCACCAGCGAGGCGCAACAGCGAGCGGCATAACAAATATTGCCAACTTTTTGACGATTTGCGGACGTTATTTCGCCGTGTGATATAATTGGGATAAGTTCTTCCAGACTCTGCGCTTGTTTGCAAAACAGCATTTTGATTTGTTTTTAACAATTCTGTCGAAAGAAACGACAGCGTTTCTGTGAGATTTGATCAAGTGATTGCTGGAGATGTATATAAATATATATTTTCCTTTAATTCTTTTTCTTAACACTAAATATCTCGAGCTGTAAATCCTACTTAAAGTTAAAATCCAAATTTTCTGTATTTGTCCATTAAACACTTTAAAAATAATTATTTTCCACTAGAGTATTCGTTCATTAGAAAAATGTTTGACTGGTGTTAAAAGTTTCACAATTCCCAGTTTTGCAATTTATTAAGACCCACATTTTTCAACTATTATGCGCTTATCTCCTTTTTTTCAATTAAATATTTAATAAACACTGCCGGCTTAAGCAAAAGGTCAGCTTAAGCTGCCAACTTTTCTTTTTTTAATTCAGCACCAAGAAGTTTATGAGAGTTTAATTGTTTAAGATTGCGTAGGCAACTCTACGAATTAAAAATTTATATTTGGATGCCGTTCGAAGGGGCAAAGTCAGCATTTTTTTTGTTTTTGTAGCGACTTTAGCTGGAAAATTTAATTAAAACAGAGTTAATTTATGCACACCGACTTGGTTTCGTTAAGCGTATAATTTTGCTTGAGGGCGAGTGTGCTTTGGATACACAGAGAAATGTTTATAAAACTGTTGCGGTTCACATTTGCACAAGAAGTTATAAGGTTTAATGTGGGTGCCAATCGGTTGAGAGCCGGGCAAGGCATATAAATGGCGAGAAAGCAGGCTGTTACTGCAGTAAACAAATTAGCTCGTTTCAACTTGCACAACAAACACACACACAAATTGACAGGGAGAATATATGGTATATATGTCAATGGCAGCTGACGCGCCACAAAAAAAATAAAGAATACAACCGCAGTAAAATTTAAAAATATACAAATAAATAGTAAAAAAAATATATATATTTATACACGCATACAACAACAAAAAAGTGGAAGCCAACAAATTGTACAACATCTGAGCAAAATAAATAACAGAAAAAAATATAGCTCAACTATCTGTGGTATGCCGCAGACTTGATACTCTTGCTAACAGTAAATATACAGCGCTGATTCCTGATTCCACTACAAATCAATGCTAGTAAAATATCTAATGAAGTCTATCTTGATCATTTTAAATTAGAATATTAGAAAACATTCGAGTGGATTCAGTAAGAGTAAAGTATTCATCAATATAAGCGGACAACCCAAGCTATATTGCCTTATCCAGAATAGGAAGATTCCGTTGATACCAAAATCACCTCTTCACCTCACCTTCCATTGCGTTGCAAGCCCCATGGCAAATTGAAAATACTCACCGCAAGGGTAAAAATGAAAAAATATAAAAAAATATTGTAAACGCAGCAATTTAAGGCAAAGTCGCTCGCCTGTCAATAAACGCTGCTGTTTAAACGCTGGCTATTTTCGTTCAGCTTTTCACCTGCGAGTGAAAGCAATGGGGTGCTGGGTAGAAAGGGAAGGCGAAGGGTAAGGAGAAGGAGAAAGAGAAGGGGAGGGAGAGGAAGCGTGTGTGCGCTGAAAAGTATGCTACATGAATGCATAACCTGTGGGTCAGCAAAAATAATGTAGCCATGCTTCATTGAGCGACAGACACTGACGCTGACTGCTGCCTGCCTCTGGGTGGTGGTCTGACTGCCTTTTGTGGTTGTATGATGATGACCACAGCTACAAAAACCCACTCGACCAGAGCGCCAACAACAAAAACAACAACAATATCGTGAATGCTGCTGCATTTGCCACAATGGAAACTGCGAATCTGCGACAACCGTTGACCAGCTTTTGGTCAGGTGAAAATTTAAGTCGACGAGCTACTTTTGCCACTGCTACGGCTACTGCTACTGCCACTGGTCGCTGAGGACAACAATGCCAGCAGTATTTTTTTTTGTTTTGTATGCTCTTTGTGAATCTTGCGCTTTTGTTTTCGTCCCTGCCCCTAGCACGAAAACAATTCAAGCACTCTCAGGCACCCAATTGCCTCAGTTTTGGTAGAACTTAAGCTTCAACTGTTGCCAGCTGCATTATTTTACAACATTATTAAATAAAAGGCAGTGGCATTTAAATCCTCATTATTTTTATATTCTAATAACGAAAGTTGCAAAATATACAAATTAATACTCGTCCTTTAAACGCATTTTTTTGAGATATCAAATACCTTTACAAAGTTGTGACTGTGGAAGTTTTTTAAACCGTCGCTGCACGCACATTTTGTGAGTATAATTTGAACATGAAAATCGAGCCAGAAGCGCGTTTCAGCTTTTAATGTAGTATTAATAACGAGTTCATATAATGATTTAAAAGCCATGGTTTTTGAAATTCGTATCACTTTTAAAAAGGTAAGGGTCTTTAAAGTTCTGAAAGTTGAATTTGCGTTTTCAACTTTCCAAAACTTGAAGAACTGAGACGTTTCCCATGAGATCTTTTCCACTGCACTATTTAGTAAAGCAACTGTGCCTGTTATTTTTCCAGATTATCATTTGCATTTTCATTAAATTTTCTAATATCTTCAGAGTACATTAAGTGCAATTGAATTGAATTTAATCGTAAAATCAGATTTTTTATAACGATACTCGTTGGGAATTCACAAAGCAGCCTTTCAACAAAAATCTTACAGCAGCCCAAGGAAAACCGTCATTATTTCCATATACTTAATATCACAAATCTACATTATCTTTATTGTACTTCGCCCGTACAGCGTACGCCCAACCATACTTCTAGCGTCAATTAAACCAGCCACATAAATATAAAGAAACAATTTGCGTGCTTAAAATAAAAAGAAGTAAAGAATCCGCTCCATAAAATGAGCAATTTCCATGAAAATATTGTCGCTTTAATGTTAAGAAAAATGCGAGGCACATTTATAGCAACGAGTCCTTTGAGCAGCCCATGCGGGTCATAATTTAGAGCTACGCACACACACAGATGGACAAAGAGAGGGGGAGACATTTAGAGTCATTTGAGTGCCGCCTTTGTTATAAATACAAACATAAGATATAAAATATATATATATGTACGTATATATATATATATATACATATGTTCATTTGGATTTTTTCTTATTGTGTAAACAAAAGTAAACATATGTCTGCTGTAGAACATCAAAAAAAAAAAAAACGGGACGAAACTGAGCGCAACAAAAGGCCACTAAAATATTATATCTAATAAAGCAGCAGGCAAAATACAAAAGCAAAACAACTGCGAGCCATAAGAAAAATCTTTCAAAGCAAGTAAAAATAAAAAAAATAAGCACACACACATATATACACACACACACACACACAGGCACACACAGCAGCAACAATAACAAAAGGCATCAATCATAAGTCGTGGCACATGCTACATAATCTCAACCACCCCTCCATCCCCCATATCTCTCTTTCTCTCTATCTCTTGCTGTCTCGGTCTCTGTCATGGCAGAGAACTGTCGCTCCACTTCATATATTTACTTTTCAGCCAGTGCCTTAAAGACTTCAAAATGGGCATTGAAAAATAGATGTCAGTGCAGAAATTTGTCTCCGACTCTCGCTCAATTTTGCTTTTGACATCAAATGCCGATGTCGCATTGAAGTCTATTTGCCACGCCTGTGGCAGCTGTTGGCTGCCGTCGGCATATGTTCATTAAATTTATTAAATTACACAGGCACACGCAGTCAAAGACATGCACAACAAGGACAACAAGTGCCAGGACATATGCGTTACACGAATGTAAGCAAAGGCAGCAGCAACAGCAGCAGCTGTGCAGACATTGCAACATTTAATAAAGACATGCGAAGCTGCTTTTCACAGCAAAAAATGTCCGCTAATTGGCTGCTTAGGCAAGCGGGGCACTGTGGGGGGCCCCATCATTATTGAATTAAGCAACACGCCACGCTTGGCACAGCACCAGGTATGGGTATTACTTCTGAGCAAACATTACAAAAATGTACAAGTGCACGGATTAACAAGGAAAAATGCTGCATCTTTAATACTCTGTCTTTACCCATCCTATACTCAAACTTTTCACAGACGATCAGTTATTGTCAAGTATGTCAAGAAAGATATATCTTTAAAGTTGTGTCTATTCTCGCAAACAGATAAGTTAGTCCGTTAGATTGAATCAGCTGTTGTTCCTAATCAAGTTTATGTATACTAAATTGGAGGTGCTTCTTTATGTCTTTTACAACTTTTTCTTTAAGATTTTTCTTAATCTCTGATACCGATTGAATCAAGTATGTTTTCAAAATAAGCTGGTGTATTTTACTTTTACCTCTCACTGGAATTATATAAATAATATTTAAATACAATTTTCAATATATGCAAGATTAAGTTGCTCTCAAAAATTGTATGCAATATTTACCATTACAAAAATTATGTTTTAAAATAAATAATAATAACTTGCTTTGATAGCATCAGGAAATATTACACAATTACATTTTCTGCTAGAATTCTTTTTGCAAATAAAAATGGATTTGTCCTGCTGAAGCAGCCTCAACAACAGCAATCTGGATTATGGCAGTGTTTACATGTAACAAAAAACTTTTTTTTTGCCAAATTTACTAGTTTAGAGAAGAATGCAGCACGAATTTGTTGTCATTGTTTGTTTTAAGCCCCGTTACAATTTATTAATTAACTTGTATAAAGAAACAAAAAAAAAAAGTGCATTCTCCAAAAGCGAAAAATCCAGTATATTTTATATAGCCAGCACTTTCACTATTATTTGTGGCAAAGTGTATGCTTCAATTAACATGCAAACAAATGAAAATTAAAACAAGCGAATTAATTTTTATAGAAAACTTTTGCAACCGAGCAAAACAGAAATAAAAGGCAATTAGTAAACAATGACGAGTTTTATAAAAATATGAAAATTAAGCATGTCCGATAAATAAATACTCTGCTCTGTATATATCCAAATATATGTAGATAATACGTACACATTTGACAGCGAAAGATTTTCCAATAAATCTGGTTATTTTTATATTTATTTTGATTTTTATGCAGCCGTACCGAAAAAGCTTTCGCAATTTTAAATTCTTTGTAGGGTATTATTATTTTTTTTTTATAAAAAATACTTGGCGCACAAAAAAATAAAGCCGCATTATTCAGATTGTGGCACACTTTTAGCCAGTCGACCGTCGGCCGACCAAATAAAGCTTTTAATTGTTGCCAATGGATTAAGGTTTATATGTGCGTATACTTAATATCGTTGTGCGTTCGCTTTCGGTTGGTTAAATTGTTGTTGTTCAAATTTTCCACTGGCTTTGCATCTGGGCTAATAGTAATTAAAACTATAAAATTTCAAGTGAAATTGTTCAGCCGGCGCACGCGTGAAATGATAATAATAATAAATATGCACACATACGATATGTAAATGTTGTTTTAATCGCCTTTTTATAACCAATTAATTGAAATATGATTGGTAATTAAATGCATACTTGATGGGCACTGGCATATTTTGCGCTCTTCAACAATAATTAATGCCAATGTACCAATAAAAATAATAAAGCGAAAAAGAAAGAACAATACAAAATAGTTTAAGTGCCGCTCAATTAAAGTTTAAGTTGAAAAAAAAAACGAACGAATACTGTAACCTAGTTCGCCGCGTTCAATGAAAATGTACAATGAGGACAATGAAAGGACAAGAAAAACGTGGCACGTGCCTCAGCGTCTAGTCTTGAAAACTAATTGAAAGGCAGACAGACGGCTACGACGACGTCTGCGAAGCGGGCAAAAACAAATTTGCATATGACACAAAATGCTCCACAGCCAGAAGCAGCCTACACAAAAAAAAAAAGAAAATGCAAATGCAAAAAAGGGAAAAGAGTAGCAGAAAGAAAGAAAAAAAGCGCAAGGCAAAGGCAAAGCCAACGAAACTGGCAACTGGAGCAGCAGCAGCAGCAGCAGCAGATGCTGTTAGCTTGCCATCGTCCTTGCCATCGTTATTATCCTGTTATCTCTCTAATAATGCCTCAGAGAGTTTGTAATTAAATTTTTCAAAAAAAAAAAAAAGATATAGCGCCCATCGTTAGGGCCAGCCCGTCGTCATAGCTTCAACAGCAACAGGATGAGCAGCCGCAGCATCAGCTACTCATCTCTGAAATGCAAAAAAAAAGAAGAAACTTCAGATACAAACTACGAGATATAGAGTTGGTCGGGGGACAGGCATAAAGAACGTTACGCGCACGAGTGCCACTAGTTAGTTAGATAATAACGCTCAACGGAAGCTGTTCAAAGCGGAAACGGAAGTTAAGTTAAGCGCACTACTAAACAGATACTCAAGAGCCAGTCCAGAGGGGCGGGGGGGTTAGAGCTGGCGCAATAGCATTGCGTAAAGCGACTGACTGACATACTGAATGAATGAATGATAGAGTATACAGCAGTAATAATGCACTTATACTTTAGGTGTTCCACAAAACATTTCCGCTGTCATTTCAACAATATTGAAATAAAAATTATAAACAATTTTGTCGAGCTTACTGAGACGAATTGCAAATGAAGATACGTTTAATATGAACTGTGCTATGTGCAATTAATTGTTGAGCAGCAAACAATAATACTACTTAAATTCAGAGGCAGATTCCTTACGAATCGTTTATAAATATCAGAATGCATATTATATGTTAATCGATGATACGATTCTTATTAAAGTGCACCACTCCAAACACTTTCAATTGCGCTCATTTGTTACGCTTTAGTTTGTCCACAATCTATGCCCCATTTAAATACAAGTCATAAGAGTAAAACCCAAAATATAGCGAGTTTGCCAAATTCAATTGGCCCAAGCACTCAAGTATTAAGTCCATAAGTATATAGTATAAGCAGCGGCCATATTATTATCATCCACAAAGCCAGTAGTTCCCAATCCAAGTCTTTTTCCACCAAATTTCACCCTTAATGTATATAAGTTGGCGAAATGGCAGCAAAAGAGATTCTCGCAAATTCAGTTGGATTTTTCTGTCTGCTATGGCTTGTAATTATGCGTTTCGAGTGATTTGTAGCTGCAGTTACATACTAAACCGAAGTTAAAGCAGCCGCCGCTCTTGTGTTACACCCACTAATACAAATTAGCTACAACGCATGGCGCATAAAAGGCACAAAAACAAGAACAACAACAACTAAAAGATGAGCAGTGTTAACAAACAAAATGGGAGTCTGTCTGGGCACTTGTGCAACCGCAGACAACTCCACAGTCACGTCAAAGGCTGATGGAGATGGGTTGGCGGTGGTGGTTGTTGGGGTGGCGTTGCTAACGTATTTCGTTTCACTTTGTGAAATTCGTGTGATGTCCATTTAAATGGTTAGGTAATTGCATAATTATATGTCTGCCACTGAAAGCTGAAACGTGCCCGAATGAGAGACTGCCTTTTATGGAGGTCCAAAAACTTGTGCACAAAATAGATAAATAATAAACACACACACACACACACACACAGACTCAAAATAGTGAAACAGACAAACAACAAATGCATTTAATTAAAACTCATAAATCACAATGCTGACAAGTTTAAGGAAATAATTTTCAAAAACTCGACGCATAATATAATCACAATTTCACAGAGACTAGACGACTGCACAATGCAAGTGCATTTAATTAAAACCATATCAAATATGTAGTAAGAAAAAGTAGAGCGAAAAGTTGAAGTAAAAGTAGAAATAAAAGCAGAAGAGGCAGGAGCAAAAATTAAATCAAGAAATTTTCGCATCCGCAGCACGTTTTTCAATTAAAAGCTCGTTGCTCGGAAGTCTTCTTGGGATATCCTGTCAACAAGCACAGACCAGACATAAAAATAGACAAAAAAAAAAAAAACAAAAAAAAAAAAAAGCGCGTGAAAAATCTCGCTTGCGTTTATTGCCACAAACCGACGTTGCACGTGATTTGTGTGCGATTTTTGGGTTTGTGTTATTCAACCATATTTGTCAGCGGACAAAATGTTTGCGGCTACAACACACGCGAGCAATACACACACAGACACACCTATAATTGCCAATTGAATTACGGTTAAATATTTGTGCAAATTGCCAAATTTCGTTTTTGCACCATATTTGTTATTTCTTTATTTATTTATTTATATTTCTACGCAGTTTGTGGTTTTGGTTGAGCTAAACTTATTCCAATTTTTGATTGCACATTTTAGCATTGGCATACAAATATGTTTATGGTATATAAAATATTTATAAATCAAAAATTTAAGCAATCGAATTGAACGCAAAAAGTTAAGCACTTAGTGCAAATTGCAGCTCACATTTATCTATTTATATTCAGAAGTGTCCAACGTTTTTGACAAAGTGCCCTGCAAACTATTTTCAATGATTTATTTTTAATCTATGTATTCTTTCAGAATATTTCCTTTTAGAGACAAAGACCATGATTTAAATTGTATTTATCTTAAATACAATCTGAAGTTCTTATTGAATGATTTTGTTTTAATTGTTCTTCTATTTATACAATTTTGTTATTTAATGTTTGATAAATATCTGTTAATAAAGGAGGAGGAACAAAACTTCTTTTGTATTTTATTTTTCCTTATTGGCATAGTTTTTTTTGTTCTTATTTATATTTTTGAGCTTCTATTTATATTAAAATCTATTTTTGGCTGTAAAGCTGTGCATTTCACTGTAGTAAGAACAACTATGTCAGAATTATGCATGGACAATCGAAATGAACATCAAAAAGCGTTCCGACTGAAATGAAGAAATCAAATCATTTATCAAATATGCATTGCGCATATTAAAAATCAATTAAATATTTATGCAGACAACACACACATAACGACAAGCACTCAAAACAACAATATATGAGGAGCTCAGCAACACAACAATAAAATGGCAATCACACAATTTGAATTATGCGAGCAGCAAGAGGAATAAATGTTGCACAGAAGCAAGAAACGAGCGAGAAATTGTAATGTAATTGAGGAAAAAAAAAAGAAAAGAAACAATAAATAAAAGCAAATGAAATTAAAAATTTATTATGCTCAGCTGCTGCTCTTGTCGAATAAGAAGCGACAGCAGCCAGGCAACGGAAATGGTTATTGCTGTGAAAAACAGACACAGACATACAATCACACACATACACACACACAAACACACACACACATACACTCAA
This sequence comes from Drosophila macrothrix, assembly GCA_035042055.1. NCBI lineage: Eukaryota > Metazoa > Arthropoda > Insecta > Diptera > Drosophilidae > Drosophila > Drosophila macrothrix. Next base: position 6,387,991 of record JAWNLX010000124.1, on the reverse strand, counting down.
CTCAAATGAATAGGAAGTGGCACAGCAAGCAGTTGAAGGCGGAGGACAATGATGCTGCTGCTGTTGTTGAAGTTTTGCATTTCCGGTATGCAAACAGCATAAAAAAGAAGAACAAGAACCACAACAGCAATGCTGACACATGCTCAAGACGTAAATATGTGTGTAATTGTTGTCGTTATTGTCGTTTGCCATTGATAAAGCTTACCAGTCAAGGCAAACATAGTGCGAAGAATACACACAGCAGACAACACAACACAACAGAAAACTCATTTGCATTTAACACGTTCACAATAGTCCAACTAACGCAGCAACAATGGCAACCCGCCAGCTTGGCAAATACAGTAGGAATTAACTAAAAGTGATTGAATCACTTTTGAAAGTGGAAATCGATTAAACAAACTTTGTTAACTAGTTTCCGATCTAAGGAGCAAAACTATCACATTCTGCATTCATTCATATTTGATTTACAGCATAATATGATTATTGAAAATTGATAGATTTCATATCTGTTGCTGTGTTTGTATTTCTAATCAGTTTCATCGATTTTTCTTTTCAATTTACAAGAAATTCTACATTTAAAGTTATTTATAAAATTCTACAAATTCTGTTTTGTAAACAGATTTATTTAGTAACCAATTTTAAAGACTAATTTCTATGAAATTGAGAATTGCAGCAGGAAATATTATATTATACAAAATATATATATGATATTCAAATTTTATGTTAGCAAACACACAACAAAACAAAATAATTAAGGGAAGTTTCCCATTTTGCGCTTTTGCAAACTAACTTTTCAAATATAGACCAAAGTTAAGTGTTTTTTCACGGGCTCCAGACCAGGTGTTATTTATTTATTTTTTTGCTTTTTATCTACTCTGATAAGATTTAAAAATGTACGCTGGTTATCAAAATATATTGAGAACAAATTATATATTTTTTAGCTTAAAGAACACCTATCAAATGAAAAATATACAAATAAATTGTCCTTGTGTTGCAATAATTACTGTACTATCAGAGGAGAGCCACACACACACACAACTGTTCAAGCACACACGTCTCACACACAAATGTATATAAAATTGACAATAATAAAAATACCTTTTTTTAATACATGTCTTTTTACAACTCTTTAATTACGCTTAATTATTTATTAAGCAGATTCCGAGTTGCGTTGGAATTTAATTTCGGGCGACGTTTTGCGAAGGACGCACGATGCCGGAGGCAGGAGGACACTGTAGGCGTAGTTGGGCCTGTTGGCATTACTTGGTTCTTCCTGACTCGACGCGCCTGCTGCAGTGTGTGTGAGTGTGTGTTTTTGTGTGTGCCCGGGCACTCTGAAGTGCCACAGCACTTTTTGGCATACACTTTTAATGGCGGGGTGTTCAAGCCAGAATTTAGCGATTTTTATTTTCTTTCGTATTTTACTTTTAACTTTCTGGTTGTGTGTTGGGGGGGGTGGGTGTTTGGGCGTTCTTATTGAATTTGACGCGACTAATTGTGCACTCAAAATGGGACGACGAATCCTTTGTGTGGCGCGTTGCTATGTGTATATTTACTGAGAGCAAGTTTAATTGAAAATTGATAAGTGTCTTATGCCTGCTTAGAGGGAAAACACACAGAAAACAACGTTCGACGCTAAGGACGACGTTCGACGACGCTGATAACGGCAACGACAACGACAACGACGATGACGAAGGATACGAGAAGGACAACGCGCATCCGTACCGTTTGAATGCACGATTTGTACTAAACTCAAGCTGAACGGATGAAATCGTGGCACACAACACAACACGCACTCGGCAAATTGCCAACGGCAAATTGAATTCACTCTAGGCAGGACTTGCTCTCTGTTTACAGGCGGCAATCTGTACTAAAAATAACGAGACTCAATCATCGTGACTGCTCTCTCTCTCTCTCCTCTCTCTCTCTCAGAAGCATTCGTTGTGGGCTTTCGTTTGGGAGCCGCGATTCGTTCGCGTCCACATGTTGCCATGGCCAGCAACCTGTTAGACATCCTTGCGAGTCTCTGGATGGTTGTACTGGTCGTATGAATGAATGAGTAACAAATGCAAACAACTGACTACGCTCCAGCTCCAGTCTCTAGGGGCAAATTCGAATTTTGCGTAATTTAAGTAATGAAAAATCAAAGTCAAAAGATGCTTGTACTTAGAGTATAAATAATATCTACTTTCTTACCCGTTACGCATTTCAAATTTTGCTTAAGACAGATACAATTTTCATTTTCATAAAAGTAGATTAAATATCAAGTGTTGTAACTCAGAATTAACCGACGATCTTAACTGTAAGCTGTAAATTTTCAATATGAATACAATTTTGAAACAAATCTGATACATTTTTGAAGAGCTTTTCTTACTAATTACCGTATTTTTAATTGACACTTCACATAAACAATTTTGCATGTAAGAAAATAAGATAAATAATCATATTTTTTATTTGTTTGCTGTTCGGCTTACAAACAATTTAATCAAAGGGAAATTTCTGCGGTAGTTAAAGAGTAAAATTGCCCACAAAGAGCGCGCAGGCGCCTTGCAACGAAACGGTTAAAGGGAAAATGATGTCCCATGGCGAAACGGGAAACAAACAACGAGCTAAAAAAGCCCAAAACAAAAACATGAATCAGCCAAAAAATGTAAACAAAATGGGCAACCAATGCAAAAACGAACGTAAATAACATTAATCTGTATAGGAATGCAATCTATTTGGAAGGAAGACCTCTTCATTAGACATTAACCATAAAAGCCAATTTAAAGCCAACGTTGTCGCTTCATTAGTTTTAGCTCAATGGTCGAGCTTATTAAAACAGGTCCGCTGGGCACCACAAATACCAACTAACTAACCAACCAACCAACAAGCAACAACTAAAGCACACAAGCCAAACCCAAACCAAAACCGAACCCAACTAACTGATGAACGTGCAGCAATATTGTATGCTGCTCGACAACTGTGGCAAGCAGCAGTAGCAGCAACAACGAATGTCTAACAAATGCCAGCAACTTTTACCGCGAAAAAAAAGAGAAGAGAAATAGAAGTAGTAGTAAAACGACAGTGTCCTCAGCAATAACAACAACAGTGGGTTGATGTTGGCCTGTGCCGCTGTGGTCGCCGCAACAACGACAATAAATACGCAACAGCAGCAACAACCAACTAAGAGCAACAGCGTTAGAGTCGACGACTAACAGGCATATCAACAGCATCATGATGTAAAAACTTTTTGCATTCGAGAACCTTAAACCACCTTCAAACCAGCTAACCAACACTCAACCCACAACCAACTAACCCAACCCAACTCAACCCAATCCAAGCACCCACCCATCCAGCCAAACACTCCGCTGCTGGCTCGGTTGCTCTACGTCGACCCCGTCAACAATATTTTTGTTTACAAACTTTTGCTTGTTTGTGTGTAATGTATGCTTGGCAGAGAGAAGAAAAGAGAAGAGAAGTGCAGAGAGCAGTGCGGTTTGCAGGTAGGTGGGCAGGCAGCGTAGGGGAACGGCAGCTGTTGCTGTTGTTAGCATTGTCCACAAAGGACTCACAGGACGCGTCGCGCCAAAAGTTGCGAATAATTTTTTTCTTTCATTTTCATTTTCGTTTTTTTTTTTTTGTGCCGCTTAACAGGGAAATTCCTGATGCGATTATGAGACGCCTTGTTAAGTCGAGCCACATAGCCCTCCAACGAGTGGGTGGCTCTCGAGGGTTGGGTGGTTTTATATATCACATGACAAAGATGCCAAATATTTGTGGTACTTTACAGCAAAGTGATGAGCTAGCTTGTTGCGATAGTTGAGTTGAAGAAAACTAATAAGTAAATTTACTTTATATTCAAATGGCAACAAAATGGTGTATTGAAAGGTAATATTAAATTGGAAATTGTAAATGAATGAAAGGAATTATTGGTGTATTTGCTTTAAGAACTTGAATGAGATACATGAAAAGGCTTGCTAGTTTTATGGCAATACAAATCGTTAGATGTTTTTAAAAGAATAAGTATCAAACAACAAATTCGATTTTTAAATATAAATGGAGTACTCAATTACGCAAATCATGGTAATCGTGGTTAACATGAATACAAATATATTAACATATAATTCAAGCTAATTAAATAAGTCCTGTGCAGCCTCAAGCAGCCCGGGTTAGAAATATGCTACTTGAATGAAGTGCATGAATAAGTAAGGCGTAGACAAGTTCTAAGCTAGCATTTGCTCTAAGCTTCTCTATTATATTGCTCTAGTACTAAGCACTGATTTGATTGGAATACTGCAGCCAGCTCCTCTATTCCCCACCCCTTTCGACCAACGAAACCCATCCACTTACTTTTAAAAGATACAAAGTTGACTGAGCGCACTTACCTGCAACGAGAAAACAATAAAAAATGGAAATCAATTGGCTGTATCATAAACAGTGCTTCAAATTGATTATAAAGTCGTAGAGGCTTCTCTCTAAGTAAAGTACTTGAAATCCACTCCAGACGGGCAAACAGGCAGACGGACTGGCGAACAAGACACACACACACACACACAGAGAGAGAGAGACTGGCACACGCACAAGTTGAAAATGCCTCGACCACAGCGAAATGCACTCAGTACTTTTCAGCCCACACTCTCACACTGCTTACTACCCCTCCGGCTTCCCGTTCCCGTTCCACACACTCCAGTCCAATGCAATAACGCCGACAGATTACAAAGTGCACATGTGGTTCGCCATAAACTAGTGGGTTGCACACTGCCACGGCAGCGAGCTGAAATCCATGTTGCAACAACAACAGCAACACAAAAGAACTGCTTACGTCTGCAAGCCGATGTTTACATGCGCTTGCAGACCACAATCAGTAGGCTCATATTTAATATTAAGCGTTAATGAAATAACAATGCAAAGAAGCAACCTAGAAAGGCACAAACATTTCAATTTACTTGATGTTAGACACGAAATAAACTAACTATATCTCTCAATTTAGCTGAAAGGATGTCAACATTTTTGCTTTTCACTTAGATGTGAATGCAATGCAGCAAATAAGCTAAAGAACACATAAAGTTATTGACGCACTGAAGTTCAGTTAAATCCCTCATTACCATGGAGTCCTCTGACAGATTTCCGTACACTGTGTGGTATTCAGTTAATAAATTTTAAAGAAAAACTTTATATGAAATAAGTAGCAGGATCAGTAGACCGATATGATATAGTGTATGATATGTTATATGATATATGTATGATATTCCAAATTTATTGTGCCTTGCGCACCTATATGTCGCGACTCCTTCAATGTGTTGCACATATCGTAACACAATTAGAATACCCCCTGCAAGGGTATAACAATGGCAACGATACAGCTCAAGTCTAGGAGAAGTAACGCACTAACGCGACCAAAAGCCTCTGCCCGTCGCTACGCCGCACTCCCCTCCCCGCCACACCACACCCCCCTCTCCCTCATCATACAATGCCGCCTCCTTTTGCTGTGGCCTTTTGCCGAACTCCATTAAGTTGACGCGACCAGCAACACGAAGAACTTTACTTTTGTGGTCGCTGAGGTCGCAGTCAGCTTCTATTGTTGTTGCTGCAGTTGTTGTTGCTTCTTTGAGTATGTCCAAATGTGTTGCAGTGTGTCTATTGATGTCCCTGGCTGTCTCTGTTGTAGTTTCTGTTGCCTTTGGCAACCATGTCAGCTCCATCAAATGCACTCCATATTAACCGCAGGCAACTCTCTCTCTCTCTCTCTCTCTCACAGCCTTTGAGGCTTCAAAAACTTTACACTGTTGGCAAATGTTACCAAGTCTGTGGAAAGGCAGGGGGCAGAAGGGGCAGAGAGTTGCACCTGCTCTCTCTCTCATTCCATTTCATTATGTGGATTTGATAATGAAAAACGTTGTCAAGGTGTGCAAATTGTTTGCCATTCGTAGCCAGCAAAGTGCAGAGGAGAAAACTGAAGGCTGTTGAAGGTTGATAAGTAGGAATTGCAAATATTTATGCAATTAAAGAGAATTTATGCAATAATAGTTTGCAGTAAAGCGAGCCGTTTATATTTGATAATTGATAATACTTATAGTACGGGCTGACTACTTAGAGAGGAGTTGCAGTGTTAAAGCAGATCCGCATTCATCTTAAAGGTTGAAGTTGAATTCATCAGAATGAGGGAGAAATATTTCATTCCAAAAATGTTTGATACACTTTTGTATCATACCAATTATAAGCATTTCTAATGAAATTTCAATAATACAAAACATTTCAGGCAATGAGAAACGGTTGCCTTAGCACCCCATTAAAAACAAGTTGCAGCAAATTCCTTAAAGCAACTGCCACAGTGTCTACGTGCCACAAACAAAGTAGACAATGCGACAAAAGGAAGTTCATGCAGCTTTTGGCGTTCTGTGCTGGAACTCAAGACTCAAGAGAGAGAGAGAGAGAGAGAGAGCGACAGTTGTTGCCACACGCCCAACCCATTTGGCATTTGCCTTCACAAGTCCCAGGGACAACTGCAGAAGATGGCCCCAAACCGAAGGACTCAACAGAGAGAAGAAAAAAAAATAATAAGAAGGAGCAGTGGCAGTGGCAGCGGCACACAGCGGATGAGCTGAGAATGTGGATGTGGAGAGTGAGTGAAGTGCAGCGCCGCACATACAAAACAGATAAATGGTAGCAACTTTTTAACAAAACCAACGGACAACGGGCCCAGTGCATTGAGTAGACGAAGACCCCAAACCCAGCCGAACTCCTTCACTACAGTGATGACCAAAAAAATGTGACTCCAAAATTATTTCTAATGTTAAAGTTACCAGTTAAGTAAATAGTTGGATGCTGATCAAGATTATATGGTATTTTGCCTTACTTAATTTTGCACAATTTCAATTTAAGAAGAGTTCAATATCCACCACCAATAAAAATCAAAGCGTTTCAATATGCGAGCGAGCATCGTACTTGATTTTTTCTTTGTGTGTAGCAATGAGACGAGACAAAATGTAAAATTATGCGGCAGTTGCAAGCAAAACTTTATGGTTGACCCAAGCGACAAAAGAGAGAGCGAGAGAGAGAGTGAGAGAGGGGAGGTTAAAAGGGGAGGGGACAGGCGATGCAAAGCCAAGTGCATTTATTGTCTTTGGGCAAAGCAGTCGAGCACGCAAATATGCTGGAGGCTGACGAATGCTTCAGCTGCTGCTGAAAACCTCCCAGCACGCACACGCACACACACACACACACACACACACACACACACACACACACACACACACACATACACATATACAATAACAAAACAGGAAGTACGCATTTCCTGCACTTGAAAACAAGCAGAGACAGAGAAAGCTGGCACTGAAATGTAGACACTGCTCAGCAGTGCAAATGTCGCGACAACGTCGACAAACAACTTTTGACACAAAAGTGCTGAAAACTGTTTTTCTTTTTGAGCAAGCAGCGGCGGCGACTGCTCCTCACCCCACCACTGCCTCCCACCTCCTTGCAGTTGCGTTGTGCCCACGTTGCCAAATTAATTGAAAATGACTAGACCAAAGGGAGTGTGAGCCAGCTAGCTAGCTGGCTGCAGAGAATGAGCTCCTGTTGCCAGACATATCTCGAGTTGGTTGTGTGCCTTGATCTTGACGTTGTCCGTTTGTGTCCCTGAACTTGCTGCCTGCCCACTCATTGCTGTGTGTGTGTGTGTGTGTGTGTGTGTTTGTGTGTGCCACACTGGCCACATTCTCCTGGCCAGCGGCGGCACAAATGAGTTTCGTGTCACAAGTTGACCCAGCTGAGATTAAGTGGGCGTTTAATTTGCCAACTCTCGCTGGGGTCGCCGCCCTTAGTGACCAGAAATTGCGTTAATGTAATCCCCGCATGGCGTATGCTCGTGTTTCCCTGCTCCTTCTGCTTCTTCTTCTGCTTTTTATTTCGCTCCTCATGCAACAACAGTTTAGGGTACATTTTTTCTCTCTATTTTTTTTTTGTTTTTGTTTTTTTTTTTTATTGTCGCATGGCTGGCGCCGTCGCTGGTCTTTTTTCACTTTTTTTTTTTTTTTTGGTTTTTGGTTGGGGTTTGTGTTTTGTCCTTGAGCTAATGCGAGTCGCCGACTTACTGGCTGCTCTCTGATCTCTGCTCGGTATTTTAACTTAATCAACAGAGTAAATAACACGTCCTCTGTCATATTTTTTCTGGGGGTTTATTAAGTGTACTTAGCTGATTTTTTATTATAAAGTTGCTGCATGTACTCGCAGCAAGTTATTATTAATGGCAGCTAATGAATATTAAAATGCTTGCCAAGGCATGCTTTTTATAAGCTTTTAATTGGTAGTATTCTATAATAATTATTTAATCATGTTTAATACTGTTAAATATTTTGTTTGTTTGATTATTTTACAATTTATATTTCCTTTTGTAGAAGTTGCGACGCTTTTCAGATAATACGGGTAACAAGTTTCGAAAGAAAATAATATTTATGCAGACATTCACAAGTACTCATAAATGAAGAAGAATTGATTTAGAATATTCAACGGTCTGTTGACAGGCCATTGTAGACTACGAAGTCATCTAACTAAACTAAATAATGAGGATTCCTCAAAGCGCATCACAGCACACAAATCATAAAGCAAATCAGAGAATGCGAGCAGAAACTATGACAAGTAAATGTTATGGAAAAGTTTAGTTTAATTAAATCACAAAATTCCGTTTAACAACAATAACAAAAATACCATACATAATAGCATGCAAAATCTGTCAAACTATCAACACAGCATTAATAATAAATATAATACACAAACGCTTGCCAAAATTTGGTTACACAACCAAGCTTATCAATTATATTTTCTAAACAAAAACTCAAAAATTAATACAATGGAGTGAAATCAAGATAGAAGTTATATCAAATGACCTAAATTTGTTAGTATAATCAACACAGAGAAATGACAAAGACATTTATTTTATTTATATTCTCAATCATCTTTTTTGCAAATTTATTCTGCATACATTTTCAATTAAGCATTATGTCAGGCATGTAGAAATAACTGACGAGCTGACAAACGAGCACAATTTTAATTAAATATTTATCCGGATAAATGCAGCATTTAACTTATGTCTGAGTAGAATTTGATGATCTCTCTCTACTGGCAAACTTTGCAGATATGCATAAGTTCAAGCCAAAAAAGAAACAACTTTAATTGCAGGCAATAACACAGAATTTTGGTAACAACAACAACAACGACAACATGCAGTGTTATTATTATTTGGTCAAAAAAGTGTAAGCCAAATAAAACCGCTGCACAGCGACAACAAGTCGAGCTAAATCCCCAAGTGGCATAGCTTCCCCGGGCTGCTCTTATGGCTGATTGCAGCCGGAGTCGCACAGTCCGCATCAAGCTCAGTGCAGAGCGCAATTAATGGGAAAATTTCTAAAGAAATATAAACTAAAAGCTGCTTTTAGCGGGGGGAAAAACAGCACACATACGAAAACAGCTAAAGAAAATCTGAGCGAAAAGTCCCCAGCCAACTGAAGTGATTTTCGCACTAATTAACTGCACTTAGTTGACACATACCAATCTATTCACACACACACACACACACACGCCCACACACACACACACACGCCCACATTCTAACAGCGTTGTTGGCATATTCAGCAGCAGTGCAGCATTTTAATTGGTTTCCAGCACTGCCAATATAAAGTCCCACATGTGCAATTGGAATTTCTAGAGAAATTATAGAAAGTAAATGAAACGTATAAGTGTGCGTGTGTGTGTGTGTGCGTGTGTGTGTGTGTAGTTGTGTTTTGTGTGTGTTGTGTGGCTTTCCTACTAATATTGTGGGTGGGCACTTTGGCTGCAACTTAATAATTACGCGGCGCTGTTGACAGCTTTGACTGTGGCTTCAAACACAAAGTACCCAGCCCTGTGTTCAGCCCGTGGTATTGCCTTCATTTCACTAGCATTTTAATATTATCGGTTGACAGCATCGGATATCAAATGAATTGCGGGGGTTGCAAAAGGACTTGTGCAATTTGAATGCCTGGGCTAATGAGGCAAAAAGAAAAACCAGCTAGAAAACAACATGTTTAATAAGCTTAGCAATTGAGATGTGCCAATGACGGCATCATGTCTAATTAAAAGCAATGTCCCTTTAAAGAATATTAAATATTGACATTACCACACATTTTTTAATCAATTCAATGATTTAAACTCGGAACCACATTAAATGAAATTACCTTATTTATGAGGTTTCCATTTTAGGAGTTATTTTTACGACTAGGAGATACTCAGGACTGTGATTTTCCATAAATTGTAGGCATGCTTTGTTCAAATGCTTTTTGGTTAACAAAATCTGGTTACAAAATCTAAATTTAACAGTTGATCCATTGGAAAGATAAAGATTTAGAAGTGTAGCTTTTATTGCTATCGGAAATCGATTTATAACGAGGGAAGTTATCGATAAAATGAATTAAACGTGAGATGCGTATAATAATCCAACTTTGAAGACTCTAGTCGCCGATATGGGCAGAGATCCCGATCAAGAATAGGTACACACAACATAAAAAGATAACAAACAAATAAAAACACATCTCTCTGCACTTATTCTAGTTTGGCATCAAATACTAAGGCTTCATTTTTTTTTTATATAACTAGCCTTGCTAGTGTTCAGCTTGTATATAATTTATAAAGTCTCGTCTGGCAGCCCACGGAAATATCTTAACCTAAAAACCCGCAGCACAGGAGCTCAATTTTGAACAAGAACGTAATAAACATTAAGCTAAATGTTACGATCCAAATGAGACACAATCGGAGGAGGTGAGAGCCAAGCAAAAAGGCTGAAGAACAGAACAAAAAAAAAAAAAACAACTTGCAGCAGCTCTTGGAAAATAACAAGCAACTGGAAACTGCAATGGCAAGTGTGCAACTGCAATACACGGCGCTAAAAGTAAACAGCAAGTGCCATAAAAATGCTGTGATGTTGTGAGCTAGCAGCCGAAGCCGAGGCAGGAGCATAAGCAGAAGCAGAAGCAGATCATATGAGCATTAGGAGCAGAGTGGCGCCAAGTGAATAAAGAGCAGAAACAGGCCAAGGATTGGATGACTTGGCCAAAAGGAATTGGCTCGGACCAAGTTGCACAAAATGAGTCAACAACTGCAGCAACGAACACAACAGACACACACACATACGAACTCATAAAGGACATGCCAGTTTGATATGGTACACTCAGAGAATAAACTCTGTGCGAAATTCAAACACAATTCGAATTATTGTAAAATGTTCAAGTAGAATAAGTGCAAGAGTCCAGCAGAAGAATAGCGAAGAATTATTTTTAAGTTAAATAAATAATTAAATATACATATAAGAAATATATAAATTTCTGACTAAATAAATAGTTTGACTACTTGATAAGTTGATACCAGCATTGATTTAAGAATACAATTAACGATGAGAATATGTTATTTAGCTAAATAATCGTATTTGATTGCATTTATTAAGAAATCGATTTGAATCGATATCTTTTTACAAGTAATTAAGTTCTTGAGAAGAACTGGAGAAGAACTTAGACCTCCATTCTAAGATTATAGCTTTCAGAACATTTCTACTTGACTTAAATCAAAACCTTTCAACTAGTTTCTTAGTGTAGAAAGGTGGCGTAGCGGCCATGTTAGTACAGGACATCACAGGACAGGACAAGACAGGGCAACGCCAAACGAAACCAATTGAAGAAATGTTGCTGACACGAGAAGACGACAGCGACGAAATTAGTTAGCACTCGAGCTGCTTTTGGCCCTGGTCCAGCTAGCGCAGAGGGACACACGGAGACACACACATACACTGAAAAACACACACACACACACACATATAAAGAGACTACAGTCCGGAAGCGAGACACGTTGCTAGATTACAACACCTGCGGGTAAAAGTCGAGTTGAGTTTAAGCTATTGCAGTTGCTGTTGTTGTTATAGTTGTAGTTGTTGGTGTTGGTGTTGTAGTTGTTGGTGTTGTAGTTGTTGCTGCTTTTGCTGTTTTCCTCTTCTTCGTTCATAGAGCTGCAGCAATTAAATAGCTTTGAGCACACCGAACTCAATTGCAGCAATTTCAATAACTGTTAAGGGCACTCAAAGGCGGACATCGCTTGTTAATCTGTCATGCGCCGGGCCACCCTTCACACTCACCCCACTCACCCCACCCGCAACAACCCCCCACACACAAACAAGTTGATGGCACTCACCTATTTTATGTTTTGCTTGCGTTTGGCCGAAAAAGGAACACGTTGTTAAAAATTTTTCAGATTTGGTCTATTGCGAATTTGGTTCGAAATCTTGATTGTTTATTGCTTATATATATATATATATATATATATGTTTTTTTTTGCTAATTATATTTAGATCGTGACGCGGTACGGCCGAAAAGTTAACACATTGAGAATTTTGCCACTAAGAAGCCGAAATTGAACTTTTATAAAATAAATGTACGCTACACAATCTGATTTTGTAAGTAAAAACAAAAAGTTCACATTTATTGAGACATTCTGCAAAGAGTGCTGAGACTTAGCACTGAGCACTACAAAATCCACAATTACCTCAGCTCAAATACATTCATAATATAGCCTAGCATCATTATTGCACTAATCTGGTTGGGTTAAGTAATTAATCCAAAACAACTTTGTGAAACTTGACAATTGAAATGAAACAAAGCAATGGCCTTTTATGAGACTGACAACTTGTTCATCTTCTACAGGTTGAGCTTAAATGGAAGACAGAAGAAGAACAACGGCCCACCATCTTTCTTATTAAGCTGTTTTCAAAACTAGCAGCAAAAGTTGAATTATAAGCCGCCAAACGATGTCTGTCGCCGCCTATGCAAACAACAAACACAAACAACCAAAAACCCCAAGGAGTGGATTGGGGTGTAGTCTCTGTTTAAGTGGGAAGAGTCCTTTTCCAAAAATGGAGGCACTTAAGATGCTTAGCGCCATGGCAAGCGAAAATAATGACGCTCATAAAAACTAACTAAACAGAAAAATAAAGCAAACAGCAGCAAAAGGACGACAACGTGCAATACACTCAGTTATAGACAGAGAGAGAGAGATATGCTCGGGTTGTTTTTGTGTGTTTATATGGCAGTGTAGAGGAGAGGAGAGGAGAGGACGTGGTAACACTAATGGCAGCCTGTTGGTTGTTATAGTTATACCCTGTGTGTGCATCATGAAAGGATTGCATGTGATCAGCTTCTTATTCATAATTCAAATCGAATTTGATTTATTATCTAGTTACACATGTATAAATATTTATGTTATATTTAGGGTTTCAAACGGAATCGTATATCGGTTCCGGTTCCCGTTCCGGTTCGTAAAGTGTAAGTGTTCCGGTAATGGTTATGAATTGATTCTTAATTTGTTTCAGGATTCTTTTCCGTTAAATAAAAAAACCATATATGGACTTATAATATGGGTTCTTTTAACCGATTCTTAAGGAAATATTAAATTGCGATTCTTTCTATGAATTTCAATCGGTATACTTGCAGTTAAGGTTTCGGTTTGATAACCCGGTTAAATTTTATATTATATTGAAATCTCCTACGATGAATAATCGCTAACCTTTTGAATATTGACAGATAACTCACACTTGAAATTATGATTTACTTATTCTTTCATAATTTCATAATTATAGATTCGGGGTTTAAAGTTCGTCCAGCAACTCAAGTATCTCAAACAGTTCTCTTTACCACTACAGGGTATTTGTTAGTCAGCCCACGCTACTGCTGCACCGCTTTCTTAAGCAGTGCGCGCTCGGAATGACAATGATAATGATGTGCGATAATGTTGGTAGTTGTTTCGTTTGCTTTGTTTATTGTTTTAGCCTCAGCGGCAACAGCAAACACAATTCATGCCAATGATAATCAGGTTTAATGCTGATGATGAAGTTTTAGTTGCTTATTATTGCAGCGAAGGCGGCTTAAGGATTAGTTGAAGCTTCCTATCATCTGCCTACTACTCATCATTGCTGTAATTAAAATTGCAGCTTCTAACAGCCAAAGCTAATCAGTTCGGAGGCATCAGCAGCAGCAGCAGCCTCTTTATTTATTTATTCGATTTTCGAGGCGCTTGCCAATTTAATTAATTGATTAAAAAAGTACGTTGACAATTTTTACCCGCCTCTCTCCGCTGCACATTTTTCTCTCTACACATTTGGCAGCCATCCAAACAGACTTGCAGCCTGATTGAAAGTATTTTCCCTCTGATTTGGCTTGTTGGAGCAGCAACAGTTTTTCTTCTTTGCTTTTCCTATTTTTCTATTACTTTTATTGTTCTGTGTATTGCTCCGATAATCTGACTCGCTCTCTGTTTCTCTCTCTCTCTCAATCTGCCAATTTTAGCAAATGACTTTCTTGGCACAACTTTTCAATTTGTTTTGGCTATTTAAATTTTAATGAAATTGTTGCCGAATGACACACTCTATCACACACACACACACTAAAGCTCTCTCACACACAGAGAGAGAGAAAAACACAGTCTCACGTATTGAATTCAACTGATTTCACAGGCTCGATTCATTTTTCGACGCTTACGTGCGTCTCAAATTGTATTTCAATTGGCATTTTGTTAACAAAGTCATCAGGTTGCAGAAACTGCCAAATTGAAGTAATTGACGTTTAAATTGATTGCTATTGTTGTGCCTACAGTATTGGGCTAAAGGTAATCTATATGTTCGATTTGTGATATTTGATTTTATAGAGTTCATAAAATGTGCGAAAATAAACGCAACCTGCTCTGAATGTTAATGTAAAATAACATATACACGTGGCAAATGCTGCAATTGTGGTTTTATGAGTTACCAGATAGATAAATAAAAGGTTGCAAGTTAAAATTATTTATTTGTCTGGTTGATATTACTTTTCCCAGATATTATGAATTAATGAATTGAAATTGATTTCTCGATTTACCCGATTTACAGTCTAACTAAATGTTTATTTTTAATCTAAATTTAGGGAATCTATTTTAGGCATTAGCCCATTAACATTTTGATTAGCTCGAATGGTTCTCTCTATCCGCCCCATTGGCTATTTGCTGCCTATAAATATTTGAATGCGGGACAAACTTTATTAAGGTATACCAAAAGTTTGCCAAAAGTAAAGCTCCAAAGCAATTATGCAACTTTTGCAAACATTATTTCAAATTGTTCTCGTTGCTAGCAGAGAGTGGAGAAGAAAATTACCAATAGTTGAGAACTCTGCTGTTTACTCACCTGTCATAGCTCAACTTTTCTTAATTTTCGGGGGGTCAACTTGTTTTTAATGCTTTGGTGAACATCTTATTTATAATTGTGTAACAAAAGACTTAAGAGCTAGAGGTCAAAGTGTAAGTAAGATAGACTGTAAAAAGGAAAAATAATTGCCATACATGTCGTATGCGCAACATCATCAATTTCTGTTGACGCTGTCAGAGAGGAGTCGGTCGTCGTCATTGTAAACAAGCTTAGGAAACTCAAATGAACATATGTTACATGAAAAATGAACAGCAAAAAATAAGAGGAAAAACATGAAAATGAGCAGCGATACACATGCACAACAGGAAAACAACAAAACGAAGACTTAGCGTCTCAGCCAGAAGAAAAATAAGTGTAACAAGAACACACTTAATGCACATATTATTGGAGTCAACATGAAAAACAAGGAAAAGACAGCCAAACAAGACATAAAATATATATGAAATATAAACAATAAAAAATCACAATAGACGCAAGCAAACAAACTGCAAAAGCGGATAACAAATAGAGGGAGGAAGACTTCCCATTGTTAACAAGCTTAAAAAAACAAAAAAACACGGATGCCTTAGGCAAGTGGAATCGACTCGAAGATACCCTGTGAATGTAGGAGTAGCCACATACCCAAGGCTTATCTAGCTGAGACTCTGCTCGACTATGCTCGAAAAAAACTTAGATTGACTTACAAAATTTGCCAATTCGAAACACTTTCAGTCTGTTTTTGGGGTCACTATAGTTTTCCGCTACCCATTTCATATATTTGTATTCTTAATAGGTTATTCGGAGCGTAGCTTCAAACTGGCATGCCTTGTATTTAACATAGTAACTGCCCACCATATCAATGCAATTTGTATGCGACTAAACAGTCGCCTAGGGCACAGGAGAAGTGAGCATGGAGCAAGGAGCAAGGAGCATGGCGCTGCTTTTGTGACCCATAATGAAATATGTATAAATTTATATATGCAACAGTAGCAGCAGCAGCAGCAGCAGCAGCAGCAGCAGCCGAGGCACGAACAGAAGAGGCAGCAACAGCATAAGCAGCTCGAGGTCATAAATAATATTATTATGGGTTCAGTTATTGGCATTAGGAACTTGTGTTTGTCAAAGCAAACAAAACTCGTGTCCTGCGTCCCATTGTGTTTGTATTTATATCAGTATCCTTGCTGCTGCTGCTGGTGCTGCTATTTAGCTTCCGCAGCGTGGTTGTTATTAGCGCTATTATTCTTGCAACAAGTTGGCTAAAGACGCCTCTAATGAGCGATAATTAAAGCATTGTTATTGGCTATACACTGTAATTGACCAATGTTAAATGACTAAAGGGCTTATTTAAACGGTTGCTTGGGCTTAGAACACTCTATACAGGTAGGAATTGATTGCGGGCCAGGCTTTAACAGAGAGATTTTGTTCTTGTTGTTTTTTTTTTTTTTTAAATATATGTTTGAAAACAATGTGCCTCAGTATTGGGTCTTTTATTGCTATCGGAAATCGATACGTATTGATATTCGAGAGTTTTAAAGTCCTTTGCTCTTAAGGTATCTGAAGTCAACTCGGCTTTTGATGTCGCCCAAGTATAAGGATACATTAGAGGGTCAGTTCACCCTTTTAACCCATTTTTTAACCAGAACTAAATCATTGTAGCTTCTCAGGTAAATGTAAATTAATTCAAAGTTCCATTTCAATTACAAATCGAACATCGAGCCCCTACTTATTCCATTGGAATTCATTAAAATATAAAAATATATATATTTTTTTTTATATATAATGTCAGGGTTAATAGGTGGACAGTTTTATTGACATTTAGACAGACAGCAAGCACGGTCAACAGATAGCACACACACACAGTATATATACAAACACACACACACAGATGCAAATGTAAGCATTATTAAGGTTGATTTATATATCAAGACAACACACTGCTTATATTCAATTATTGGCAATAGATTGTTTTTGCGATTTATCAAACGAAATGAAATGAGTTTAATTACGGCAAAGGAGAAAGTGGGAAAAAGTGAAAAGAAAAACATGAAAAAACAACATGGAAATAGTACAATTAAACACACAGAGACTTATAAACTAATCACCTTAACTCGAGTACTCACATAAACTGCTAGAGACACAAACAAATATGGTAGTTAAGAATATTCTATACCAGATATATCAAATATATATCTAAAATAGACCAGAAACCCACAAAGAAAGCGAAACAAGCACTTTATTTAAGACTACGTTTGACGTTGACGTTTGACGTTTGACACACGTTACGAGAGACGTAATGACATAAGCGTAGACGACTTTTGACGTAGCTAATTTTTTTGCTTCCTTTTTTTTTTGTTTATTACGCAACGGCACTTGTAATAAATATTTTATACAAAATATATATGATTTTTTTTAATTTTCTTGAATTTGCTGAGGTTTTCAATTTGTTGAGCAGACGCACAATACGCAATACGAAACGCAGACACACACACAAAGATAATACGAGAGAGATATAGAAATGTGCAAGTGGGAAACGTTAACGTTATCAAGACAACAGACTCTGACAAACTAAATACCAAATACGAATACGAAGTACAACTGCGACTAGATGAGATGCGCATGTGGCATATACTCAATTGTTGTTGTTATTATTGCCATTGCTGTTGTTGTTGTTGTTGTGATAATGCTCATGATCGCTGACCGGCCTGATCGACTGACTGACTGAATTAAGAGGCGGCATCCAACGCTGAGAGCGTGTGCGGGAGATAAACGGAGACGCGAGCTATTTTCGAAATTGATAAGCGCAAATCGATCGATAGATGCGAGCAGCAGCAGCAGCAGCAGCAACAGCCACAGCAGCAGCAGCAGCAACAGCCACAGCAACAGCAGCAACAGCCGAGCCGGCAATCGATGTGTGTTCGAAATTCTAATGCCGAAAATACCGTAAAGTGGAATATGCTTATCAGCAACACACACAGCTGCTGCTGCTAAAGATGTTAATGATCTGGAGTGTATGATGCTGTTACACTATATATATATATTTATTTATTTGAATGCAATAAAATAAATAAATAAATAAGCACAAACTGAAGAGTATATTTTCAAACTGAGTCAGTTTTTATACGCTGGCAAAGGGTATTCAAAATTTGTGGTGTAGTTTGTAACGCATCTGTTTCCATGCAAATGAGTGCCTCATTCTAAAATCAATCTTGCCGAAACTTGGAATACAAATTTAAGGGGGCTTCCATTTTTTAATATAATTCTTAACACAAATTTCTTTTTTTTTGTTTCTTGTTAAAAGTACTGCAAGCGTAGCCAAACATAAATATGAATGTTAAATTAGAGATACAAATTTGAACTAAGATATCCTTTGACACGCCTTCGCTAAGATAGGAAAATAAAAGTTATCTCTTACAGTGCTAACATTAAGATCCCGTTTAAATCGATTTTATTGGATACAGAGTACATTCAGAATTTTGCTTAAAATGCTTAACCCCAATTTGACCATATTTTCGCGTCTAGCGGCAAACAATGCAATTGCTTTCAACAAAGGCATTAACAGACACGTGTGTACTTAAGTTAAGAATTATAGATTTGCCGCGCTGCTAAAGACCGAGCGCAGCAGGAGCAGCAGGAGCAGCAGCAAAGCCACATAGCACACCTAAAAAACCAAATCGATTTTGCGTGGCATAAGCAGCAACATCGATCAATGCACCACCATCACAGCAGCATGCAACAGCGCCATGTTGCTCCACGTTGAGTTTGCCCCTTATTCGATGGCTACTTAAAAACTTCAAGAGCCGTAAATTCGCTAGAACAAGGCTATGAAATTTAATAGCAGACGTAGTCGTATAGTCCGCAGAACCCACGTATTGACCATTTTCAGGCACAGACGAAGTGTTTTTCTTTCTACTTTCTACTTTCTTCTCTTCTCCTTTTCCTTTTTTGTCCTGTGCAAATACGCAACTGTATTAGCTCACGTAAATAGGGGTAGGTGGGGCTGGGATATAAGGCGAGTAGGGGTACTACCATGTCTGGTGCAGTTGCTCAACGTAGTATTATTGACTTTTATAGCTGAGCCATTCATTCATTCGTCTACGATGCGGTGTGATGAGGAGGAATCTGCTTGAGTTTTCCGGGCGTGTATGTTTACATTTTCAACTATGTAATTCGATGCATTTTATTGCACAATTTCTCAGCATGTGCATGTGTGTGTGTGTTAAAATATTTATGAGCCGCGAGCTTTTCATTTTTGCAAAGTTTAACGAAGTGTTAAATGGGCTCAAGGAACCCGGACAATCATTTCTATATCGAGCCACTGCCTCCTTTTTATCGAAATTTGTCACGCTCTACACCGAATGGATTAATACAACAAAAGATTTTCATTTTCGTAGGAAAACTGTTGGCGACATGAGTTGCATGAATGACAGCCAGCTATATATGTGTATAGATGAGGATGGGGGTTGACTGGGGGATTTTCCTCTATCAATAGTGTTGACAAAGGGGGATGAGAGGGCGGCTGGCACGTGTTGCTTAATACCTGTGGCTGATGACAATATCAGCATTACTTTTACTTTTGCACAAACGTCCGAATCGGATTTGGTTTGGGCTTGTGGCATTGTCCGGCATTGTTCGGCTCGGATGGGCTTAAGTAGTTTATTTATATTATTTGTTTTGTGTGGCACCGCCTTTCATATAAATGTGCAATGATAAATGCTGCAAATTATTTAGGTGAAGAGCTCTTGAACAATCCCATGAGTTGTCACAAAATGTTCTGGTACAAAAATTGAATAAATGGTTTATGGCTTAAGTGCTGCTTACAGTTGACTGAATTTATTTTTAGGCATTTCAACGAGGGTCTCAAAACGGCAACGGAACCGGGACAGTTTGAAATTGAGAAAAGCCAGCAGAACTGCAAATAAAACTCACAGTTTTTTGAGACCCTACAATTTATGTACCGGAACCGAAATACGAGTTGGTTTCACACCCTGATTAAAAGTGACATATCGAAATTCAGCTCGTGATACACATCAATAATTAATACTTTGTGTAGACGGGGCATAGAAATGTTAACTACCCTTTTGTAAGAGCAGTGAAATACTGAATAACTGTCGCCAGTACCGATGCAAAAAACACCAACACAATGACATAATTGCTGCTATTATATGAATATGAATAAGTTGCGATGCGATGCAAAAAGGCTAACCGCAAAGGCGACAATTGCTGCTATTATCCATACTTGAAACGGAGAAATTGTTCGAGCAACTGCAGCTATTCCCAGCAAACCTATCCATAAACAATGAGGCAAGCGCCTTAATAGCTATACGGGGGGTAGACACCAAACAACTATCCCTTAATATACAGATACATATATATATATATATATATATATATATATATATATTTAGATATATTTATATGCATGAGCTGCTTTTTGGGTTGTTCTGCTGACCAGAGTTTGCAAGTAATGACCTGCAATTTGCAACACCCATGAGCTGAGCATCATTTTAGAGTGTTATAAAGAAATTAGCTACCATTTAGCCTAATGAGCATAATAACAGCAAACTAATGGCCAGCCAGAAGGAACAGCAACAGCAACCGAAACAGGAACAGGAACAGGAACAGAAACAGCGACGCACAGAATCGAACGAGGAGCCCCTTATATTAAACAAACATTGACTGAAGTGCGATTAACTTGCGAAAGTGTTATAAATGTTGGCTCATTTATAATGTGTGTTTGTGTGTGTTTGAGTGTGTAAGTGTGCGAACGACCGATATATTAAAACGATGAGCATAGATAGAGCCATCCAATACACTGAGAATTTAGATACTCAGTAAGAGTCAAGCTATAGCCAAACTTAGAAAAACCGGAAAGGGAACTGACATTTAGTTTGATGGCATAAATAAGGATATGTAAAAATGAGTATATATATATTTAGCCATACACTGAGCGTAAGTAAAGCTAAATTCAGCAGAACAGAACAGCGTTTTGCGCTATGTGGATATAGAGGATTATAGAGTTCAGAAAGAGACATACACTGAGCCATTGTGGGTAATTATTAGGAGCATAAATACATTCTACACCTGCATTCATAAAGTCAACAACTGAGCCACGTTTGTTTTTTTCAAGTGTACGCAGTAGTTTCGTAGTCCAGACGAAAACAGAGCGTATTAATTGCGCCGGCGTGTCAACAATGATGAACATAAATATTGTGTCCAAGAGTCAAGGCCAAAGGCACAAATGTCCGAGAATGCTGTCTCAATTAATTTAGCTGACTGCCGATAATCATAAATAAGCGCAAATCCAAGGACAGACCCAACAAACACAGACACACACGCAGACACACACATGTCGAGGGCTGAGTTTTAATTATTTTGCCAGGCCATACAAACACACACACAAATCAGCAAATTTAATAAAGAATAATTAGAAGGCAGGCAGCTGAACACGTTAGGAATGTGAACCGAAGCATAGAACAACAAAAAATAATTAACAAAAACTGACAAAGCAACAGCAGGTTACATTCCAAGCCCCTCCCACTCAGCCACCCACCCACTCTGCGCCTCCACACCACTCCCCTCACAAAGTCCGACAAACACAAATGAAAGGCAATAATGGCACACAATTAACATATAAATTAAAGACTAATACAAATTTACGTGGCAATAAAATGCAAAAATCGACTTTTATTCTTTTAGCAATGCAACAAAAACAAAAAAGTGTTTCTTTATTTTTTTTTTGCGTTGGTCTGTGCATTAAATACAACAATAACCTTGAATTACAGTTAAACAATTGAGGTCGAAACGCATTACTTAGCTAACAAGTAAGTAGGAATGACTATCATAGGTAAATCAACGATTACACACCCTTGCAGGCCAGAGTCAAACTGATGGCCATTTAAAGTTCGCTATAAATTATACTAATATAAGTAGTATAATAAAACTACTTCTTCTACTTCTACTTCGCATAGTTACAGAATGACACCTGATATTGCTGATCAAGAATACAAATACGCAATCAAAAGGGTTTTCTGCAATGCGTTACAAAACTCACGAAAATTTCAATATTACTCGCTTTAAGCGTATCAACTTGACTTGATGCAAGTATATTAATTGACTTCATGCGATTGCAGCGAATTTGTATCGATAAAATAAATATTATTCCATAACAAGGGCTGCCTTTATCATAAATATTTCAATAAAACGAGAAAAATGAAAAGGAAAATATTGTTTAATAATAGCAATGGAATTTAATGGTATGGATTGGGCAACACACAATTAACATGCATTTAATTAACTGCGATCGCATTGCGGGCAGTTGGTAATAAAGTGCCCGAAAAAAATATTTGAAATGCCATTTCCTCGACAAACAAAAATAATAATGGAGCTATTAGCACAGTGGTCGGTCGGTCGGTCGGTCGGTCGGTCGGTCGCTCGGTCAGCAATTAATAGCTGGTTCGGGTTAATGCCAATAACAAAAGCGTGTCATCAAATGCACAAATCAATTTCCGCTCAGCTGCAAAAAGGACCACAGGAGCAGCAGCATCAGCAGCATCAGCCTCGATATTCAAAAGCTCACAATGGACAATCAAAAGTGCTGAAAAACAAACGGAATGCCAACCGGAACCCATGCCATGCCGCCATGTCAGGGGGATCATCATTCGCTTCGTATCTGGGGCCTCAGTTGGAAAACAAAAGCAGTTTGTTAGCAAATAAAACAATAGCCGTCGTATAGCGTTGAGCAATTTGCGTTAAATTAGTTTAATTTGCAGGTTTTTTTTTTTTTTTTTTTTTTTTGCAGCGGCCACATACACTGCACCCAGATGTCCACTGTTTGATTATAAGAACTGTGTAGTTCTCACTCTAGCTCACACTGTCCCTCCTCTTTGTCTCCCTCACTCGCTGGCCCTTTCATTTGTACTACAACATATCGAACATTGGGAACGCAGGTCACATTGTTTTATGTCAGAGTCTCATCAACAGCAGCAGCAAATGCAGTTTTCCCATAAATGGTCGATTGGACAGCGAGTTGGCCAGCACCAGCAGCAACAGAAACAACATATCTTTCTCTCTCTCTCTCTTACTCTGTATATCTGTCTCTAGCTCTCTCTCTGAAGCAAGCCGCACGAATGTTGTATACACTTAAAGAGGAGCCTCTTTTAACAAATAATTTCTTGAATTTTAGTCTTTGTTTCTTAATAATTTTACGCATCAAGTTTAGTACTGTTTAAGTTTAGTTTCTTTGAAAACTAGATTTTAGTTAGGGTATAAATTATTTTATCTAAAGATATCAATTAGCTGGAGTCGTTTATTTATGAAAAGATTAATAATTTGTATTCTCACAAAAAGAAGAAGGTTTTTGAAGCAGCCATTTTAGCGACAATCTTTTGCGCTTTTCCTGAACTTAAAAGTTTAGTTGAGGAAGTCTTTTAAACTATTTTATTTTTAGTTATTAGTATTATGTTTTGTTCTAATTATTACATAAAAATTGTTTGCCTTTCTCAATTGATTTACATTGCTTTACTACAACAAACCTTTGTATATATATTTTTGACCTCTACTAATGCCTAATTGGTCGTTATTCGGACCATTTTGATCTTTCATTATTTGATGCTAGAAGGGGAGCTGTGCTCCCCTTGCGTGCTACTTGCACGCATCTTGCATTTGAACATCAAAGAGTTATGACAAGCATATCCAAATGGGTACAAAGAGCACACGAATCGTAACCAACAACTGTGGAAATTTTTGTAGTGAATCATTCGCCACATGGATTACAACAATTGAGCTAACCAAGCCCGTAAAGTGTCCGTCTGTCATCATCATCATCATCCTCATCATCATCATCATCACCATCCTTGTGCCCATCGATGACCCTAGCAGAATCGGCTGCTGCAGTTTTGATATGCACGTGCCACAGTTGCCCCCTCCCTAGCGTATGCAACACAAAATAATGCTGATTCAGCGCGTGGCGTTCGCACAAAAGCGAACAACACAAAACACACACACACACACACACACTGAAAGAGAAGATGGCGAATGACAGACAGACTCACTGCCTGTCATTCAGTCAGTTCAGGGCAACTAAAACAAAATGGCTGTGCTCGCAATGCCTTCACAATATTCACATTCACAATCGCATTTGTATTCGTATTCGAATTCGTTTTATTTTAAAATGCTGTTGATGTCGAGCAGCACCAAATAGTAGGTCATACAGTTTTACTCTATATGTATATTTGACGAATAGTCATCCATCCGTCCGTCCGTCCCGCTGTCCTGCGGCAGCATTGTGCAGTTGGATAATGCCAAGTGACATGGATACTTTTTGGACTGTGCATTGGTAATGAGCATCTGAATCCGCTGATGGCTGCCGGCGAGCCACAAAGTGAAATGTACATAATCAACTATATACATACATATATGCATACGAAAGTGAACTGTAATCAGAGAAGAGCGGCACAGAAAAGGAGAATCAAAGAAGGCTATATAATAAACGAGACGCAGCCAGTCAAATATCAATGAATTTCTGACTGTATAAAACCGAGTTTGATTTCTCCTTGAAGAACTATTTTACTGCAGTAAAGTTTACGTAAATATATAAGAGGTCTCATATATATTGGTATATTTAAAATCAAATTTTATTTTACTTGACTTAATTTCATATTTCATCTACATATGTATTTTTAATATATAACACACGAATCTCTTATGAGACTTATTAAATTTGGCAGAATGCCGCACGTCTTTTACCAACTTCAATTGTCAGACAGCGCAAGCCACAAATCAGTCGCAATTATTACACCAACTACCATCAAAAGTGGCACATATTCCTCTATATATATACAATATACATTTGTGCAACATTCACTTGGGCACCTCTCTGAAAACCAATTGTGCGCACAGTTTTGAGCCGTGGCAAAAGCAAGCTTCATTAAGCTTATAGTTAAAACCAAAAACCCATTCCTGGACAAATTAACATATAGATATATATTTCCCATAACCATTCAACTGCTGTCGTTTTACAATGCAAAACAATTCAACTACTATTTTGTCATACAGAGGTGTACACTCAAAAAAGAAAAACAATTTAATTAACAATTTATTTATTACGGCAAATTTAGCGGAAGACTACATTTCTTCATTCATCAATAACTCCTACTTATTTAAAGAATTTTAGCAAAATCGAAATACCAATTAGACTAAAAATGGTATATTAAATTATTTATGCTCTAAACTCATTAAAAGTGGGTAAAAGGGTAAATTGAAGATATGCAAGATCAAAGAACAAATCATCTTCTACCTTATAAGACTTATACATATATTCGTTATCAACCAGGTCAACTTAACTACGTCCGTTTGTTTGGATGCAGCCGATCCCAGAGACTATAAGAGCTATGCTTAAAATTTTGAAAATGATTATTGATTATTGAATATTTCATAGTGCTGATAATCGATTAGGTGGCGTTGTCTTCACTTCAACTTATTTTTCTCTGTGTAGCTGCAGTAGATTGAGCACTGCCAGCAGTTGGTTGCGTTACTGGTTGATAGACGACGTCTGCGACACCATCAACGTCATCGTCATCGTCATCGTCATCGTCATCGTTATCGTCATGGTTATCGTCGCCATCGTTGCCATCGTCATCGTTATTGGTCCTGCCAACGTTACTGACTGACTGCTCCTGGATGCTTGTCAATTAACGTACGAAAATGACTTCCGCTTTGATTGTGCGGCAAAACCAACTGCGGACCGCCCCATCCAACACACACACACACACAGCCGAATCTCATCTATCGATTGACTGTCAACTGGCTGACTGCCTGCCTAACTGCCGACTGTCAGCCTGTTTCCGTTTCCGATTAAAGCAGCAAATAGTTTTCACTCAATGAGTTTCTCCCTCACTCACTCACTCACAGCCAGTCAAAAGTTTCATTCATCTCAAGTGATTTTAGCAATTGTTGTTAGCCACATTTTTTGCCACACCCCCTCCCCATCAGCACCACTCCATCCACCCACGCCATCATCAATCGCTTGATTAATGGGCGTTTAATTGTGCCCTTTTATGAGGCGCATTTTCCAAGCGGTTTTTTGGCATTCGATTTAGTGTTGCTGATTTATTGAAAATGCTTTCAAATTCTTCCAGTTGTGTGTTTAATGAGCCGTACCAGAAAAACACAAGGAATTTGTGGTGGGCGGGCAAATAAATGATAAACTCTCGAGAAGATTTGTTATAATTTGTATGTTTACAAATGAAATGTTGAAACAGTCGAATGGATAAACAGCAGTGCAAATTGTGCCCTCAGTCAAAACCAGTTCGTTGTGAACTTGGATGATATGAAAGATTCAAATATATTTATAAGCATAACATATTAGCAACTTTGCAAGTTAAATTTTTTAAATTAATCGTCCACTTTTGCGCACCTTTACAACCAATCAAAGCTTAAAATTGGGCAAACAACTTTTGGCTGTTAAGAGTTTTCACAGTAAACTCCCAAGAACAACAGCGAGCACAACAGGAAAGAAAGCCAAAAAGGCAGCTGCCAAGCCTAAGACGTGAAAAGCGCAGTCAGACAAGTTAAGGGGAAAGGATAACGAGAAGGCAAACAAAACGAAACAAGCAGCTGGAGCAGGAGGAAGCCAACGACGCAGTGGAGCACTTAAAACGCACTCACACAATGAGGGGGTGAAGTGCCCAGTAAGTTGACACTCGAAAAAAGAATCTAACGCATATCGGCCTGGAAACTATGAATTAATAATGTAGAATGCAACTGGTTCTTAGAAACATGTTGAATTTCGGTTCCAGTTGCAAGTTTCGATCGGTAAACTTTGAGTTTTGCTGTTTGAAGTTAAACTTGATAATGCTACTTTTAAAAAATAAACCTTTATAATTACATACACTGAAATTTGAAAGCATTATTATATATGTCTTTAATATTTATTAAAAGTCACATCTTTTTATTTTTGAATTTTGAAAAGGTTCTACAATTTTCCAATTGACAAATTTTTTGTCAATAAATATTCAATTTTAAAAAAGGCAATAGTTGAAGATAACAGTACACATTTTTTAGCTGAGTGTAGCTAGGGAAGCTGGCAGAGCCCCGCCGCAGTGCAGACGCAAACAAAACGCCTAAGTAATTGCAAAATAAACAAGCATCAACAAAAGATTAAGACGCATTCGGCTCAGACGGAGAAGGAGAAAAAGTCTTCAGCGACAATTGCAAATATTTTGTTTGTATTTTAGCAGCAACATTTTGACCAAAAAAAGAAAAACAATTAAACAAGATACCAAGTTGAGGCGTCTACAACACTTTTGGGCGAGGCGGCGGCAGCTAGACGGGGCGTGGGCGTGGCTAAAAGTCAACGCTGAGAACTTTGCACGTTCGCGGTCGATGTGCAAATGAAGGAGGACGTGATGGCGGTCAACGTTGCGGGTGGATGGTGAGAAAGTGGTTGCCAGCCAGGCAGGGGGGGCAGGCAGCCAGGCAGGGGGGCAGGCAGCTACTTATAAAAGTTGTCGCTGCAGAAATTTGTTGGCTGCACTCATCGGCCAGCTTACTTTTTAGCCCGGCAAGTACCAAAATGTTCACTGTGTGCAAAAAGTTTTCTTCACAACTGTGTTAAGAATACGGCAAAGCAACCAAGTTCGCAATGAGGTTCGCGCCGTGGACGCTGCGAAGCGTTAAGCAATTTGCCAGATACATGCACTTGCCATTCGAAGGAAGCTATATCCCTCTATACCCACACAAAACCCATTCTCATTTCTCAGTCGGCTAGAATGTTGGCACACACACACACACACACATACAGAGATAGAGAGAGTAAGGCCAATGCGGGTCTCTGGAGCAGAGAGTTAAGTGCGGGATTAAGAAAAGATAAACATTTGTAAGGATTTAGTGCAAAGTTTGCTTTCGCCTTGTTTGTTTGCCTTCTCATTATTATTGTTGTTGCTGATTTCATCAAAACCTGCAACGCAGAACCAGTTTTTAGCAGTTGATGTCAATTGCATTCTCAGCATTCACAGCTGTGCTGCAATAGGATTGTTATGGGAAATCACAAAATGTTGAGCTGATTCAAAATGAACAGATTATAATTAAAGGCTTTTATGAAATCGTTTTAGTTTTGGCCAAGTTCAAAGTCAATACCATGATCAGATATGATTGTTAAGACAATATTTTAAAAATGAATTTCAAGCACGTATCGAATTCTCGTTTAAGCTGGAAGTCTAAAGATAAAAAGTATAAATTTTTCAATAGAAACTCAATGGAAAGTATGTTATATTTATTAAAGTCCTTTTTTCCAAAACTAATTATGTAAAATTAGATTAATAGTCACGAAGAATTTGTCCCTAAAAATAAACAACTTACAATTGAGCAAGTCCAGACTAGACCAGTCATTAGGAAATCTAATATATACATAAGCAACAATAACATTATAATTAACTTAAATACGTATTCAAAATCTTGAATACTTTACATTTAAAGCAAAACAAATCAGACCATCACGCAGTAAATTGAATTGACTTTTCGACAGCAATTCAAAATTTGTTTAGCCTTGGCAGCATTTAGAAATGCACACAGGATATATTCCGATGACTATTTGCCACTACATCATAGCCAGATATATATGTATATGTTTGCATGATACTGAGTCAATGTCAAGTTTTAATGCTCAAGTTGATGACTGACTTTTGTAGACAAGTAAATAGCAGACGCACAGACAAAAAAACACACACGAACACACACACACAGCTTCAACAGTGGGCAGTAAAATATTAGCCAATAACTTTGGGCGTCTCGTGATTGACTGACTAAGCATGACGCATATGACTGATATCATGTGCTGCTCGCTCATTGGCTTGGGTTGGGCGGACAAACAACAACACCAACAAAAGAAGTAGCTAACAGGAAAAAGGCCACTGCCAAAGGCGCACAAAGTGGACGCGGTGCGGGAAAGAGCGCAACAGGGAACAGCATGCGTAATAAGTGGGCAGGGGAGTGGCGGAGAAAGGGACATATAAAGGACAGGACAGGCACAGGGAGGCCTCCTCCACACGCATAGCCCAGCGTCGGCACGGTATTGATGATGCATTTCTCGGAGGCAAACAAGAGCAGCGGACAGAGGACAGAGGGCAGAGGGTAGCAGACAACGACGACTGCTCTCTCTCTCTAATTTTAGTGAGGCATTTGAATATTGTGGCCCAGCAGCAACGAGAAGCAATCAATAAGAAAAATCAGTTATAGATGAATATATAGAAACTTGTAGTTTTTCTAGTTGGCCCAAATGTTTACACATTTCAAATAAAAAGTCTTAAACTGTGCTTCTGTTGCAACAGCAGCGATTTAAGCCAGGCTTACAGCATTTCTCCAAACACTATAATTAAATTTAAACAGAAGCATTTTGGACTTTAGCCTGCAAGAGTATATTATCTGCGACGTGCTAAAGATAAGTGCTCTTTTTTCCCCACACGGGGGTTTAGTGTATTTTCGGTTTTATTATGCAGCCGAGCTGCTTCTGTCTCTGTGTTGTAGTCCTGGGGCTGGTCTCAGGCGCAAAATGTTTGCACAAAGGCTTAAGGCAAACAAAGCTGAATCAGCAGCAGCAGCAGCAGCAGCAGCAGCCAGCTTCAGCAAGGCTACTCTGCAAACTACAATAAGCGGGGTGACAAAATAAAAAAGGAAAGCAAGGAAAATAAAAAATAAAAGTAGCAGCAGCAAAGAAATGCAGACAACTCATTGGAGCCCTGCGCTGCCCACTCTTTGCATCTATTCTCTGCTCTCTCTTTTCTTTCTATCCATTTTTTTCCCCTTTTTTGTGTCGTTTTGTTGCAGTGCGCAAACAAATGAAAGTGGATCCACTTGAGCGCTGCAAATGAAGTGCCAGAGGAGCTGGTGCTGGAGGATCGGGTCTGAACAGTAAAAGTGCAACGAAAGCGAAACAAAACATGCTGCGAGAGAGGGAGGAAACTACTTGAAACAAATACAAAAATGTCGAACCCAACAACACATATGATATGTGAGAAAAGTCCTTGTTGGAGTGTGGATACACTCAGAGAAAAAATAAAACAAAAAACAAGTTAGAAATGCTGCAGTCTGAGTATATTGGGGCATATTATAGATCACTTGAAGCCTATAACTCTTTATAGTCGTTTCCTTTTTGACATCGGAAATCGGTTTGTATCGATATTCGCAGAACGGGGCAAGTTATCGATAAAATTAATCTGCGTTGCCTATATGAAAACTTGTCTAATTCTTATAAGGAATTTGTAATAAGCAAAAAACAAAATTAAATAGTTTTGGTATTCATCTAAGAAATTTCCATAGGCCATTTATAAAAACTGCATCAAAAATCAAAATAGGCTCTGCGATTTCCTCAAGTCATATATAGATTATATATTTTTGCGAGTGTTGTTTCATATGTTGGCAACCAGTTGATGATGTTGCTGACGCTGCCACAGCAGCAGCAGCAGGACAAGCAGAATCAGGAGCAGGTGCTGGCGCGGGAGAGGAGTATTCAGCAGTCAGGCATTGGCTGCTTACAGTGGATGAGCCGCGCTGGAGCACAATTTTCAAGAGATACGTCAATATTTGACAAGTCGTCATTGTCGTTGTCATTGTGCATTGCCTGTTTCCACACATTTTTTTTAACTCGAATTCTCTCATGCTGCAGCTGCTATTTTCTATTTTTTTCTATATATATATATATATTTTGTCATGGATATTTGTGCATAGTTGCATTTGTTTTATAGTCGAGCGCTGCTGATAGCGCCAAATGGTGTGGAAGATGTAAAATTGTCAGCCGGATTAATGTTGAACAGAACAAGGGGCTGGATTCGATCAAAGTTGACATAAAAGAGATGGGGAAGTCTGTATTAAGATTAAATATATGCAAAGAAGACAACAAATTAATTATTAACGGGGAAACAGGATAAAAATTATACAAGATATAAATAATAATTTTACTGGATTTAAAATATTTATTGACGTTGGCTAAAATATTAAAATAAAACCATATTTGGTGGTTACTAATAAATAAATAAGCCACATTGAACTAACCAATAGAGACACCTATCAAACATTCCAAAGAAACGTGTTAATATCTACAACATCACAAGCATCTTTATTAATAATAAACTTTTGATGCCGCTGGTGCCCACATCGTGTATAGGGCTTATTAACAATGATGTGTAACATGAAACCGATCAATGCATACTATGAACAGCCCCAGGCTTAAGTAGCAAGGACTGCTTCATCGAAACTGACGTCGTGCAACGTGCAACGGGCTATTGAGTTGCCACACCAGCTGAAAAGCACACCTCAAGGGCCAGGAATAGCCACCACTCGACAGACAGACAGACAGACAGAGAAGGGAACAAAGAGATAGAGTTTGAGAAGCGAAGAGTATATGCAGCCCCCAAATGCAATAGCAAAGTTTTATGTGCAAACTAAGCAAGCTCTCACAGCGAGGGGAATTAAGGGGGGCCGCCGTGGGGAGAGTGCGACGCGGTTCAGATACAGATACAATGCATAATGAAATCCAGGCAAACAGCCAATGACCATTAGTAGACAAAGTAGCCTAAAGCATGCGGCCAGCTCATGGATATGGACCACATGAATACACATTGCACCATGCCACAAGCCAACACGAGTTATGTATGAATAAACATGAAAGGAATAACTACATTTGAATTATTGTGAACCCTTTTTGAATTTTGGATACCCTTTTTATGGCTATATTTCTATTGACAAATGTTAATTTATTCATTTCTAAAGTTGATAAAAATCCAACCCAGTAATTTAGATATTTAATTTAACAAATTGTAGCTCACATTTTTGACAAGTGTAGACAATATTTAATTAATAGTATTCAATATTTATTATAGAAAAGTTGGTTTTAATTTGCAGTCTCTTTTAATGCTCTGGTGCCCAAGATCGCCTTTAGACAGAATAAGTTTATTTTCAACTTAGTATTCGTTCCATTTTGTCTAATTAGGAGAACACCAAAAATTGATTTTATGTCAAGTTGCAAGTTAGTGCAAATCGGAACATACAATTTTTTTGCGAAAAGCATAAATTTCAAAATATTAACAAATATATATATTGAAAGTACTGGCAGCATTAAAACACAAAAACAATATTTTTCTTTTACA
Source organism: Drosophila macrothrix (assembly GCA_035042055.1). Classification (NCBI taxonomy): domain Eukaryota; kingdom Metazoa; phylum Arthropoda; class Insecta; order Diptera; family Drosophilidae; genus Drosophila; species Drosophila macrothrix. The sequence goes on along the minus strand of JAWNLX010000124.1, from coordinate 6,355,642 downwards.
TTCTTAAACATCGAAAGTATCACAACATGACCACAAATCAGATGGCAAAACAATAAGGCCCTCAAATGCAGATAAGCACATGTGATGTAGGTAGTAGATTTGCCCAGCCTAATACAGGAAGCGGAAGTGCCAAAACACACACACAAGCAAACAAACATACAAATACAAACACACAAACACAGACGACGTGGGCCGGTCGGCCTCAGCTCGAAATGCGAACAAATATTGCAAAAGTTTTTGCATTGCACATAAATTTCTGTCATGGGGCATCATTAATTAGCGTTCCACGTTACGATCTTCTTCTCTCTCTCAAAAAAAAAAAAAAAAGGAAAGAGAGAACCGGAAGTACAGTCGCGTTTAGCTCAAACTACATTTGGCAGGACCAGTTGAGTTTGGGGAAAAAGTTAAATTAAGTTAGTAGTTTTTTTTCAATTTTTTTTTTGTTGTTTTTTTTTAGCAAGTTGGATATTTTTGCTGTTGTTGTTTATGATGCTCGACATGGAAATTCAAATTGAAATCATCAATCATGCCGAAAGGAAGAACTTTACATCATTCTCCGCCTGCTGCTGCTGTAAAGCTCCAGAGCCGACTAATGAAAGCCAAACAAAACACACACAAACACACATACACGCTCAGAGAGAAACGGTTAGCAGCTGCTGGCTGTGTTGGATGTGTTATTAGGCAACAAAAGTGGGCGTGGCAGGTGGCAGGCAACCGGTTGCGCTGTCACAAAGCGCCATCGTTGCAATTTTGTGGCACCTTTTGCGCTAGCTTTTCAATTCTTTTTTCTCTGTTTGTTGTTTGTCTTTTCTTTTCCATATATATACTTTTTTTTTGTGTTTTATATGAATTTTTCGCTTTTCTGCTATCAGTGGTAGTAATCAGAAATTTTAATCAAGAGTATGCTGCATCCGCCCCCGTCGCCGTCCCCGCCCCCAGCAACTGCCACCCGCTGCCATAACGCTTCACTTAGCCCTGTGCAGAGAGGTAAACATTGCAATTATGCCGAGCACTCGCTACTGCTGCATCCAGAATCAAGTTGCATAAAGAGCAAAGCGCATAAGGCAGGTGAGCTATGATTAAAAAAAAAAAATATTACCAGCACCAGAAGACAAACAAAGAATGGGTAGCGGGTGATGGGGGGGGGGGGGGGCAGGGGATAAGAGGCGTTAACAATTTTGCACAAATCAAGTGTTCAGTTTATGACACAGACACATTCAGAATATTTTCGTTTTTGCTAACCCTTTTTTTTTTTAAATGTGTTGATAAATGTTTGCCAGAGTTGTAGATGCAGAAAGAATGATTAGAAATGGCAGAGAATATGAAAGAAGGTGTTGAGGAAATATAGTGTTAGAAAAATTTGTCTGATAATGAAAAACTGAATTGTGTGCAGAATATGAAAGAGTCATCTACAAATTTGGACACAATTTGAAATTTAAACGCATTTTGAAAGAAATGAAAAAATGTTTTAATTAACAAAATCTACATTTCTTATCCAAGCTTAATGAAAGTTTTACAGTTGATCAATAATATGACTGGCTCAATCTTTACAATTGTGTATTTTATTGCATTCGGAAATCGATTTGTATCGATATTCTCGAACGGTGGAAGTTATCGATAAAATGAGTTAAGCTTAATCAGCGAATGGTTTACTATATTATTATATATTGATACCTAAAACATTGCTGTTTCTAAAAACTGCAACAAGCATATATATATATAAGGCATTTCCAAATTATTAAGGATAAGTTGCCTTTTATTTCATGACTATTAGGAGCTCAAGAGGGACACAGCTAAGAAAATTCACACACTTGCCAAATAAAAAGGCAAACAGCCTTAAAACTCCACGAAACAGTGTCAAGGAAGCACCACAGGCAAAAGGCACGTACAGTGGAACAACAGTTAAATAGAGAGAGAGAGAGAGAGAGAGAGAGAGAGAGAAACATAGAGGGAAAGTTTAGCCATGCAAGTGAATCAGAAAGAGAAAGATAGAGAGAGAGGGGGGAGGCAGAGATAGATAGCTTAGGCAAATGCACAGCAAATGGGCATCCCAGTAAAGTGACCCCTTAAGCTCTGCACAAACGTTTTACAACACTGCGCAGAAAGTCATGTGTAGTGTGCCCTTTGTGGTTTTATGATGAATATGAATACTATGTGATTGCATTAACTACTGCTGGAGTGACGCCCATACTCATGAGCCTCGTTCTTAACATGACAACACACTCATTTTCATATAGTATATATATATATATATATATATACATATATATAGACATACATAGAGTAGTAAATGTAATGGGCAGCATTTTGAAAAATGTGTTTAGTGTGTGACAACGATGCAAGAGTGAAAAAACTTGCAAATGCAGCCAGCCAGAGAAGCGGAAGTTCCTCTTAGTAGCAAAATAATGGACAGCAGAGTTGAACTTTCCTGTTCCAGTTCAGTATCAAATCGCCAAGCAGTCTGCTTATAATATATTTATTAAAAGTACAAACTACTCTTTAAGCCATAAGTGAATTAGTAAGCATAAAATTGCTCATTTGAGTATGAACAAATGAGCCAGCTCATTAGCTCATTTGAGCTGGTTAATACAAATTATGAACCACTGCAAATTGCTCGCTTGTTCAGTTTGAAGCCTGGTTCCGTGGAACCTAAGTCTGAACGATGTGGCACAACTCAAATGGTCAGCTCCTACTTACTGTTGGGGATGACTGGAGGGTGTTTGGGTGGGTGGTTGGTTGGCCTGTATATATGTCTGGTTGGCGTCCGGTTGCGGTCCAAACTTCACTTAGTGGCATTTTGTTTATTTAAATTATGTTGTGCGGCTTCTAGACTTCCGTTGGCTCAATTAGTGGTCACAGGAAGTGAATGTCCAAAAACACACACGCCCCCCAGCACCGCAGAGCAGCAGAAAAAAACATGGAGAATATGAGAAATGTCTGCATTTACTTTTATGCGGCACGTACACCCCCCCTACACACACACACACACACACACACACATGTATATTCCATAACCTCTTTCTCTCTTGTGGCTTTTGCTGCAGTGCGTTTCATATTAAATGTGATTACTTTGCCCAATGCCCAATACCCAACGAGAGAAATGGGCGGGGAGAGAAGATTGGCAGCAGAAGCCGCTGACGACTGCTGTGTGTGTGTGTGTGTGTCTGGCGACCAATCCAATGAACCGTAAAGCAAACGCAATGCCACAAAAGCAGTCGAACATTGCCACACACACTCCCGCCCTCTCCTCTGACAGCCCTTCCCTGGACCCCCATCGTTACACAATAACCGCCAATTCATTTGAGTGCTGTTGTCGAATTGGCAACATTTTGTTTCTGCATGCGTGCGTGTGTGTGTGTCCTTGCTGTCCTGCGGGAACGTCGTGACCGGTCAGAAAAGGGTTACCAGCTTTACCTTGCTGTGCATGTGTGTGTGTGCGTTTGTAGCACAAGAAACAAAAAACAAAAAAAAGGAAGAAACAAAACACACAATCATAAAAAGGCCCATCAGCGTTTGATTGAAAAGTCGCTGCTGTTTTTGCTATTGCTCGTGTGGCGTCTCCAGTTGCTCGCTGCTCGCTGCTGGCAGTCATCAGTTGGCAGTTGAAGCTGTTGCTTTGATTGCATTTACACACACACACACACACACACTCACACACACACGCACACACTCAGCGATTTAGGTTTGCTCGTTTTGCGAGGCACTCAAATTTGATGACAGCAAATTGCAACATATTAAAAAACTGCCGAAATCAAAACGTGAAGCGATTTCTGAATACATTATTAAATTATTTGTTTGTTTATGGCGAGAGCCGCCGTTGGGTGCTCTTATGAGTAATACTCATGAAATGCTGAGTCTTATTTGGACTGAAATTGGATTTGGTAACATTTTATTATACGCAACAAAAATACAGCACATTTTTATGCCACAAAGAGTAGTTTTTGGAGGGATTCCGTTAAAGATTATACATTGGTATTAAGTTTCCTTATGCTGCTAGATGAACTAATATCGCTTCCTGTAGCTGATACATTGAAAAAATATGAGTATATTTATTAACGTTGCTAATCATTCAAATTGTACAGAAAAGAAAACTACTGTAAAAAATGCTTAGCTCTCACAGTTGTGAGCTTTCTTTGGATCATCCATCGAGCAGTCAATCAATCGTTCAGTGGCCGAGTTGCACACAAGTTGATATGGATTTCAAAAGTTGCTTAGGCATTTAGCGTGTATTATGGCTTTACACTTCTACTTCCACCATCAAGGCGGAGTCGTGCGTGTTTCGAGCTTACTTACCCTTTTTATATCGTGTTGAAACTCTCCCCTAGCGAGCGTCAAACAAATTGCTTTCATTAACTTTTACTATAGCATTTTGGCGCGCTTGATGGCAATAAATTGTTATCAACATCATATGGTGTTTTTCAACTTGTTGTATTTTGTTGTTGCTGGCAACCGGCAGCTGGTTGAGTGCAGCAGATAACAGATAGCAGCGAGCAGCGAGCAGCGAGCAGCTAGCAGGGTTACCTATAGCTACTTCAACTAAATGCCAATACATATTCATTTCGCTTAAAATTTTGCACATATGCACAACACGCACACTTCAAGCACAAAAGTAAAGCAGGATGCAGCAACCGGGTGGCAGAGGAGGCGGGGCTAGAGGATGTGTGTGTGTGTTTGTGTGTGGGAAATTGTGTGGGGAATCAGTTTTATAAAATTGAATTTATTTTGCCAGCGCTGCCAGCGGACCCAGGGGAGCTATGAGAAAGCCAAGCAGATGCATAGCAATCGTTTGTGTGTGTGTGTGTGTGTGTGTGTGTGGGTGTGTGTGGCGCTATAAGTATCAATAAGTGCATGTTGTTGCCCCAAACAGAAAAACAACAACAAGAAGACAAACTGAAAGTGTAACTAAGAAGGATAAGTGTCCCGTCCGCCAAAGAAACAAAAAAGGAGAAGAAAACAGAAAACCAGTCTCAACTATTTCATGCAATCGAAATTTATTTTACGGTCCAACTACGAGGGTTGTTCATTAAGTAAATACTTTAATTGGGTTCAAGCAGCTGCAACAACCCGCGTACAGTAGTCAATCCAATTAATGAAATTTCAACTGTTTAGCAATCATGGAAAACGAAGGCAGCAGATTGTGTTAATATATATTAAATAATTTTATGAAAATAAGTTCTTTAGCAATTTGAACTTTTGAGAATAAATATTTTTAAGTAATGTTTTACTGAGTAATAAAAATACAAATTTTTTAACAATTAATAGTCCAATCGAAAAGTTTTAGTTATCAAGCGCGCACTGTAAGACATTCGCAAGCCTTTGTCCCTGACCCACTCCACGTGTGTGTAAAACATCAATTGTTTAACTACTAAAATTTATAGCCATGTTTGTGCTGCCAGCGCCGCCGCCAATGGGCAATAAATTTAAATTTACTCCGCCAATAGGTTCCCGGGCGTAGTGGTAAATAATTGAAATTGAGCGAGCCGGAAAACAATCGTGAAAGCTGAGCGTAAAAAGTGCCGACAAATTAGCTGGAATTAGATAAGTTTCAACGCAGGAAACGCATTCAAACGCACAATTGTGTGAAACACGCCAAAACTTCAATAATGGCCAGACGATTCTTGCCAACTGATAGCCAAAAGACGTCGAGAAACAAACCGCATCTGCATGAAACTTTCTTTGGGGTGCTAAAAGCTAAGGCTGAAGTCTATAAATGCGCCTGCAAAAGTTACGTCAGGCCACAAAAACCAATAGAAATAACAACAACACACATTCACACTCAAACACACACACTTAGCCTGAAAGCTTTTAATGCATGAAATAAACTCAAGAGCTGTGTGTGCCTTGTGTGTGTTCTTGCCTACACTGAGATGTCTGAGATCAAGCATACTTTTTTTTACTGAGTTTGGTTAAATCAAATGAATTCCACTTGCTTTGATAATTGTTCATCAATTTCTATGAATTTCAAAATAGAATGGAGTAACAACGGATTTTTCAAGCCAAAATCAATTATTTTATTTAAGTTTTTTTTATTTCCTTTCATACTTGACATTTTTTCAGATTCAAATTACTTTTGTCAGGAAAAATATTTTTTATTTTGATTTTAAATTCTATAATCAAGAGCTTTTTCATTACTTTAAATATCAAATCATACTTAAAATGTATGTAAAATGAAAAATTTTTGCTCAGTGTACACTGCCCCACTTAAGAAAATCTAAGGAGCTGGCTAAAAGCGTTTCACACAGCCCAAAGCCCGCTGCCAATGCAAATGGTTAAGCCAGTCAACCAACAACCAACAATAACAACAACGACTACTACTAATAAAAAGTGCGTTCTACACGCGGCGTATGCGTAACGCATTTAATGTCATATTCTTTGATTTTGTCAACACAATTTCTGTTTCATCGCATGGTTTTTATTTGTATCACAAGTCTTTTATGATTTTCCAGCCCAAGCGCAGCTAACCTGATTTCCATGGGGAAATCAGACCGTACAGCAAGCAATAAGTTTGCCCTTTTTTTCCACCTCTTATCCTTCTTCTCGCTTCTTGTTGTTTTATTTTTATTTATTCATTTTTTGTAGGTCGCTCATATGCTCTGCTTGCTGCTAGTTATAGTGCAGCCAAAGGGCAAGAAAAAAAACAGGGTTTTCTCTATTTTCTGCCACTAAAAAAATATAATAAAATTTTAAATCGCTCTCTGCTCAAGTTACAAATTAATGCAAGATAACTTTTAATTTACTACGTGCATTCCAAAGCTGACACTTGACATGCTGGCTGTGTCACATTGCATTAACTCTGCAAAAATCAAGCCGAAAATTGCCAACTTTAATTAGCGTCTAAAAGCTGCAGAAAAATCTACATTCAATTCAAGTCCACAAAGTAAACACGAGGTTTTAAAGCAGGCCCCATGGTGGGTGTAAAGGGGCGGCACATGCTAGCTGTGGCTAATTGCAACTTAGCCACGCCCCGTTGGTTAAGCCGCCTTCGCCAGGAAGCCAGCCGAACACACATACACACACACACACACACACTGATCATTAAGAAGAAGCAGCTGGAGCATCTCGCTTGCATTCGAAACCTAAATGAAATGTAAAGAAAATGTTATTTATGGGCAATTTCATGAGTGTCTGACGATGCTCCAGCTCCTGCTTCGCTCCGAGCAGACTGCAGCATACACTTAGAAAAAAATATGGCACAGAATTGAGGAATTTTATAAAATAAATCTCATCAAATATCTGATTTATTTGATGTGGAAAAAGAGCAACAAACTTATTTTCATTTATAACTGGAAATGCACAACTATCTATGCAGAAAAATTTTGATGTTCAGCTCTCTTTAAAAATATGTCAAATACATTTTTATGAAAACATTTTTAAAATAATTAAAGAAAATTTCAGATGTGCTGCAAAGTACTAAAATGGATTTCTATGAGCAAAATCGCTTTCAAACAATCTTTGGAGTTAGGCAACATATGTTTTTCGAGTGTATTTTGCCAGCCAGAGCCCGGAAGTGAGTCAGTGTGTGTGTGTGTGTGTGTTCCGGCCGACCGTCTCGTCTCTGCTGTCGTTGCGTGTTTGATGCTTGGCCAACATGCAACAACGAGAGGAATGCAATCTGTAATGCAAAAGGCAAGCGGCGCACTTTGCTGAGCTTGCAGCAGGAGCCGAAGCCGAAACAGGAGCAGCAGCTGCAGCTAGGAGCTATCAGCTAGAAGCCTCCGCCAGAGGAGAGCCGCCTCTAGCAGCGAGCACTCGATAATGGACATGCACGTACAAGCACACACACACACACACACACACACTGAGAGAGAGAGAGAGAGAGAGAGTGGGAGAGAGATAGAGAGTGATATCATTGCTGGACTGAAATCGAATGCAGGTTAAATGAAAATGTTATTTCATTTGCCCTGCCACTTCGAGTGTCGGAAATTGAAATTTATATGCGTGTTTTCTGGCCAGAAGAGGAGAAGCGAATTCGATTCGTGGTTTATTGCCACAATTCAAGCTCAGCTGCGGCATTTACAGTTACAGTTACAGTTACAGCAACAAGCTACACATCTGTTCCAAATCCAAGTCCTCTTCTTATATGTGTCCTCTTCCCTACCCCCTCCCCCTCCCCCTCTTCCACCTAATATTTACCACCCACTTGATTTTAATGCGCTTTGACATTTAGACGATAATAATAATGAATTTATTTCTCGCCTGGGCTTGCAAAAACTTTTAATTTATTGCACTTTTGGGTATCTCAGCTGTGTGTTGCCATAGACACGGCGACTCCCAGTGCATGCCACACATCTCCAGCGAGGGTTGCCCGCAACTTTACACATTTTGGATATGCTCAAAAAAAAAGACTAAATCCTAACAAAGTATTTCATATGGCAGAAGAACCCAGTTTCTGTGTAATTATTTTTCCTGCTATAATCTTATATAATCAACTGAGTTTTAAGAGTTCGAATTTTATTTCGTCTCCGGTTCACACATTCTAAACAACTCTCGTATTTATCTATATCATTTTCAATCGTATTTTGAATGAATTTCAATTTCGGTTTTAGAACTGTGCGTTGTCTTTGCATTTCGCTTGCTTTTGCTGCTTGGCTTAATTTATTGTTATTTGCACATTATTTGTATTATGTAAACACATTAGGCGCGTGTATTCTATGCCAAGCCCAATCTCTGGTGTAGTCTCTTTGGGGAAAATGGGAAGTGGGGGAAATGTAGCAGCAACTGGCAGATGGATTTAATTTTCACAGCTTCTGCCAGTGCACAATTTAATTAACTTTGTTGTTCCGACTTCGTCAGCAGATGTGTCTTTCAGTTCAGTTCAGTTCAGTTTACCATTGCATTTAATTGTTGTATTTGTTGCAGTTGTTGCTGCTGCTGCTTTAATGCATTTCAAATTTCATTTGGTAATTTTATTGTCGCTTTTAGTATTTCTCGGCTGGCATTCATTAATTGCATTTCCCCCGGGAAATTTTGTGTCAAATTGTTGCCTTTGATTTCATTATTGTTTTATCGAAGTGTTTTTCGCAATATTGTACTACAAAACCAATGACAAATAACTTGCAACTTGTTGCACGAACACAAAGCAACACTTGTCTAATGAATTCTACTGCTGAACTACCAACGTTTAATTAAAGGCGCTTCAGAATTTAACTTATTGCTTGGTATTTGTAAACATTTGTTTAAGCTCAGCATTACATTCGATGAGAGATGAATAATTAAATCCTAAATATGATGGCCATTTAATCAGTTACATTTTGAAATTGACTCAAATATGTGCAGTAAAAAGTCAAGTTTAGTGAAATATTTCAAGATTCATTCAGACGACTTTGAAGCTGAGATTCTCTGCTCGACTTACAGAATTGGAAGAAAATATCTTACATGGATAAACATCGATAAACATACTGATAACTAGTAGTTTAGCCAGATATATCAAGACTATCCAGTATTTATTGTGGAAGTTTTCCAAATGAACTGAAAATGGTCTCCTCGAATCGAATGAAGTTCAGTTTGTAGAAATGAAAAGAGCTAGCAATGCACAGATTAAATGATATAAATTCAAGTTTATTGTTTATTTATTTATTTTACTTACTACACTAGAAGTAGTCGCCTCAACTGAAGATATTTTTCTCTGTTTTATCCGTTACCATAGCCGTTTATCATAGTCGATAATCCCTTTAATCACTCTCGTCGTTCTGCGTAGAGGTTAGCGTCTTGAGGAGTGTTTAGCTGCATGTTTGCCGAATACATAAAAATGCAACTAATCAAGCCACAAGCAGCTTACCATTGTAGCAACAACAGCTCATACTTTACACAAATCTACCAAAGTCGATTGCAAGCCACGTTTGTTGGCAACTACAGCAAGATCATTACCCAAAAGATAATAACCGATTTTTATATTACTCTGATCATCTTCTTCATCATAGTTGCGCAATTCAATTGGTCTCAATTATTCTCGTCGTTTTGCTAAAAGGTGAGTGGTCTTTGGAGCCCATAGAAGTAATTAAGTCGAATATATAAAAATACTCCTAAAAACCCCACAAGCCACTCATCTTTGTGGCGACGAGATCTGTATGAGGACTCTTCATTGTAGATAGTCGAAATAAATCCCGGCTCAGCCCACTTTAAATATTAATATATTCAATTACTAATAATTATTTGTGCTTTCACAGATAAATAAATCGAAAACATTCCAGATAAATGAACACTCTTAAGAAAACTAGTAGCGCTCCATGATCATCAACTCAAATCAAATCAAGCTTCTCATTGTCTCCGTTGTTTGTTCTAATCGTAGAACAATCTTGTCTATCTGCCATACACTTAACCCAAAAAAAAAAACGATTCTTTTAAATCAACTGCTTTTACTCCCCTCTTCTCCCTCCTTTAATCTTTCGATGTTTCACTAAAAGCTATTCTGCTGAGCTGCAACATTTGGCCAAAGCCCATAAACACGTGCCACTTTTAGGAGACTCCCCCCCACGTCAAAACGTCATGACCCCTAGAGCCAGTGTGCTCCCCTTTTGTGGCTCATGTGCCACACGGCGTGTTGCAAATTATTTGGACATCTGATTTTAAGCGGAAAACAAGAGATAAAAGCAGCAGCAGCAAACGAAAAGAGATATGGGGAAGGAGAGAGATTTTGCACTGGCACTAAGCACAAAATTACCGAAACAGGCAAATGGACAGGACAACGAGGACAACGGGAGAACGACAGGACACATAGGCCAGTATAGTTCAGCCCCATCCCCCATCCCCCATACACCATACACCACTCACCAACTCCTCCTCGCTCTCGGCCTAGGCACTTATGGCCTTTCTGTGTAAACTTTTGAGTGCATTTCACTCGCCACAGCCAGCCAAACAAAAGGTCCGCTCGCCAAAACCGGGCACATTACGTAACCCTCATGTCTAACCTCCGCCCCCCTCTTTTCGCAACTCTGCTTCGCCCCCCTGGCTTGCAGTGGTGACATTTGCATGAACATAAAAAGCTCATGCAGAGCAATTTGCGACTTTGCGAGTGACATTAAACGTGGACAACGTCGCCTTGCCCCAACATCGAGGAGGAGAGCACCTCTCTTCGACGACTAGCTCATTTCGTGCCGGGGCATCTATCCAACACACACACACACACACACAGAGGCAAGCAGGGGGTGTGCGAGTGAAAGACAGGGAGACAACACATTGCACACTTCATTTGATCGCAAGTGAAAGATAATGGCAGAGGCGACCCCAAAAATGATGTGTTAACGGCAGCGTTAAAAAAAAACTAGCAAAAAAAGAAAAGAAATAAAAAAAAACTAGCTCCAACACTGCCAACTTCATTGATTATACGCTGCAGTTGGCTGGTTTAGCTATGTGGATCAGCTTGTTGCAGTCAAGAAACTGAAATCTAATTCTTAGTTAAAAATGTATATCGTGTATTTAAAATAGACCATCAATCATCGTCAATCAAGCAATAAATCATCAAAGACCAATGCACATCATCCTCTAAGTACAAAATCTTTATTGTACTATTTGATATGATATAAAAAACTTGTGTGTATCTAGCAAAAAGTGACACCGAAAATGTTTAATTTGAATCGCTACATTTTTGTTAGCCGTTCCGGTTCGAGTAGTTTTTTTTTTCAGTGGTTCTTAATTTCGATTAGCGATTCCGGTTCGACATTCTGGTATCGAGTGGTTCTTTTTCAACTTCAAGTCTTGATCTACAAACAATCTGAAAACTTTAATACTAATCTATGTTAACCAACTTTATAATTATAGTATGATAAATAATGTGAAATGTATCAACGCAATATATCCACTTGCTAATGCTTAAAATGACTATAAAAACTGAATGTTTGTGGATCGTTAATGATATTAAAATAATATCATCAAATCAAATATAAAAGGGTATTCAAACGTCGCCAGCGATTGGCAAGCAAGCCAAACGGATTTCGTTTTCTTGATATTCTGCTGATTTTGCGTAAAATGCCTGGCGTAAATTTATGCCGCCCATGTACTGGAATGGAATTTGAGATTCGTTTTTGCTCAACGACTTTAAGAGCGGATTCAAACTCAATGCAACTCAACTCTAATGCTGTTTGTGTGTGTGCTGTGTGTGTTGTGTTGTGTTGTGGCTTGATTGTGTTCCTGGTAGCTGCCACTTCCTGCAAGTCATTTTGATTTATTGCCAATGATTTTCCAAGTTATTGAACAGATTATATGGGCGTTTTGTTTCTTACACAGTGCCTGCAAACAATTTGTTTACGTGTGAGAGAGAGAAAGAGGAAGACAGAGAAAGAGTGTCTCAATTTTATACTCAACGCATCCTCACTCAGTGTAACTTATGAGCTAGCCGTTTGTTGTCTTTGTTGTTGTTTTTTCCAACACGCCATTAAATGCAGAGCGAGCTCAAGTCCGAAATTGAAAATTTGCTTGTTTCTGCTCGACGAAGTTTTCCAAATGAAATGACAATAGTCTCGAACCGAATCGAATGAAGTTCAGTAGAGGTGTACAACCAAACAGGAGGGAGAGCTGAGGCAGACAAAGAGCTAACTTATTAAAATTGTGTGTTTGTGTGTGTGTGTGTGTGTGTGTGTGCAGACGGCAAGGAAAGAAACCCAAAGTCAAATTCTGTGGCCAGCAAATCTTTGGCAACAACGAAAGCAAAAAGCAGCGCACAAAACGAGTAAGCAATGCGCAGATTGAATATTATATATATATAATATATATAAGTAGAAAATAACTATAAATATCATATTACAAAATGGTCAAGGCAACGCTCGGACAGGAGTCAGAGGTTTGAGTCTCTGCTCGATAATAATAATAATAATAGTAAGTCTGATAACAAGCAGCAAACAAATAGAACAGCTATGCGTGACGGGGAGTCAACGAATTTCAAATACCCTGTAACTGTTTTAAGTAGTATTCGAAGTTCGTAACTCTATTATCATTTCATTAAACTGGTTCAGGCTATAAAACAAACAATACCTAACATTCTTCAGATTAACCAGGGTATATCATCAAACAGGCATCAACTTTTCAATCTGCTTCTATAAACATATTCAAATGTCAACAACTCAACCAATCAGAATCTGAACCGGAGCAAACACTGACAGTAGGGTTATAAATACCCGACCCACACACATTTACAGGGTGTGCAGCAGCTTGCTTGCATTTTGTATGCGCTTGTCGGTTTTGTGGCATCTTCTCCTCTATCTTTCACTCTATGCAACCATATAATTGAATTCTAACCCAACGCGGCATCTCCAGGGTAATAATAAGCAGAATCAGAAGATGCAGTAGACGGTCAAACGAAAGCCGAAACCAGAAAACGGTAAATGCACACTGAGGGAAACAACCCCAACCAACAACACACACCTGCCCCAAGCCAACTCTCAAAAAAACATAATAGAAAAATTGTGTGTGTGTGCAGTAAAATGCATCTCTCTTCTCTCATCACTGGGAAAAATTCAATCAGAATTTATTGTTGCCACTGTTCACTGCTGATGACGATGATGATAATGACAATGATAATAATGATGATGTCTGTTGCAAAAGCAGCTTAAGATTTGCTTTTATTCAACTCTAAAACATTATTGGACAAAGAGTGACAAAGTTGCCATTTTTGTTGTTATATTATTATGCACAATATGTGGCCAAAAATAAAGCCGTTTAGCTTACGAGAAATGATTCGTAGGCCCAACTCGACTGCTCGACTAGCAGACACCCTGTTGGATAATAAAATCGATGTCATAGCTAGTCTTACTCAATCTGTATCGATATCCGCGAAAAGAGGAGTTTTCAATCAAATTAATTAAACTTTATATGTCTGGTCTTGTCGAAGGTGTTTGCTCTGTGAGAGGGTATACCTCTTCGCTCAGGGTATAAATTAATGTTTAACTGGTAAATGTAGCACGCTGTGCGACCGGAAATTGAAATATTTTGTGTGCCTGGATTTTTAACGCACAACATCACGCATACGCACCGTTGAGCAGTCAAATTAACTATAACTTTGAAAATACCCTGTAATCACATTGGGAATGTATTCCTTGATTTTTAGTATATTCTTTTAACTAAAAAGTGAACTTCACAAAATGACTTCAATCAATTAAAAAAATTAATCGTTGCTAAAATTGGGAATTGAAAGTTTTATTTACTTTGATATTTTAAAATTATTAATAATTATATTATTATTATTATTTTAAATATATAAACATACATAATGGAATAGTTGCATATATACAAAATTTATTTATTGGTCAGTTACAGGGTATGTTTGAGTTTATCAACTCATCAATCATAAGGCCTATTTATTAAATATGTGTAACATTGTCAAAATTGTTCAAAGCCATAATCATGCCCCATGCCGTTAATTGTAATTGTGTAAAATCAAATTGGCCAATTTATAAACGACAATTTTGAATTGGTTGAAGCCCATCGGAGAATTTTAGTTGAAACATTCTACAAATGATTTACAGTAACAGCAACCCTAATACTCTATATGCATAGCTGCAAAAGAAAAGCAATATTATCAGCCAATTATCAAATCAGAGTTTGAAAAGTGTTTTCTGTTCGCGGAACTTCAAGATAATGGAATGGGCTTGATTTTCCCATTATTAAGTGATGATGAAAATGTACTGAAAGATGAATAAATCAAGAACAAAGCTTTCCTTTCGTGATTATCATTACATTTAATTGTACAAAAAACACCTCAAACAAAGATGAATTGCAAATATGGTGCTATTTTTCTCAACCGCACTGTATATTCTTATATACTTGGAGATCACTTCAAAGCGCAGCTTTTTGAGTTGCTGCGTAATTGAAACGAGTTCGCTGCAATCGCTCACAAAGCGACTCAAACTCAAAGCTGAACTAAAGCTTATTCAACAAGTGGGCACAGAGAGAGAGAGAGAGAGAGAGAGAGAGAGATATAGAGAGTGATTTTAAAGGGAATTTAATCTTTATGGCGTGTAAAGTTTACTTTAATTTGCCTTTGGTTGTGAGAAAAAATAAAAGTTGGGTAGATTTCCATGGATCTTGAAACGTAGAGTCAATTTGTGAGTTAGTCGACTGAAAAAGATACACAACAACTCTGAATTGTCTTTGATTACAAACTCTCGACTTTATAACCCGTGTTATAACTTTACACTTGCAAAAAAAAAAATGGGCAAGATCCAAAAAGAAAATGTTTGACTTCAAGCTGTAATTTCTGAACTCATCGAGTAATTTTCATAATAAACAGGAAAGCATTGAAAAAAATATATTTAAATTATCTTCACATTCTTAAAATCAAAATGAGAGACTTTTTTGGCCGGTGTACTTTTGACTGATTGATAACCAAGGAGCAGCAAAACATATGCAATGTGGCATGAGGCATATAATATTTCTTAGCCTTTTTACAGCTTTTACGGAAAGAGGTTTCCTTTTTAAGGATTTGTAGTCAATGCTGTCTGAGCTGCTGCTGCTGCTCATTGCGCCCAATTGCCCCAAGTGGCAGTCAGGGCAAGGCAAGCGGTCACCAAGGCGACAGACAAGACTGCCAAGATTACAGGGTAGTCGATTATGGCTCAAGTATCATACTCAATAAATGGCAAACACTGTGACAAGGAAGGGGGGAGGATGCCAGACAAGGCAAAGCAATAAATATATATATGAACCGCTCACACACACTCACAATAACCCACTCCAGATAGGGAGAAACAGATTTCAGATTTAAGATTGAATATTTATCAATAACAGACAAGCACATCAAATAAATTTTGACAGAAAATTGAACAATGCGAATTTGAACGAAAATAAGTAAGAATACTCGAGTCGAGAGAGCTCGAGTTGGAGATGCTCAGTACTGTTCCCGCTGATAAATATTAAACTACGATTTTTCGCGATGTTTCTCGAAATTAATAAATTAAATTTCTGTAACTGATCCATATTATGTCAAGGTATATTCATGATCATTTAATATACATCTTAAAAATAAAATAAATTCGACATGAATGAAGAATATATTTTGAACTTGCAAGTCTCTAGTTCTTGTAGTCTCTGATTTCAACACCCTTATACAAAGAGACAGGCTAAATCTACACAGGTATTGTTGCTGATCAAGAATTTATATCGAATAACAATTGCTTACAACAATGTGTGATTCTATAATGCCCGCTCAGACACTAATACAGGGTATTAAAACTCACTCAATAAAATACAAGTGACAAACTGGCTGAAAAACTGTGCCAACTTGCAATTAAATTCGATTACAATAAATGAAATGAAAGAAAAACCAAGCCAAATTCACACACACACTTACACACTGACACACACACAGAGGAAATACACACCCAAAGACATTCGCATCGCGTCGCAAAGCGAATCTGGCGATCAAAACAAAATAGTTTTTTTCATTGTTTTTGTGCCCTTCTTCTTGTTTTTGGCGCTGAACTCGTTTTGAGTTCAACTCAAATTTATTTAAACAATTTACGAAAGCAAAAAGCTTTTGCGCTTTGCACTCAAACCGTGTTGAGTCGAGTGTTGTAGCAGTGGGCGACCGAGGTGTGGTGGGGGAGGGGTGAAACCGACAAACAAATAAAAAATACGAAAAACGAAATGTAAAATGCCAAATTCAAAATGCGCATTCAGTTGTACGACGACTGCCAAAGTGTTTAAAGCATTTACGAGTTTTGAGTTCTGAGTGTTGACTCTGTGTTTTTGAAAAAAAGAAACTGAAAGAATTATATTCAAAATATTATTTGTGTAAAAATGCTGCAACAGATGTTCGCCTGTTTTCTAATTGCCATGTGTATCATGCACAGTGGTAAGTTTTGTTGCTGATTTCAATTTGTATTCAATTTCAAATGGGTCAAAAAATATGAAGAAAAAATAGAGTGAAACCGGTTTGAATTTTCAAAGCTGCATCTAAATGGCAAAATAAGATTTGTTCACACAGAAGATTGAAATTCCAATCAGCAACCACATTTAAAAAATAATGGAAAAATACCAGACAAATGCTGCGAGTTTTTATAATTTTTAATTATTTCAAATAAAAAATTAGTCCAAATTAGTCTGGAAATTGCTTAAAATGCTAAGAACCGATAACAATGCTAATATTTAAAAGACTTTTAAACAAGTTTATACACAAAATATTAGAAAAATTCTAGTATTCTTAATCAATCTTGTGATTAATCGTAAATGCAAATATAAAACTAATAAAAATATGCAAAAATTCACACAAACACAACCATAAAAAAGTTACAAAGCTTTAATCAAGACTGTTCGACTAGTAGATACCCTGTACATAGCTATAAACTTGCTGATAGTAGTTAGCATAATTTCTACTTCTTATCATTATATACATTTTAAGTTGATAATTTATTGTTGTCGAAATTCGATTTTTATCGATAGTCGCGAAACGGTAGCTTTTGATAAGTGGATCTGTGTAGAGTATATTAGAACTTGTATTCTACATTTTAAGTATCTTACTTTTATAGACTGTTCATACAGACGGAGAGACAAACATGTCTAAGTCGACTCATCTGCTTATGCTGATCGTTGTGCTTTCTGCTGCCTAGTAGATACTGTTGCACAACGTCATCATACCCTCTTAATCTATATGGAACGCACAAAAATTCCCATTTGTTGTTTAGCACGTATTTGCTACCAAAACAAAGACGAATGTAGATTCAAAGCTGACTTCATAGCAAAAGCAAATATAGGCAAATACCTTGTCACACACACATATATATATATATATAAATATACAAATATATATGTATATAAAGAGATTTCTAATGAAAGCAGTGTCGAGCTGAGGGCGTTACATAATAAGGCGAGCTAAGTTTAAACTGGTTGGAAGCCTGAGTGAATTTCGCATCTCAAATGAAACTTGAATCTGCTCACTCATGCAACACTTATCTATCACTTATCTCTCTCATTTATCTGCTCTCTTCTGTAGCAACGGCCATCAAATGCTATCAGTGCAAATCGCTGACGGATCCCAATTGCAGCAAGGATAAATTGGATGCCAATTCGAATATTCGGCAGGTGGATTGCGACACGATGCCCAAGCCGAATACCATGGATCAGTTGCAGCCGGTGACCAGGTGCAACAAGGTCGTCACCAGTGGTAAGTGACAGCAATTGCCCAACCCCCTCCGCCTCCCCCTCTGAGCATGTTTTGCATACACCTTGAACGAATATAAATAAATTACGAATATTACGAGCATTTACGAGTCTTAGTGATGTCATTGCGTAGACGCCGTAACTTGTAGAGGAGGCCAAACCCAATTAGCATATTGTATAATAAAAAACGATTCCAAAAATGCTCAAAAGTAACGCAATTTGACGAGCTTCGAGCTTTTTTTCTTTTTGTTATTCCGAACGATAGAAATAAAGCTTTGCGTGGGTTAAACATTTGGCAAGACAAAAGGAAAATAACAAAATCAAATTAGAATCAACAAACTGTTTGAAAAACAATTGAATCAAATCCATTTAGGCATGTATAAGGAATATTATGATGATGCATTGTTAAAAATAAAAATATTTCTTTAAAATACAAATCGAATATGTAAACAAATTCGAAAAAAAAAACATTTAAGATCAGCAATTCAACTTTATTTTCAATCGTCGCTGTGAAACTGGATCTACTATAAATGAAAAAAATTAAAATCATTAATTATCATGTTTATTTGCTTTTACACATTTTCAATCGATTAATATATTTAACACTTGCTCGATTTTTTCAATTTTGTATGGGCAAAATAAACATTTTTATTTCAGACATCGTCTCGTTACTTTTAGCAGCAACGTTTAAAATAATTCAACAATCCATAAATTCGTTCGACTAGTTACCTTTAGCAACAACCAATGGAGCATAAAAAAAAGCCCCATGCACTCGTTGAAGTGATACTCGTTACTTTCAGCACACAGAAGTCTAGCTGTCTCTGTCTGCTCCACATTTTATATATACATTTCAAGCTCGCACACAGAGGCCACCTTGATTTATCAAACTATAGAAAACTAAGCTCAACTCTTTTTCTTTCTTACTCTTGCTCAACACACAGATCGCGCCGGTGTCATCGTATCCCGTGACTGTCACTTTGAGGTGGTTGGACAGAAGGACAACGAGTGTACAGTGACGCATAGCCGCCAAGTGGAGACTTGTTTCACTTGTAAGGGAGATCTGTGCAATGCCAGCGGTGCCGGCCGCTATGTGACGCTTAGTGCAGCCTCTCTGCTCGCATTCTTCGTCCTGCAGATGGCGCTGTAAGCCGCCTGAGCATTTTTAATATAAATATATATAAAATGAATACAAAAAATATAAAGTCAATCGTGTACAAATTTAAAGATATGTAAAAATTATTGGTTTTAAATAAAGTCCAAAAATAATAAATGTTTAACGAAATAAAAAAAATAGTTAAGCTTACTTTAGATATATGGGCAGATCATAATTGTCCATCACGTCACTTTTAGAACCATTGTACAAATGCATCCAGTATTTATCCATTTTTCCTGGGATTTGATTTATTATTTAATTACTATACAAGCACACAAAAAAGCTAAGCCAAAACCAATATGAATGTGCGTGTGTGCCTAGCCACGTGCATGCAAAAAAAATGGTTGTATGGCAACACGAAAAAAATTCTCTTTACGAGTATCGCTTGGAATGAGTAACGAGTAGAAATGCAGTAAGAATAGTGAAATACAAAAAAATAATTTGAATTTCGTTTTGTGGAATATAAAATACATTTTAAGGCACAATTTCAAATTAAGGTTGCTTATTAAAGGTTCAGGTAAAGTTAAAAGAGCGATAACTTTCATAATATATTTAAATGCACTTGCAACGAAAGTATCGATGACTCGATATGCAATGGTAAATTAGTTCACACTTTTCCTATTTAGGGTCTCACTTGCCAATTTTTTTATTACGTATTGAACTGCTTTATGTATGTACGTACGTATGCATGTACGTTGTATATACGTATGTATGAATGTACAAGAGAAGGTAAATATGAATTATATAATTGTAAAATTGAAAAATAATTACATTTTAAATTGTAAAATTCTCAGGATATCTAACAAACTTATTGAAAAACAAAATCAATTTTAAGAACATTTTTTAGGATACACCTATAAAAAGAATTTATTTTATATAAATCGTTCATTCAGTTGCAAAAATTATACGTTTTAAATTAACTTCAGCTGCTTGTAACAAAAATAATAAAAGTGCAAAAGTAGAAAACTTACCTCATATATATTGACAGATCACAATTAGTCAACATATCGTCTTTGAAATCATTGTAAATATCCATAAGATTCTTATCCATTTCCGTGTGTTAAAAATTATTAATTATTTAAAAATTAGAGTACAAAAAATAAGACTACGAACAGTGTGTGGCAACATCGACGTTTCCAAGTAACGGAACTTTTTAACTAACAAAAAATTGCGAAAAACACAAATTGACGTATTAAAATGCAAGCATACAAAATGTTATTGACAAACGGACAATGGTCAATCCACTAAACAATCTTTTACACCACTTTTAGAACTTTAAATAACTTTTGAAGACATTAAAACGAAAATTAAAAGCGAGCACATGGGAAGAGAGCAACGAAAGGAATTGGCAAAGACCAGGAAAAAATAGTCTTCAGGAGTATCGTTTGAATGAGTAACGAGTAGAAATGCAATAAGTATTGTCAACTACTAAAATTAGTGTTCAATTATTGGAATATATATATACAATTTTAAATTAAGATTGTTTTTTTAAAAGTTGTTATAAAGTTAATATGATTTTATTTAATTGCGTATATTAATGTTGATTTAAATGCACCTGCAGTAAAAGTATCGATACTTTGACTCGCTAATATGCTTAACAAAGCCATTAAAATAATTTAATTTATTGTCATCTGCAAACAATAGAGTTAAATGCTTAAATTTTGTATATAACTTTCCATTACATATTCATATTTATCTACAATTGTTATAATTTTTTAATAAAAAAAAAGTTAAAGTTAAATATTGCATAAAAGGGCAATCAATTTTGAAAATGGGGCAGAGAATATCTTGTCTTGGATGAAAAGATTTCTAAATATAATATAAATGAATATCAGAAAACATTCTACATATATTTCTTGTATTTAAATCGTTTATTCAGTTGTAAAAATTAACTAATTTTTTTTGCATTACATTAAAAACTGTAAGTCTACCGTTTCTTAAGCTAAATTCAAAACTGAACACAAATCTCTCAAAAAGAGATAAAACTTTTCGACGGAAATTTGGACGGAATGTCAGCGCTGTGAGAGAGTAAATATATAAGAATACTTATACATATAAGTGTATAAGTTGTTATTTTTTGTCTTCTTGAGCTACAATTTGAAGGCACATGAAAAATAACAGAGAAAATCGCTCTTAATGCCTAAGGAAATGGGCGACAGCTCCAACGGTAAATGTACCAAGGAGAACAGCGAGTAAATTTGATTTTTGCAGCCCCGCCCCGTTGCAGCCATCTTTGCTGTTGCAGGTGCAAAACTCCATGAATATGTTATAGCTGCCGGTGCGCATCAGGCAGAAGCGTTCGTCTCCCTCGATGCCCGGCTCGCCCATATAAGCGCAGCTACGGAAATAACGCCATTCCCCATGCACCTTCTGCCGGATCTTACGGCACATTGTCGGCCGCACGCCCCGCAAGTGCTCCAGTTCCGGGGCTTGCTGACAGTCTGTTATGGCCAGTGTGCTGTTATCGAAGGGATCACCGCACTTCGGATCGTTATCAGAGCGACAGTCCCAGCATTTAATGCCATAAGCTAAAATAAAATCACGAGATGGAAAAGAAAGAAAAAAAAAACAATTTTTTGTTTACTTGCTTCTTAACGTTTACTACGCAGGTGCGTGCGACTTACCTGTTTGCAGCGCACAACAGAGCAGCACGGCGGCCACGAACCAATTCTCAAATGTTTTCATTTTTATTATTGATGCTTTTATTTTTATTAATATAAACTAATTTGTTAGCAGCAGCAAATAATATTCATGAAAACAAAATGCGAACACCGCCCTAAAAAAAAATATGATGCACGTATCGATAGCCAGTTGATGTAAATCGATATGCAATAGCGTTGCCACCAGTGATGCGGTTGGTATTTTTTCTGTTAAGTGAGCTAATGTCAAACTCAAATGTGAGCGCGCATAATATTAAATGTTATCTTCTATAGGAATAAATGCATACTTTTCGTTATGTTTTAAATTAAAATTAAAAAAAAAGTATTCTAAATGCATTGTTATTTTCAATATTAAAACCATAAATGTATTTAGTAAGATGTTCGCTTCAAATAACTAAAGTACCTTCTTTGGTACATTTGTACCAAACACATGCTGTTAGCAGCGACAAATCTATTGCCACACCGCCACAATTTGAACACAGCCTTAACAGCTATGTAAATGTTATGCTCGCATGTGTGAGTATTCCGCTTACAACTGTTCAACTAAATTTAAATGACTAAATAAATATACATGCATATGTTCAAGTGATGTTCTTTTAAATTCAGCAACGAGCACCATGAAGCATATATCTTACATTCTTGCACACCACAAACAAAACTGTTAACTGCAGAATGTTAATTAACAGCTGTTAAACTATTGATGCCAACAATCATATGGTATTTTTTTTCTCCCCCATCAGTTATTAGACAGAGTCGATATTTTCAAGTTGCAACTTGCGGAGTTGCTCCCAAAAAAAAAAACAAAAAAATTAACAAATTTTATATTTGTTGGCTACATTCGGCTTGGACGTGAAGTGAATGATAGCGTTGACTGCTTTACTAACCAAATACACAATCGGTATTATGAGCAATTTAAGCAATGGCAACTTGCAGCAGAATCAACAACAACAACAACAACAGCAGCAGCAGCAACAACAGAATAACGGTGAAGCGGCGGCGGCGGTGGTACCGTTATTGATAGAGCCACCAGCTGCAATGCCCGCCCCCGCCCCTGCCCCAGCATCCGCCCGCGGCGTCGTCGTTTGGGCCTTGCCACAACGCCAACAGCAGCAGCAGCAGCCACAAAATCCTGCCGCGGAGGGCAGCGGCTTGGAGAGGGGCAGCTGCCTGCTGCGCTATGCGAGCCAAAACAGTTTGGACGAATCCTCGCAGAAACACATCCAGCGACCCAACGGCAAGGAGCGGGGCACCGTGGGGCAATACAACAACGAGCAGCACACGGCGAGATCCTTTGACGCAATGAACGAGATGCGCAAGTAAGAGACAGACGCCAGAGTGTTTGGCTCGGAAAATATCCTGTAAAAGGGGTAGATAGTGGCAGCAGTGAATAATATTGGAATAACAGTTCCGAAAGTGTGATAGCACTGTAAATACCCTGTAAATAGGTCTAGCTACAGTGCTTATCAATATGCAGTTGTTTTTTGATTACAGCTGAATATTGTGAGGGTAAAATTGGTAAAAGTTTGTTGGCCAGTGAATACCCTGTAAAAAGGTTTATATACAGTGTTTACTAATGTGCAGTTGCACATGTTGAATACCTTGTAAGGAGATCATAGAAGAGTATTACAAATGTAATGTACTAGTGAATACCCTGTAAAAAGGCATATTATTTAATCACAGTTTTCTATCAATGTCCAAATGCATTCTTAGATCATAGATGAAAATAATAAATGTCAGGTAATCGGTATATGTGTAAGAACAAGAGTGGTAAAAGTGTCATCGACCATAAGATATCCTGTAAATTATTAGCTAGATTTTGGATAACACCAGCGCATAACCATAAATGGTTATATGTACTAGTCAAAACTCCTGTAAATATACAGGCTAATAGAATGGCAGCAATGTGATTGACTAGCAAATACCCTATAAATGCCCTTAAAGTGACTTACAATCTTTAATTCAGCTCAAATGATGCGTATAAATTGATATAGCTGATTAATGCAAAATGCTAATCAAACTAGACACTAATTTGTATTCAGCTTTTGTCAATTATATAATTAGCAGATATATACCCCTTTTGCATGCCATTTTTAATGGGCATCGTTAAAAAATATGACGTCGCTTAAGATTTGTTTATTTTGGTCTTGGCAAAAATATGAAAAATACTTATGATGGGCTAAAAACGGTCAACAATGTGTACATACTAATGACTATATATATTTATATATGTTTGAGTGTATATACATATATATATATATATATATATATATATATATATATATGTGTGTGTGTATATATTTGTCGATCTGCGGCGCATTCTCGTATAATTTGCGCATTACGCTTTGTTTGCCTGTTTGTCTGTTTTGGCCCCTTCAACTTTTTGCAGATAAGTCTGTCTGCAAACAATATTTTATATACATTCATATTCGCATACCTGATTTATTCGCTTTTTGTCCAGAGGCCATTCGCATTCATTTTCGACTTTGATATTTTTGTGAGTGTTTCTTTTTAGTATTTTTCATTTTGTTTTGCTTATTAGCGTTTAATTAACAAATATTGGCCTTGAACTTCAAATCGCCCTGGTTTGTTAATTTTATTTATATATGTTTTTTTTCTTCATATATTCGAAATGCTTCCCGCTTCCGTGGGGCCAACTTGATTAGTTGTCGCATAAATGGGGGGAAAACTGCCTTAATGGAAATTTGTTGGTTATTTTTTTCCAATTTTTTTTTTTTAAAGGCAGCAAACTCGTTTCTTGGCTTTTGTTGTTGTAAGCCAATGCCCTAAATGAGCTCTTGGTCTGAAGACTGAAAAGGTTTTTACCTGTAACGAATTTTAAATAGGCCTGCGCAACTTGTTTAAATTTCTTTCAAAGTTTGGTTTGTTAATCAATGAACATGCTGTATAATTAAAGCAGCCCATCGAAATACAATTCAAGAATGCGTTTGACTGTTGATTATGCTATCAAATAATTTTCCACTCGCGTCAATTATTATATTATTTTCTATAACCTGAACCCATTTCAAATAGAGGAAGTGGGTTTAACGAAATAGAATTAAATATATAGCAGGCAGTAGGAATTATCTCTGATTCCATAGAATGCATATATATTATTGATTGATAGCAAATGAGTCGATCTTCCTTCTGTATTTTCATAGTGAACAAACTGTTGTCACTTAAACATCTACGTATTTAAAAGCTGAGTTCAGGGTATTTTCTAGTCGAGCTTTATTTTTAGTTGACTTAGAAATTCAAAACTCAAATGTGTAAAATAAATTAAATGCTAAATTCGAAACCATTTGATTTATTGTTCTTTTTGCTAATACGTCTGATTATTTTAATATTTTTATTTAGTCGAAGTGTACTTTTTGAATTGAAATTTGCCTCACTGTGCTTAACAATGTGACTAGCTAAATAGCTATGAATTTATTAGCTGACCTTACTCAACCATTACTAAGCATATATTCAATTCTATTCTCTATTCTATCTGTTTTTTATTTGATAGACAAAGCACTGAAAAACGTGAAGGGAATTATATCTAAAAACGTATAAATATATTACTTTGTCTTGGGCTTTTCAAGCTTATATATATTTTATTTATAACTAGGAATGTGTCTAGCTGAACGGCGAAGATTTTATTTGATTTGCCGACCTAACTCAACAATTACTAATCATTTACCATATATACGATTCATAGACAAAAGCAGCTCTGTGATGTCATTCTGGTTGCCGACGATGTGGAGATCCATGCCCATCGCATGGTGTTGGCCAGCTGCAGTCCGTACTTCTATGCGATGTTCACCAGCTTCGAGGAGTCGCGCAAGACACGCATCACGCTGCAGAGTGTGGATGCACGTGCTCTCGAGCTGCTCATCGACTATGTGTACACATCGACCGTCGAGGTGAACGAGGACAATGTGCAGGTCCTGCTAACAGCGGCCAATCTGCTCCAGCTGACGGATGTGCGGGATGCTTGCTGTGATTTCCTGCAGACTCAGTTGGATGCCAGCAATTGTTTGGGCATACGCGAATTTGCCGATCTGCATGGCTGTGTCGAGCTGCTCAACTATGCGGAGACCTACATTGAGCAACATTTCAAGTGAGTTGATCATCCAACAAGCTGAAAGCAATCAATCAGTCTATCAATCAATTATGTTGTAAACATATCTAAGCATATTAAATTCAAACTCATTTCTAGTTATCATTTTTGCTGTGAATTTGTCGATGTTACTTTATAGATTGTTCATCAGTTTGTTAACTAATCTCCCAGCTACCTTGGATGATCAATCAATCAATCAATTGTGCTGTAAACGTATTTGTACACATTTAATTCGATTGTGTTTCATTTCTGTTGACCATCTTTATTTGTATGACTTTGTAGATGCTTCTGCCAACTAATCTCTCAGTTATTTCGTATAATTAATCAATAATTGTGATGTAAACCTATAAAATATTGCTGTAAGTTATTTCTACTTATTTGCTATGCATTTGTTGATGGTATAATGTATATCGATTCCTGGTTCAGTTTATCTGTGAACTTATCTCTCAGCCATTTTGGACAATCAATCAAACAATCAATGTTAACTTATGTTGATGCTATAATTATATAAATTATATAGATGCTTGATCAGTCTCCTTGGACAATCAATCCATACTGAAAAATATTTAGTTACTATTGAAATATAAAATATAAATTGCTAAAGTATAAAATATCAAATTTAAAATATAGAATATGAAATAGAAATTATTAAAAATATATAAGCTATAAACTATATAGAATCTTGATCAGTTCTTTTATGACTAACTAATGTCCATATAGCATATCTCTCCTATATAAAAGAATACAGTTATTTATATATTAACATAAT
This sequence comes from Drosophila macrothrix, assembly GCA_035042055.1. Taxonomy (NCBI): domain Eukaryota; kingdom Metazoa; phylum Arthropoda; class Insecta; order Diptera; family Drosophilidae; genus Drosophila; species Drosophila macrothrix. The sequence goes on along the minus strand of JAWNLX010000124.1, from coordinate 6,328,874 downwards.
ATCGCTTAGATTTTGGGCTAACATTTGCATAAAAACGGAGAACCGAACTTGATCAGCTTCTCGCTCATCTGCATAGAAATTAGATCATTCAACTTGTTAGTCATCTAATTTAGCACAATTTATGACAAATTCTTTAACTGGTTTTCCCTCTCTCTCTCACACACACAGCGAGGTCATTCAGTTTGACGAGTTTCTGAATCTGACACACGAACAAATCATCAATTTGATAGCCAACGATCGGATCTCGGTGCCAAATGAGGAGCGTGTCTACGAATGCGTCATCGGCTGGCTGCGCTACGATGTGCCAATGCGTGAACAGTTCACCTCTGCTCTCATGGAGCATGTGCGTCTGCCCTTCCTCTCCAAGGAGTACATCACACAGCGTGTCGACAAGGAACTGCTGCTCGAGGGCAACATTATGTGCAAGAATCTAATAATTGAAGCGCTCACCTATCATCTGCTGCCCACCGAAACGAAATCCGCACGCACTGTGCCCCGCAAACCAGTCGGCATGCCCAAGATCCTGCTCGTCATTGGCGGACAGGCGCCGAAGGCAATACGCTCCGTGGAATGGTATGATTTGCGCGAGGAGAAATGGTATCAGGCCGCGGAGATGCCAAATCGTCGTTGTCGCAGCGGTTTATCGGTGCTGGGCGATAAGGTTTATGCTGTGGGTGGCTTCAATGGATCGCTGCGTGTCCGCACCGTGGATGTGTATGATCCGGCAACGGATCAATGGGCTAATTGCAGCAATATGGAGGCACGTCGCTCCACACTCGGTGTGGCTGTGCTGCATGGCTGCATTTATGCTGTGGGTGGCTTCGATGGCACCACCGGCCTCTGCAGCGCCGAGATGTATGATCCAAAGACTGAAATCTGGCGTTTCATTGCCTCCATGTCGACGCGTCGCAGTTCGGTCGGTGTGGGCGTGGTCAATGGCCTGCTCTATGCCGTTGGCGGCTACGATGGCTTCTCCCGTCAATGCCTATCCTCCGTCGAACGCTATAATCCCGACACAGACACATGGTCTGTTGTGGCCGAAATGTCTTCACGTCGCAGCGGCGCCGGAGTTGGTGTCCTCAATAATATTCTATATGCGGTGGGCGGACACGACGGGCCAATGGTGCGCAAATCTGTCGAGGCCTACGACTACGAGGCGAACAAATGGCGATCCGTCGCTGACATGTCCTATTGCCGGCGCAATGCGGGCGTTGTGGCACACGATGGCCTACTCTATGTGGTGGGTGGTGACGATGGCACCTCCAATCTGGCATCGGTGGAGGTCTATTGCCCCGATTCGGACAGCTGGCGCATATTGCCGGCGTTGATGACCATCGGACGCAGTTACGCGGGCGTCTGTATGATAGACAAGCCCTTGTGAATGGAAGAGCAGGGCGCATTGGCAAGGTAACAGCTTAAAACTGTAACCAAAAGTAAAAGTCACTTTTAAATAATATTGCTTCTTTTGTTTTAGGCAAGCGGCTTCGCTGGCCATAGCGCTGTTGGATGATGAGAATAGCCAGGCGGAGGGCAGCATGGAGGGCGCCGTTGGTGGTGCTGTCTATGGCAATATTGTTGCACCGCCAACGCCGGCACAACAGCAGCAGCAGCCAGCTAATCATCCGCACTATGAGAACATCTATGCGCCAATTGGACAGCCCAGCAACAACAACAACAACAACAATAATAATAATAATAATAATATAAATAATAACCAACAAGTTGCTGTCGTCGTCAATGCCAATGCCAATGCCCCTGCGAATGTTGAAGAAGCAGCTCAACAACCACAACAGCAACAGCAACAGCAGCAGCCAGCAGCAACTGAAGCCAATGCCAACAACAATCAGCAACATCAACAACCACAACAGCAACAAGCTCGAATGCTGCCCATGAATAATTATCGCAACGATTTGTATGATCGCTCAGCAACCACAACAACAGCTGCCTACGATGTGCCACGAGCGGTGCGCTCTGGTTTGGGCTATCGTCGCAATTTTCGCATAGATATGCAAAATGGTAAGCACCTTGAAGTAGTGAAGAAGTGTATAAATTTATCTTTATATATATATATATATATATATATATATATATAGGATATACTATTCCTGTAGCCATCAATATTTTCGCATAGATATGCCAAGTGCTAAGCACCTTGAAGAAGCGATAAATTGGAGAAGCATAACTAATTTGTTATTGTGTGTGGGATATATTATTCCTGTAGCCATAAAATATTGTGATACACTTGCAGAGGGTTATATAAGTTTGTTATCCACTGCAGATATCTGTGAACCCATAAAAGGTGTATATAAATTCAATAGCTAAATCGATTTAGCCATTTTCATCTGTTCTCATTAGCAGAACTCCATCAGTCCATCAGCAATCGATCGACTGCAATTTAGGTCTGCAAGAGCATCTAAGAGTTCGGTGTGCTTAAGATAGCTCTTTTAGATCGTCTCACTTTTGTTTTTATCACATTTAGATTTTTAGCAAGTTTGTGTAACATTCAAAAGTCGATGTAGACAATAACAGCCAAGTTTTTATAGCTGTGCATCCGACTTTCTGCTCTGCTGGATGACCTTAGAGCCTAAGCAGAGCTCGAAAATCTTAAAATATATAATGGGTTTGCTGTTAAGTATGCTTTTATGAAGCCACTTTATTTTATGATATCGCGTAATCGCTCATTTAGATCTTCAAGCCCGCACGTGCTTTTAATAATCGTACTAAAATGCTCTTCAAAGTCGAAATAGCTCGACTAGAAGATTCCCTGAACCGAGCTGTAAAATACATAGATTTGCTGATAATGGTTTTTCAATATGGTTAACAAAATCGAAGCTTCTTAGGCGATCTCAATGAAATTTGAACCGGTTATTAATAAATATTTATGCGTTTATAATATATTAATTGAAAGGCCTTATTTTTACAATTGAATGTGAGAAATTTGTATCGAAAAATAATTTAAAAGAGGTTAAGCATATTTTGTGTACGATTTGATTTATTATATTGACTTTTATATGTTATTGGAGGTAATTAAATAATATTTTAAAAAAGTAGAAACTTGTATAAGAAAATTGCTCAATCTACGAATTTATAAAGTTTTTCGCTAGAAGTTGAAAGGATTGAAAAAAAACACAAATTTGATTACAAATTAAAGACTGTTAAATTCTATCTAGAACTAAGCTGAACAATGATTTACAAATGCAATTCTCTTACCCATTTTTAACACGCTTCTTTCACCGCAGCGAATCGTTATGGCAGTGGTTTGCGCTGTGCACCACTCTACTCCGGCAACCGCTCGAATTGCCAGCGGCAGCGCAGCTTCGACGACACCGAATCCACCGATGGCTACAATCTGCCATATGCAGCTGCGACGAGCAGTGCTGGCACAATGCGATATGAGAATATCTACGAACAGATACGCGATGAGCCACTCTATCGCACCAGCAACAGCACCAGCACCACAGCAGCAGCAGCGAGTCGTGTGCCGCTTTATACGCGCCTCGACGTGCTCGGCCATGGCATTGGTCGCATTGAGCGGCATCTGAGTTCGTCGTGTGGCAACATCGATCACTACAATCTGGGCGGACATTATGCGGTGCTGGGCCACTCGCACTTTGGCACGGTGGGGCACATACGCCTCAATGCCAATGGTGGTGCAGCGACGGCGGCAACTAATGCCAGCAACTGTACGGTGCCCAATTGTCAGGGTTATGTGGCTGGTGGTGGTGGCAATGGCTTAAATGCTGCGGCTGCAAGTGGTGGTGGTGCTGCTGCCGCTGCCGCTGCTGCTGCAGCTGCCGCCGCCGCTGGCTGCATGGATTATGGCAATGTGAAAGTGCCCGTCAAAAATAGCGCCAGCTCCTTTTTCAGTTGCCTGCACGGCGAGAATTCCCAGAGCATGACAAATATCTATAAGACGACAGCAGCTGCTGTGGCTGCAGCGCACCACTGTTCACCACTCACGCCCAACGTGTCCATGGAGCGGGCAGCACGCTCTGCTTCCGCGGGACCAGCGACTGTGGCCATTGCAGCAACCGCCAACGAGGAGCAGCTGGTTAATTTGGACAGCTTGTCGCCTGTTTTGATACGGCCAACGGGCGCCATACCAAAAATAAAAAGTGCCAACAAAGCTGCAAAGGAGACGAGTGCAGCTGCAGCAACAACAGCTGCGGCCGCAACACAGAGTGGTGCGGAGAAAGAGCGCAGCACAGCGAGTGGTGCAGCCAGCAAAAGCTCAACGCTGGCCAAGAAGACAACCACAACAACAACAACAGCAACAACTGCTGCTGCTGCTGCTGCAACGCGTAGCAGTTCCTCGTCGGATGCCAGCAACAATGGCACCTTGAATCGCATCTCCAAGTCCAGCTTGCAGTGGCTCCTGGTGAACAAGTGGCTGCCACTGTGGATTGGCCAGGGACCCGAGTGCAAGGTGAGCAGCAGTTATTCATCTTTATTAATCGATTAAATCGTTAATCGCAAATCGATAAGAATGCTTAACTTAAAGATAGATTTACCAAACTTGGAGTTTAGCTGGCAGCCTACTTTAAAGATGGGCATTTAGTAATAAAACCTGCTCCCAAAAACGATGTAGCTGACTTTGGCTATGGTTAATCGATAAAAGCATATATCACACACAATTTGAAAGTCAGAGTCAACAAATTTGAACGATTTATGGCTAGTAACACTCTTCAAAAGTCGGAAAAAGAATCGGCAAAAACCTATAACTCCAGCAAAAGTTATTAAATTTGTAATGCAGATTTTTAGGAATCTCTCCAAAGATTAATAAGAGAATCTTTTTTCAAACCTACTCAATTTTTAAGCTAAATTTAACAAACTTGGAAGCAAATATTATTAAATTGAAAATTGATTTCTAGGAAAGTACTTTAAGGATTTCTTCGCCATTTCTTGGCTAGACTCAACCTGTTCTATGCCAACCGTTATCAGCTGTTATTACTTATTGGTATCAGATTATTTCTCATTTGTTAATACCCAATTTGTAAACTATTCTCTCTGCTTCTGCTGCAGGTGATTGACTTCAATTTTATGTTCTCGCGCGATTGCGTTAGCTGTGACACGGCTTCGGTGGCCTCGCAAATGTCGAATCCTTATGGCACACCGCGACTGGGTATCGGTGCCCTGCCGCAGGACATGATGCGGTACCAGGGCAGCACGGGCAGCATGCGACGCGATATGAATGCCGCAACGCGACCGCTTCACAGCAATTTGAGTCGCCTGCGTTGCGGCACCGACAAGCGTCAGAATGGAAACAACAACAGCAGCAGCAGCTATCGCCATGAGGATCCCTCCTATGAGAATGTGCATGTCCAGTGGCAGAATGGCTTCGAGTTTGGACGTTCCAGAGAATACGATGCCAGCTACAATTCACAGCAACAGCGACCGCTGCTGCAACGCGCTCGTTCCGAGAGTCCCACGTTCAGCAATCAACAGCGACGCATGCAACGCGTTGCGGCACAGAACACACAGCAGCAGCAGCAACAACAATCTGTCAACAAGCTGGCTGACCCCTTCAAGAACTACGAACTGAATGCGGACAACAATAGTTTCAAGCCCAAACAGCCGGCGCCAACAGTGGAACTGTGCGATGAACTCGAGGGCGCTGTGGGTGGCCAGGCGGCTCCCGAATCGGAAGCCGAACAAACGTTAGAACCCTTGAACTTGAGTGATAACGAGACTGATACAACGACAACAGCTGCAACAACAGCAACAACGCCTGCAACACCAGCAACAACATCAAATAGCCAACAAACGAATGCAAACCCTCACGAAGCAAACGATTAATTCACATAAATCACATATATCAAGTATGATTAGCATACTCCAATCTGTTCACTTGAAAATTAACGATTTTACTTGTACCTTTTTTGTTTATACATATTGTTTAAAATTTTCATTCAACCTCTTTTAGATCTCACAAAAAAAAAAACTACAAAAACAAATTACAATTGCCGGAAAAAAAACGGATAACAAAAGAAAATTAATTCTATGAAAACTTAAGTTTAAATATTAAGCATTGAAGTCTTACCTTGTAGAATTTGATACGATTGTGATTCGAGCACTTTTCGAATATTGATTAGTAGATATATATATATATATTGATTAGACTTTTAGCTATGTATGACTGTATATGTTTGTCAATCCTTAATCTGAGAGAATGGAACAACATATTTGAGGAAACGCAACACGCAATACGAAAGCGCCATATCATGCACACATAATACACACACACACACACACACACACACATATATATATATATACTTAGGTACATACGGCAAGATATATACATACAATATATTATATAGAAATATAAGCGATACGCATTTGATATTTAATTTTGAAGTGTTCCGCATACAAAACGAAAATGTTGTGTTATTTTTTTTTTTTTTGTAAAATGGCACAAACAAAACGAACAAGTCCACTGCCCCAATATTTAAACAGTTTACAACTATGACATAATTATTAGTGGTTTTCATCGAGGTTTTCATCCTATTATTATTTTTTGGCATTTGTTATGTGCACGCCGCGCTTTGTTCACTTTGGATAAGATAGGTTTTTCAATGATTACCCGAATAGCATTAGAGATGAAAGGAAGGAAATGAAAAAACAACCAATACAAAGCTATCGTTTAGGTCAATTAGAATAACAGGTATTATTTACATGCATACACACTTATATACACACACATATTTACCATATATATACCATATACATATATACAACAATTATAAAAAAAAAAAAGGCATACAAAAATCATATATACAATAATACTCCAAATATTTAGATCCTAAGCATACTTACATGTATTGCGTTTAACTAATTCATAATAAAATTGAAAAAACAAAAACAAAATATATACCTTTGTAAATGTGAAAAATATTGATGATGTAGTATTCGTTGTGGTTGTTTTTTTTTTGTTGGCTTTTGTTTTTTTATGGTTTTATTTTTATTTTAACAAACTATTATAAAATTGCATGTTTTTCGTTCTCATTGCTTTTGCTTCTTGTTCATATACACAGATACAGATACAATATAATAATTATAAACTAAAAAATACAATGTCTGTCATAATGTACTCGTATTCATTACAGTTATACATATACATATATATAGTATATAGTACATAGTATATCTGATTCTTGTTCACAACTATTGCGCTTGGCTACGACGAATTGGAATTTAATTTCTTTTCTTTTTTGTTTTTTTTTTTGTTTTTTGTTTTGCTTACTACATTTCTGATAATGTTTAAATTTATTAGCCGATATGTTTTTCGCTATGCACTCTCTGTCTCTCTCTCTCCTGCTGTCTATCTCATTCTCTCTAGCTGTCTCATTCTCTAACCTTCAAAGAGCGCCTAAATTGAATACATATTTTAATATGCATTATGTATATATTAAAGTTTTTGTTTTTTGTTTTCCAGAAATACTTTTCTAAGTTTTCGTTTTTCTTTTCTTTTTTTTTTTTTGTATTTTAGTTGCAATTTGTCGCTACGTTGTTCTACAAGCTTCACTGTAATTGCTGATAAGTTCTTTAGTATAAGGTTTATATATATATATATATATATATATTTGTTGTCATTGTTTTTTTGTTTCTTTTTTTTTTTGTTGCTTTTGTTTTCATCTCTTTTGTTGTTGTTGTAGTATACTTCGTTTCACCGCCTCGTTTCGAACGCTAACTTAAAATGTACACACGCAGAAAACTAATAACTAACTAAAAAAAATTCGTTACAAAATTAGCTCAGAACTATACAAAAACGCTTTAAGCGCGTCCCTCACACACTCACCTAGACACAAAAAACCCACACATATCAAATAATGTTTGCGGACCCCCCCAAAAACTGCTCCTGCTCCAACTCCAAAAAACTCTGGTTGCATTTGTATATGTGTGTCTTGTTCATCATCATCATCATCATCTACTTGGGCAACTCATAGATCTGGACGGGCAATGCTTTGGGCGTTATTATCTCATCCTCGAAGTCATCATCATCACCATGGATCGCATAGTCGCCGCCGTTGTGTTCACTCTCGAATTCATTGGGCACAATCTCGACATCGGGTCGCTGGGTGCTGCGATAGCCTCCGCCGGCTGGGTCTCGATCTGATCTCGTTTTGGTCGATTTGGTGATATGATCGCGCAGCATATGCGAATAGAGTATGTCGTCGATGTAGTACATGGTGCCCAGATTGTAGACAAACACCTCGCTCTCCGTGATCTGTGCATTGTTCACGCTCGTATAGTTGCTGCCCGGATTACGGGTGATCTTGATGTGTCCACCGCCAATCGTCTCGAACACCTCATTGTCCCTCAGATCGCGATTGTAGAGACGTCCGCGCACAAAGTGATTCAATAGCATTTTAATGCCGCGCTGCGAAGCCTGCAAGAATCCAATATATTTATAGTTGTATGGACCGGCGTGGGATTGCCTTTAACCCACCATTGCATCGTCGGACAGCCTGTCGAAGCCGAGTTTCTCGAACGCCTTGTCTTCGGGCACAAAGAATGTGTAATTTGCCCCAGAAATGTGTGGTGCGATTTCTGCATTATTTAAATATCTGCAGGAAGATCAAGTATTGTCATTTTAAAGCACTTTTATATTTTGAGAAATTGCCCAAGTATTTATCTATTTATTCTTAGCTTAAATTAATAATCAGCAACTTATAATGATAACATGAATTTCGATCCACATCATGCTCCATTAAAAGGTCGATTTTTGAACAGGATTTTGGAGTCAGAATCGCATTTTCTTAAACTTAAATGCAATATTATTCTAGACTTCAAGCCATGATATATATTTTTAAATCTGATCAGTTCAGCTAGAAAATGCGCTTGCAACCGATTTAGCTAATCTTTAACTATAAAATCTTTTAATCTAACCATTTTTGAGTCAATTTTTTACTATCGAACCAAACTTTAAACAAATATTTGTAGTTTTACAATGAATATAGTAAATATTTTTCATGTAAGTTACTGCATACAGGGTATTGGGTAGTCGAGTGTTTATAGTTTGTATTCGCTTCTGCTTGACTGCTAGCAAAATGTACTCTAATTACTATTAGAAAAATGCTTACCTTGTAATTTGTGTAAATCTTGAATCGCGCTCCAAGGCCAGAAACGAGTGCGATAGAAATTGTGCACCGAACCAGGGAAAGGCCAAAAGTGGCGGTGTCTCCTTATCCTTGTGCATCTGCGGTGAGTAAATTATTGAAGGATGTGTGAGGTGTGCCTGTGCGTGTGCTTGTTACCTGATGCAATTTGGAAACCACAGCCTCGGAGACAAAGAGGACCTCGGATATGATAAACACCTGATTGCCATTGGAGAGTGTGTAATCCGACATGATGCTCACGTTATTCACAGTGGGCGTGGCTGGCAAGTAAATTAAATATTAATTGAATATAATGTTAGTATTTGGAAATGTATAGTTTTTGTGCGACCTACGTTGTCCGTGGAAGATGACATCCTCGCCGCCCATTGTGTGAACGACCATTTGGTCCATATTCTTGACATCGGACATACGCAACGGTCGCTGCATGGGCAGGAAGTGATTGCGTAACACGCTCTCGGTAAACTCGGGCACACTGAACGGATAGAAGCCCCAATCGATGGGATGCCAACGTTGAAAGGCATTGTCCGATGGTATTAGAACCGTGTACGCATTATCATCCATAATGCGTGTCAGATTCGATTTGGATAGAAAGTGCTGAAAGACTTTTGTGCCCGTCTTCATGTTGGCCAGAAATGACATCAATGGACTCGATTTCGATTCCTTAATAATGGGCTCCACTTTGGCATGGGCATTCGTTATATTTGGCTGCTCCAGCGGCTGTGGGTCATTGTAGCGGCTGCACCATAGGATGGGGTAAGGAGAGATTGTTAGGGACAGTGCCAGATAGAGGGGTGTACATGTTAGGAAGTGTGTGCAAAAGTTGGAGCAGAAAACTTTTCGCCTGAGCCTGGAAAAATTCTGCATGAGTGCACTTTTTGACCGCAAACAAACTATGTAGCATTAGAGCCTACACTCAGAGAACAACAGTTCTGTAGTTTTGGCAAAAAAAAAAAAAACAAACAACAAATTCAAACTGTTTTCAATATAATTTTTTTCCTAATTTTCCACAGCTCATTTTTTTTTTAAATTTTTCTATGTTTGTTTTTGATAGATAATAATACTACTTCTGGTTTCGCTGAGTGTACGCACTTACACATGTGCAATCACATTCTGCATGCAGGCGGGCAGGAAACGAAAAATCGGTTTTTGTGTGTTAGTCGCTTTACTCACTTGCTCATTTCCTGTATGTTACGCTTGGAGTAGGGCGATTTTCTATCACCCAAATATCCATCAATTCCAATGGCCATCAAATGCTCATTGATACGTAGCTTGTAGAGTATTTGCTGGCCGTTGAGTAGCCAAACATTGTTGTGCGACTTTTCCAATTTACGAAAAACGATTTTATGTCCATTACCATTACCAAACGACTCCTCCTCCTCCCTGCCATTGGCCAGCGTATTGTAGCTATCGAAGACCTTGCCGGGCACCAAGTGCTCCAACATGAATTCCTTCAAACGCGGCTTCTCAATTGTTCGCACATCAATTTTCGGTATTATCATTGTGTATGGCGTAGCTGCAAATACAAATACAAATACAAATACAATTGATGAATGCACACATATATAAACATACCTATATATATACAGAACATAAAGATATGTGTAAAGGTACACTGAACTTAAGATTCTTATCTTGCTGCATAGGCAATTCTATTATTGTTTAGTTTCAGAGATGCCTTCACGTGCGATTTTATAGTTGTGTGTTTGCTTGTGTTGGATACCCAAGTTTCTTGCTTATCATTATTCAACGCAAATGCGAACAACGAGTCTAGCAATGTTTCTATGATTTGGACGGTTCTATGAACTTAGTATACAACATTCTTACAACTGGTGAAAGGACGCAGTGGCAACTACAAAAATTAATGGGCTGACAAGTTAAATAAAATAAATTAAATGAATATTCCAAAAGATAGCAAGTTAAAATGCTTAAGGAATGCAGCTGTTATATATATTTATTAATTGAAGCACACATTGACAAACCGAAACAAAAATTATCTTTTTCAATATGAAAATACGTTTTGGTAAACACGAATTTCCAAGCGATCAATAATACATTAGGGTAAAATGGATAAGGTGTCGTTTATTGTCATCGGCAATCGATTTTTATCGACATGTGCGAAACGAAGGCAGTTGTCGACAAAATGAAATAAAATTGATCTAGCATATGATATGTTCCATAGTCTCCGGAGGTCGTCTAGTTCTTACAGATGGACTTGGTTAAATCCACACACCTCTTCATGCTGATCAAGAATATGGATATACTTTAGGTGGTTTATGTTACATACTCTTGTATACTTTTATGCCATCTTGTATTATCATCTATTCGATTATTCCCTTGATTGCCAACACCTAATATTTACATAAATTTCCTTAAAACCCATTTGAAAGTGTGAATGCCGAGTCAAAGTTTGTAAGCAATTCACAAACTAAATTTAAGAGCTTTATCAATTTATCAAAACTTGTTTTTGGCGACACTTGTTCCTCTTTCTCGTTGTTGTTTTGGCTACACTATTAAACAAATGAGCTGAACATTTAGTTGGCCATTAATCAGTGTCGGCATTGTGGCAGCAATCGACCAACAACACCACCCACCAGCAACCAGAAGTTGCATGGCGAGTAAATGGTTTTAGTTCTTGCACCATGTCCCTGCTAACGGTAACGCTGCGCGTGTTGGGTATTTTATCCACAATCTTTGGTTGTAATATCTATAAATTTGTCCCCAGCCAGGGCAAATTTGAGCGACGACGCAAACTGCAAGTGCTGGTCACACTTCTGCACTGTATTTGGTTGCGTCCTTTCCTGATCCTGGTCTTCTGTTTGAAGGATGATTCGGCATTGATGATGGCGCATTTGCTGAGCTTCTTAATTCTGAAATTTACGAACATCTTCACAACCATATCAATTGCATATATTTATAAATATCGTAGGCAACAAATTGAAAGTGTACTCAATGCGTTTTTGCCAATATGGCCATGCACCATCCACCAATTGGTATTTGATTATCTTCTATTTCTGCAATTTCTTCATCACGTTGATTGCATTGGCAAGAGTTAATCATTTCCCTTATATACCTTATGTGAACAGCGGCTCAATGTTTGGCAATGCTTTAGGCGTTTCCAGTCTACTCTTTGTGTGGGTGCAGCCAATATTATTGAATCTTGTGGCACATTTGGGATTGCTGCTGTTGACAGACTTTTATGCAAAGGAGTTGCAAAACATGGCGAGCATACAAAGCAAGTGTTGCACATTTGCTGTCATAAACAGCTACTTGTGTCGCTGATGCAACTGTGGCAACATTTTGCGTTGCTCCTGCGTCCTTTCGTCGGTGTGGCCATGTTTAAGGAGCTCACCTTTTGTCTAATGTGCTTTCATTTCCCAATGTTTGATCAGCAAAGGATCGGACGCTTGGGCTATAGCATCGGCATGTCCTTGCTGTATCCCTTATGCTTTGTGTACCAAACTCAATACATTCTATCGGCTGAGCGCCAGTTTGGAGATCAGCTGCTTCGGTTCAACAACAATTGCTCCAAACAGCAACAAGTAAGTTCGTCAAATGTATTTTTGAATTGTTCATTATTAAATGTGTATTAATTTTCTTCATTTTTGGCAGCTACAAATCTTCTGTATCTACAAGTTGGCACTATTTACTGGAAAAACATGGACATTAAGTGGAATCCTAATTATGTTAATATTATTAGTGGCCCATATCAAATTTGTCGAAGCTTTCTTCTTAAATTACATGGGATTGTACCCACCCTGAATACATTGAAAATGGATAAAATGGGGTTTGAGTAAGATGGGCTTAAGCATTTAACAGGCATATATATTCTTGATCAGAAACAGCAACAAAGTAGATTTTGATAGGTCCATCAGTCTGTCTGTTTGAACAAACGGATCACAGAGAATATAAATGTAAAAAACTCTTTTTATTATTTTATTGCATTGAATCTGTTTTTCATTGCCTATCAAAATCGTAAAATTCACATCGCTTTGAATACATCTTACATACATACATTACATAGTTATGTATTTACTTTAGGCATTTCATCCAGACTTGGATGAAGGGTATCTCCTCGTCGAACTCTCTCGACTAGAGCATTCTTACTTTTTTTTATATAATTAATGAAACTTTTAATACACATTTCAAATGTACTTGTGCAGTTTAATATATTTAATAATGTAATTATGGAATTTAACTAAAGACCTTTTTTATATATTCATAATAAATTGAATCATTTCTTTGCAACTCAGCCTCTTTATTAACTTAACACTGATTGGCAGTAAAAGCATTTTTATAACTTAGATATGTCAATACGTGTCCCTATATTCGTCACTCACCTGACTTGATCTTGTAGCCGTATAGCTCCAAAACTGGAAAGCCATCGTCGATAAACCGGGTGATGTGGTGCCACTTGTCATCTTCCTGGTTGCGCTGCAGCCCAATCAATTCGGGCAGCACTCTGCTCTCAATCAGCTTGGCATTCTTCAGACTGGCATCAATTTGCCGTTCCACGATGGTGATGGGTGTTGTATCGCCGCTGCCTGCAGCAGCTGCAGCTGCTGCCAACAGTAGCAACAACAATAATGTTGCTCCCGGCACTTGCAACATTTTGTGTGACATTCAAGCTTGTGTCTCTGGTAAGCGCAAATTGTTTTTAATTGTTAGCACTTTTGAAGAAGACTCGTTCTGGATTTCGCTTGCTTTGCACTTATTTTGCTTTCCACTTTTTGTTCTTGTTGTATTTTTGCAGTTTGAGTTTCGTTTTAGCTATGGAACCACGATTTTATTCATTTTCGGTTTGCAGATTCTTGCGCAGACACTTTACATAATTGCCAAATGCTATACAATAGTGGTAATAAGATACGTTAAAGAGAAAGACAGATTGCTTAATGTGTTTCTTGAACATATTCTATTCCAACAAATTTGTAATTAATTTCAAAGAATAAAATAGCTGCTATTGCAACTCATTGATATTCGAGGCGCTGTGTCTGAAATTTAATGTGTGTTTTGTATGCAAATCAAATAATGCTTTTTTTATGCCCAGAATAGTTTGAGCTGATCACGATCGGATTTGCATCATCTTAGAAATATAAAAATACTTGTCCATTGTTGCCACACAAATGGCACAGTTTACGTTTGCAGTTTAGCCATATTTGGACCGATTACGTATTCGACTCGAGGGAAAAGCCGAAAAAACCAGTCTCTCTCACGTTTTTCATGGCAGTTGTTATTTTTTTGTTTTTTTTGCAGCTAGTTAAAGATACTTTTTCGTATCTCATGCAGCTTTGCGAATTTAGATTGAAAATTTGCCAAGCTTTGGGTTATTTATTTTTTCTTTTCTGTGTGCTTTCATATGATAAACAACCATAAAATGAGACAATTTGTTTATTTGCTGACCTTTGTGCTTAAATCTGATCGCATCACAAGGCTGCGACAGTCGACAGGCGGCTATACATATAGACACACAGATACAGGCACAAGTTACGGATACGGCTTCAGATACAGATACAGATACAGATACAGATACAGACAGAAGAAAGTAAATTAATTTCAATTGAAGTTGACAAACTAAACGGCCAACAACTGCGGCGTAAATAAATCCAAACTGTGACACAAGCACTTGGGCGGCAAAAAATACTTAGAACTAATCAAAAGATTTAAGCAGATAGATATATGCGACATTTTAAACAATTAAAATTTTCGAATTAATTCAGTTATATTTACTCAACGTGTATTTTTGTCAAATTTGATTTTATATGCATTGTTATAATGATGATGATTTTTTTGAAGCACTTTTTTTTCTATCAAAGAATTTTCACCTTTGGCGTGTCCATTTAGCGAACCGAACCGAACCAATTCCCGTTTCATACTGCAAGTCTGGGCGCGTTTAGTGCTCAACCGGGAGTCCAAAACGGGCTTAGCGAATGCCCAGTTGCAAATGGGCTGGATGACACACATGCACACACACACACACACACACACACAGCAAAACCTGTTTGTCTGGCAACGCTCTGTAAAGAGTATTGTGGCTTTTCTTAATAATATATATGACAAATGCAGGCTCGTTAAGTGTGCACTAAATTTGTGCAGTAAAAAATTCATTCGTTTCGAGGAAACCATTTACTAAACATTTAATTTTGATTTTGTGACAGAGCAGTTTACAACTCAATTTCAACTTTTCTATTAATAAGTTAATTGTTTTGAATAAGTTATTTTTATTAATCATCATTTGATAATAATTCCTGATATCATGTATTTTGTACCCAATTTGTAAATTTATATTACATTTAATTGCTTAACGTTAGCTGACCTCTTTTTTTAGTTAGTTAACTTCAAATCAAGTGCTTTTAAGTGAGTCATTATCAACTTCCAAAAGATCAATATATATTTTGGTATTCTCCGATAAGAAGAACTCCGATGGGCTTCCAAACATATGAGGACTGCATAAATATATATATATATATATATATATATATATATATATATATTTAATTTATTGTGCAATTTTTGAGAGCACCTAAGACATTCTTCATTTCAGATTTAATTTAAAGTTAAGTTCTTATCTTAGATGTTCGCAGCTAAAATCAAGTTTCTCAATTTGAGTTCTTTTTGAATGCATTTTATTCTTGTTTGCCATAAGCCTGTTGTAGTCAGTGTGCTTACACATTTCCCACTGGGCATTTATCACTTATCACAAGCGCTCATTATTCATGATTATGCTTTGGTTTTGGTTTATGTGCAAAATTGTGCAACTGACGTCGCATCTCGACGCTCTGCCGCACTTACAGTTATGCTCCCAGTTCCCATCTCTCTCTCTCTCTCTCTCTCTCTCTCTCTCTCTATCTCTTTATCTCTGTGTGTGTGTCTCTCTCACTCTGGGTCTGTCTGCTAGCAATTGCTGTGATTATTGTTGGGGCGACTGAATCGTCGCCGGTGTCCACAGCTGCTGCATTCATTACAAAAGCAGAAGTACGAGAACTCGAACTCGGATTCGAACTCGAAGTCGAAGTCGAACTCGTGGGCTTATTTTATTTTTTTTTCTTTTTTTCACAAATTAACATTTTCGGCTTCTTTATTGTGTGCCGACTCGACGACTGCTTTATAATAAAAGTCTCGTGCAACTTTATTATTATCGTTTTTTCTTCTTTCCTTCGTTTGATCATTGTTGGTCTGGTCGTCGTTTTTATTTGTGGAATGGAACTGAACTGAAACTGCCGGCCCATCATTGTAATTGATATTATAGTCAGGCGGATATTTTATTTTTAGTCGCCTTTCAATAGGCAACATCAACAGCAGCAGCAGAGTCAGCAGCAGAGTCAGCAGCAGAGTCAGCAGCAGAGTCAGCAGGGCCTCCTCTGACTGCATTTCATATGCATAGTGAGTGATGATGATTATGCCGATGATTATCTTGATTAAAAGTGTATTGTAATTTTGTAATGTGTATATCTATATTTTAATACCCTGTAGCTGATCAATAATAGGGCAAAAGGAGAGGGTGTTTTGTCGAGTTCAGAGTGAGAGATCCCATAAAGTATTTAAAGTATTTTTCTTAAAATATTGAAATCTGAGCATTCTAACATATCAATTATTCAAGAAACAATATATATATATATATAGTCAAGCTACGAAAGTGAAGTATTCTCGGAAACTGGGAATAGAGTAAGCCTCAGTCTACAATTCTCAAAAGCAGCATCCGTATTCATAGGGAAGGGAATAATTTGAGAATTGAAATAATATATGCAGATACATTTGAATAATAATATAGTAGTTCGATCCGGAATATGCAGTTATGCAGTAACAATTAAAGAAATTTTATTCAATCTTAATCTTAATTGCACAATCTTAAATGCCAGACACACACAGATAATACTACCAAATACTTATCTATAATTAAATACAAAACTGCATAACCTTTTAGACACGACTGAATTTTAGATGAAAATATCAAATGGATTTACACACTAGAAATTAGTTAATGCACTTCATAATTAAAAATGAGTTTCTGGTATTTTTAATTAGACACAATAAGTTAGTAAAATAACTTCATAATTAAAAAGTACACTTGTTGTTGCATGTGTAACAAGATATTTCTATCCATGAACATGAGTTTCTGGTATTTTTAATTACTTGCGCGGCACTTTCTCAACTTTCGTTTGGCGTTTTATGTGGCTTTATGTATGATTAAAAAATTCTTGTGAAACAATTTATATGAGTTTAGCGCTGCAAATGCCGGTAAATCAAGTACACACACTTGTTATTAAAGGGGAGCTTACGAGATAGCCAGAGAGAGAGACAGAGAGAGAGAGAGAGAGAGAAAGAGAGGGGCAAGCAGAGACAGAGACGGAGACAGAGAGAGGGAGAGAGAGAGCATTTTCCCGAGCTGCAACTCGACAAAAAAGCAAGCATAGTTGTCCAAAATTGTGTATACGAATATGTGGAAGAAAAAAAACAATATTCTACTCACTACTCACTATTCACTACTTACTACTACTACTACTATAGCTACTACGACACTGCCGCATACTACAGGCAACAGAAATAACAACAACAGCAACAGCAGCAACAACAACAACAACAGCAACAGCAAAGCCGCTACGGCTAATGTTGCTACTGCTGCTTCAGTTGCTGCTGCTGCTGCTGTTGCTGCTGCTGCTACTGCTGCTGCTGCTGCTGCTGCGTTTGTGTATCCAGAGTGCAAACCAATTGAAATTAATTTGCATAATATACGAAACGAGAGTTAGCTGGACATTCAACAGAATAGAATTACTGGATGCTTGTTTGGTTCCAGCTGCATTTTGTGTAGCGCTTTGCTTATTCTGGATAATTCACAGTTTATTGCACTTGCACAATTTTCTCTCCCTCTCTCTCCCTCACTCTCTCTCTCTCTCTGCCTCTCTCTCTATCGCCCGCTCGGCAAATACACACAGCCACCAAACACTTTTCCTTAATTGTAATTTCGCGCTTGATTCTGTTTATGGTATTTTTGTACACCTTAATTAGATTAGTTATATTGTTTTTGATTTGCAAAGGTTTTTAGTATAATTTTGTGGTGTTTTTACTGTAGGTTGTGGTCGCAGAGCTCTCGCGCGTCTTCGCCAACACAATGATTGCGTCTGTTGTGCCGGAAAATTGACGACAAATTGAGAAGCTTTTCGCGTTGCTAGACGCAGTCGTCGTCGCCGCCGTCAACGTTGTCTTCCATTGGAGGACTCCTTTGGACAATGAGTAGGGTTGCCAGGAGTTGCCAAAGCTGAACAGAAGCTTGCGTATTGAGCTTGCAAATAAGGAGTATTCATTTAATACTGCATAAGTTTGCTACAAATATATACTTGTAACATTTTCATTCCTTTTTCTGACCTGTTTGTTTGTTTTCCATATTTACCAGCGCTCAAAGCTTATAGCGCCATTAGTCAAGACGCATTCAATGTCGTTAGCTTAAAAGCTTTAATCTATGCTGAAGCTGCAAAAGCTTTCGCTTGAGTACATACACAAACCGCTAGAGTTGCCAGCATCAAAATAAATATATAAATAAATCATACGCACTGTTGACTGTTACAAATTTCAATGCTGCTTAACCACTACTAATACTGTTATTTTTTAATATTACACAACATATCATAATGAAACTATATCTCATAAGCTAACTTTATTTATACATATTTGTATATTAATAATAAGAAATCTATGAACAATGAAAATATCGAGAACAACAAATATGTTGGTTGAATGAATTAAATAATTAAAGCACTACTGTTTACTTGTTACAGCAAAATGTTTATGCTTTAAATTAATTTCTTGCCATTGTTTGCCATGTGCAATTATATATGCATCAAGTATACGCCGGCGTAGCAGTGGTTAACACATTACTGGTCTGATTTATTTGCGATATTTATAAACATAATATGCTGGCATTATTCGCAAGCAACACGTGACCATATGGAGCAAGCACAATGTATGCTAGCCCGATTTATTTACACTTGGCAAACATTAAAACAATAAATAAACAAACATGCCACGTGGCAAGCAACACAATGCAACACACACACAAACAAACACACATTTACACCATTAAATGTCAAATTAATTGTCATGCCATTAAGTGCAGCGTCAAATGAAACTGACAAAAAATAAACAATTAAGGTAATAAAATCGTAATATTGCCAAAACTATAAATAAATAATTAACAATTAAATACCTGAGTCGCTTACGGGCTTTAGAAGCTTAAATAAATATAGTCGAGACAACTTCACAGTTATCCATTGAGAATGCGTAGCAATCAAAAACATTGTCCTTGCTCCATTTGCTACCCGAAAATAGGGATAGAAAGAAAGTAGGGAACAGAAATTAGGAAAAATAGTTAAATGACATGAAAGGCCAATGGTAAAAACAAAAGTGCAACGAGGTTAGAGCAAACAGCAGAGAGCACATAGCCAAACTTTGTGGTTAAAACTAAAGTGGCCTCTTAGGCTTTCAGAAAAGTGTCCAAAAACTTTGGCTTAGAAAGAATGCTGCTGCTCATCTGCATTTGGGCACAGTCTGTTTTTTTTTTGTTGCTGTGGTTGCTTTTTCTTTCTCTCCATCCTTTTTTTGGCTTAAATATTTCAACACATTTTGCATTGGCCAGCTGCACAGTAGCGGTGACTGGACTAAACTCTGCACGATGCCACACGCTCGAAGTGTCCCCTCTTTTGTGGCAATTTATGCATGTTGTTTGCATACGCTTGACTTTTTCGACATTTGCTCGTTATAGAATAAATAAAATATGTCGCAAAAGCTTTGACATGCTCGTTACATATCATACATATGCATGTATGTATGTCCGTATACACAAAGAGTTAGTCGAGAATTTTGCGGTATATTCATCTTGAGATACTTTACATCTTTCAATATTATTTTAAGAGAAATTAAAATTGTCTGTGGTTTTTATTTATTTCGATATTTTTAAGGAAATTTCAAGCCGACTTCCAAATTTTTTTGTGGCCTAAAAAGATTTGTGTATTTTTGAAAACGACAAAAATTTGTAGGAATAAGCCTAAGAATGCAATATCCAATTTTCTTTGCATTTGAAAATTGTTCGGCTTTCTGGTCAAAGCGATTAAATGACAAAAGACACACTTATACAGTGGTTGGCCATGAGTTCAGTTGTGTTTTCCATTTCAGACAATTGTCAAATTTTTGTTAGAGCTCAGCCGGTTGTCAGTTAGTTGGGATACCAGCAGCGTCTTATCACCGAATTGGCAGTTGGACTTAATTGAATATTCAAATGCGTTTGTGTGCAAAAAATTTAAATGCGACTGCTGCTCATTGTGTTGGCCTAAAGTGTTGCCCGACAAGGCCTTTACCACTTCTCCAGAATTTAATGGAAAATACCATACAGATTTTATATATTTTGCAAGCATGTTTAATGCACTTATAAAAAGCATATTTACATTTACTTTGCATTTTAATGTAAAAGCGTTTAAAAATAATTACTCTAATTGGAAGCGGTTGCTTTTTGCATTTTTTATTGACAGCAAACAAATAAAAAGGTTAAAGGATGCATCGTGTGCGATAATTAATAAATACATTTCAGTGGACTTATTATATATTATGCATTATTCGCTTGTAATTAAATTTAATACTTTAATAGTTTGTCGTAAAACGAATTTATAATTAGTGAGCAAAGAGTCGAATTCCTTTTGGACTAGTATAAATAAATAAGCAAAGCATTTAGAACTAATTATCTGTTTTGGCTGTCCATTTTTAAATTTACATATATTTTCTGCTCTTAGGGAATTAGAAAATGCAACTATCTCAAGCACTTAATCAGAAAATTGTCAACACATTCACAGCCTGATTCTATTTATTTAAAAAGTTATTCATTTACCTTGTCCAAAGCGCACACTTTCAGAGCAACTTGCATGGCAATTTTATATTTACTTAGTTTGTCCCCTGTTTGGCTAAATGAAAAGCGTTCAACTGAGATTTACTTAAGTAAATTCGAAGACACATTTCCCTAGTGAGCAGCCAAATGACATCAAAATCAGACCAAGCAGTTGTTGCAGTTTGACTCTTGTGTCCTTGTGCAACCTTGATTTATTTACACAGTTGACCTGCTACCTGCTGTTCTGCAAATTGACCATGTCCATAGCTGTTGTAGAATAATTTAAATTCTTCACATATGAATAAATCACGGCTTTAAATATTACAAAAATTAAATAAACATACAATTGCAAGTGCAGAACAATAAACGAAGCCACCTTTTTGTTCAAATAATGCATTTATTGACATTATTGTGCAATCGGGCATTAACTTAAAGATTGACTTTGGCAATCAAATATGGCCGGCACGACTATCAGCTACTGTGTCACAAGTGCAGGGTATTTATTTAAATTATCCCTTTTTTAGTTCACTTAATCTGTGCAGCATCACTGATCAATCCAGATTTCCCAAAGCAATTTTTTTCTTTTATTTTTTTTGGCAACCAACGAAAAATTATGTGCAAAGGACATGGCGGGCTTCTAATTAAAATGCTACTCGGAGCCTCTTGGTGGCCAAAAAGAAGAGAAAGAAAAGACAACTAGCGGCCACGCCTTTTGCTAAGCAAAAAATATATCCTTCGTCCTTGGCATTTTCATCGTCATCGCCATAGCAATAGCCATCGCCGCCAACAAACGGAAACGACATTAATGCTTAAGCTAAGCGCATTCGCCATTATAATTAAATACGTCGGCAACGATGTCAACGTCGTCGTGCACACACACACACACACACACACACACACACACACACACAGACATAGAAACAAACCCATTCATAAAAACACAGAGCACAGTGCAAATAATTAGCATGGCTCGAAATTCTGTGAGTAATTAAGGTAAGTCAGCTGTTGTCCTTTGTCCCCATTCGCTCTCCCCAACCCCCTCCCCAAACCCCTCTCCTTGTTCTTCCCCTCGACCTTAGTCGATTTGGCTGCCAGCGGAAATTAAAGTTGCACTTTTTCTTATCGTCCAGCTTGATGAGCTTTGTTGTGTTTTGCTTTGCTTTTACAACAGACGTCAAAATGTTTGTGACTATTAACATTCAAGCTGCAGCGATATTTTTACAGATATCTGACCAAAAAGTAGGTCAAAACTGATGCAAATTTAACTTGTTAGATGTGTTAGTGCAGTTCACAGATTATGGCTCATAAAGCTTGTCTAAAAGCTGATCAGTTTATCTTGTTATATAATTTTGCTCTGCATTTGTTGTATAATCACTTTTTTGTATAGGCTTAAAAAGAGTATTAAAAGTTTGTCTTGTTATAAGTTTCAGCCATATATATATTTATTTATTTATATATATATTCTTTTTCTATTTTATCTACAGCTTTTCTTTAGCTTTTGTTGTTTTAGCCTTGTTTGTCACAGGTTTTTCTGTTGTGTCAATTAGATTCCATGCAACAAGTAAATAAACAATTAATTAGTTCTCATTGACAGAGTGTCGGTTATCTACAAATTTATTTCAAAGTCGTGTGTAGAACACACACTTTATGGTTGGTTCATTTATTGGTCGGGGTTTTATTACACTTAACAGGTTCGTATATAACACAGCTGAGCTATACGAATATATATACATATATAACAGTTTATATATATATTTTTTAATATAATACATTTTATTGATAAAAGCTAGTTGGTGTCAGCATAATGCCTTAATCAGCATAAGGCTTTTCACTTATGATAATAATTTTCAATAAGTTTGCACAACACAAATTAAACGAAATTCTGTCACATTAGTCACAGTTTGAAATAAGGTTTGCTGAATACGTGAATTACGTGGCTCGATTAATCACAGCACCCTGACGCTCTGCACTTCCAGCCAGATAATGAGTGCCGCTATCATTACATAGCTGGTAACAATGATCAGCACCTGCAGGGCATTCACAGTGAAGACTTGCACCACCAGCAGTATGCTGCCCAGAAGAAAAATGCTCGCGAGAAATACAATCACAAAAATGGTGGACCAGCTGCGAAACCAGGCGTTTCGCTTATCCGGCGGTGGCACAAACATTGGCTTCAGGGGACTATATTCCTTGCGATACTGTGTCTCATAGCCGCTGGTAAAGTCAACCTCATCGTGGCCGTCAAGCGCTTTTGACGTTGACGCGAACTTATTTCCCTCCGTGTCCATGCCGTAATGCGTTCGTCTTGGAACTAAAAAAACCCACCATCGAACATCGAGCAGCAGCAGCAGCAGCAGCAGCAGCAACAGTTGTTGTTGTTTGCCTGATTATCATAGTGTTAATAGAGGCGGCAGCAATATCAACTGAGAACCTACAGCAGATACAAAAACAGCGTCTGACACTTGTGTTTTTGTGTGCAGATGTGCAAGGGCGTATGCAGGGGGAGGCAGGGCCAGAATGCTGTACCCCGCCTAAATCTCTACTTTACATAGATGAAAAATGGCTTAAAATAAAACCAATTTTACAATTTTAGGAAACTACTATTCGGTCTACCCTCATTTAAGAAAGTCAAAGCCCTCTTCACGAAAAGTCTGGTACGCTCTTGCATATATATATATATATATATATATATATGTATTTTCTGTTTTTGTGACTCAGATAAGATAAGACACTGAGAGAGAGAGAGAGAGAGAGCCTACTACGGTTCTTTGTTCGACTCTTTGACAACTGCAGCTGTATCAATTATGACTTCAATACATTTTAGAGTCAACAACAACAATTTTTGGTTTACACAGTTTTTGGTTTTACTTGTTTACATTCATCATGAATGGAATGCATTTACTGTCGCCTACTGCAAACAAGAGTGAAATCTTTGCGACGCTGTTGACATTTGTCGAGCGAACAATTTGTATCTAATTTGCCGACCGACTCAGATTTGACTTTGATGTCTTAAACAAAGTCTGACAGAGTGCTTCGCTAGGCGAATCTAGTCGCTTAATAGTGTTGTTGTTCAAGGGGAATATTTAAGATAAATAAATATATTGTATTAATGATCAGAGTATTTCATACTCTTCAAAATACCCTCTTCTAGCGCAGTCAAAACTTATCAATTCAATTTAAAACTTTCATTTATTACATAATTGAAATGTAAGGCATAATTTGTTTGATTAGCAGGGTGTGAATTACTATATATACCCCTTACACAGAATACGAATGAAATGGGTGTTAAACATATACAACTTAAAGTCAAGATTCAAAATGAAATCCCGTCAAAACTAAACAGATTAAACAGATATCATCATCAACTTTCCCCAATAATACTTTTGGGCTTGTTATAGGGTATCTTGCAACGTACAATTCTTACTTGCAATTCATGTTTTGAATACCCCCATAAAACGATCACAATATCAATTTTCAAAGCCCTCTGCACACAAACTCACATACACAAAATACCCAACTATACAAATGAAAAACATTTTTGTTTACGTTGTGGAAATATTTGTTGTTGATATTTACCATCGATTTTTTCTTACTAAATATTCAAACAATGTATATAAGTAAAAATGTTAAAGCATTATTGAGTCCCTTGCTGTTTGAAATACAATTAAATACTGCATTGTTAGTTAAATGTTAAATACACAAATTTGATGCTCTGTAAATGACTGCTAAGTAAGTATTTATTATTTATTTTTATTTACTACCAAATTATTGTAATTTTAATTACAAGTCTGTCGCAAGATTCAAATTATTAATAAACAAATATTAATATTAAAAAAATATATTAATTCGAATTCTTATTGTTTTCAGATGCTAAAAACAACAACTTCAATTTTGTTGACGTTGACGCGGCGGGAAGTTAAAGATTTGTTTAAATGCTTTATGCTGAGTCTGGATATTTTCTTATGAATCTTGCATTTGAAACCGAAGACCAACCCTGGTGCTCAGTTTGCCAACTGATTTTAAGCTGACAACATCGCCGAAAGAATTGTGTTTTTTGATCAAACGTTTGCTCTGCTCGCTGATGTGGTAATTAATCTATGGAAATGTTCCACGTCTATAAGAATTGTTTGTGAAATGGGTTATCTTTCAAGGAAAAGTCGTGAAAGTTTGTTGTGTGACGCTGATGGGCCCGATCAGGTTACAGAAGTCAACGTCAGCAATATCGACGTGGAACAGTTCCCAAATGACTCTCCGGCGGATGGACAATTCTCTGCTTTCAATATTAAAGCCTTTGTGGAATCGTTAAATTTGACTAACTTAGCAATTGTCTTTTGTGTTTTAACTAATTGTTCTATTATTGCATTATTGTTCGTATATTTCATACACTTTAAGCTATCAAATTAATTATTTGTCAAATACTTAATACATTAAAATTAATTATACTTAAAAATACATTGAATCATCTATCTTAAATTTCCAGTTTCTGACCCGACCTGCATGTGTAGGTTGAAGCTGACGAGATAATTGGCTAAAATGTTTGACAACGCTTATGCAGTATTAGGAGCAGCACGAGTTTACTTACAAATCGTGAGTCCCTAAACGCAATTCAACTTTGTCCTCTTTGGTGAGTAGCATATACCTACGAACACACATATATCCATTGCTGCCAAACAATTTAAGTTGTTACCAAAGTCATCAGCATTCTAACTGCGGCTAACACTCAGCAAAAACTTGCCCCTGTTGCAGTTTCTCGTCGTCGGTTTTTTTTTTTACTTTTTACTTTGTATACCCTGTCGCCAGCTAATCGGCTACAAGGTTATTCTGAAGATATGCAAAGTAAAAAGGAAATTATTGTTTGTTGGTTAAACTTTAAGTTAAAGTTGAAGGCGTAGTTTCAACAGAGCTAATTAAATACATAATTAAGGAATTTATTGCTGTAACAAATACTGAATATCTACAGGGTATCTCTTAGTTGAACACACTTTTTTATTTGTAGATTTTTTTATTTTTTGTTTGCTCTTTGCTCGAGTCACACACTTTTTGTTGCTGCTGCCCATTTGCATAATCCAGTCTTCTCCAGAAACATGGAGTATGCTGCAGTTGTCCGATCAATGGGAAGGTTGACGAAGAAGAAGAATAACTGCCTTTGATGCTGCTGCTGCTGCAGCTGCAGCTGCTTCTGCAGCTGCTTAGCAATTAGACAAATCTCGAGCTGGCCTGCTGACATCCAATTTGAAATTGTTGGCCGATGCGCTGCTCTGGTCTCTGGTCTCTGGTCAGAAATATAATATGACCGCAATGGGCTGCGCTGCTTTATGAATTATGAGCGAGACTCTGGCATGGCGAGGCCTTGTGGCTTTTGGTCCGGGGCTGCAACTGTGCCGTATTTCACGGCACCTGTCATTCCGGTAGTGTAGTGCATTGCTCTTGTTGGCCACAATTCACTGAGCACTTCGCCAACTTTTGTTGGGCAGGCCAAAAAACTTTTTACCGGCTCGCACTTTTCAATTGTTTTTGTCTGCGACCCGTTATCAAGGCATAAATTTGTTTAGCCGTTTCTCGCTTTAAGCATTAAATCTTTAAGCCTGCATTTTTCGTGCACCTTAGCACAAGCTCATTATTCAAATCCAAGATTGTGCGTCGGAATAAAAAAAGGTACAAATAATCCACACCAAACAGTGTAAAATCAAAATTCATGAGGCAGTGTTCGAGAATTATAGCGACTTTCTTGACGGTTTTTAAGGCGCCTCCCTCGCAAACAACCAACTGCTGTTCGGCCAGAATGCGTTTGTTGTTGCAAACTTTTTCCATCAAAAGTTTCTGTTTTCGATACGCTTGTTGCTGCTGCTGCTGCTGCTGCTGATGCTCTACTGTGGCAACGTCGACAGCGACAGCGACGGAGACGGCGACGGCGGCTGCTTTCCTGCCAAGTGCCACTTCCGCTTTGCGTCAGCGCACACAACAGTCGCGCACAAAAGTGTGCCTGAAGTGGTTTTCCTAGAGCACCCCTGCTGCCTCTTTCTATATGCTCCCCTTTTAGATGGCAACAACAACAACAACAGCTAGAAGCACACAGGTGTTAATTAACTGTTGCCACTCCCCCCAGCCGCCCATCCAGCAAGTGCTATATTTTAAATTGCAACCCAGACCAAATTAATGAGACTTGCATTTGTACGCATCATGTTTTTTTTTTGGTTTTTGGTCATAAGCCGCCCGCAGCGATTTTATTTAATGTGTTTTTTTTTTGGTTTTTTTTTGTGTGTGTTTTTTTTTGGACTTAAGCCAAAGTTAAGCCGAACTTTTCGGGCGGCAAAACTGAAAAGTGCGAGTGGAACGCACTGCTCGCTTTTATTATCTATGCAGGCATTTAATCCATCCAAACGCACCCATTATTATCAGGGCTTATGGCGAAATGGTGCAACGCTCGGCCTAATTTAAGGGCTTTATAAAAATGTTGGGATTTGCAGATCGATCGCTGAAGTGTCACCAAAAAATCTCATTTAAGGTTGTTATAAAACTTTCGAAAGCCGTAACTTTGAAAAAATTGATTAGATTTTCAAAAATCAGTGATTTTTCTTAATGGCTTAACCTCTAGATTAAAACCGCATTCAAAGTTGAATCGCGATGCTGATTAGAAAATCATGTTAATAATATACACTTAAAAAGTGCATTTAAGCAGAATCAATCGCAAGTGATTTTGTCCAGAATTAGATTTGTGATTTAGCAAATAATTAACAACTTCAATTTAATAAACAACTAGACATAAAATGAGCACTTAAACAAGAAAACTTAAACAAAACTCTTAGCCGTATGTGTTGCACATTTATAGCTTTATTCATCTTCTTTGGAATGCAAAATATTCATGTTTTTTTTGTTGCATAAATACCGTTTCCTGTCCTCATTTTGATAAATGAATTATAAATTAGTCATTTGTAATTTATTGTCTGCGATAATAGCATGCGTGGCTTTCAGAAAGTTATGCAGAAAAATTGCCTGTGGGCAAAAAATGCAAATGTGAATTGCTTTGAGTGAAAAATTCCTAACTTCAAACGCATGAAAATATTTCTGCTATGTTAATTAAAAACATGCGCAAATATGTACGAGAAATTAAGTTATTTATGATGAGAAATATGTAATGTCCACAGAAGTATTTAGGGTAAGCCATAAATAGACATACACATTTGCTTCTAGTTTTTTTTTGTGCCTGTTGGAATTTCAAATTAATTGAGGCCCGCAACTATTCATGGAGAATGCACACACACAAACAGTTGCAATTTGCATCGATGCTAAATCCAATTAATAAATAATGAGCAGGTCTTGTGCTGTGCGGCTGACATATTCTGCTGTTTGTTGTCCCTGCCAGCAGGTCGATGTCCTTCACAGCTGCATACACATCGATGCTGTCCTGTGAAGTGAAATTAGTTACGGTGTCGCACAATGATGCTTGGCATGACGACATCCTGTCATCCTCTGTGCTCCATGTGCGTGTGACTAAGTGTAAATATGCTTGATCTATCATCATTAGTTGGCCATGTCACGTCAGACACTTCTACCAATTGATTTAGGGGTCTCCAAAGGGGGTCAACTGCTTAGCTGCTTAACTGCTTAGCTGCTGGCCAACTCGGTCCCATCTTTTGGACTTAGTTGACTATTTAGATATTGTTGAGCAGTTGATAAAGTTTTCCGTAGCTTTGCTTTGAATGTGCCTTTTTTATATTCACTATCTTTTTTGTAAACGAATAGTTTTTTCTCCACTAAACATATTTCAGAGGTTTTCAACAATTTTATCATTATTTGAATTCCTCAATAAATATCTACAACTATCGTTATTCATGCCTGTCTATTTAATTAATGTCCTACGAATTTGCAATTGCATTAATCATACTAACACGAAGCACACAAATTAAAATTTCGCTTGAACACATTTATTTTTATTTGCCACTTTATTTGCCATTGTGTGACAATTAAAATGCATAATTAATGCATAAATCAGCAGGCATAATGAAAATGTTGTTGAGATATGTTCTATGTATTATATTGTATTTTGGGCAATAATTTAATTAATTGTGAAAGTGGTCGCAAATTACATGTTTTCAGATTAGGTGAGTATAGGCTATCTGGCATATTAGACTCATCTATTTTCTGATACCCAGCACTCTTATTGGATTTTAGAGCATGATTCAGTATTCAAGAGTATTTCACATTTTTATTTATTGAATAAAATGTTTTCGCGTATTTTTCGCGACTTTTTGGACATAAAATATAAAAAAAACTGATGACAATTTTTTTTTTTTTAAATCGTTAATGATTATGTAGATTAAATTAGATTCATTTGAAATGAAAATAAATGAAAATAATGTAATCAGGCAGGACATCAATTTAACTGATAAAAAACCAAAAACACAATCTGCTTAATGTCTAATGCTCATTAAGCATAATTAACTTTGAGCCTTTTATTTGTGGGCAAAATCCGCTTAGCCAAATCGAATGGGGGCCAGTTGCCAATTAGCGAACGCATATGTTTAGTTTCAAAAATGAAATGTTTGACCAATTGCGTGCTGACTAAAATTCATTTAACTAAATATTTTGAAAGTTAATTTTTAGCGGTCGAATTTTATTTTTTCACCTTTACTTAATTAGTAAGCAAGCCAAAATTCGTTCGTGCTGCGAATTTGGGTCAGCAATGCGAAAATATGTGCAACTACTGGAATTTAATTAAACGCGTACATAAATTATCCATATAAATGGCATATATATACATATATATATATATATATATACACTCACAAATATGTAACACTGTCAAGTTAATGCCCAGTCCCGTTGTAAATAACCATGGGCATAATTATTGCCAAATATGAAATTCTCTGCGCCAAAAAGTACGCAGTATGTGTTGCTCTCTGTGTGTGTTTGTTATGTGTGCCTGCACCTCGTTTTGTGGATCCTGTGCGTCGTCGTGTTCGTCCTTGTGCTGCAGCATTATTAATGCAATTGCAATGGTGATAGCAGGGCCACCACATGCGACACCAAAGTCATTTCCCCTCCACATGATCATCATGGCTTTGACTTGCCACAAAACACTTTCTCCAACATTTCGCCAATATTCTCGAATTACGTTTTGTAAGGAAAACTTAGTTTTCGCTGTTAACTTGAAGCTCCAATAGATTAAAGCAGCTTATGCGCTTACCAAGATCAAATTCGATGTCTTATCAAACTTTCAATTCATTTTTAACTTTAAATCGAATTCGCTTGGAATATGCCCGAAATAAATGTAGTCTGTAAGATAAATTAACGATGCTGACAAACCTTTTTATTTTAAATTTTTACTTTCTCTTCTATATACAAAAATTATATTGCCAAGTTTTTGCTTAGCCAGTTTTAACCGATACAAATGGAAGCGATGTATGATGTTTATCCTCAAACTATATCGCAATGCTCTATTAAAGTATTGGCATACTCATCTGGAGGTTTGGTTTACTTCAATATTTTACTAGCGATTTGAAATAGAATTCGTTTTTGAGAACACGTCCATTGAGGTATTATTATGACAATGGAATGTTGCTGTTTGGGTATAAGCTCGGCTGTGTAACTGTTTCAATTCGCATGCCTGTAATTCACACGCATTTTCCACCCACACAAACATGAACACACCCACATACGCACACACTTCACACACACACACACACACACACACACATGTACATAGATAGCTGGCAACGCTTTGACTCGTTCCCCCATCAGCAGCCGCTCATCGTTTGTTTAAAGCAATTTCCACATTGCTGTCATTGCTGCTGCTGCTGTTGTTGTTGTTGTTGCTGTTGTTCGCATTGTTATTGTTGTTGTTGTTTGGTTTGGACTGGCAGCCGTTGCCATAATAAGGCCATTGTTTATGTAGTTCCTGATGGCATTAATACCATTGTAATTTCAATATTTAGTCGACCACTTAATAATGTGCGGCTTACTAATGATTATTAATTATTGTTGAATACTTGTTGTCATTCTGTTGTTATTACTGGATCGCCTGTAGGATATGTATATCATATGTATAGTCTGGCAAAGCGGTTAACCGCATATTAGATACGAATTATTCGAATGCGTCGCAGGTGATTCATTTTGGTCAACGCTTACACAACTATCTAACGGATATCAGTTCAAATGCATTCGTGATTTATGTTTGGTATAAACTTGCATTGCCTCTTGGAAGGTATATTAACTGCACACCGAGCAGACCAGGATGTCCTTAACTGATATAGTCATTAAGCTAATTAAGGATTCAAGCTCTGACAACTCGAAAATGTGACTCAATCTGTAATATATTTGTGAATTAAATCGAAACTTTACTTAATTGAATTCTAAGCAAGTTTTATCTGAGTGTAGATAAATGGGTACGCCCCCACATAATTTATCTGCTTATAGAAATTAAATTATATTCAATTTAAATTCAGTGACAACTCTTGCAAAAAACCAAACCGAAACGACGCAAGTACTTTCGCAAAGTTCAGGCATATTATGCAGACCATTACGAGATCATCGATAAGCGTTGGCCTTTAATTTGTAACAGAGCATGGCTTATGGCCAACAACTAATTACGAGTATGGCCAACAATTAAATGTCATTTATTATCTATGGCTTTTGGGGTGGTGGTGCCAAAAACACAAATGAATTATGGCCACTAATTAAATCTCCAAATTACAAGCACGCACATAGCATAAATTGTAAATTAGTTGACGGCAACCGCAAATCCCGCTGGAATCGTTATGCGTAAATCTCCAAATGAATGCCAAGCCATTTGCACGTTTGCAGAGCAAACAAAAATTAAAATGCACCAGCTCTAAAGCAATTTGAAGTCAAGTTGTTGTAAATCGCTAAGATCGCATTTACCAAAATGAAAACGTGTAAAAATGCTGACTAACAAATGTAATCATGGTGATGGCAGCCAACTCATGACATATTTATACAGCCAAGCTGGAAAATCACAGCAGCTACGCCAAGATGATAAAGCGATTTTGAGAGAGTTTCTTGCATTTTCTATTTGATAAGTAAACCTGAATTATTTATACGTATAAAGCGTTGATTCAAAATGTACAAAAAAGTTAATAACGAATTTCTAACATTTTTCTGTGGTATTTCTGGAACGATATATTTAGCAGAAATTAAAAATTTACGTTTCGTCGTCACGCATCAACAGTAGTCGTCGTCACATATTTTGATAGTAAGTTGTAATGACAGTATCGCAAGTGGCAAAAATGCCACATCAAAAAACACCACAGTCAAGTCCCTAACCTGCTGTCAGTCTGCAAAAGCTGTCTGGAGTCCGTTGGCTGCCAGTTTTTTTTGGGGGTTGATGTCAGCAGCTGTCTGCGGTTGGGTAGATCAGGTTTGGTAAGCAAAGTGCAAATCCAATGTCCTCTGGAGGTTAAAAAAAAAATATATATATATATATCCAGCAGCAACATATATAGCAGCTAACAGTGGCAAGCGGAAACGAAAATACTCTTGCCAGCTGCACATGGTGAAGTGAAGGTGAAGTGCTGTCTGCTTCAGAATGTGAAAACTCCCGGAAAGAGTATAAAATGCCAGTTTTAGGTGACAGGAGTGCAACTTCATCAAAGCTCAGCTCACATTTCATTCACTCTGGCTGTGACTTTAAAAACAATTCATGCAACATTTTCGCATTGCATGCCACAAAATTTGACACGCACAAGTACGCACACACACACCCACACAAACACACACACACACACTTATGGAAACAGTGAAGTGTGCCCCAAACCAGCGTAAAATACGCGTTAAATGCGCAAAGCATGTGGCACGCGCTGAGATTGCAGAGCAAAAGGACTTGGGCCCGTGTGAATATGTTGTCAAATTCTCAAGAGGATTTTAGCTCTGCTTCTTTTGTTTCCTCAACGGTTGTTATTGTTGTTGTCGGTGTTGCTGTTGCTCTTGTTGAAAGCAGTCAGCAGCCGAGCATATTTCAAACTCCACTCGCAAGTGTGCTAAGTGGCTGCTTACAAATACATTTGCGTAACATCTTCTCTTTCTCTCGCTCTCACTCTCTATCTCTATCTCTTTCTCGACGGCGCACATCACTTTTATTTGAGTTTGCGTTTTGCATTAGGCATATTACGCATACGCCACACAGCCACTTCCTACTCAACACACACAGACATACAGACAGACACGTAGAAATATAGATGATGGCTGCTTCTTCGTCATCTTCCATCTTTTGGCCTAGCGAAATTACAAGCTTATGATTTTTGCCTTGCTCTAAGCCCAGCTAATGGCTTCAGCTTATGCTCTTTATCATTGTTTTTCTCTTCCCTTTTTGATATTGTTTTTTCTTCGCTGGCAGCTTCTGCAAATTTGCCTTAATTTCCTGTGTGGTTGCTGAATTAAAGCAAATTTCCGGTGGAGCAGCTTGTAAATTCAATGCCTTGTGGCTTATGTTTTAATAGTTATAATTAAGTATACTCCAAATATATTGCTATGTGTTATAAGGTCGAGCAGGCGCTCAGGTAGTTTGGTGCTTCAAAAATAAACGAATTTATGAAACATGCTGAAGCAAAACTGTGCAGCAGTTAATTTTTATTATTTCTACAAGGCTGACACGTGTAGGAGCACAGCTCGGTTAATAGTTGTACATATTTAAAAAGTAGAACAAAGAGTAATAAATATTTATCGGAGAACAGTTTGAGCTTTTTAAAAAATCGACATCGTAAAGTAAAACTTTATTTGTTTGTTCGGCTTTCAACTTTTTTCATCGTAGTTTTTAAGAGTACATAAGATGATGATAAAAGTAGAATCCAACTCGACGGCAGACTTCAAGGCTTAACGTTAAAATAATAATGATATCAAAAGCAGATGATGCAGCTATTCTTTCAGCCTGGGATTTCAGTATGTGCATCAATTTGTTGCCATACAAAATTGCATGAGAGCAAATGAGCTGCAGCCGCTGGGCGAAAAAAAAGACACACAAAAAGAATGCAGCGCTGTAAAATACATTTTTGCGGAAACGATTTAATGGAAAGTTTTCGGTTTTGTGTGAGCATCATGTGTATATTGCTTAGCTGACCAGATACATCAGTTCAGCTCGTGTGTATATACACAATATACACAATATTCTCATACTCAATGCATAAGCTTTGTTTTGGGCTGCTTTTATTGTTGCCCCCATCCACACCATGCATCAATTTCAGATGCAGCATGCTCGTTTGCTGTATGAAAACCTTATTTATGACACACACACTCTCTCTCACACACACACACACTCTCTCTCACACACACACACACACACACACTCTTTGCCAAACATGCATAAGCGCCAATGTCAATTTTTATTGATGCAAAACTAGTTTTTGCACAAATGCAATTTCAACTTGTTTTTTATATTTTTTAGCTTGTGTTATCTTCCAGTGATTGTCTGTTTTTAAAAAACATCTCTTAGTTTCTAGCAACTGACAAATGGCTGAGAATATCGATGTGAGTGTGTTTGTTTCTGATTTGTTTTGCTACTCCTGATTCGATGGGTTGGCTTGTTGCCTAAGAAAACAAAGTGAATGTAATTTTTAGGAGGTTTTACTCTTGAAAGTATAAATAAAATATTACAGGATTACTTAGAGATAAACGTAGTACGTAAAATAGCTTAATCTTCAAAGCAACTAAAATAACAATTTGCTTTTCATTATGCTTAAAGAGTTATGTTTTTAAATCTGTAAAAAAACAATTTATTCAATTTATTTATTGCATTTAATTTAACTTACATATTCGTTGCTTTTCAATGGTGATAACTTTAGAAAATTTCGGCTGTTATTTGCGAATAAAAATTACAGTTTAATGATATACAAAACGTAAATAGAACACGACACTGATTTTTCGTTGGGGATTTAAATATTTATTTGACTTTCGTCGATTTTGTATGCACAGCACGTCACAAAACCATCAGCGGCAATAACGCGGCATGCCACAGATTGAAATGCGAAATGCTAAATGCGCATTAATGCGCCCCCGATGCCGATGAAAATATCACAAATTTTTTCTTCAATGCTTGCCATGGTAAATGGCAGTCAGTTTAGCTGCTTTTCTTTCGTACGAGGCAGGTGAAAATATTTAAATCGTTGTGCTGGCCTTTTCTGGTATCAATTAAATAAACAGATTAAAGAAACTTAAACAAGGTATTTGAAATACAATTAAAGAAATTAAGTGGATTGTTTGCTATAACTATACAGGCAAACAAAGTGTAAATCACTTTCTAAGTGACTCCTCCAATCACCCCTACCACATTCGCATACCAGCACAGCGTTTTGCTCTACTGCCTTAATTGTAGTTGTTGCTGCCAGGCACTTACAATAATTACATGCCCCACCGACAAAATTTGAAAAGCCATTTGGCTCTTGCCGACTAGTCAACAGGTCGTATGCGCAATGCCTTTTAAACTTGTGGCGTGCGTGCTTTGGAGGCAAAACTGATTGTGCAATCAGCATTAGAGCATGATGGAAACAATGTCATCTAGCTAAAGCGAGCTGGAATTTCAGCATCAAGTGGCATCTTTAGATGCTGTCGCCGCTTGCCGTTGTCATGTTTGCACTTGGCTTTAATGTTTGCGAAAATCCCCGCCCCGCCCTCCACACACTCCCCACATTCCCCTCGTTGTTTCTTTTTGCGACGGTTTTCACTTGTTTCTCGGTTAAGCGCAACAATTTCCACAAACTCATTTTAGCCAAACGTACTTTTGCATCTTATCTGGGCGACAATTGCGGGCGGAATTTGAACACCGAACATCATTGCACTTCTCTTGTAATCAAAACTTTTAGCTCTGTGTGTGTGGGTGGGTGTGTGTGGGTGTGTGTGGGTGTGTTTGTGTACCTCAGTACTTGTGTTAGTCTGCACTAATTTCCACTGCGCTTTGTGGTGTTTTCAGCATGATTACAGTGTCTGTTTGGTAATTGTGCTGATTTTCCAGCTGCAGCTGCTGGCAGCGGTTCACTGTGCAAACTGCGTTGAAAATTGAAATAAAATGAAGATAAATTTGTTTGGTACCTGTTTAAAATCCATTACACCATGCAAACTTGCGCATATTTACTGAGAGTGAACGAATCTGAACGTGCTTCGCGCTTTTGTATTGAAATTAAAATATTATTATTTAGATTTTCTGTACAGCAAAGATAAACATAATGATGTACTTGTGATTTGGTTTTATTAATATTAAAGAAATAAAACCAAACCCTTTTCCTATTAGCTGCTATTACCCAAGTCTGTATGTGGATCAGAAATATGCGCCTGAGCTGAGCCACCCACATGCATTTGTTGCCGACAATCAAAGTTATTATTAGGCATGAAAATGTAACTAAATAGCACTTGATTATTATTCAGTATCTGTCTTTAGAGTTGAGTTGAGTCACTATTGTTTGTTCTGGATGGGGCATACACAGAGGGTAAGTTTTTGGGGTGGTTGGGGCATTTGCTAAACGGGCACAGGGCGTCAATTATGCTAACAACCTACCAACACTCATAATCACTCCACAGACAATCGTTTAGATAAGCGCAAAGGCGCGTTAAGGATAACGCTGGAGGATATGCCGTGAACCGTGTGCCTAGACAAATCCAAATACTTGACTGGATACTGGATACTGGAGTGGGTTTTCAATGGGGGGTGTTTCGCTTGTGAAACAAAAGGCATAACAAGCTGAATAAATAGCACGATAAATGCCATAAACAAGAGACGAAAAGTTTTAGCAATGAACGCAAAACAGCAAAAAGAAACAACAAAAAAAGAAATACAGGAGAGAAAAAACAGGCAAAGTCCAATAAAAGTCACGTTGCCACAGTGTGAAGTCAGCAGAAAGTAAGTTCGTGTCCGAGTCCTTGTCCGAGCTGTAGTGCATAAAAAGGAAACTGCGTGTTGTAATTGCTTTAAGGAAACCCTTGCGTACAATTTGCGACTAGGTGGCAACGCTGTCGCGCATTGTGAACCGGTAACAACTCTCAAAGGACGAGATTTATGCGATTGCCGATAGCAATCGCACCAAGCAGCAATGCCGCTTCAGTATTTCTCTTTGTATTCTCTTTGTACTCTAATGGCATTTGAGGGCGTTGTCAGCGGACTGAGTGGGCGGAGTGGGTTGAGGGGTCCTTCTTCATTTTCTTCTTACAAGTATATTGTTCTGTTCTAGTACAAGCTAACAAGTCCCTGTCCTGTACAGTAGTGGTAGTTGAACACGTTGCTATTCTTGTCTGAACTTTTAATTTTAATTTATTGCCCTTTAAGTACTTATTTCAATTAATTTCAACGAACGCTACAAAAACTTGTCTTGCATTTTATTCATAAAACATTAACATTTCTTTATTGATACTTTTTGCTCTAAATGAGATACAATCTAATTGGCCAAAAGTACTTGGCAGTCTCGAAGTTTTTTTTTTTTTTGTCTTGTCATATTTCAGATAACAGTTTGAGATATTTTTTAAAGACATTGTTTGAGTGAGAGACGGTTCAATAGCCATAAAGACATGTATAAATATTGTTTACAGTTTATGGCGATTCACAAATATAAAGTTGGCCATAAACAAAAGACGTCTAGACACACTAAATATCTAATTAAAACAGGCACTTTAAATTTTATGTTGCATAATCGTGAGGTATACGAAGACAATTTTCATTTATAGTCGTCAAAAAGAGTTTCTTATTTATTTTAATAGATTAAACGAGTTGTGTGAGATGATGAGTTCATAATTCATTAATTCATTCAATTTGGCTTGCTAATTATTTAAGAAAATGTTTAATCAAATGCAAAAGTTTCTTCAAATTCCGCAAGAAGTTTCAACTTTGAAATGAAATGAAAACTTTATTGCATAATTTACATTAGGGTAGCTCATTTCAACTCGATGATGGAGCGTACAAGCATTTAACAAGTTCCACGTACAAACTTAATGCGGCTACAAATTTCCGCTATCAGCGGGTGGAATGCGACGCTATCGGCAACATTCATCATCAGCTGCCAAAGAATCGGCAACATAAAACGCAGAGACCTGGCAACACTAAAATCCCATTCCCCACCCACATCCAACTGACGTAGATATTCCACCTGAAATGAAACTTTTGAATTTTGATTGCGATGCTGCTGCTGCTGCTGCTGCTGCTGCTGTTGTTGCCGAGTGCTTGGTTTTTATTACAAGGCAGTCGTAGTCTCGGCATCGGAACTGTGGAGCGTTGGTGAGTCGAGCACTTCATATGCAAAGTATGATCCACTTAATGCGATTTATAATGCCACTGCCACACCCTCCTGCCCCTTCAGCGAACAGCATGCAAATGTATTAAGCAGAGTGACTACGACTAGAAGAGAAACTAAAGTACATTTTGTCACAGCCTCAATGTTTCAGTTGAGCCCTGTAGCAGCTGTAGATGTAGTTCTTCACTCCCTCTCTCTCTCTCTCTCTCTCTCTCTCTCTCTCTCTCTCGTTCTCTCTCTTTCTTTCTCTCTGTCCCTGTCTCTGGTTCATATACGCTGAGCTCGTTTGTTCCGCCTGTCATGCCCATGTTGCTGTCACCCATCACAGGCATCACAACCGTCATACCAGTCATCCACCCCCACAACCCACAGCTCCACCCCACACCCCACACCCCCAACCCGCAACCCCCAACCCGACGTCAACGTTGTCGATTATGCTGCGCTTTCATTCATGGCGATTATGTTGGAACGCCATTGTTTCCTTAGCTTAGAAAATCCATTTCGAATCCTAGTTTAGTGCAAATTTATACGGTGAATACACTTTTTTCATCTGCTGCTTCTATTGCTTTTTCTTGTTTAAATTTAACGCCAGGATGAAAAATGTATATAAATATATATATATATATATATTTAAAAGTATATTTGTGACTCTGTCTCAACCGTGACATAATTGTAACCTTTCTGCTTGAAACGTTACTTGAAATACTCAACAGGGCTACGAAGTAACAACTGCTGACACACTCGGCGTATGCGTAACATTGTTAGCCATTGTTCTTAGCCTGGTTGCCCGCTGGGCATTCGTCGTTGTCTTTTAACAAGACATGACAAAAAGGGGTTGCAAATAGGATTTTAATAAGGCAACTGGATATGCATGTGGGTCAGGTATTTCAACCCTATCATTCTTGTTGGGGAGTCAGCAGAAAATATTAAAATGTACTTTGTTGAATTATGAAAATGTAAATGTTTTAGAAAAATTGAATTTTAATGTAAAGAATATACAAATAAAAACTTCACGTCAATTAATTTAAATTAATATTCAGAGCACATTAAATGTCAGCCAGGTTGGCAAAGGTGTGTGAGAAAGGTATGCCAGAATAGAAAACTGATGCCATAACTAGCCCAGTCAACTTACAGGACTCATTAGTAAGTACTTAAAAACTATTCAAGCAACAGCTGTCATGTGGCGCTCACCGGGCTGTTGCGACACGCTGCTGCAAGCGCAATATTTATACTGTCGCATGTAGCATGTAGCATGTAGTGTGGGCAACAAATGTCAACATGCGACACATTTCGAGCAGCTGACAGGAGCGACGTGTTTCGGAGGGATTCATCATGGGCCCCCTGGTGGTTAATTAAAAAATGGTAAATGTGTTGACTTAAATTTCTGTTGACTTAAAGCTGCCTGCGAGACTTGCCAGAATTACGAGTATAATTAAAATTTAATTTTTTCTTCCATTTTATTTTTTTGCCATTTTTATCTTGCTGGCAGAGTTAAGGGCCATTTAGCCGTGACTAACTGTTTTAACTATTCTACATTTTCGTTGCGCTGCAGCTGGCTGTGGTGGCTGTCAATGAGCTCATTAAATTGCAATTCGTAATACATTATTTCAGAGTAATGGAGTACGCACTCAGCGTAGATTACTTACTTTCCACAAGCACTGTGTTTTTTTGCTGTTCCTTCTCTTTGATTTTCCAGCAAGTTTGACTGCAACTCTAATTAAAGGTGTCTGGTGCTTTACTTACGGGTTGTTTATTATGAATTATGCACTGCTCGAGCTGTGCGAATAATTTAACTCGAATAGTGGAGAAATTCTCTGAAGCGTACGGAGTGCATTCGACCATAAGAAATTTACCTAAGAAAAAGTTTTACGTTTTACTTAAGAAAGCGAGCAGAAAGTTATTTCTCCAAGTTTCGGTTGCAAAATAATTAAATCGTGATTATCAACAACAGTTAGCTCTTACAAATAATCAAGTTGTTATACGAATGCAATCGTTGGTGGCTGGATCTCATGATATTTATTTTAAGTTGAATATTTTAGCATAAAGTCCGAAAATGAATAATTTAATGTGTAAATAGTTGGAATCAAATTCCAAGCATTTTCGCTTTAGTTTTCCTGCTACTTGAAAGTTATGTGCAAAATTTATATTTACATTTACTAAATAATTCCAATACACGTTACCATCGAAAGTATTAAATATTGTTCTAAAAATAAAATTCAAATCTGTTTTTTAAAAAAATTTGTTTAATGGTTTTTCACATTTAAAAAATTTCAATTGGAAATCTGTTGACGCTGCCAAAAAAATGTCAAACAGAAGGCTCGAAAAAAATACAGCCGCCTTTGTAAATGATAAATGCCTCTAACTGCCCATTCAAAAGGTTACATTGATAAAAATAAACAATGTAAATAAAATATTAAGCAACTCAATAGCCTGACTGATATTATTTTCACATTTTCAATTATTATATATCACACCAATAAAAATGCCTACAGGCCGCCCATTAAGCGAACTGTCACACAATTCGCAACATGCAACTGACAGTTGCTTGTGGCTATGACAACAACTCCTTTTGTCAACACTACTGTAAATGCGAGTATTGTATGTGTGCTATGTGTGTGTTGTGTCTGTGTATGTGGGTCAGTTTGTAGACGCCAGATTACTGTTGTGTTTCGAGTGTACCACCTACTCCAAAAAAAAAACAAAAAAAAAAATCATTGAAATATTATTTTGTCTGCAACAGAACAAGCCAAAAAGCCGTTTGCAAAATGTTGTTGTAGCAGCAGCAAGTAGAGCATCATACGGCCAAACCAACGATGCCGCAGCAGGCGGCCAGACAACCGCATATTAAAAACCATAAACAAAACCTTCATTAATCTTATTCAATGTCCTTCACATACTTGCATGTGACCGAGAGATTTTTACACTCGCTCTATTCACTTCAGCCATTTCAAATATAAACATAAACAATTTTCACATTTTAAGTTGATTTCTTTTGCAAAGCTCCAGAGGCCGAGAAACACAAACACAAATACATACACACACACACACACACTCAATAAACACACACTGAGGATCAAGTTGTGTTTGCTGCAGCAGTCACGCATTGCTTACGTGTGTATTAAGTATACGTCGTGTGTCGTCCGGCGAATTGTATTTCTGGTGCTCAACCCTTTCATCCCAGATCCGGCTGCACATAAATCGAACTTGGCTTTATTTGCACTACGTGCAGACAGGCAGATAAACAATCAATAGCCTGCTTGGAAATTTAAAAATGTTACATAAATATTATACATTTAAAATTTCCCTTTTTTGCAATTCAATATATTCAATTAAACTAAATTAGTAGCTGGAAACTCGTTCAATTGTCATCTGCAGATAGCTGAAATTTTCAAGTTCGATTTAATGAATGCATGCCGATAAATTGCCCGTGGCGTTTATGAAAAGTCAACAAAATGCTATTTAGATAAAACTTAAATTGTTGCATGCAACGAATGCCACAGTAAAATTGCATTTTAAATTAAATTTTGTTTGGTGATATGCAAATAGTGCACATACGCTCAGCTGCCGCTAAACACAATCAATTCTTGTTTATTCTTGTGCATTTATTTGTTTATCAAATTTGCACGAATTGAGTTTATTCTGAAGAACTATTCAAAAATAGGTTGTGTGTGCTCTTTTATTCAATTGTCTTACAATTTAAGTCATGGCGAAATTAATGTAAATATAAATTGTGTTTCTTATATCTG
This sequence comes from Drosophila macrothrix, assembly GCA_035042055.1. Lineage (NCBI taxonomy): Eukaryota > Metazoa > Arthropoda > Insecta > Diptera > Drosophilidae > Drosophila > Drosophila macrothrix. The sequence goes on along the minus strand of JAWNLX010000124.1, from coordinate 6,286,924 downwards.
ATGATAATTTGAAAAGATTTGATTGAGCTTTAAAATTATTGTGTTGCATTTTAAGAGTTTAGTTTTAGGCTTAAGTCTTTATTACATGAAGCCCTAAACATAGACGTGAATAGCACAATAATATTAATAAAAAAATATTGATTCCTAAGTAAAACAATCAAGAACTCTCTTTATAAATAATTTGTGGGCTGTTATAATATTATTTGTATTCATATTATGCCGTGGCCATTTTTTGCTGTTTAAACAGCTTTTTATCACTTTAAGTGTCAGCTCAAGGATTATGTCATCAAGTGGTTTCACTCCAACAGGCAGAAATGCGTTATAAGAACACTTGAAGGCGATTGGATGGGTGCAGCTTGCAGCGTTGGATACAATTTGCGGTTGGCTTAATGCGTAGGCGAAAATCAAAGACAAATTGCCCCGCCGCCTGCTAAGAGTGCATTATGTGGCAAAACTAAGACAACGTCGTCGTCTGCTGTCACTGGCAGAAAATTGTCAGACAAAACGACAGAGAGAGAGAGAGAGAGAGAGAGAGAGAGAGAGAGAAAGAGAGGCATATAGGGTTGTGTAGCTGGCGGGTGAAATAACTGGCATGTGGCCCAACTATAACGGCACAAAGTCAATTCATTGCCTGCAGTCAACGCACATAAATAAGTCTCAGTGTCAGTCTGGAGTTGAATGTGATATCAACTTGGATTTTACGTTGACTGATGCATTGTGAGTAATCTTTGCGTCACTCGTCACCATTAGCTAAGTAAATATTTAGCTGGGAACGCACTTATGTATTACGTATACGCACAAAAACGCAACTGGGCTAAAGTTATAAAAGTAATAACAGTTGTTAAACAGTCAGGGAGAAAGTTTGTCGTTTATCATGGCCCGAATACATTAAATTAAAAATAAGTAAATGGAAAAACAGTTTGGCAATTTGTGACTCAGATCTGAAAAAGCAACAGATCCAAAATGTTCACAACATGCTTTCGTTTCCGCTTTATATCTGTCTGTTGTTATTTACATAAAGTTTTCGATTTGTTTTCTGTGACGCTTGTCAACGTTTCCGGCAATAATAAAATAGTTGCTTTTCTGTATTACATTTTCGCCTTCACTTAATATAAAATGGTCAAAGACTATTTTGAAGAACTATTCTAAAGAAAGTTACAATTGCAGTCTGTGTTTTAAGGAATTTCCTGAAACCATTATTTTTACTTACGTTTCAAGTTGTATTTATGTTTAAGAACACACTCTGGAGTCGCAGGTTGCAGTACATTTATTTGTTGCTCTTTTTTTTTTGTTGCTTTATTGCATTAAAATTTATTGCGAGAGCAAAATAAAAGTGTTTCATGCATTTTTTTATTTTCATTTTTATGTGTTCCGCCGTAATCAGTTTGGCGTAGTGTTTGAGCGCCGGAAACAGCTAGTTTATTCTTAACAGCTGGCAGCAAGCAACACGTCGCACATCTGTTCTGAACCGTTGTTATCGTTGTTGTTGCTGCTGTTATTGTTGTTGCATGCATTTCGCTTGATAAGCAAATGGGGGTAAGATATGCAGGAGACGGGCGCGGCAGCAAAACCAACACAAGTCAAAGAAATATATGCATGTGCTTGTTACCGGTAGATTTCCATTTTAGATGTCGCCATTGCTGGCATTGTTGATGTTGTCGTTGCTTATTATTAGCGGGCGTGGCAATCATTCCTTTGAAAGCGACGACTCCTTTTTGGCCCCGCAGCTGGCAGCCAATCGAATATTCAACTAATTTGCCCTTAGCGTATGCCGCCATAACCCACTTTTTCTTGTACAACTTTTGCACTAAATTTCGATCAGGTTGTGCATGGAAAGTGCTGCAAGCAACAATAACAACGCAACAGCAATTTGCGCTGCCAACGATATTGTGGTATTACATTTATGAGGTGGTTATTCAAAACTAACAAGAAACTGCACAAAAACCACTTTTTATACATGCAGCGACAAACTACTACAAAAGAGTTAAGAGTGTGTGAGTGCATTTGTTTTTGACATGCCTGCACTCACTATTTCTCTTGCCCAAGCAATTTTCCCACAGTATCCGCAAAACATGTTGAGTAAGAACAAAATACACGTTGTTGATCACACAAAACAGGGCCGAGACCAGACCAGACCAGACCAGTCAGTACCAGGAAAAGAAACAAGAGTTAAGACCCGAACTCGAACTGAAACCATAAAACCCACAACCGACGAAATGCGAGTCAGTTTTTTCTCTTTCTGTTTTTCTTATTCTTTGTCCCTATTGCAAGTCCAAAAGGTAGTACAAGTGGATGTGGACGACATGCAAGCTGCCTCCAACTGCAACTGCAGCTACAACTACAACAACAACTACAACAACAACAATAATAATAATAATAATAATAATAAGAAAAACAAAATGAGTAAAACTAAAAACCAAAAACAAAACATTGACATAAATAAGAAACCGGGGGAAATGGGGAATAACTGCTGTGGCTGCGGTTGCTAAACTTTTGCTGAATGCGTCCCCGAAAAAAGGTGATATCATTTTGAAAGAAAGTTCGTCAGTCAACAGAAAAGTGCGAAATTTATTATTGAGTTCGAATGCGCTTTCCACCCAACTTATATAATTTGCCCTAATGCATTTGTGTCGTAAAAATGAAGAACTTATTTTGACTAGAGTATTTTTACAGTGATGGAGAAGCGATAGAAAAGCTTTAGAAAAACAATAAAAAAAGCGATAACTTTTTTCCGTTTTTTAACTTGTCCAAGAGAAAAGTTTGTGGCGATTTATGTGCAACTATCACTTGACAGCTGGCTACAGGGTAGCTTTCAGTCGTCTAAACCTACCTAACATTTTACTTTTGTGTTTATTTTCCATTATACTAACGACGTCAGTTCGCTCCAATTTGTTCATCCTTTTCGCCTATATTTTTGTGTGTTTTTGTTGTTTGACTTTGTTTTTGTTGCTCGCTTTATACTTATTAGTAGTTTTATTTCTTATGCGCTGCCTGCACGATTTTTCTTTTATTTCTTTTTTTGAAGGCTGTGTGTGTTCTCTCCTCTTCTTTATTTTTCATGTTGTTGCGCTTGCACTTGTGTCATAAATATTTCACAACTTAAACGCAAGCGTATTTTTTTATGCAAATGTAAGAAGCGAAAAGCTTGTTGTGAAACATTATTTTTGATATGTTAATCGCGCTTTGCATGTAATTTTCATTTTAGATTGTTGTTTGTTAAGCGGAAAACACAGCTCATGCGACAATTGTGACGTCAGAGCTGATGTTGAATTTAAATTACGTTCAGCAATGCCGCAAAGTATAAATTAAATGAATTAAGAAGCGGATTCTTTTCTCACACAGAGAGACAAACACGCAAACCACAAGCACACATCACGCACACACACACACACACACACACATGCCTAACCCACAATCGGAAATATGCGCTCATAAATGCTTGGCATTTTATTGTTAGCCGTGCTTAGGTGAGGCGTGTGTGTGTCTGTGTGTTAGGGCCATAAAAGGTGTAAGACTGCCATAAATGTCTCACAGCAGCAGCAGCAGTTATTGCTATGCTTGTAGTCGTGTACACACACACAAACACACACACACACTGACTGTGTGTCATAAAATGTGCGTAAAACTTGCTTATGGCATTTATTGATAAAACGTTTGGCCAATGAATTTGTATTTAAAGCATTACTAAATAAAATGGTATTTATTGCAAATAACAGCTTTGATGCCAGTATATTAAATGCATAACCTAGCAAGTATTCAAGAGATCAAAACTTCGTTTTATTTCCACAAGTACTTAATGTTGTACAAATTGGAGGAGAAAGCAAGGACAAGAAAGCATATCAAAAGAATATTGGCCTAGTTTTGGAGAGTTAGCTGAGTTTGAAATGTAGGAACTGGATTTTTGACTTTCCAGATCTTAACACGTCACATTATTAATCATTTTGTCTTTAAGTGTATAAAATTTAATTGCATTCACATGAAAAGACTAAAAGTAAATGAGACATTTTTAAAGTTGAAGTTTCAGTTCTACCAATCAATTTCAACCACGAAAAGTTGATGGTTGGTTGCAAAATGTGCGCTGCTGACTCATAAACTATGCGCACATTTCGCAAGCAGACAAGTTGTCGACATGTATTGGCCCAGATGCTGTGTGGGCCAAGTTTTTATCTGTTATCAGCTGAAATGTTGAATGGTACACGCAGTTATCGATTGCCTGACAAGTTGATAAGAAACGGGGTAAAAAGGCATTTACAGCACATATAAAAGCCACATACTGCCGAAAAAATATATTTCAAATTAAATCAACATTCTTTTCACTAGCTTGCTCGTCGTAAAAATGAAGTGGCAACAATTGTTATTGCCGCTGCAACTGCTGGTGTTGCACGCGTTTCACATCGGACATGTGCGGTGTCAGCTGCAGTGTAACGCAGCGTCGAGCAGTCGACAAAAGCGCATTGTCATCCACAATCCGGCAGCGAGACAGCTGAGCGAACTGGACAGTTGCCAGTACGAGGTGGCCCCGTGGAGCCCCCAAGTCTGTCAAGTGCGCATCGATTTCGAGCGCTTGGAGCTGCCACAGCCGCACCTCAATGCTAGCAGTCAGCGAATGGAGTGCATCGATTTTATGCAGGTGCAGCGCTTTCAGTTATGCGGCCGCAACAACGGACAGCATTTGTACGTGCAACTGCTGCACGGCCAGACCCTCAAATTGCACTTCAAGCTCGGCAGCCGCTCAACGCAGTCCACGTGGCAGTTGACGGTAATGCAACTCGAGTGTCCCGAACATGTGCAAACGCAGCAGCTGCCGCAAGTGCTGCCAACAGCCAACAGACCCATATTGCCATTTCTCAACAATCTGTTGCCACGCACCATTTTCGTTGGCGGCAACTCTAGACCGGGTCTGCTGCACACACTGATCCCAAATCCGTTGGCTGATCTTCCGCTCTTGGCGCCCATGGGCTGTGATCAGTATTTTAGGGAATCGACGGGTGGCATTGTTAGCTTCAATTTTGCTGGCGGTGCTTACATGCCAAATATGAAGTATGTCATTTGTGTGGCAGGTGGTGCAAATCAGCAGATTAGGTAAGCAGGATATTTAATATATATATGTACATATATTTGTCTATATGTATTAACTTGAATTTACAGCTACAGCATTGAGCACTTTGCCTTGTCGAAATTCAATGGCGCGCCTGGGGCTGGCTATGATTCGGACTGTCACAGCACAGTCAGTACTTGGGGACGTGCCTCTGACTATTTGTTAATACCCAACTCATATGTGGCTAACAATCAGGCTATACAGGCCACCTATTATTGTGGCACAGGACTGGCCGGCACAAAGATCATCGCACGTCCGCCCTTTGTGCTGCACTTCTCCAGCGATGGACAGACGAGTGCCACCGAAACTGGATTCCAATTGACCTACACAGTCCAGCAGTCACAGGCCCAGCTGTAAATGTCAGCCTATTATTATTATTCGGTTCATTTGAATTACTAATTGTGACACGCTGCCAATTGTATCAACTGTTCGATGCCGTTGGCCTAATTAAATAGCAATGTGCAATGCCCGAAAATCATCTATATATGCATTTTGTGAGAATTGCTGTTACTGGGAGTGCCTGATAGATATATCATGACCAGGACAACATAAGAATTAACAGCAACCACAGAGTTAGATTTGTGTGTATCGCATGACCAACCGTTCAATGGATTACTAAACAAATTGTCGATGGATAAATAGCTGACATTGAACATTTGTTTTAAAAATAAGTTTTTAAATTTAATTCCTTTACTAGCGGAAACTGTTGCACAAAACTTGAACAACTCTAAGCACAACTTACCTTAATAATGAAGATAACTATACAATATATACATTTATATATTATTAATAGGTAAATTGAAATGCATTTATTGAACTGAGTGGTTCTTTAGTGCCCCAAGCATGTTTTTTGCCACATATTTTTTTCGCCACTTATGCACAACAGCAATTGGCATGCGAATTTTTACCTATATAATGGCAATGTTGTGTTACGTGTTTGCATACGCTGTTATCACGCGAATATTCCTTTTACCACAACCTGTGACTGCATAAGCGGATATGCAAGCATCCATGGCAATCGCAGTGACATTTTGACGATGTTGGTGGTGGTAAAGTTTTCAGTTGCCAGTTGCCAGTTGCCAGTTGCCAGTTTGGCTACCTGGTCGGTTGGCTGGCGGCCAGGTTGCCTACAGCTCCATGTATATTTGATGTGAATTTAACAAAATGTTGCGGTGCTGGTGTGAAAATTGTTAAATGCATTTCATGCATTTTGCCAAACGTAGCACAATTTGCGGATCAATAAATTGAGGAAAACGGATGCGGATGTGAAATTTGCGATTGAATTGATTACAAAATGTTTGTAAGCGAATTGAGCGACAGATGTTAGGTACATGTACGTACATACATACATACATACATACATATGTCCAACTGTTCATGCAAATAATATCTTAGGCAATAAATTCCGTGTCAGGTGCGACTGTGCAATGGATATGAAATGCAATTATGCGTATACAGTATACACTGTGAAGTGTCTCTAAGCGCTACAAAACTGTATTTGCATCGATGAACCGGTTCGATATTGCCTTGCAAATATGCGTCTGTTCCAATGGAAGAAGACACAATCTGCTTTCATCATACTTCCAATGCGTTGTGCCTCAGCTCGTTTGCCTAACGACAGCAGCTTGCCGGCAAAAATTTATGCACTCGCCGCACTTCAGTATAATGGTCAGCTCAGCCCGAGTGTGTGTGTGTGTGTGTGTGTGTGTGTGTCTTTCCACTCAGTAACATCCATACACACACACTTACACACACGCACACACACACTCACACACATGAGTGCTGTCTTCTGCTGTTCCTTTTAATGTTTCCATCCTTTTGGCAAATTGTTTTTCCAAGCAGCACTTGCTGCAGCATCACTTGAAGTAAATGCTGTAAGTTTTTGGCTTTCAATTTCAGTGTAGTATTTGGCTTGGAGCCAGCACATTGACAACAACTTTGCTCCTTAAAGTTTACTCCTGTGTAGCTTAGAATTTATTATACTTAAACGAAAATTTTACAATTTTTCAATTTACGAGAGGCAAACGCTTAAAATGTGCTGCTGCATTTCGCTTGCATTTGCCTTACACAGTCAGCTGGATGGAAATGGCAGCTTCGTGGCTGGCTTTTTATGTGCACTTCATAAAAGCACGCGGCGGCAATTAAAAACGCACTTTGTGAGCGCACATGGCGTATGCGTAATATTTTGGCTGACCAAATGAATACTCGAGTTGTTCCAGCTGCTAAAATATGTTTTGTTAGCCGTGCGTAGTTTTAATTACAGCATTTTCTAGCTTCTTGTGCTCGTAAATGCCAAATTCAAATTAAACGACAAGCTTTCCCATAAATTATCATCATAAGCAAAGTTGTGAAAATTATTTCTCTCGTTTTTGGTTTGTTACATTTGAGAACAAAATAAAAAAATACACCAAGCAGAGAAAATGAGACAACGTTAGTTAGTAGTAGAAAAAAAACTTGGTTTTTCATATATTTCATATAAATTAAGTTTCGTTTTATTAAAAAATACCTTTTGTGCTTAAGCTTTATAATATAATTATGCCCTTACAGAGAGATGTAAATACGTTGGTAAATATATACTTTAATTGGACAGAGAAATCTCTCCAAGGCAAAAAAATATGACGACTCTCTGCAGATATCGAAAAAAAATTATAATAAATATATTGCTGATCCCTCTTTGTGAAAAACTGAGCACGCCTCTGTCGTAGCTTTATTTTATTCGCTAAATGCCAAAAAACTGTTTGAATATTGAAAACTGTAGTATTTTTGTTGGACGGTCGCATGTGGGAATTTCATAACAACTTTTATATAGAAATCGTATATTATATAGAGAAAAACACGTGCTGCAAGCTTTTGGCTTTTTCAAATTGAATTTTTAAATTTCGCTAAAATTGTCAGTGAACGTAACTAAAATCGTGTGATTTTTTCTCTTTTTGTTGTTGTCATTTTTACGCTTGTGAATCCTGTCTGTTAGGGTCAACTTGGCAGCGGCTGTCCGACGCCAAAGGCCAATGCAATTTGAGCGCAAATTAAATTTGTAGGCGGCTACTGCATAACGCATAGAAAATTGCAACATAAATTTCCGAAACGAGAGCTGCAAAAAAAAAAAAGAGACTTAAAATATGGGGGAGCATGCTGTGGTTAACATTGTTGTTAAAATGTCAAATAAAATTAACTGCAAGGCGATTTATTTAATTGGGTTAGGTAATAAAAAATACGATAAATAAAACTTGCAAAAGTTTTAAATGTCTGTCTTTGTGTCTATGTACTTAATAGATATTTCATTCAGCGTGCGATGTACATTAAAAACAGCTCTGAAGCACCCTTGAATCGGGGATTAGGCAGACACAAACTGTCAGATAAGAACTGACCTCGACATTAGTATGTGCGACGACCCTTGTTGAAAGCCATTTGCCGTTTGCCGTCACCCGAAACACAAACATTTTCATAAACTTAAATGCCAATTAAATAACATTAAATTGTGCGAAAAATGAACCAAAGCAACACGCACGAACAACAAAAAAAAGAAAAGGGGAGCCTCTCTGTCGAAGGGCTGTCAACATGACAAAGGGAAAAATTAAGCAGCTAAACAAGGCTTTATAGAGGGGCAGCCAAACCAAAAGCAAACAAATGAAATAAAAATAAAAAAAAAACGAAAAAGAAAACCAGCCAATGAAGTCCACGGACAAGAGACTGGGGCCACAAAGCCAAACTGAATGCATAAGCTCATCTGAACACAACTCTGAGAGCTCAAATACACACACAGAAACATATATATACACACACACAAATACTTGCGTACTCATCCAAAATATCCTTTGGCTTGAACACAACGCCACACACACAAGGGCCAAAAGCAACAACGTAATCTATGGGTTGTCAACAAAACGCAAGAGAAAGACACAAATATATATGGGAAGAGAGACAGACAGAGAGAGCGAGAGAGATAGAGAGATTGAGAGAGAGATTGAGAGAGACAGACAGATAGTGAATAAAATACCATGGAGGATGGTAAAGGAAGCATCCCGCAAAAGAGTAAGAGGGCCCAGAGCAAACAAATTAGTATGCAAGTCAGCCAGCAGATTAGGACACCAAAGTTTTCGCGACATAAACGGACAACAGCTCGAGCCGAGCAGCAACAATGGCATTTGGCTTATGTACAAAAATGGCCACACACACACACACATATATATATACATATATACGTACACTGCATACCTCTGCATGTTAACAAAACCGTTTTTTACAGTCCGTTTTTAGGCTTAAAGCGAAGTAATGAAGTTGCTCACCGGCTCGATCTGTTGCTTGCTGCATTCATATGCCAAACCACAGTGAGCCAAAAAAAAGTGCTGTTGTTTGCAACGAATTCCAAATACACTGACAAATAACTAAAATTGTCCATGCTCATTGCAAAGGTCTACAAACTTGAACACGAATTAAGAGTATTTGCTTTCAGGCAGCGACGTGTCAGGCCAACCTTTGAATGCTGAATGTTGGGGTAGTCTTTCGACAGCTTGGCTTTTTCCATCTCTCAAATTTTATTTTGCACAAAGTGATATTTTTTGTGCATTCTTCTTTTAATTTACTAAAAATTCCTTGCACAACTCCAGAATTTGGGCTACGAAGCGGAGCCGAAACATATTCTTAGACAGCAAAGTTATACGCGAGCAAAATTGTCAAGAATTTAAATCAAGTAATTACAAAACTGTTTTTAGATTACACAATTTGCCATGTTAGCATATTATTGTTATATTGCACAAATCCAAGTATTCCGCACATTAGTCAAATATTTATTTGGTATGTTTATCTGACATTTTAAATGTACCGTAAATCAAATGCTGTCTGAAATTGTTCATCTAAATGTAATAAATTTCAATTGCGCAAAACGACCAATCCAGTGTAATCCAATCCAATTCTAGTTGATTCGTTCGGACTAAATAACTTTTGGTCCGAAATGCCAGCAAATGCGTATAAATAAGTAAATAATTGAAATCATGTTTGGCTTCTATATGAAACTGAAGATGAAAAATACATATTTGCAAGAATATGCAAATAAATTTACAGCTAAATAATTTAAGACAAAAAAAACATAAATTTTGTTTTGATTGCAGTGAGTTCATTCCAATAAAGTCTACAAATCCAATTTATAAATTCTGAAAAAAAACCAGTAAGATTTTAACAATGCTATTGAATATTTATCTGTGGTACTCTCAAAGAGGAAAACATATTGAGTGCAGAAGATATAATAACATTCATGGCCCTAATTGATTTATGTATACAGCTTAGTTTTTAAGATGTTGTAAATTTTAAAATTGATTTTATGCCAATAAATCAAAAATAGACTTAAAATTTGTTTTCTAAGATTCAATGCTATTACCACAAAAATATTTTGTAAGCCATAAACATCAATTTATACTTCATATTTAAGTTGTTTGCATTTTTTGATAGAATTTCGTGATACACCGTATCGGAGGCTTAATCATAACCTACGTATATTTATTAAAGTTATGGCCAACACACACTTGCTGGCATATAATTTTCATATTTTCATACATTGTTTAACTTGCAACGCCACCCACTTCCTGGGACCCCGTCTCTTTGAACAATGTGTGTGCAAAACGTAGGTTTGCGTGCCAGTCGCATATAAATTAGCCGCTTATAATATTCTGTTGGCATTTTTCAAATTTCCAGTTAGCAATTTGGTAGTGTGTGTGTATATGTGTGTGTGTTTGTGTGTGTGCGTGTGTCTGTGTGTGTGTGTGTGGCTAGGTGAAAGAGTTCGTACGCCGTAAAGTATGCAGCTTACGTGCTCAAGGTTTTTGCTCGTGCACCACCAGGCACCACCACACGTAACATGAGCCAAAACAAAGAAGGAAAAAAAATGAAACAAAAGCAAAGAAAAAAATACAATTATTAACATATTAATAAATTTTAGCATATCTGAGAGGCCATAATTTTGTGTAATTCAACACGAGCGCAGCTGGGCAACACCTCAACGCAAATTGGCAGAAAGCAGCAGCACGCCAAATTTGTGTTCCGGAATTTCGGTTTTATGGCGCACTTCACTTATTTTTAACCTAATTTAATCAATTGTGCCCGAAAAATAACTAAAAATAACGGTATTATCACAAAAAAAGACAAGTAAAACGCAGTCTTATCACAATCACTCGCTGTTTACGCCTTTGCCCTCAAGTGGTTTAACGTAGTCAACAGCTTCAGTTTTCCATTCATTGTGCCATTTATGTTTCTTAGTCACTATCACGCCGACAATCACCATAATAAGGCCAATCAATAGCAATCCCAGGCCGCTGAATTGACCAATTCGTGGCACACTCAAGCCAAGCTGTAATTGAGTAAGTTGTTGCATTTGGTATGGGAATTGTGGATCGGACTAGAACTGACCTTGAGCAGCCTGATGTGATCGTCATCCAAGTTGGCGTACAGTTGATACATAAACATCGGCGCATAGTGATCATAGGCTATATCCTTTAAATGGCTAAACGTACAGGAAAGACAGAGACTAATAGACTATCTATGCACTTTTTGCCATTCGATTTTAGAACATCACTCACTCAATTTCCTCGTCGCGTTGCACGAACGCACTGAGCATAACTTGTCCCTTCAGGCTAATCGGTATGCCATATGTGGGCTCCATCACCACATACATGCTATGCTCCTGGGCATTGGGCAGTAGTCCTGTCGTATTTTCTCTGTAGGACTCATCACTCATATAGAAGTGGGGATGCGAGACGTAGAAGGGACCGTGATATGTTACGGGTGAAAAATCTAGTACACCATTTAGCGGACATTGGCGATTGGCAACACAAAAACATTGCGTATCTGGCGACACTTGGCCGTTGTCAAGAGATAGCTCGGTGGTCTCGTACAGCCAGGCACTGATGCCCTGAACAGTAACATTCGCTATGCTGTATAGATTTATGAAGCGCGATGCATCTGCTAAAAATATGGAAATCGTTTCATGCCACTGGCGACCCGGCGCCCACAAATCCCCCATGCTGCCGTTGACCTTGCCGCATTCGCCCTCATAGTAACCCGTATGCGCAGCACCCTTCCACAATTGGATATCCCCCATTTTGCTGAGATCCCCACGACCCGTGTGTATCGTAAAATTGCCCTCAGCCGTCTTTGAGTTGTTCCTGTCGTAGAACCAGCCGAAGTTCTCGCTATATATCGGAAACAGCGGCGAATGCAGCAGCACCACAAAATCAATGAGCTCGTCGTAGAAACCATCGAATAGCCACTCTCCAGCTGTGTACTTCAAGTGGGTGCCGCCTCCCTCGCGATTCAGGGCAAAGTTCATAATCTTACGCAATATCCGAGGATATTTCCGCACATAGCTGGCTGCAGTCTGCGAATTATACGAATAATAATAGAACAGTCAACTATAAAATGTTATACTTGCAATACACGTATATTAATGCAACTTGTGAGCTATCACCCAATCAAATACTTCTTTCATTTGCATACTCACCAGTGTGATAAAGTGTGGTGCAATAACGACATCGTCTAAACTTCCATTTGATTTCTCAGGCACAAAGTGAAACTCACGTCGCCCATCAAAGGTAACTTCCGGCTGCTCCCAGAACAGGTCCTCCTTGACTTTGTAATCGCTGAATGTGTAGGGCCCCAGTTGTTCGAAATGCGGTTTCACATCCGTGTTATTCAAATCCTCGGGATTGGTCCAATTGAACAGATAAAAGGCGCTATAAACTGGCACCGGTGCGGCCACCCAGCTTTTGTACATAAACGAATTGGGCGCCAGTGGCAGCATGCCACGTATCAATTGTCGGGATAGACTTGGCCAGGCCGAGAGCAGCACAGTGCCGAGTATAACTAGAAGGGTGCCCAGGCCGAAGACCCAGATCTTCTGTTGGCGCACACTGCAGCAATCGCAGCACATTTTGCAACTGTCGTTCAAACCCAAAAAGGCCCAATGTTTATAGGAAACGCAGTGTCAAGTTTCAAGCTTTGATAAGATTGGATTATTCTAATCAGAGTCTGATCAATTTGGTTATGAAAATATTCTACATTTATCCGTTTGATTAGATTATTGCTTTAATGGGTTAATAACTGCTACCAGTGGGTCAAAACAACAATTCAATTCATAAATACGTATTTTGTCACTTATAAGCTGGTAACGATAAAATCTAGTTTTAGATTATCAGGTTTCTGTTACTGCTCTTATAAATATGTACGAGTTTAATTTCAAAGTCAAATGAAAGTAAAGCATAATTTTTGGCTGATTGAATTTCGCTTTAATTTGCCATTTAAAAATATGCAATATAGTTAATATGACTGGCTGCAAGTCGATTCCGATCAGATATTGATACTTTACTGATATCGCTACTGATTCAAGTATTGGCGCCAGAACAACAAGGTTGCCAGATAGCTTTGACCGCTTCTTGTTTGTTACTATATATCTATATCCTATATATCCTATATATATATATATTTCCTATATGAAATCACACAGTGATATTTTGTATTCACTTTATTGATAACATTACAAGCATCATTTATAAAAATATTAAGATAACAAATCACATTCCGAAATACATTGTTCTCATTTTTTAAATTAAATTTTTTATTAATTACGACTTAGTCGCTTAGACTTTAGGGCAATAACTAATTAGGCTCAGTCACTTCCTCAGTTATTGTTGTGCTCGGTGGTCGGACTGAGAAGTTCCGTATTATCAGCTGCCCTCTGTCCATACCAACGGCGTTTGAGTGTGAGGAAAAGTCCAACGGCCAACAGGATGCAGCCCACACAGAGAAGACCCACGCCCGTATAGCGTCCAATTGCTGGCAAGTTCATTGCCAGCTATAAACAAATGCCATGAATGAACTCTAACTGTAACTTAAACTACAGAAAATTATTTCTTTTTACAAATACATACCTTTAGCTCGGAAGCGAGCGCCTTGTTAATAACCGCTGAGCTGGCCGTGGTGAAGAGTGGTCCATAGAAGCTCGGAATGCCAGTCAATATGCTGTGTAACAAAAGAAGGTTTAGTTTTATATATAGTACACTTATAGAAATGTATTTACTGAAATTATCTGATTTCATTCCATTACTAGGAAACGTAGTTTTGTTATAAATATATATATGCAAACCTACAAATGAAGATTATTTATTTACTGAAATTAAGAGAGCCCATTTCCTAAACACATCTGAATTATTTTTACTTTTCAGAAATGTTTTCTATCAGAAATATATTCCATTCCACAAATTTTGATTCATTATTATGTTTTTTCAAATTATAATTGTTTTTCTGCGTGTAGATGTTTGGCTAAATATATATATAAATATGCATCTCAGACTTACTCAATGTCCTCGTCCGGTTCTATTAACAATGAGATCATCACTGCCGCATTCACCTCCAGCGGCACTCCAAATTTGCGCTCCATTATAATGTAGAAATTGTCACGTTCATAGTTTGGCTCAAAGCCAGTTATTGTGTTGGCATAACTGTCATCCGCATACATGAAATGAGCTGCTGACAGATACATGGGGGCACCGTCTGCCGAGGGTCCCAAATCTGTGGCGCCCGAAGCGGGACAATTATTGGGCTGTCGATGAACGGGGCAGAAACACTTCATCGCCTCATTCCTTTGGCCATTGTCGAACGTGGTGGGCGTCACCTCGTATTTCCAGCCCTTGATGCCCTCAATCTCGTAGCTCTCGCCCGAATACTCCAAGTTGATAATGCGACGTGTGTCCGCTATGAATATGGTCAATGCCTTCTCCTTGGGCTCATCGGGCACAAAGAGATCGGTGGTGCTCCCATTGAGTCGACCACACTCGCCCTCATACCAGCCAGTGTGATTTGCACCATTCCAGAATTTAATTTCCCCCATTTCCTTAATATCGCCGACGCCCGTGTGCACTGTAAAGGCTCCCTCAAACTCCTTAGACCCATTGCGATCGAGGAACCAGGCAAAGTGATCCGACTCAACTTCCGGCGCGAATGGATTGTTCATTGCATAATGCAGAAACTCATCGTAGAAACTGTCAAAGAGCCACTCGCCAGCCGTGTGTGTCACATAGAGGGCACCACCATTCGCGTTCAGTTCTCGGTTAAAAGCAGCTTTCACTAACTTATTTTGATCTCGCATTTCCGTAGCTGCCGCCTGAGAGGTGAAAAGTTGAGTTATCATATTGAATTGAGTCTTCGAATGAGGGTTTCTATGTGGTAGATGTGAGACATTATTGCTTGAGTAAGTTTATATTTTGCGATGCATATATTATGTGGTTTATATACTATATACTCTAACATAACTGATATGCACGAAATGCTGTTTACAGAAGGAATTTACTTGTAAGTAAATTTGCATAACAAATTCAAATAATGTAGTTAACCCTTTATATATAAAAAGTGAACAATTCGGAAGAATTATCTGAACATGGCAATAAATAATAATTTGAATAAGTAATAATACTCACAATCGATGGTAGATGAGGTACGGTCACGAGGTCCGTTTGTTTTCCACCGGAGAGCTCCTCCTCCCAGAACCAGGTGCGATTTGGACTGAAGGTGACCGTCATATTTTCATGCCACTCCAGATCCATTTTCAGTCGCTCCTCTCTATAGACATATGGTCCCAATTGCTGAAAGTTGGGCTTAACACCATGCAGTTTTACCTCTTCTGCATTGGTCCAATTCCAAAGATACATTTTCATATAGACGGGTATTGGCAGCGATTCCCATTTATCGAATGTTTTCGATGTGGGCGTCAGCGGCAATGACTGCAATTGAAAACAACTGTAATATTGAAAATAGAAAAATGCTCATTGCGTTCAACTACTGACATTCATTATGATACTATCTATGAGACTGGGCCACCATATTATGAATAGTAATCCGAAAACTGTGAATAGCGTACCAAGACCGAAAACCCAAACCTTTTGCTGGGTCACTCCACAGCAGCGACAACACATTCTGAAGGAGTATATGCCTCGAACCCTTCGGGTTGGTAACTAACCAGCTGCAGCATAATCGCACTGGTTTTAATCGTTTCAGTTGCGATAATCGAGTCTTAATCTATTTTCTTTTGTTTATTTTTTATTTCGCTTTGTGTGATTATTCATTATTAATTGTTCTTTAACTTTATGAGTGCCTTTGGCTTTAATGCAGTGTACTGAAATAAAGTCAAGTATGTCGAAAGTGTATCAGACTTTAGTTTGCTATCAGTCTCGTGATAATGGCGCATTTGTAACTGGCTAAGTAAGACACTGAATATTTGAAGGGTGAATAATAGAAGCGTTGGCAACATATGCAAGAAATAAAAAATCAGACATACTTTCAGGCAATTACTGGACTCAATAATTTTTCTGTTGCGAACCAATTCATTCAAAGTTCATAAAACAGATTACTTAATCTAATCGAACACTTTCAATTGAACTAATAAGATTTATATCAATGCTCTCGGCTATTTGAATAAAACAGCTCAACATTTCTCACCACATTATCATGGTTGCTGTCAATCTGTCAATTTTCAATTTCATGTAAATGTGGGTAGGCAGAACGAGGTAGTTCATCAAATGCTTTGTGTGCTGCGGTATGCATTAATTGGACCAGACATTAATTGAAATACAAGAAGCCAGAAAAGTAAACGTTGAGATTAGCTAATATCATATTGATTTTATCAGGCTGATTCATTATACGTCGAATGTAATAAGCTATGTGGCAAATAATTCCTTATTCAGCATTGAGTTGCAGCAATTCACTTGAATAAATACATAATCTTGGCCATAATGTTTGCCAACCGTTGATGCATCTTTGGAATTATGTATAATGCAGTCTATTTGAGTGAGTGTGGTTAGGATATTACTACATAAATGTATATTATTCAAATCAGCTTGCAAGTCTTTCAAGCAAATGTTCCAACTGAGAGACTAAGACTATATTATAAAAGCAAAGTTCCAGGCCGAATTCCATTCTTGGTTGAGAATTTGTATTATATTAAAGATAAATATTTATAATTTGTATATATATATAATTATATAATGGTATATTTATAATTATAGCGTTTTTCAATACACATACACACATAAATTGCAAATAGAGTTGTTAGTTGTTAGAAAATACGACGACTGCAGTTCAGAACATTTCAGCAACATCAGCTTTACAATTGCTTGTTAACATCAAATAACACTTGGATTAAACGTTTCTTCTATAAATATGCACTTTGTATTCGATTGTAGTTGAGGTAGCTGCATGTTTAGGCCTCAATTGAGCCCTCGGCTGCCAACTGAGCCTTGCGGCTGGGCTGTAACAAAAACACAAATATAATTCAAAAGCATCTTTCGATTAAATGTTGAATAGCCACCTTGGGATGCATGAGTATGAAGGGCAGCTCAGCGCACAGCTCGCCGCCCAGAGCTCCCAGGAAGAGCTTCACCTTGACCGCATAGGATACAATGATGCCAAAGGCATCGCGAGCATCCTGACTGGCAATGCTGTAGGAAATTCAAAGATTAAAGTTGGTACTCTGAGTTTTTTTTTATTTTTTTTAGGATTTAATACTTACAGCGTGGTGGAGGCCAGTGCGGTATCCTTGCGCTTGATGTCACCCTCAACGGCAATGCCGGCGCGATCACAGTTGGCCACAAGTGTGGGCACCAGATACATAACCTTCTGCAGACTGGAGCCGGGATTGAGGGGACAACCCTCGCTGGTCTCCATGAACGCAATCGTGTTGCGGAACTGTCCATTCTGGAAGAGCACCACATCGACGCCCTGCTGCACCATGGCCTTAATCTTCTTCACCACCTTGTTGGAATTGTTGCGCACACAAATGTTAACCGATATCTTCTCGCCATGGTGGTACAGCTGCTTGTCCAGAGTCACCTCCAACTCGAGTTCCCCGGGCGACAAAAGGAAGTCCTTGCGCACCACCGTGCATGGTTGCATACCATCCTTGGTGGGTGCATATTGCACCTTGCGTATACCCAGATTGATGGTGCTGCGACGATGCGAACGGTCGCAATCGTTGTCGCCCGTGAAGATCTTCACAAAGTACTGGACACCACATGGCTGGCTCTCATCGCTGGCCTTCTGCTGCAGCACCACCGATGCTGGTGAGCTGTTTGGCATTTGCATGACAAAGGGGAATGCATTGGAGCCCAATTTCTTGAGCAGACGCTCCTGCATCTTGGACAACTCGATATCCTTCTTCTGTGGCGGGCACACCTGCTGCGACACCAGTGTCAGCTCCTTCTGGAAACGTAAGCCGATCATCTCATCATCCTCGCGTCCATAGCGAAAGTTGCAGACGAGCTGCACAAAGATCTTGCGGTTCGTACGCACATACTCATCGTCCAGGACAATGATGCCATCTGCAATATTAATTGGACACCAGTCCAAATATAGCTATAATCATTGTCACCGACAGACAAACAAATACGTGTCTCGCCCATTTGCCACTGTCGGCCAATTAACACGTAACTAATAAGCGGCTTTGTGGCCGATGTAACTGCTGCCCATTGGCCATTGCATAAATTAAGCCATAATTTAATTAAAGACCTTGCTTATCAACTGATTAAGTCGGTTTCGCCACAAACAGACTTAATACAATCTTGGAGGCAAGTAGACTAGCTGTTGGTTCTGTCTGTCCTAAATGGTTTTCTAATATTGAATGGATTGAGTAAGCTAATTCCATCGTATATATTTTTAAGCTTGTACGCTGAACTTAGTTAAGTGATGATTTACAAAATTTTAATATTGTTTTTCTTGATATTTTGAGGTACTAACTTCTATTTAATTTACTAGCGCATGCCTATAAATATTTATAAAGTATTTTTATTTAGTGTTCAGAAGTTCAGTCAGTCAGTTAAAGTTAAAGTTATCATTATATTATTTTAATCCATAATCCACGCTGAAGATTTCAACTATCACCTACCAATTGGCTCCACTTGCGTCACCGAATCCACAAATTCACGCCTATTCATATAGAGCGTGATCATATTGTTCGGTGAACATTTTTTAAACACCTTAAAGTTGACAACCATTTTGATGCAGTTGAGTTTCTCGTTCGATATCCAAACTCGCGCTCGCCGGTCTTAAATGATGTTAATAGTTGGTTTGTTGTTCAATTTCGAACTACGCCGCGTTGCGTTGTTCGCGTCGTTTTCAATTAGCGGCCAACGTCAGTCCGTCATTTATACCTGGCATTCGTGGCCCGGCAGCAAATTCAATTAGCTCGCGTAGCTGCACCTTTCTAGAATTCAAACCATTCACTGTTGCAAGTTTACTAAGGCTTCCTTCCTCGCTGACTAGTTCGCTTTGTCTTTGATATTGACATTGCTGCAAGTACAAAACACAAAAAACAAAACAAAATAAAACGAACAAAAATCGATGGCTTGCCATTAAATAATACGCACACAACATGGCGTATTAGCAATGCATAAATAGCCAACTTAACGAAATCAATAATGTGTGCGTGCAATTGTGTTTTCTTACTTTTGCTTTCGCTACTTATTTTGTTTGTTTTTTGTTTTGCATTTTGAATGACGCACGCAAATATTATTACGTACTAAGCGTGGCATGCGTCGTAATTCCTACTAATTAAATTGTTAACAAGTGGCAAAAGTTATAAATACATTTTAAAAGCACAAAGAGTGCTTTTTAAGTTACCCAAAAAGTCATTTTATACTTTGAAGAACTGTAGAAAATAATACTTCAGTTATCAATCATTAAGATATGTTGTCCGTAATTGATATGGATTGGTGAGTATTTAATCTGAGATCTTTCTTCAATTTTACTTCTATAAAAAATATAATAGTAAATAAGTAAATAATTTTAAAAACTTAGCGTAATTGTCCATCAAATGCTGAGCATTTAAATTGTACTTTATTACAATTACTTCATAATTCAGGGGCATTAGAAAAGTTGCGGACATATTTTGTTTCGCCATGTTATGAAAATGATTTCCACTGCATTCAATTATGTATGCAAAATTATGACAGCCTAAGTCTCTCACACCTTGCACTTGTGCGTTAGTAAATCACATTAGCATAAAGTTGGCTACTTAGTAAAGTCAATGAACGTAATTATTATGCTCCATACTCACATTAAAAATATGAGCAAAGTTGTCTGCAATATATTGTGCCTTATTGTGTTATCGTTGTTGAATGTGTTTTTGTGTGTGTATGTGTGTCTGTGTGTGTGTGTGTCTGAGGGCACGTAAAATTAACATGTATGGGATGGCAGCAGTGGCAGTCGCCAGGGTCCAACAAAACCGACAATGAGTCTCTTAATAATAGCAAAAGTTTTGCACTTACATTTTGTGGGTTGTTGTGCTAGTCAATGGGCGTGACCATTGGCACGCCCACCGCCTACGCCCATTTAAATGCCTTAGTGGGCATATAATTTAAACAAAGTATGGCGTAGATATTATCATGTTCCAAGCTGATGCAATATGCTAAGAATTGCGTAAATATATGCATGAATAAAGGCCAAGTGCTTGATTTATAAGTACTTTATAAACATTACTAAAATCTACACTCTGAAAATGGGTCATGGGTCTAAGAAAACGGACGCGCAAATAAGAAATATATATCCTGGATTCTGTAAATATGTGTTTAGAGGCAAACCTCTGAGGAGGAACGAAATGTTCTACTAATTTCATTAAAGCTTATTTTCCATTTCGTGGAAATATATTTGTTTATGCAACAAAGATTGTACTTTAAAAAATTCATTTTTGTTCCGCGTGTATAACACTCAAAGACTCCAAATAGTGTTGTGCTGTGGATTTTGAAAGCACACTCAAAATCAATCAAGCTTAAGAGGCAAGCGCCCACAGACCGCAGCCAAGTGCTTTTAGCCTTCACACAAGTTTAGCTTCTTAGTTGTGTTGTACTTGCAACTTAACACATGCATGGGCACTCATTCTTGTGCATGTATATTGTAAATGATGCAACTTCACGCACTGCAAGCTAAACCCACATTGGCGTCGACGCCAACCACAAAGCGCCACGAACAACAATGCCAACTTCAATTATTTGCGCGCAATTGTGCAAGTGCAGCCTCTCAGTGTCTTTGCCTCAAAACTCACCCTCATCCCTCATCCTTCGCAGTCCTTTGTGCAACTCTTCAACTTCAAATTCTTGCAGCTATTGTTCTTTTGTATTTATTTTTGACTCCTAAGAATTAGAAAGCTAAGGCTTGCCTGAAAATCAAATCAAATTTTTCATCGAACATGCATATTTCGCATGGACTTTTGCCCGTTAAGGAATCGCCGTAGAAGAGGCTGCTCCAAATCACATTCAAGCTTCAGCTCAGTTTGTACATTTTACTATAAGCTTTAAATGCATTGATGCGAAACTGAGCTGCATCTGCAGTAGATTAAAACCACCCAAATAGCCTTGCGATGGAGCAAAGCTGCTAATTTACGCAATTCAATTCAATAGCCTGTTGCAAGACAAAAGCCAAAATGCCAAATTGTATTGGTGCAATCAGTGAGATTGCCACTGTATCGGCTCAGGCTGCAGCAAGTGCAATTGTCGTTGGCCCAATTGGCTGGCGAACAAGTGCAATGAAAGCCAGAGTCAAAGCCAAAGCCAAAGACAAAGTGTTCAGGATACATAAACAAAGGCGGCTTTAGGCCTGAAATGGTGGCAATGTTTAAAGCCAGAGCTGATGTGCCAACACGTGCGCGCAAGTAGCTATAAATTTATGGGCCAGTTGGCCAAATTGAACATCAACATCAACATTGTCAATAGTATTACGATTATCATGGCCAACAGCACGTAAAATTGCAGTGAAATACCAACAACAACAACGACAAGAACAAATGCTTGTCTTATTGAAGGCGAAAGGCAAACAAAAATTGGCAACATTGGCGCCAACGCAAATGTCAACAGCAAAACCAACAACACCAACTACTATAACACGTCAAAGTGCCTTGGTGTAGTGTATACGACTACGAAATACCCTAACATGCATTTGTACAAATAGAAATGTCAAAGAGGAGAAATTGTTCTGATGGTCAAAACGAGAAAACCACATTTCAATTTTAGATCTCTAACTTTGAAAGGCTTTGAGTTTGCTGTTTATCTAGTTGGCTCCTGATGGCATATTTCTAAATTAGATATTTCAGATATTTTCTTTTACACCCAGATACCCAGTTGCCACGTGTATAGGGTATGGCAAGAACAACATTTTGGAGCTAGCAACACCAACAAACGGCAATCAACGTTGTCGCAGTCGCTTCCATTTCCAGTTACCATTAGTCGAAGGAAGCAGAGCCAGAGTCAAGAAAAAAGAAGCACAGAAATGCTCAAGTACTGCATGAGCGAACTTGGCGAGGACGGGGACGGGGACGAGGACGAGGGCGACAAAGTGGACGCGAACGACGACGTCATCGTCGGGGCTGACGATGTGCAAACTGGCGAAGTGACAGCAAATGGCGCGGAAACTGTGTGCGCCAACGTCAACTAATCGTGGGTGAACAAATCTCTCTATATATCTAACACACACACACACACACATACACCAATACACCGATACACCCACACACACACACACACACACACACACACACATAATACATACATAAACACACATAGACACAGACAGCATTTTAAGCTGTGTTTTTACACCAGCCTCCGCAGCGGGCAGGTGCTTAGTGTTATGGGCCATGGCCACGGAATTTCTTGTTGTTGTTGTTGGGCCAACAGCCACGCCCTAAAGGCGTCATGGTCATGCAATAATTGCTTTTATATTTGCATTGATGCGTTCAACGTCAACTGCTATTGGCTGCCTGACTGTTGACTGCTGCCGATGACTTGGCTCCGTCTCTCCCCTCTCCAAATAGACAACTAAATTTCAATTGCATTGCCAGCCAGCTGAAAGCGCAGAACAAGGCATATTTAATGCTTTGGAGTTGATGATTGTTGGGTAACTTTAATTCGATTAACTTTAACTTTCGCAAAATATGGTTAGTAGTTAATGGTAATTGTTTCGTTGCAAACACTCTGTGCTCTACGATAACGAGTCCTTGAACTACACACGCTCCACATTTCGAAATCTCTATTATATAATATAAAATATAAATATAATATAATATATATTAAATAAAATAAACTATTCAAACATTTAACATTTTCCTTGTCTTTAAAACACTTTTTCCTTAAAACACAAACAATATTTTTTGGATAATGCTCTTATTTGTAATGTTTTACTGCTCATCGCGATACTTACCTAAGCATTTCCCCTATCCAGAAATCTTAGTTTATGCCTTACTTATTGTGCACTGATTTATTAACAATTTATCTTAATGTATGTATTTCCCAGTTGGCTATTTATAAAATGCTGTATGTGGCTGTAGAGTCCAGTCACAAGCTCTTCGCACACACACACTTGATACATTTTTGCCTGCACACTGCATAAATTCAGCTAAAAAGGAATGGAAATATTGTGTGGACAAAGCCAAAAAGACCAGTTTCGTTACATAGAATGTGCAACAATTTTGGGAAGAGGATACCACAAAGCTGTTGTTGTTGCTATTGTTGTTGTGAGGACAGTTTTGTCGCTGCATCCCAGAAATAACGTTAGTCCTAGCTAATTTCCCATGTGCATGCTTGCTTGTTAAATTGATCTATAGTCAGGACGGTCAGGCGTGGCACTCAATCGAGCGAAGGGTCGGGGCAGCAAAGTCTGGCAAAAGCTGCAAGCCCATGTTGCACGATGCCGGGCCATAACGCAAAATATTGTCAAAATACCTGATGCACAACAATAGATGCAACTTGTGCTGGCCCAACAACAACAACAGCAATAACAACAGCAACAACCCGCATAACCTAGCCCAATCCCTGCCTCACCTGTTCATGGTATTTGTGGTGGCTTTTTCGACACAATTTTGCAGATGACATGTTCAATACACAAAGTTGCGTGCTTAAACTCGTCCGTCCCCATTGTTATATATAGACAGGCACATATATGCATGAATATATATGTATATATATATATATATATATAGAGAGAGATAGACCACGGAGTCCTTACTTTATTTGACTGTCAGCACGTGTTCAGGTCTGCCTTCCGCTTTACTAGCTCTGTCTGTATATTTGTGTACCTGCTTCTATGGCAGCAATTGCCGTTACAACAAGTGAATGAGGCTTTGTTGGCGACGTTGTCTGCTTTCATTTATCATACACTAAACCCAAACTTGTTAGCCTTGACCTTATTACACTGCGATGTGTTGTTGTTTGATATTTACTTTTTGACTTCAGTTGTAGAGCTTCCACTTGAAAAACTAATGTAAAAATTGAGTAGCTTTAAATAATTTGTTATATTCCCTTTCAATGAACATATTTAAATATTCGAACAGAATATAAAATTATATATAAATCTGATTAATCAAGTCTATTGCTAAACACAAATGTTAAGTTCAGGAGAAGACTATTGTAATATTTAAACACATTGTTATAAGCATTTTTCGTCGTCAATGTACCTTTAATACGCATTATTTTTGGATAGCTATGACTTTAAGTACTCGCTTACCTCGCATCCTAAATTTGCATTTTAACCGCAGAGGGACTGTGTCTGCTCCTGCTCCGCTGCTGCCTTCGCTTCCGAAATTTTGAAATAAACGGAAGGCATATTTTTATTTATGTTGTTTTTTTTTTTTTTTTTTTTTGCTTGGTGACATTATCCTATTAACACATTTAATGGAGTCACACACGCGCGCGACTTTGTCTCATCATAAATCTGATGGCAGCCGCAGCGGGAAATGCGGAAAATACGGAAAATACGGAAAATGGGCTGCGGGCTGTCTGTGCCGGGGCGTTAAGCAGACGCAGGAAATGTGGGCATGGTCTGTCCCCTGTCTGCGTGATATATATGGGCTCATATTGGATATTTATGCCTGTGAGTTTGCTTGCGCCTTACCTAGATTTATGCATTGTCTTTGGCATTGTGATAACGACCGAATTGTTAAAAGTTCCTGCAAAACTTTTCCTACGCCTGCCATCAAATTAGTCTGGCGCCTAAGTAATAAACTTGATGTACGTGTCGATCTTATCGCCCAAATGACGTTGACCGAAAATGATTGAAACTTTTTCGGTTTCGGTCGCTGTCAAAATTGTTTTGTTTGGCAAAAATCGAAAAACCAAAAAACCAAAACCGCTGCTAAAACTTCAGCTTCACCCACAAATATTTATGCATTTTGAAAAGTTTCTAAATACACCCAAGGGTACGTTTTAGGTGAGAAAGATTTTGGCGTCGGCCAAATTATATATTGCTGCCAATTTAGCTGGCCAAATATGCGGCTCATTTGACCAACAGCACATTTCGGGTAGGCTGTTAACTGCCCCAACAGTTTGTCAGCTTCGAGGCGAGAAATTTGAAGCAACTTTTTGAGTATACTTTGGAAATCCATTCAATTTGAATTTAACCGAATATCGGATAATAAACAATACAGTTACTTTAAACGCTGCTTAGTTGGTTCAACTTGGCAATGGAGAGAAGCTGCATGTGTAGCTAGGTGTATCTTCTACCTCTCCAATATAGATATGTGCCGTGTGTAAAATAGGTAAGTTTCTAGCTAAAGAGCTTTTACACCTTTGACTTTATTCACACTCGCCTCTTTTAACATTTACACTTTGGGCAGGCGCGCCTTGGGGCAGCTGTGAATGTGCAGAGGACAGCAAAATTTGTGCCACAGAAGAGATTTTTATAAGCTGCAGCTCCTAAATGTTACAATGTTTGCCAAATGCCACATGTGTCGGAGTCGAAATGAAATCTTTCTCTAACTATTCACTTTTATTTTAAGCTTTCTTTTATTTTTTGTTCAAATTGTTGTTTTATATTTCGTGTTTTTGTAAGCTGTTGAGGCAAATGCTGACAAGCATTGTATTTTTTCATTTTTCTTTTTTTTACATGTTGTTTCTGTGGGCAACATTTGAACATGCTTTGTAAAGCAATTAGTGCTGACAAATGCCAGTCCTGACATTAAGGACCCGAAACTGTAAATGTAACTGGAAACAGGAGCTGTTACTTTAACTGTAGCTGCAAGTGTAGACATTGTCTGTCATGCTGTCTGGCGTGTCAAAAGCGATTTGTCATGCAGCAATATGTAAGGGTTAATAGTCCACTGACAGCCTGATTGATTGCCTCGGCTGAGTGTTACAAGCAAAGCTTTTATTATTTTTAGCAAAGCACCGCCAGTTACTGTCAACCATTTCTCTGAAATGCTTACTTTGCATATATGCTGATTAATCAATCGCTTGTTTAAAAAGCAGATGTGATTTGGCTGAAATATGAGAAATATGCTCGCATTGATTATGGGGTCATTTTCGGAGGGGTAATGCAGTGACTTAGTGACTTAGCAAGTTACCTACCATGGTGAATGCCTCTCTATTAAGATATTACATAAGGATACCCAAGTTAAGTTGCAAATAAGCAAACACTTGGCTGACAAACAATGTTTATTTAAGCAAACCTAAACTTTAACTACTTATTCTATCAAGACAGCTATTTTTGTTCAGTTATATCTAATTAATAAATTTTAGTTTGCATATTATAAATTTTGTGCTTCATTGATTTTTCAAAAATAAATCAAATACATCATGCATCACTTTTCAATTAACTATAGAAAAGCTCGAAAATATATATGGTTAATGCAGCATACTTTTAGGCATGTGAGTTGGGATTGTACAGCTTTTAAAACTGATTTGACAAATAGCTCTAACTCTGCCAAATACTTTCCACTCGCAAACATCAATTCCAATTACATTTAAGGATAATGGTGTCGTCTAAGAACCCAAATCAAATGAAATTGGATAAGTCTAATTTTCTCTGAAACTCGCTTTAGGTTTTGATATCCTTTGAAAATATATAAAGCCACACGAGTAAAGTTTAAAGTGTCTACTAAATAAGATTTCACTAATAAACATTTTTCCAAGCACATCTCAAGTTATATTTTTATCTTGTTATTTTATATTTTCGCATCATGGCCAATTAAATAAAATCTTACCTGAAAATCCTGTGTTCTAGCTTAACCGACCAGAAAGCCAATGCATTTCATTAAATTGAAAATTGTGTACTTCCAAAGTGGATGCAAGCCATAAAAACAGGCTGGCGGACATGTTGCCGGTTGGGGGAGGGGTGTTGGCCTGACTGATTCAATATACACATCGAACCACAACTGTTGCACCGAAAACTAATAAAAACTCAGGGGCAGAGTGGCAGGCAGCAGACAAGCTCGAGTGAATTTTATATTCTTCACAGGCTTGAACAAAGCAAAGGTGCAGCAGCTGGCAGACTGGCAACTGGCAACTGGCAACTGGCAAACTGACAGCAGATGCTGCCGGAGGCACTCTGCCTTCAAGTTGCCAGTCAATTGATGGCAACAGATGGGAAACAAGTTGGCATCGTCTTCATCAATTGCCTGTAAGTGGCTGTAGTAAAAATGTTTACGTTTCTGCATAAAATTTGAACTTAAAATACTAGTTCCTGGCACACGTGACGTATGCGCAACATATTTAAACGTAAATGGATTAAGACAGCACTACATTCTCAACTGCTGTTGAAACGATCTCTGTTTTTGGCTTTTTAATTTGGTTGCACAGCTATTTGCCAAAGAGCACTTGTTAATCAATAGCGAACCTCGACAAGTATGCAGTGCTGCCATTTTGATGAGCAATCTCAAGCGACGTGAATGGACAAGCTCCATTTGCATGTGCTGTCTTGAGTGACAACTCTCGATGCTCCACACCAATTTCGAATGCATTTGCAGCGCAGCAGCACAAAACACAGGGCGGCTTCTTCTTCTATATTCATGCATAAATTCAACTGTTTTTCAGCCACTCAAGTGCAAGAGCTCCAAAGCTGCCAGTTTTTTTTAACAAGCCAAATGGAGAAAATAAAGTTGTGAAGCGTTGTCTTTGACTTACAGAAAATAAAATACCCTTTAACATGAGTATAAAGCAGATAAGACAAGAAGTAAGTTCAGATGAACTTATGATATCGACTCAGCTACTTGTTCTGAGCAAAAGCACTTAATATTCTCGTATAAATAACATATTTCGTAGCAAAATAGAAACACCTCCAGCAATGGGTACAAGAAAGAAAACTTATCAGTAAAATTCATGACTGACATAGACAAATGGCTGTTGCCTAGCACCTCCTGCAGTCGGCAAGTTTTAAGGGCATAATTTTCTATGCCCTAACGAACGAGGAGACAATCAATGAATCTTCGTAGTGCACTTTGCTAGTAAATCAAAGCCAAATATGGAAAAAGTAGCCGCAGCGACTGTGGCAGCTTGTTCACAACGCAATCAGCAACAATAGGAAATCCAAATTCGAATTCGCAGGGCAGCCGCACGACGGAAGTGTGCCGCAAAACGGAAACGGAAGCAATTTTCATTTGCGTTGAGTTAAAATGGTGGCTTTGTGGTAGCACACTTGGGGACAAGCCAGCGGGATGGGCTACCAGCAGCAGCTTCTGCACATGTGGCCCCACATGTTACAAGAATAATTCTAGTTTTCACACACACACACTCAAACACACAAACACTCACACAATGACACATAATGGGCGGCAAGTGTGGCCAAGTGGCGATGCGCCCCAAGTAACCGCAAAACGTTGCAAGTGCCGCATTTTTATTTAATAAATTGCATCGCTGATTCGCATTGTCCCCTTCGTTTAGCTGCTTCGCTTTGGTTTTGGTATTTCATATTAATTTTATTTGATTTTTGTCAACGATTTTGGTTTGGCATTTTTTGCGCTGCGGTAAGTGCGATACGTAGCTGTTAAAGTTGAAATAAATTAAAATTTTTTTAAATTTATTATGTTTTTTATTTTTATTAATTTTATTTTCCATAAACTGTCACAATGTATTACGGTTTTAGCGCTTTCATTGTTGAACATAAAAAACAATAGTAGTTGTTATAAAAAACGAAATAAAATGCTCTTAAATTTACAGAAGCTTTTGTTCTTCTTGTTATTTGAAATTGAATAAAAATAAATCGTTTGGGTTAAATGGTTGGGTTTCAGTTGTGAACATTTAACTCATTGGAGTTATTTTTATTTGTATGCTAATAAACATATGCTAATGTATTTTTATTTTTTTCTTCTTATAATTTAGTGATTTTATTTTTATATGTGTTTAAAATCTATGCAACTAGCTAAGTGCTAATTTTTACGTACTTACTTATAATCGAAAACTTATGAAAATGTATAATTTAGTGGTTAGCCTAAACAAAACAGCGGCTGCTCAATTTTGAATCGCATCTGCCAAATGTACAGTTCTCAATTAATTTCATCATCATTAATCATTTCAGTTTCTTCGCATTGCTCCTATTAAGAATTCCATTCAACTTCTTGGTTTTATTTACAAAATTTACTTTGATCACATTTAAAATGCGTGTCATTTTTTGCTTACAAACTAGCTGCCTACTTGTTTTTATTTTCTTTTAATTAATTGTGTATTCAGTGATGTCCACAATTTTGTATACACACAGATGCAGAGTTATGTAAAAAAAAGTGTTTTATAACTAAAACTACGATATAAATGAAACGCTCGTAATACACTGCGTATGAGCAATATTTATCATTAACAGCAAAATGGCAGTACACATGGGTATGTATGGAAAATGCTCAAAGATCGAAATGCGTATTGTGTTTTTACATTCTCCTTCCCCTACGCTTCCCCAGTTTAAGCAGCTTCAAAAGCAAATGTCTTCATTTACTCCAACTTTTATTTAAGTTTATTTTTGAAAACATTTCTCAAAGCTCTGGTGTTTTGAAGGGGGAAGTGCGCAACAATGATAAATGAACTTAATTACTAGAACTCAAATCCGAATTACTTCACATCACTTTGACCCCAATGAAAACAAACCAAAAAAAAAAACAGAAATAACGCTCATTAATTATACGCCACGTTTGTCGAAGAGCTATTGCTCAGGTCCTGTGGGAAACTCTCCTGTGGCTTACGTCGCTGTCGTGCCCAGCGTTTGCTTGGCAAACTTACCCACTGATGCTGCGGTTGAGGCGGCTCCTGCTGCTGGTGGTGCTAAGCTCCTGGGTCAGTTAACGCTGACCAGTGGCTCCAGCGTACTGCTCAAATGCACCAACTGCTGCTGCACCTCGCGCAGACTGGCCAAACTTCCCATCTGCTGCTGTTGCTGCATCGCCGATGGTTGTGGCGGTGGTGGCAGCACCACAACCACAGCCTCAGCGGCACCCGATACCATTGGCAACATGGGCGATGGGCCACCAGTTGGAATTACCGTTGCGGCCGCTGATGCCGCTGCCAGTGCCGTTGCACAATTGCTCTTGCTGTTGTTGGGCGAATGCGACGCACTGTACATTAGGCGACCCATGCTGGGATGTGGATGCACTTGGGCAACGGCCGGTGGCGGCGGCGCCGGTGGCAGCACTAGTTCATCAATGGTGCAAACACGATCATCAATGGGAAATGTAAAGTTGATTTCCTTGCCGCCACCACTTGCGGCATGCGATGGCGTGCTGCCATTTGCTGTACTCTGAATATGACCATTTGTTGTGCTTGTGTTTGTTGCCAGTGTTGACATTGTTGCTGGTGTTGGTGTTGGGGCTGTTGCTGTTGCCGCGGCTGCTTCTGCTGGCGATGTGGCGAGTGTCAAAGTGGTTGTTGTTGTCGGTGAACTGCCATTGCCCAGCATCGTTATTGTGGTCGCTTCCAAATTCTTTTCCAAACATTTGCTCTCGCCTGCGGAGGAAAACAACATCAAGAGAGATGAGCATTCGAGCACAGTGGTGTGCAAAAGTAAAATATGTAACTTTTTTTTTTGTTTTTGCTTATAATAGAATATGTACTGTTAACTTTCAATTAGTCATTTTAAAATTGAACTGACAACAAAGAACAAGTCAAGCTTTTTGCATGCAGAATTGCTCACACTATAACATTTCTTTCCAACGAAATTTGCATTTATTTTAATCCGTCCGTTGCTTTGGGTACAGCTGCCTCTGCATTTCAATTCAATTTCTCGAGCAAATTCTAAATGAAGTATACATTTTGTGACTCTTTGAAGTTATTTACCAAATGTTACTTGCTTCTTAAAATTTGGAATTTTCTAAGAAGCTGCCGTTAGCTTTTGCACATAAGATACTTGAGTGATTATTTTGCTGGCTTCTCAAAGTTTTCATTTTAATATTTTCTTTTTCATGAATTTGCTGCTCTGAAAATTGGTGTTTTCATTGTCATTTGTTTTTACTTGTTTGATGCTCGACTGTATTTTCGTCTGCTTCAGTTTATTTATTATTCGTTATGCTTTTTTAATTCCGTCTGTGCTTTCATATAAATTTGTGTGTACGGATATTGAATTTCATTCGAGTTCACTTTGAAGCTGTTCGATGGTATTTCATATTTTTCACAGGATATTAGGTGGACCATTTCTCATTTGCTACGCATAGTTATCTTCAATCTATCGAGCACCACTGCAATCGTTGCAGAACTGACTGCAATTGTCAATACTCGCATCACGTGTCCTGGGTGGCTGCAGGTGTGTTTGCAGTGTGCCCAACTCTGGCGGCAATCGCCGCCTGAATTTTTGAGTGTGGAACAATTTTTTATTTCCACATTGTTTTTACGGTAGGTTCGCTGGAACGTTCGCTTATCGAGGGAATCGAATGCGGTGTGGCAAAACTTTCTGTTGCGACAGCCTTGGCGACCATTTTTTATTGCTTGCCAAAAAAAAACACAAAAAAAAAACAACGAAAAACTGCTACAATTGCGCAAAATTCCGAAGTTTGCGTTTGTTTTCCGTTGGAGCTGCGTTTCCCTCGAGTGCGTTCTGCTGAATGGCACAACCACCGCTGGCCCCGGGGCCAATTTGTGCTAAGGTAACCAAGTTAGGCTGGGGCAGGTGTGTACACAAACATTAGCGATGGCCTCCAATGTACTACATCGCAGGTCAGCTTGAAATTTATTTATTCCTCATTTAGGCAAGAGGGACGCAGGCAGCGCTAGGGAGCGGAGTGCAAAGGCTACTCGACATAATGAAGCACGTACTTGTAATTAATTAAGTGTGGCCGCTGCTTTCTTTTTAATTTCGACAAAAATTGTACGTGCTAGTCAAAAGAAAAATAATGTGAAAATAAAATTTTAAAAAAAATGAAGAGAAAATCCTGAAGTAGGCACATAAATATCACTCGGTCTTAGGCAGGTAACGAACGCAAAGACAGTTTTTCATTTCGACACCTTCCGCAAACTTGGCACCTTGCCCAAGAGAATAAAGCATTCGACTCATGCGTCAGGCTTCAATTTGTGTTAGTTTTTCTTTTCCTGCAATTTACACTCACTGCCATTCAGATGATCCTCTCTGGTGTAGTAGCGTGCTCGATTCTTGGAGAAACAGGCCACCAGCGATAGGATTATGACGGCAAGCAGCACAAAGATGATGCCACCCAAAATAGCCAAAGTATTAAGACCGCCTGTAAAAAAGAATAAAAATGAATGTAATATAAAAATACTCACTGAATGCATTTTCAATTATAGCTGCCATTGAAAAGATGCATTAAAAACGCTTACCATGTTCGAGAAAGTTATATGAAGTGCTTGCCGCATTCTGTTCCTCGTCGCTGATGTAATCGAGGCACGTGTGCAGCCCGCCAATGTCCAAATTAATTATTTCAGCGCCACGCAAATTTTTTGGCAAAAAGCAAATTGGATACGTATCCCATTTCCACTGCAGCTGCACAAGTGAAAAGCAAAGTGAACAGAAAAATAAATTAAGCTCTGCATTACGCAAAAAGTTGTCTATTTTATAATTTGATTTAAGAAATCATCAGTCACGCTCAGTTACAAAATTGAATTGAATTTGGACTCACTTGTCGCACGACATTTATTAATTTTCCCATATGGCATTCATCGCAAATCAACGGATTATTGTCCAGCCTCACATTGCGTATGCCCTGAATTCGTAGCGCCGTATCCGCATTGATGCCATATAATTGATTTCGTGATAGGTCTAAAAACTGTAGAAACCAAAAAGAAAAACATGGTTAAATGCTGAAAAGTGTGTAATTATTTGGTGCATGGGATTTGCCTATCAAATGGCAATTAGCCACAAATGGCGCCAAAACATCGGTTACATTGTTTAATTGTTGTCCAGCCACAAACAATAAACCAAAGAGCAACCAGAGCAACCAGTGCAAAACCAAAGAGCTCGAGTGAAGTGTGCGACGATGAGTGCTACTATACACAATTAAATTCAATTAAAATGAAAAGCTTAATGGCATCAACTGATTGTTGCTTTTGTTGGTGTTGTGTCATAAATTTGCCACAGTCAACATGACAACAATAATGGCAAATATTGTAGGTAGAACTCTTGCGAGTAGCGAGTGATTTGTTCGACTTGAAAGTACCCTGTTAGTGGTACAAGGGATGTGAATAACTAAAAAGCATTTGAGTTGAAATCCTTAGCTGATATTGCTCTGTAAAATGGATTAGCTTAAAGTTGTATTCTGTAAAATATAAAATAGAATCATCTCTTAATCCTTAAGAGGTGCCCTGGAACATCTGCCCTTGGGTAAGACAGACTTTACTCAATTTCATCATACACCTTGTTAACAATTGTATGAGTATGTGGAATAGCAATGACAACGCAACTGTGAAAACAATACACAAAGAGAACGAACGTGATAGAGAAGGAGAGTGACAAGGAGGAAGGACACGATGTACAAGGACGCAGGCAGACCGAAACTAAAGAAATAGAGACTGTCAGCCAAGTTGGCTCAGGCACAATTACAAAATAAATGCATTTTCTTGAGCACAAACTGAAACTAAATCTGAAACTGAAACAGAAACAGAAAATCGAAAATGGTGAAAGCCAACAACTGGAAACTGCAAACAGGCAGCAATGCGATTTTGTCATTTTGTCAATGCATCTTGTTGAAATACGTTTACAATTGGCCAAAAAGTTATCAACAGTCAAATAAATACACAATTGTCGACACACACACACCACACAAGGATAATAAAAAAAAGATTCTGTTCATGGTGGCTCCTCCTTTTGAATAGAAAAGACATCACAATAGCTTTGAGAGGAGGGCGTGGCAAACTTGTGTTTGTGTTAGGCAATAGCTTTACATTGGTTTACTCAATCACCGAGAAGAACGTACCTCAAGCTGTCGACACGGATCGATGACCTGCAATGCCATGTTGTCCAATGAATTTCCGGAGATATTCAAATAGCGCAACTGTCGAAAAGGTTTTAGCAATCCAACCGGCAGTTGACCCATATCCGCAATAGCCAAATGCGTTAGATCCGGTATCAGCTACAACGAAGGACAAATAATTTCAACATTAATTGATGGATGGCGACGCACTCAATCAAGCTTGCCTGAGCGTCTCTCAATTTAAAGACCTTAAAAAACTGACCTGAAACGTTTCATGCATATCCTTTAAATCCATAAGGACATTGCCACTGATGTTCAGCGACCTCAAGTTGCTCAAGCTGCGCACTGACTGCGGCTCCAGACGCACCAGCTTATTGTAGGAGAGGTCGAGAAATGTGAGATTGGTCAGCTGAAGGAACGAATCATTCGGTACTTTGGCCAACCGATTATACGATAAATCTAAAAGGGATAAGAGAGAGAGAGAGAGAGAGAGAGAGAGATAGAGAGAGAAGTGGAAGAGAATTTAGTGAGTTAGTTGTAAGCTAGATGACTATAATTTCAAAGGCGCACCCAAGTGATTAAGACTTTTCTGCATGCGAAAGAGTTGGTCCACGACCACAGACAATTGATTGCCATCGAGTAAAACTTTTGTGAGACGCTTCACGTCGCGGAATTCATCCTTGTCAAGGAATTTGAACTGCAAGAAACAACAGGAAGGGAACCAAGAAATAATTGGCAAATGGCTGTGAAGTTTTCCATTGGTGGTTTCTTTGACGACATACCTCGTTGCGTCCCATATCCAATTCGGTTAAAAGCGGCAATAAATTGTACAATTGCGGATTGATTTTTTTCAACTGACAATTGCGGCACTTGAGCACTTTCAGCTCCTGCAAAAAGGGCAAAACAGAGGCACAGAACCGGAAAGTGCGTACAGTTACAAATGTACAAACTGAACAATGTTGCTGTTGGTATTTTGGTTGCTGTTGCGTATACTCACGGAGACATCGCGAAATACATCCGGCTGTAAATCCTGCAGCGGATTTCCGCTCAAGTCCAGGTACTTGAGTCTGCTCAGCATGAAGAAGTTGCGCTGCACGAGCTCCACAATTGAATTATCGCCCAAATTAAGACGTCGCAGATCCTGTTCGCCAGCACCCACACCCCAAAATAGAGTTGGACAATTTTCAAAAGTTTATTTTTTGGCCACGCACCAAATTTAAATTAATAATATTTCATGCGACACAAAAAGCAAAAATGCATGGCCAATAATAATTTATAAGTCCAGACCGGGCACAAATATTGCCAAGCTGCGCTTCGGACCGGAAACTAACTTGCTAAATTCGGCATGCCGAAAACTAAATACCCTTGTAGACTGGAGTCCAATGGATTATAACTAAATTGCATTACATATTTACAAAAGAAAAACATCCAATTGTTCCCATATACAATAAATTGACAATTCTTTGTATGCCAAGTCTTATCAAAATCAACAACCGGTAGACTAGTTGGCCATTGATGCTTAACCGGCTCTAGTCGCAAAAATCTACTCTGCCCCTGCCTTACACACTTTGTCGCAGAATCATAATACTCACTGCAACAGTGTAAAAAGTTTCGAGAGCGGCTGCAGCAAAGGAACTCGGAGATATCGTTACAAGTGCCTACAGCGGGCAGGGAGGAGGAGGAAGTGGAAAACAACTAGCTGCAGTGGCGAAAACAACCAAATCGAAAGCAAATTGAAGAAAACGCACCAAGTTTTATGCACTGACACTTCCGTTGAAGCCGTCGAGGCGAAAGCAAAAGCCAAGGCAAAAGCAAATGCTTTAGTTTCAGTTGCAGCTGCAACTGCAGCAAACTTTAATTCAGACACGAAGAAACTTTCATTTGCAGGCAGCAGATGAAGGCAACAACAATTTTTGGTGCTGGCTATTAAAAATTCCATGATATTTATTGCAAACTGACTTAAAAGCAAATACAAAACTATGCAGTCGAAATCTGCTCTGATATTTGAATTAGGTCTCTTACTTTTTGGAGCGTTGAACGCCATATCGAATAGCAACAGAACTTTGCGAGAAGTGCCACAATAACTATACAGGGGTGTTAAGTATAAGTATATACAGAAATTAAATTAGCTTAAAACCTACGAAAACAAACCAATATTTTGAACTCTGATTAGAAATTTAATTTCGGTCTACAAGGGTATACAATCAATAAATAAACTTTCTTTCTTGTTTAAACTCAAAATATTCCTTTGTAATTTTCTTTGAAAACCTCGTATTTTCATAAAAAAAAACTTTATTTGTCTTCATTATGTAGCCATGTTCGATATCAAACTTGGAGTTCTTAATAGTATTTTTTTAATAAACAACTTCTTTTTCAAATAGCTTTGAAATCGAATATTTCTCGATTATCACTAATGCTTGCATACTCTTTTTAACTGTTCTCCTTCAAAGTATTTAGTGTGTTTTTTAGCCGTTCATTTATTTATCAAACTTTATGTTGGAGATCTAGTGTTAACCGTATTAATATCAGAGATATCGCTGGCAGCTATCTGAAAATGTTTCATACATTTAGTCGCAACTTCTCAATTTGCTGGCTGCTGAACTGAATGTTCACTTTAAATATTCATTGAATAATTTCGCTTTAACATTTTTGCGCTGCAATAAAATAAATGAAATATCAAATGGATGTAGGCCACACTACTCACCGTCAGATGGCGAAATGTTGAGCTGGCCATGCGTAATATTTTATTTTTTGATAAATCCAATTCATGCAGATTATCCTGACCACGAAAGTTATTCTCCGTTATGTTTGTGATGTTATTCTTCGATAGATCTGCCAATCATTGGCATCCAGGTTATTATATTATTGTTGTTGTTTGTTGTTTTTTTTTTTTATTTTTGTAGTCATTTCGTCAGCGGTTATTGATCGCATAAAAGAATGCGACAGTTTTTTCGAGCGTGGTTGGTTTTAATAAAGTGGAATATGATATTATTCTTATGATATTGTATACAAAATATAAATGTTCATTTGTTGTGCAAATTGCAATTATTTCTTTTAATAACCACAAAGAGCTTGTTTTGCTTATCATGGTGAAATATTTGTATTCGAGTGCAAATAAATGGAAAACCCGAAAGAGTAAATAAAAGACATTTCAGTGCACAACGAACTGAATGCAATTGTACTTGTGAAACAAAAGTCAAAAGAAACTTTAAAACAAACTGCAGGAAACAGCACGCACACAGACACATACGGACTATTTTTGACTTCAATACGTTGTTGCCCCATTTAAAAACAAAGTTGCCGCAGATAAAGCACAGCACACAAAACAAATTACACATACGCCCCTTTGTCTAGGCAACACGAGTAGCATTTTTAGCTAAAAGCCAGGAGAG
Source organism: Drosophila macrothrix (assembly GCA_035042055.1). Taxonomy (NCBI): domain Eukaryota; kingdom Metazoa; phylum Arthropoda; class Insecta; order Diptera; family Drosophilidae; genus Drosophila; species Drosophila macrothrix. Next base: position 6,249,312 of record JAWNLX010000124.1, on the reverse strand, counting down.
CAACTTTTTGCTCCAGTTTGTCTGGCATTGTGTTAGATGGAGGGACACTGTTACAGGGAGCAGCTGCAGCATGCTACGCCTTCTTCAACATTTTAAACAATTGCTAAAAAATTAATTTAAATAGAAACGAGACGCGGCGCAGAAAACAAAAAAAAAAAAAAACAAAAAAATGAAAAAAGAATTCCATTTGTTCGCTGAAAACTGGCAACGTTTTTAACTGCAGCAGCAACTTTGTTTTTGTGCCTTGCATGTTGAAGTGTGTGTGTGTGTTTTATGTCGACTGTTAACTTTTGGTAAGAGGGAAAAAACAAAGAAATGCGCATTTAAATAATTGGAGGGCCACGCTTGCTACTCCGGGGGCTCTGTTGTCAAACCGACAGGCAGACAGACGAGCGCACATAAAACACAAATAAACAAGCTGAAAAGCGGGTAGCGATATCGACGTATTGCCTGGTTTGGGCTTTTACTTTTGATTTTTGGCCCAATCTTATTTTATTTGTGGGTCGCTTTTCACTGTTTGGCGCATCAATTTCAATTTTATTGACAAATAAGAAATTTTCAATCATATACAGCCGAAAATACAATACACTTGACAGTTCATTTGGAGCTGGGCTGGTAAGCGTTGTGTATGACAAAAAATTAATAAGCACTTTATGTAGTGTTAAGCAAGTGTAACTGCTACTATATCAAATTGAATAAGATTTTTATGCAGCTGTAAAATTATTAGAAATTTAAAAGTAAGAAAGAATTCGTAGATATTTTGCGTTAGCTTAACGTTTTAGAGCCCTCCAACATGTCGCAAAAAAAACTAATAAAATTTGGCTCGCAAATCTAACATAAATATTTTTATGTTTCTTTTTTTTACAAGCTATCAAAAGATGTTCAATATTCATAAAAAAAAGAACACAACACAGAGCAGAAAATCTTGTAAGTCCCCTGGGGTATTTGCACATGATTAAGCATGACAATCATCTATGCGTTACAGGAGAGACGAAGAAGTAAGGATACCCTATCGAAGGTATTACTGAGTGCTGTCGACCGCACAACGACTGTGCTCATTTAACATTTTGCGAGGCGCACTTTTATTTGCGTTGACTTTTACGAGGCTGCAGGACAACCGCAACGGTCGCTGCTTTCTGAGTCGCCCCCTTTTTGATTGTGTTATTTGCATATCGCTGCTCGACTCTGAGTGTTTTTAACTAAGCGCAGCTGTTTAAATTGAAATCGCTGCTTTCTGTGCTCTTGGGCGACTTTCTAAGAGCAGCGGTCATAAACAATTGATTACTCACCTAATATGCGCAGATATTTAAGGCCCCAAAAGGACTCCGACCCAATCGCTGGCAGATTACAGTCCGTGATGCGTAACTCTTGCAGCTGCATAAACTGACGCAGTGCCGGCCCAATGGTTATAGAGTTACGAGGTCCACGTATAATGATTACCTTCACGTCAACATCCAGCTGAATCGCAGATAAGGAGCTCAACCCACCTGCGTACGAAAGCAATTAAATGGTATGTAGCTCGAGTGATACTTAAACTAATTTTACTACGACTCCCACAACTACAATGTGATTTCACGGTTATAAAAATTTAAATAAAACTTATGCGCGCCCGGCCAACAATGAGCAAAGCGTAACAATGCCACAACAAGATCATTAACTGCAGAATCCAACCATGCTCTCCACATTTCTTTCCCCCGTCGTTTATTTTATTTTTTTTTTTGTGTTACAAGCAAACAATGTTTTCGGGTAGTTTCTATACAAAATTGCAGTTAGCAGTTATCCTTTTAACAACTGTGTTACCCTCGCCAACCATTTGTATCGCATACAGTTTTGTAACCGCATTTGTTGTGCACTTTTATTATATTCTCTTTCGCACTGCATTATATACATACATATGTATATTATATATATTTGTGTGCGTCTGCAGTTGCATTATTGTGTTCTGTGAGTATTGTTTGGGCCGCAGCAGTGGTTGATATACATGTGAATATAGTGTATATGGCCTCTGCCCGCGCTGTGCGAATTTTCATAAAGAATGCATGCCATTAACGCTGATTGTAACATATTTTAGCGCACCAGCAATTTTTGTTGGCATTTATGAGTGTTTTTGCAGTTTCACAGAGGTCGGTGAGAAAGTATCATATGTTCAGCCACAAAGGATGGATGAGCAAGGTTGCTCATTAGAACAACTTTTATTACTTTTATTATTTTTTGATTTACTTTTAGTATATTCTAAGCGAATTTTTGTATTGACAATTGTTAATCTTACATGGAATTCGTTACTTATAACCTTTTCCATTATTTTCTTTGCACACGATTTGAAATGATTTAAAATTACCCAAGTGAATAATCATAATCATAGGATTTAATTTGAAAACCTTCCGCTTTCAAAGCCAGCAAAAAAGGGGGCCAACAAATCACATATAATAAATAACTAAAAGTAGCAGGCACTTTAAATAAATTCCTTTCACATAACGAGCATATCTAATGCAGGCTGAATAATCTTCAAATTGAAACTGAGTTCGTTGTCTTACTTTCTGCCAATGGCAGACGCCTCAATACTACGAGATATGCCAAACACACATTTGTTAAATGAAATTAAAACGACAGAAGCATCGCATTCAAAGCACATTAAAGGACTTGAGGATTTACAATGTGTGCGCTAACCAAACAAGCGTTAAATTGAAATTATAGATTTTTGGCTGCATGAAGCATAAGTAAAAAGAAGAACCAGAAGAAGAAGCTGCCAGACCAAACGGCAAATGACAGTTGAACAAATTGAAATTGTCGTGCAATTCAAAAGGAGCACGACGAATGGCCAATCCTTAAAGCGTACACAATCGTACATGTGTAGACAAAAATACTCGTAGCATTCTCAGTTTACAAATCGAACTATCAGCAACTGCCACACAACTGGCAGCCGGGTAATGCGAGCAGAAAATAGCACTGTAATTATGATGTTATCCTAATGATGTACAAGAACCACATCCACAATTGCCCGCAACTGTGGATTACATGGCACAACTCTACTACTCGGCTCGTGTACTGCATAATTTGCACACACATTTTCTGTGGAGGCCCTTTTTCCGCTCGACGTCCATTTGCACTTATTGCGCCACTTACCTTTCGTGCAGATGGCCTGATAACGATCCAAATCATCAATGCTACAGCTACATTCCATGGGGCACTTCCTTCTCGTATTGCTGAACATGGCCGGCATTATGCACAAGCTGAACAGCAGCCACTTTAAAAGCATCTGTAATAGATATACACAAAAAAGAGTTTTTTTGTTTTTTACTTTTTTTGGTTCTTGTCGTCGGTTGAGTGGCAATTAGTGGGGGCTTTAATTACAGCTAAACACTTGGCCGCAGTCAGAACTAATCCAACTTTTTAACACCCCTGCAGTCACTGTTTGCTCTACTTGCGTTGAACATTTTCAACTTTTTCAATAGTCTAAATGGGAACTATTTAACATGATCTAGTCGTGACAGCTCGACTAGCAGATGCCCTGAAAACAAACTGGGTACAATTGTAGTTTGTTCAACTGATAGTAATTTTTGGTCATTAATTGTTATTAGATTTTAATTCTTTTAATTTGAGCAAACTAGAAACTATTGTATCAGAGTATATTAAAACTGAAACGGAAAGCAGAATATTTAAAATATTGTCTTTAATTTCTTTAAACAATCGATTTAAATGAATTTTCGCAAAACGGTGGCAGTTATCGATAGAGATGAGGAATATATATTTACTTTATGGAGTTGCTTCGTTCTGCCTATTAAATAATATTGCCAACTCTCCTCATTATAAATAAAGCCAAGCACATAATTCTAGTTTTATTCTGGACAATTCTTATTATCATATTTTTTTTATTTAAATGAAAATCCTTGTACTTATTTCTTAGTTTAACACATATTCTATAATCTTCATAAAATCTCTGCTTGTGTATAAAAAAGTTTCTGAATAAATATTTGTCATTTCATGTGTCATGCGTTGGCCACTGTTGCTAATCGGTTTAGAAAACCACATACACCCACACCACATATTCATATACTCGCACACCCACACCCACATCCACACTCACACTCACACTTACACCCGCAATCACATTCACATTTACACCCACACACTCACTGTTAGCCATTTAAATTGAAATGAACGTGGTGTCAGATGTTGACATAGTTGTGCACTGTTTTCGTTGTAGTTATTTTAGTTTTAGTTTCAGCTACTGTTGTTGTATTTATTTTAACACATGTTCTAGTTTTAGTCGATGTGGGCTGTGCTCTCACCCCATGTTTGACCTCAGTGATTTGTGGTCGCCATCTCTGGTGGACACTGGTGCGCTCGGCGATAAACTGCGGCGGTCTCGTGGCGCTGTCATAGCCACTGCGCTCAGCATAAATTAGCCACGCCACACACACAAACACAACACACACACTACACACAAAATGTGGTTGGGGCAAAAAAGAGAGCTAAATTCAAAACTAAGCGCGAAATTATAATGCGTGCTTAGTGTTCGGGGACACACTCAATTTGCCTGAAAGCCAAATATGCAACACGGAACATGCAACATGAAAGTTGTATATGTAATTTTCATAAGAATTTTCGCATTGCTTCTGTACGCTGCCTCGACAGACAGGGCAGGCTGTGTCTGCCGCAGGATTTATGTGCAGCATATTTTTCATTTTCCATAACCGACGAACAGGCAGCAACTGTCAAGTTTGCAGCTCATCTTCGCCACCTTATGCATTGTGTGCTCCTCGCATTTGCTGTCAGGATATGGCTGTTGCTGCTGCTGATGCTGCCGTTCGCCTTTGAGTAATATTTCTGCAAAGTTGTTGCGGTAAAAGTGAAAAATTGCGACAGCCGCCAAGACCAAAGTTGCGCCTGCTGTAGCCTTGCGGCCAAAAAAAAAAAAAGAAAACAAAACGAAAGGGGACAGTTTTCTTGAGTTACGTCTCACAAAAAAGTGGAAATAAAACTTCTTTCTCTCCATATTTTCAATTTCAAGCTCGATTTTCGTTTTTCTTTTTCTTGCATTTTGTTTTATTTTTTTTGGTTGCTCTGCACACAATGCACACTCAATTTAACTTGGGGATTGCTGTACAATCTCAAAAGTGCATTGGAACGTAAGGCAAGCTGTGCGAAATATATATATATACTTGAGAGTTACTACTTTCAACCTAATGGGCTTGTTTGAGTCGCATACTGCAATTGGTAGATTTATTTAACAACATTATTTGTTTGGCCGGTCATCGATAACTTAATCTTTGATTTAAATCGTTCAATTTATTTGCTAGTTTTCCAACGCTTACCATAAATCAACTTTTGTAAAGTAAACATTAAGCTGTAACTTAATAACAAATAGCGTATAAATAAAATCAAGTTAAAAATTAATCTGCACAAAATGAAAACTTGCTCCGAAACAGAAGCAGAAGTAGAAGAAGCCACCGCAGTCGAGCGGTTAACCCAGAAGTCAGCATCTGTCAAGCTCGTTAAAGAAACTGAAGATTTGTGAGCAGGCCGCACGCTAAGCCACGCCCCCACACAAAAATACACAGAGAGAAGACGGAAAACATTTAGTTATATGGAAGTTAACCGAGCTGCCAGCTGACGTTCCACACGCTCCATTTGGACTTTGGCAAAGTTTGTTTGCGTTCTGGGCCGCCGATTCATATTGCCGGTTCGAGCACATGGCGCACGCGAATTGTCCTAAAAAGTGTGGTAGGATTGGAGGGCAGAATGGCAGAGAGACCACTTGAGCCAGAGTAGTTGCTGATATCAGCTTTCAGCGTGCATATTTTACTTGGTCTTCGCCGCATTTTGTGCTATTTAAACACTGAGCAACCGTTTGTAAGCCAAGCCATTTGCCTATTCGAATGCAAACAGAGTCTGACGGAAGCAGTCAGCGCAACAAGAGAGGCAGCGCGGCATGGAGTAATGAGGCATTAAGCTTTGCAGAGCTAAATTACTCATACGCCTCATATGCTTGGGACAGTCGGATGCGGATGCGGCCATTTAATACGTGCGCTACTTTTGTAATTGAATATGATAAATCAAACCGAAAAGTTACTACCAACTTACAGCGACGACACACACACACGGGTCGAATGCCTCGGAAGTGGACAGAAGTGCCAGCTCTACATATGAATGGCCTTCTTTTTCACTGAAGGGTGTGGAAGAAGCGGGGCTAAGTTCTCCTTCCGTTGGCTTATGGCCCTATTAAGTTACACGCTCGCTCTGCAAATGTGTTCATTTACTTTTGATTTGAGCGCCAAACTCAATTGTATTAGGTTTAATGGAAAAACATGTTTTGTTTTAGCACACAATTCAAAATGAAATAAATCTCAATATTTGTGTATGTCGGCCGAAAATCAAATTACATTAAATTTCTCCTAAAGGCTAAGACCCCCTCCCTCCGCCCCCTGCCCCTTTCTGTACAAAAAAGAAAAACTCAAAGCAGCTGGCCAAATATTATGAGTTATATGCCAGCGCGTGGGCGTGGCTCGATTTGTAACCTCGAAGTGAGAGAAGCGCGGCGGTGCGGGGTGGGGTGTTGGGGTGTTTGGGTGGTGCTTTGTGCTGACCGTCGAGCCAACATTAAAATTCATGAACACATTTATTGCCAATTACCACAAGGCCTGAGGCACGTTTTATATAGAGAGCAGAAGCTGGCTCAAATACACCCCGCACATACACAAAAGTTCCCATACCCATCCTTTTGTCCAATTCTCTGATTTGGCAGCAAATGTTGCGGCCGATTTCTGTTTCTCTTTCATTCTGTTGTTGTTGGCCTTTTTGGTTGCCTTTTATTCGATTTGGCGCTTTGCTCGCCGCCGTCTTTTTTGCACACACAAATTGATAAATTAGATTTACGCTCGAGAAATTATATTACAATATAATATATATATATATATATATTTTTTGGGGGCTTTAGATTTGTGTATTGTTATTGTATGTGGCAGGCAAAGTTTTAGACTTTAATGGCCAGCCAAGTGGGTTTAAAGCGAAAGCATTTCACAAATTTTGACCTGCACTTTTATTTATGGGTTCACTGCGTGCTCTGGCTATATGAGTTGGCTGCTTGTTTGTTGGTTGAGCTCCAAAAAGTGTTAAATTATGCGCAGCAACTAAATGGGTTCCAATTTATAAAAAAAAAATAAATAAGAGAAGAAATAATATGTATGCTGATTTGGCCTTTCAAGAGTGTTATATCAAATTTAAAGTCACGAGAAAAACCATATTACGGTTCAGCGTTAGGTAAAGTTATAAAGTTTATAAACTTAATAAGTCTGGGAACGAAAATCAAAAATATTAGCAATATTAATCCAGTGAAGACAAATTTGCGACAGTCTTAAGTTTAAACCCGTCCCAAACATTACAGCCAAACTCTTTCATCATTTAAGCTTTAAATCAACTCCACACATTTTTTTTACATAATGTCTTTGTTGCCTTTGAATGGGCTTGTAAAATGCACTTGACTCTCTGGCCACCAAAGTTGCAGCTTGTTGCAAGCATTTCAGCAGCTTTGCGGCATTTGCAATTCAATTAAACTAAAGCAGGGGCAGATGCCGCAGCTGAATCGAGAGCAACCAGAGATGAAGAAGTGAATGTTGATGATGCCTTTTGCTGCACTTCAAAGCAGATTTGAACAGAATACACAAAAAAAGCGAAGGGGGCTAGGGGGGTGTGGCTATTGTGTGTGAATGGAAGCGCTGGCGTGAAGCGTTAAAAATGCAATCAAATGACAACAAAGGAAACCTGCGACCGTGACCAGTGAGCAGCAGGTACTAACGGAGAACTGTGGCCTGAAGACTGAAGACTGAGCAGTGTGGAGGGGGGAAAGTAGCTGCTAAGCAGGCAACTGACACTGAAACGGGTTGGACAGCTCAGAAAACCGCGATCAACATCAGTGACAATGAGACCGCTGAACGTTCGCCGCGCTTCAGTTGAAAGTTAATATCTTGCAGCTGGTTTTGGGTTCTGCCACTGATATATGAAACAGTTGCCACAGCATTTTGGGCTTGTAGTGAAGGGTCCTTGCTTTAGCCCATTGCACAAAAAACTTAAAGCCGTTCACATTTCACATACACTCAGAGAAAGTATCGCATAGCTCTCAGGCAACGGGAAAGATTTAAGAAAGAAGTTGAGCGCTTAAAATGTACTGTTGTCCTTGCCTGTTCTAAGTAAGTCCTTTCTTTGAGTGTATTTGCGCTGCACATACAGTTCATTTACTTTGGTTCAGTCAGGCTTAATGCCTCGAAATGAACTTTCGCATTGGTGGGTAGCTGGCTACGCTCCGCAGAAGTGGTCAAGGTGTAGCGTGTGGCCTTAGGAGCATTTTAGGCATCATTGAGTCAAAAGATTGCTGCTCATTTGGCGTGCTTAATTGGCCAGTGCCAGCTTAATGTCGTCGGCGCACTTCCACTTCCGCATTGGACGCACATACGCACTCTATCACACACATACACGCACACACACACAGTCTGTCGACGTGGCTAGTTGGTAGTCACATTAGGCCAAAGCCAGAGCTAAAGCCACACAAGCTAATCGCATCGACCAAATGAACCAAAAGTGAGCGGCAAAAGCTGCAAACCAAATGCACAAAGAGACACCTATAACCAAAGTGCTATAGATGAAGAGAGACAGGGAGAGGGAGAGAGAGAGAGAGAGAGAGATAGCAACACAACCACTCCCCCCACACAGAGTTTATATATACGTTTTTCTTATGTCTGCACAAGGCAATTAGAAGAAAACTCTCACGCTTTATGGGTCGAGTAATAAATCAAAAGAAACAAGCCAATGTGTTTCAATGGGATTCTCTCGACTGCTCCATGCTTCGTTTCCAATTATAGAACAGCTTCAGCGCAGGTGAAGAGCCTACTTCATGAATGAAAGGCAGATGTATTGCATTCATAAAAATATAATTTACAGATCAATAAAATTGTAAGCTTGAACAAATACCAATTTAAGACCATTTGGATTTTGTGAACTACATAAGTAAATTCTATATTTATAAGACAGTATCGCTTAACTACGACAAGCTTAATTTATTAAATTTTAAGTGATCATTTAAGTGAATCTAATTTTATGTTGTGCACAAATATGCGAGTCAGTTGCAAACCAATTTACTCATTTTGCCACTTGGGAACAGAGTATAACAGGCATTTATACTATCCCAAAAAAAAGAAGAGAATAAAAGAGAATACACAAGAGACTCGCAAGTGGGCGACCAAAAGTGGGCGTATGCCGATTGGTTGTTAAACACATGTTTTGGCAATTACAACATTTGTACAAAAACAATTGTAATGCCATTTTTGGATGGCAATGTGTGGCTGCAGCTGTGAACGAGAATCTGGTTTTCTTGGTAAATCCCACAAGCCAAAAGAAATGACCAACTCGGCTTAGAGCCCAACAGCGGACCACCCACTCGCCCTCACCAGACGCCCTTGGCGGTTTTGTTGAGCTTGGCTTTATGTAGGCGGTCGAGAAGAGACCAGAGCACGTGTAGGTTGGTGCCATCAGTGGCAGCATTGGGATTGGATTTGAGATTGGCAAGGACATCGCATGCACTGCACGTTTTGCAACTAATCGCTCAAGTCTTTTATGGCCTGGCCAATAGCAGGCCAACTGTTGGCCAGCAGCAGCAGCAGCAGCAGCATCGTGTCTATCATCTTCTAGTTGCTGCTCCATTTTGTGGCGTGGCATAATCACGCGCCACTGCCACTTTGCTCAATCCGGCCAGCTTACTGATAGCCTGCAGCTACACTTTTCCCCTGTTTGTCTGTTGTTTACTTCCTCCTCCCTCTGCCCCCCTCGTTTGGCTTACCTCTGCTCTCTGGAAAATTGATAAAAATGACGCGCACACGTATGGATTATAAATTGCAATATTTAAGAGCTAGATATTTTTACAAGGAAATTGTGGGTATATTGCCATCAAGTGTCCGCTGTTTAATAGTTATGTAGAAACTTTTCGAGCGTTGTTTAAGTATTAAAACATTTAATATTCAAACAAGAAAGGCTATATAAGTGAACAGAAAATCTGATAAAACAAACGCATTTAATATAGGCATAGTTACATTTTGGTTCATTCACAACTGACATTATCTGAACAGAGATCACATTTCTGCCAATGTAGAAAATCCAGTTGATTTAACTCAATAAGCTCGAGTAAAATGTGATGGTCAATTGGTCATTGTGAATTCGTTATTAGTATATGCTTTTAAATCTGGTTTTAAGTCTGTCGACGAGTGTTATTTCAGAACTACAACAATAACGAGCTTAAATTTAAATTCAGCTATTGTTATTTTAATTTTCCCAAAAAAGTTGCTTAAAGCAATTAAACGTAAATGGAAAAAGAGTGCTCTTACATTTATACTGATTTATTTATATGCACTTCGTGTGCGAGACTGAGATGGAAAGAACGACATTCAATATTTAATGAATTTTAATGCCACTTGAGCTGCCAGCGCACATTACAGGGGATTTATTTTAATTCAATTTCAGTTGCACAGTTGCAGTTTGGCAGCTTTGCAGTTGCAGCTCATTTTTGTTCAACTTTGTTCCGTAAATGTTTGGATAGTTCTTAAATTATGCAAATTTGACGCGACGCAACTAAAGTTTGTACATTTTGTGGAAACTATGGATTTATTCGCACTTATGTGTACGTAAATATATCCAAGTGGGTAATAGTTGTCAAAGTTGTTAATTTAAAGGGATATGCATATAGGCCGGAAACGTATACAGCAGCTGCTCATAAATGCTAACGATGAACTTCAAATGGAATTCAATCAAAGGCAAAAATTAAAACTTTCAAAGTTTCAGGCATCAAATTGTTTCCTTTTTTCTTATTTTATTTTATTTTATTTTATTTTTTTATTTGAACAATTTAAAGTTTGAAAGTCAAGGAAGACAAGCCGTTGAATTTGGCCAGCCGGAAAAGTTTGCGATTTGACAGACGGAAAAGGGAATGCCTCCCAGAAAAGGGTTTAAGGCGCCAATTTGTAGATTACAAAAAATAACAAAGAAGAACGCAAAACAAGTCGTGTATAGTTTTGGCTTAACTTTACGGCCACCGAAACAGCAAAGTTTGGTGAGCTCGTTAAATTTGTGTAGAAAATAAAATTGCCGTAATGTCTTTAAGCGCACTTGAGACGGTCTGTGAGTATTGTAAAAGATCTTCCCATTTAAATTTATCATTTTTTAATGAGACACTTAATTACTGGCTGGCAAGGCAAGGCAAGCCCAGGCATGGCAAGCCAAACAGCCTGTTACAAATAATGCTACAACGCTAATTGTTTCCGCTTGCTCATTTCGCTGCCCCGGAGCCAGGCAAGAGCTGTGTGGAGCAGCATATATAATAACGCAAGCATCTCATCCGCCATAGAGCTAAGCATCTCCAGCTAACAAGCACAGACGACAAGGCCACACACAAACACACACCCAAATTCAAACAGGCAGCCATAAGTAAGAGGCTGTGGATGCCGTCACCACATTGTAATACCCTTGCCGAGGGCTCTTCCAAATCTAATCACAATATGTGCTGGGCCTCCGACAAGGCATGACCGTGGATGAGCATCCAACAGCCAAGTCGATGAATGAACCAAAAATATATTCACAAACACATATTCTTAAGGACACTTCGCTCTCCTTCTCTTTCACTCTATTTCTAAGGAGTTTTCATAAAAAATGATTCTATTTAAACATGAGAAATTGGACTCCGCTTTGCAGAGAGTATCAAATAATCGGCATGCCAAAGTTAGCCGTATTTTCTTGTGGCCTGTTGTTCTTCACGTTGGTTGCTGGTGGCATGAGGGAGCTTTATATCATTTTGAAAGAAGGTAGCCAGAAATTACAACATCGTCGTTTGTGTGTACTCGTGCTGGCCACAAACGGAGGCACGTGCGGTGTCTGGCCAGGCAGCTGAGCCGTCTGTCTTGCTACCGCATAGCAGCAGCAGCCACTGTTCAGCGCCAAGGACTCATGCATCAAGCACAACACCCACACACTTAAGCACTCACACACCCACATATATACACTTCATTAGTTTTGTTTAATTTAACTTATTTTGTGCAGTTGTGGCATTTTTCCGACATTTCATTAAATCTCGCACCCTTAGAGCTGTCAACTATTCCAAGAAGATGCTTAAAGTTACCAACACTCTGCGATTGAATGCGGTCTTAGAATAATATTTTGCTTAAGCGACCACACTAACAACAAGTACAGCAAATTAAATCAAAGACGTCTGTTGTTTTGCGGGTGAATTTAATTGTTATCAATTTGCGTTGGAGTGGAAATTTCGCTTGATATACATTGAATAGCCCAAGGCTGTGCTGCAAATTATATCGAAGCATAATAAAGACTTCATTTAATTCGATCGGAATTTGGCTAACTTTGTGCAACCATTAATAAATCTATTATTCTAGATTGACAGCTCGGACAGCTGGAGTTAACAGCAGCTATCAGCCTGGAAATGTCGCGCTGCAAGAAGTTCATTAACAAGTATCTTGAGATCCTTCAGATACCTCGAGATATTTTTATTGCGTGCAGGCTATTAATAGTATGATTGCTTGGATTAAATTTAGCTGAGTGTAATTTGGAATCCGTTTTCTTTTTTTTTATCATCATCATCAAAATCATGTTGATGATGATGTTCAGCAAATATTGAACAGGAAGCAAAAGTATTTCGTTGTTCAAAATGAAAATAATCCGCCAGTAAAGTTTTCATTAAGAAATTTTCACATGTGCATATTCAACATTGATGAGCACAAAAATTCCATTAACTTTATAAAAGACAATAAGCAAAGCAATCCATTAAACATTAGAAACGACTGTTTGAAATGGAAGAGCATCTGGCAAGCTATACGATATCAATGCTCCACCCAAGGCAATTTGGCATTTATTATGGCCTATTGACATTAAGCCGGCTGATGGCCCGCAGTTCAATGCAGGGCAAACATATCATTAAGGAAGCGCAAATAGCAAACATATTATTGACATTTTATGGTTGGAAAACTCTTGGAAAAAACAATCAAAAAGGGTTACTGGCACAGCCGACACGTATGGAATGTTGGTGGACAGGATGGCTGGGAGGCTGGGAAATTGGCGGATCTGTAGTACGCACGAGTGGTGCGAATAATGGAATGGTTGAGTGGTTGATGGGACGCATCACAAGTCGATTAACAGTTTGATTGAGTTTTCCTACATGTGCACTGCGGTATTTGTGGTTGATGTATGTGTAATGCGGCCTATGTGCTCAAAAGTCAATACAAAAGGGTAGCTTAAGAGTAAAAAAAAAAGCAAATATAAAAAATGTAATGGAAAAATGTCCCAGATGGTCATAAAAAATGCAATGCACTGGGTAATATTTTTTTGTGCTCTAATATTGCCAAGGAAATACCGTGCTCGGCCAGAAGCATTCTTGTGATCAAGAATATAATTAAAAATAAGAGTGGAGATGGTAAAAATATGCTCGGAAATGCTGTCAGTAAAGGTCTAATATAGTCGAATGACCCCCAAAGGCCAACTGGCATTTTGTCATAAATATTAAAGTGTGACACAATGTGCTTTCAATCACATAAATGAAGCGAAGCGGACACAGTCCTTGCCATGCTTTCAACTCGTTTGCCCCTGGACAGGATGGGACAGGACGAGGAGAGCAGCAGCACGAGGGCACCAATTCAGCAAAAATTATTTTATACATTACAAAGCAAAATATTTGCTATGACGCTCAGCATTGATAAATTAGCTGCGTCCAAGGGACGAATGCAAAGCTGCAAAACATTTCCCCTGCTAAGTTCTTCAATTTTCAATACAGAAAGAAGCAACGGATGCTCTCAGAGCAGCAAAACGGAACGAGATGATTGATTAAAATGATCAGCGAGAGGGCAAAAATAAGTCAGAAATCTCTAGAGTCTATTGACTTGAGCGGACGGACGGGTGATACCCTGTTAAATTAAACTTTGCATTCGGTTTTGAAAATCCATGATTTCTAGCTATCTTGATGACTAAGAACATATGTTTATAGGATTTGTAGGATCTCTTTCTCTTTGTTATATAATGTTAGACGGTTAATATCACCTTCAAATAAACCACATTGCTACAGGGTACAAAGTGTGGCAGTATGTAAATTAAAGTGAAATTTCATAACAACCTCCTCGTCCCGTGGTCAATGTCAGTTGTGTGCAAGGGTCGTCAACGAATTGATAAATTAATGAGCATTTCGACATTTCAATTGAGTTCAATTGAAAAATTCGTTTTAATGACAGGCGAAAAAGGGGGAGGGGGAGCGCGGAAAAAGGGAAATGGAAAATAGCAAGCAAATATTGAAGCGAACTGGCAATCGTAGGATTCGTGACATTTTATTGGCATTTATGGATGGCAGTGAAGAGTTATTGCTGATGCCTTGACAAAGTTTTGGACCAAACATAAATTATATTATAATAAGAGAAAAATGATTAATTGCCCGCTTTTGACGTTCGAGTGTCCGTCGCACTTGTCATTTTCTTTTGCATATTTGTTGCCGGCTTTGTGGTGAAAATTAATTTAATTGAAATAATATATATTTTGGACAACTTTGAAGTGAAGTGAAAAGGGTGCAAGAACTTTAATTAGCCTACATGAAATTAATTTTATTAAATTATTTATGGATAACAGTAATTTCGCGTAGCCTTAAGGCATTGTTCCATTTTATAGTTATGCCTTAGGATAATTAGGCGCTGTGGTAATAAGCTGAAGACTGTTAGGAATAAAGTTTTATCTGACGCATTGCAGCGTTAATTAATCAGAAGCTAAGCCGAGCCAAGCGACTAACTTTAGTGGCGGCACTTAAACTTAATGAGACCCAAAACCTAACAATGGTATATCATATTAATTATGATGAGTTTATGATTAAGAGCTGCTTTTGTGCCTGGCCTTTGATAACTAATTTACACACATTTATTAGCTGTTGTGCAGCTGTGTAGATAAGCGCGCAACAAAATCATTGCGGCATAGAACAACGACATCGCTCATACGCCACATGTGTGGTTGAATAAAGTTTCAGATGAGTGTGCTCGTTATGTGTGTGCGTGTGTGTGGTGAGTGTGTGTTCAGTTAAAGCCATGGGCTTAAATGAAAATCCCCAACATTGTTCATATTGCACAACAGGAGAGGGAGTACGAGGGAGGGAGATGTACCCAAACACACACACACACACACACACACACGCACACACACACACACACATGTGTGTTCTCCCTTCGCCTTTGTCGTCCACGGCGAAATGAGTTTGTTAGCTGCGTCAACTGAAACTGTTAACACTTTCGAATAGCTTCGACTGCTTGGCCATCAGCTGCTCCCCTTTAGCCAAGACTTAATTAAAAACTACGAGTACATAGTTTCCATGCTTTCATTTATTAATTTTTTTGTTTTTGTTTTCATTTTCATTTTCTTGGTGCTGCTGTTAACATTCCTTAAGCTCAAGTGCGTACAATTTCATTTTATGACTGACAAACAATGAAGAAGCAAAGCGCTGCCAACGATAATTAAGAACGACATTTTGTTGGCACTTTATGTTAAATCAGTTTAAGCTGCAATAAATAAAATCTTTTAATATTTTGTATTTAATACAAACTAGTAAATAGCTAATCTATACAAGATTTAACTGATTACTTCGATTTAAGTGCAAATTCATCTAATTTGTGTCTAATTATAGTGAACTTATCATTTAGTAAGCAATGTACTTTGCTCGCTAGCAATTTTAAAAGCATTTACAAATGGACTTGCAATGTTTGTGTTTGGCAGCTAGATGGATTTTCATTTGAAAGCTATTTGGCATTTGTTGAAACTTGTTTAGTAGTACTCCAAGTTAAGCAACTTCTCAGGATTCAATGTCTCGGCCATTTGAAAGCCGAAACACAACACACACACACACAAAAATCCCTCAAGCTAAGTCAAAATACAATTTAATTTTGCTCAACCAAAAGTGTATGCTGTATTTTGTTATTCTTTCTGGTCTCTGGTGTACTGGGGGAAAAGTTCAGTGATCTGAAAAAAGGGCCAAGTTATTTTAGAACATTTCCATTTGGCATAAGGATGCAAAGGCTGTTGAGCCGTCAATCGGACGGACAGTCAGCCAGGCGAGTGCCAGCATAATTTTCATTTTCATTCAATTTTGCTCATTCGTCTAGGCATTTGGCCAGTTTTCTGCTCTGGGCCTAGGCCTGGTCCCAATCATTATTTGTTGGGTAGGCCAGGTCGCGTGCATTCATAGCTATTTATGTGCTTATCCACTTAGAAATGAAGCGATTTGATTTGCTGCTAAATGAGGCAGTTTGTGCAATCATTTGCATTGACTTCTTTAGCAAAAGGAAATGTGTACATGGCCTAATATAGCGTTCATAATTAAACTAAATCAAAAGCATAACTTGAATCGTGAAAAATAACCTCACGTCAGCTTCATTAGGCACATTAAAAAACGTATGTAAGGACCAGAAGGGAGGTACAGATTCAACAGCAAAAAGTTTGCCTTAAAAAATAATTTAATTTAGTGAAGCCCGAGCACAAAAAAAGAAGAAAATGAAAGTGGGAAAGAAAGTATCTTTACAAGTATATTAAGCAAGTTGCGAAATAAATCTAGTTGAGACCAAAAGATATTCCTGATATTTATTTTTAACCATGTCATAGGCGTCAAAAATTAAGTTAGAACAGCTACCCTGATGGAGTGTTTCAAGCTGTAAAATATTATTAATCCGAAGTCCAAGCGGTTATCAAAAGGACCAAGTCTAGAACATGTTGATGTATTTTCAAGTGCATACTTAAGTGCAGGGTATATTCTAATTGAGCACTCTAGTAACTGTAGACAAACTTGATTGTTTTTGTTGTTTGTGCTCGTCTCACTTTGCGAGGAAGTGCACTTTTAGCGCACAAATTTCCCTTTCTTGTTGCAAACGTTTCCTTTTGTTCGATGCCTCGACGAGAACGAGAACACCACAAGGACGAGCACGACGATGATGACGATGAGGACGATGATACGACGGCAATTGGGGAGCAAAGGCGGATCTTTGGGGTCTGGCGGTTGTCGGTTGTCGTTCCACTTAGCCGACACTAGAGTGTTAAATCGCATAATTATGTCTCTCATGGCGCGCACTTCACTAAACTGCAAAGTATTTTTTCCACGCTGCCTTTGGCATCGCTTGTTTGCTGCGAGTTTTGCTGGTTTTCTGTCGGGTTCTTTTCCCCGCATGACAAACTTCGCCTGCCTTTGGCATATTATGCGAGTTTTTCTTTGGTCATATGTTTGCTTTGTCATTCACAGCCAGGCATAATTATGCTTCATATATGGCATATGGCAATGTGAACTGCCTTTGATGAATAAGGGTTTTTTGGTCGGCAGGAAAGTTAAAGTTAATGACTAAATTGAGCGTAAGTCTGCAAAAGTTTCAACACAGAAGCACACACAGATTACTGCTTAAGAAATTTGCATACTTTGAGACAACACTTCAAATACAAAGAATGCTGCAACTACTTAAAAGAAAAAGCCCAGCACTTTAATTGCTACGAATAGGCTAAAAATAAAAGCAACTAAGAGGAGAGCAAACAAAAAATGGCCAGTAATAAATCTAAGCAGAGAAGCGTGGCATAAGAATGCGAGTATTGCTCGAAGATAAGACCCAACTACAGGCGCTTATCTGAGCATAAATGCCATGCCAAATCCCTTGTCGACAATTTGAAACATTTAAAGACTGAGACCGAGATTTTAGCCATGGCCAGCAAACTTATTTGGTATCCGTATTCCCTTTATTGTACGCTCATGATGGACGCTGTTAATCTATAAATAAAAAAAAACGACTGGAAGACTGCATAAATCCTGGTAACCAACTTGAGGCAAGTCCAATTTTTTTTGTTTCTTTTTCTCGCTTTTTTCTGGCCAAACTGTTGCGTTGCCTTAGCAGATAAATTCTGTTTTGGTCCTGTTTGTGGGTCGAAATTACATTGAAGGTATTAGGCTGACAGATGCTTTACTCAGTTAAGAGTGTGTATATTTAAGATACACGTATCTTTGGCACACGCACATTGGCATTACGTATACGCCGTGTGCAATCATATTAAGCTGTTTGATAATTTTGCGCTCTGTCAGCCAACAAATGTATATTAACTTTCAATTACATGACTGAGCTGAGCTGTGTGTGTGTATATATAGCATATACAAATACTTATTAGAAATATAAATGTCACTTTGCTGTTTACATTAACTGGCAGAATCTGACAGGCTGTAACAGGCTTTCAACGCTAAATAAACAGTTTTATGCGCAATGATTTCTTTCTTTCTTTTCTAGCTGCCTTTTAATGTCTAATCAAATAACGTGGCTGTCTTGTGCTCTTAAGCAAACAAAACTGAAGACGCCAGCTTCACGCGACATATACGGCGTATAAGCAATGCATAAACGTCAAAGTAAATTTTCGTGAAAATTCCGCTTGAATTGCGCTCTGATGATCACAGAAACTTGGCTCTGGAAAGACCTACAGTCAAGAAATTGCACTTTACAAAATAAAGGTTCAACTTTTGTATAATTCAAAATTAACAAAAAATTTAAACACAAATTCTGTTAAAAGTTTTCAATTTCACTTTCAAAACTTTGTCAAAACAGACAACCTTTGTATTGTGGCTTAACCTCTGAAATAATTCAATTTAAAATGCATATAAAATTTGTGCAAAAAATCACACATGCATAAATTCAGTACAAAGAAGAACAATAAACATTGACAAAAACAAGTTTTTTACATGAATTCTTTGTTGTTTTAAATTAAAATATCATTAAATTGTAATACCAGTTTTTTATTCCAGAGTATCAGAAGTAATCGAATTGAAACCCCAATTTGTTTACTGTGTACATATGAAGTGGAAAAGCGAAGAAGTAAGATAGAAAGAGCGGGAGCAGAGAGGGGGGCACGCATCAGATGTCGTGTACAGTTAGCGCTTAAATCGGTAAATTGCAAAAACATGTTGAATGCACAAGTGTGAGCTGAGTTTTGTACTTGTTTATGTTGCTGTTGTTGCTGTTGCTGTAATGCCAGTTTTTGCATGACTGATGAATGTGTCGTGCATGTGTGTGTGTGTGTGTGAGTGTGTGAGTGAATCACTTGTGTATACAAACAAGTGCAAGTTTGAGTTTGCCACAAAACTGTTCCTTGTCCACCGATGTGGAAGCCAAAAAGGAAAAGCATCTAAACAAAAGAGCGCTGCCAAAACTCAACTGTCAGCCAGCTGTAAGTTGTCGTCATGAGCTCAGTCTTTAGGAGCAATGACAGCATCGAGTAGAGCCGAGTTTGGGTGAGATTGGTTTTTCTTTTCTTCGATTTTACTTTTAGCCCAGCTAACAGTTCATTTGTCCTTGAGCTGAATATATGTGATTCTCTATAGCCTGCTAATTGAAAAATAATGTTGCCGGTCTACGAAAAAAAATGCAGCATGAATTGTAAATATTTGTAGGCCTCGGCGCCATGAGACTAAAAATGGTTAGAAAAAACTTGCTAACTGTAAATAATATAGAGAAGAACACATGTCAATACATATATATATGAGAAGCTAGAATATATCAAATGTAATCCTCATTCCACACGAATCAAGTTTATTTTAAATTGAACACAGATTATTTCTTTAATATATAAGTCTTTATTTAATTACAAGTTGCTCTTAAAGCCAGGGAAGGGACTCTTGTTGTGCTATTTAATATTCAAGGCAACAGTCCCAACTCTGCCATATCATATTAATGAGCTTGAGAAAGGGATAAGCTTTGGGATATAAAATCAAACACATAAATACAATATTTTAATTACCCATCAGAGCCAATTTGGTTTGCTTAAAAATTGTACAGTGCTTATCAATTTATTTCTCCTTCGCGCCTTATAGATTTCCGTGTGTCGTTAAATTAATGTAAATTTTAAGCCATTTATAAGAGCAGCACAATTGCTTTATTTCTCTTTGCTCCTTGTTAAATTTTATGGAATTTCCTAAAATAAGAATTGAATTTAAAATATACGTTTTGGCAATTTGCAAGCATTTCAGCAATACAATAAAATTGTAATTTGATATAAACAACTTTTACGCATTCACAAAAAACACAAAAAATGTAAAACGGAAAGCCTGTAAGAAGTCTCAGCAAAAGGAAACAGCTTAAAATGCTTACAAATTTTCATGAGAGGGTCCACAAAAAAAAAAAAAGAAACGCAAAAAACGGCCGAAGGCATCATAAAAATAGAACATTTCAAAAGCCGAAAGTTGCTCTTGAAATGTGCACACATATAACAGCCACCAATTGATTGAGATGTAATCAAAAGAGCTGCCCACAAAAATATATAGCAACGAACTGGACAAATAAAAATCATAAAAAATAAAAGAGATCTACAGAAAATGACAGAACAGAAAATAACCACAAAAAGAAGACTTAAATTACGCATTTGCAATGCAGGCCTATTCAAAAAAAAAAAAAAATCGAAACATGTTTTCAGCATTAAAACATATGCAAAAATGCGAATGTTAAGCGAAGTTAAATGTGCCACATACACACACACATTAAGGCAGACATAAATTACAAGCAATATTTTTATGCGCATGACTAATTTGCGAATCGGATATATATGTATATATATGCACATGTATTCATGTATGCGGCTGAGCTTTTGATGCTGCGGCTGAAAACTTGCGGCATTCATATTTTATTAGCCACAAGTCAGTAAGTTTTGGTCATTGCTCAGCGTACTCTAAACAATTTGTTAATCAAAGAGGGCCAGGCCAGGACATCACACACACACACACATACAGGAAGTCGAGACTGAGCGAGACTTCTTTACACACGAACACATGTATAATTTATGTGTCATGTATGTGTGACAAATTGTGCCAGGGGCCAAGTTTTGATGCTGGTTTCTTACAGTTATTGTTGTTGTTGTTGTTGTTGCTGTTTGCTGTTGTTTTTTGCTGTGTTATGCTTGTCAGGGACAACGTCTCCTCGCTAGAAAATAGCTCAAGCATAGCGTCTGTGTCTCTGCCTCATTCTCCTGCCTCGTCGCCGTCGCAACAATCCCAAAGTCTGGTGTCCCAAAAAGTGTTACAAATTTTACGGCATTTTCTTTTGCATTTGGCATCGGTTTAAAGAGAGCCCAAGCAAAAGCTAACAGCTTCTGGCCAAAGCGCAAGCAGAAAAAAAGGTCATCAAATCGCTCGAGGTTAGATGACAGCCAATGCAGAAGGCGTACAGAAGCAGGAGGCGTGGCAAGGCGTTCATTCGGTTTCAAAGGAAGCAGTAAAAAGTGTTTTCTTTCTTTTCCCTTTTTTCTTTTTCTTTTTAGTTTGCTACTTTTACGATTTTGGGTTGAACATTCACAAAAAGAACAAGATATACAAGACGAAGAAGAAGAAGATGACACTAATGTCGCTCATCTTTTATTAATATTTCTTAGAGATTTTTTTTTATGGGATTGCCGCAGGCCTCATATTATTCCCGTGACATGTTTTCTTGTCCCCAATGAGCAGTTGAGTGGCCAGCCGCAGATCGCTTAAATTTTTCATCAATTTCATCAATAGATTTGTGCAGGCTTTAAATTTATAATAGTTTGGTTTTCAATAATGTGCCATTTGAAAAGTGTATATCAAAAGAGCAGTAAATAAGTAGATATGCCAAGGATAATTATGATAGTATTAATAGTAATAAGAATAATAATTATGATAATAATTAATAATAGTAATTATAAAAATAATAATTCAATTAGAATGCAAGTCTTCACCACCAGTCAGTTCCACTATCTTCAACCCGAATTTTCACATTTTATTGATTTCTGCAAAACCATTTCGTCTCTCTTCCATTTTCCATTTTCTGTGCGTGATATGCTCGAAAGTGCTTAAGCGGAAATTGTTTTTTAATGTGATTGGTGGTCTTAAACTATTTAGCATGTGGCAACCTCCATGTTTGTGTGTGTGTGTGTGTGTGTGTGTGCGTGTACGTGTTACAAAACGAGCAGTCGCCGGTAAACTGTCAGCTATTTATCAATGGAAAATCAATAGGGTTCAATCCTTATTTTTTTGCACTCTCTCTGTCCCTAGAATGGGTAGCATTATGGTTTAGTGTGTCGTTAAGGGAAGCAGCAAAAAAAATGTGAAGAAAATATAGTAAAAATGATTTTCAGAGCAACTGCGTGCCATGCGATAAAACTGCACAGGTAGGTCACACACACACACATAAGCACTCACACACACACACATGCATGTCAATGTATACGTATATTGAATTGCCCGCTTACATGCTAAACAGAGTTGTTTGATGCGCCCTTCTTCACTGTTGCTGTCCGAATCGCTTTACTAAACATCCGCAGCAATGTTTTGACATTCCGGATTACAATAAAATCGCTTTTATTTGTTTGCATGAACGACCGACTGACGAACTGAACGACTGACTGACTGTTGGACTGATGGATGGGTGGCATGATATGTTGACAGAATGCCTGCCAGATACGTGGCTGAGGGCAAATGAAACTATGGATGTCCATGGCATTCATTAGTCGCCCACAGCACAAGTGGCTTTCATCACATGTCAACCTGCAATTTAACCTCTTTATTGATTATGTCATTCAACAACCCTGGCCCCATTCTCTCCCTCTCTCTCTCACTTTCCCTCTTTTTCGCTCTACTACTACTAGACTACTACTAATACTTGACAGAGAGAGAATCTCTCTTTCTCGGTCTGCTAGCATCTATTTCTACACATAATTTTGACCGTGTGAGGGACATTTACATGCAAATCTTTATAGCTGATTGCCTTGTGTGTGCTCTTGCATTATTATAAGTATTTGGGATTGGGGCTTAAGTTGTAAGATGACAAATATTGAATTACCAATGCAAAGCTGACATAAATCCAAATATACAACTTTAACTTAATTCGCTTCTAACATACAAATTTTACAATCAATATTCGTAATATTTTTTAAATTTCGGGCATTAAAATTAACAAAAGTACAAGAAAATTGTTGAAAACTGTTGCTTGCTTCGTATAGTTGCTTTATGCTGTTCAATTTGGAAACATTTCAATTTATTGCCAAAGGAAAATTACAAAGATGCTATGTAAAATCTCATCAAATTTAGTTTAGCCAAAAGTTCTTAAGTGGCTCGTTTTCTAATACGTGAATATTGCAAGTTGCTTGTGGAGCAGAAAATATATAGTTTCCAAATTCAATAGTTTGGCTTTACTCTATTCTATATAAGGATGTATATATTTATTCAGGAACTTTTACTACTTGCCCATATTTGCTTTACTTTATTTAATTTGCACAGCGCCATAGTGAATATTTATTTTTGCCTTGTATTTCATTTCGTTGAGTGAAAATTATTAATTTTTACACATGGCTCACAGCAGCACATCAAATTTAGCACAATGTGCACAGTCATAAACTTAGGCAAATAATGCCCCAAACCCAAACCCGAGCCCAAAAAAAAAAATATAAATCGAAAGTAAATTGCAGTGTGTAAACGTCTACGGCAGCTTTTCAGCTTTTGCCAACTCCATTTGCCATCAGCATCAAGCCAAAGCATCATGATTATCGTCATGCTCAGCTCAGCAGAGAGGAATCAGGCAACAGCATCAGCATCAGCATTCGCATTTAGCCAGGCATTATAATTATGTTAAGAAGTGTATGCGCTTTTTACACAAAAATAAAAAAAAACGAATAATAAAAATAAAACTCAACACAAAAATTTATACCGAGTTTACCTTTTTGTTCCAGTGGCTGGGCCTGTTTATGACAGCAGACACACACCTTGCTGTATGTGTGTGTGTGTGTGTGTGTGTGTGTTTGCGTGTATGTGTGTATATGTACTCAACAAGCAACACTTGCAAGTTTTACGATTTTCAAATGATGTACGTACAAATTCATAGAATTTTATATTTTACAGCGCCCAAAAGTATGCAGCAGCCCAGTACAAAGCAGTGTGTGCCAGCACGTGTGTGTGTGGGTGTGAGTGTGTGTGTGTGTGTAACAGTTTTTAGTTGCTTAGCGTGCGTTGCATGTGTGTGCGTGCTTGTGTTTGTAATTTTTCATTATTTGCCACACGCTCAGCGCGCAGTTTCCGCGTCGCATTCATCATATTTTTCCGTTGAAACTTTAGCCTGCCCATTGGGGCAAGTAAACACAAATATAGTTAGACGTTAGTTCATATATCATGTGGCACAGTGTTTAATGCAAATTTGTTTTCGCCCGCATGATAAATTGGCAATGTTACTTTGCATTTGGCATCTGCATTTTTAGATTATTGCCCAACACAAAAACAATATAAAACAGAAAATTCCATCAAGCAACATGACAAGCTCATTATAATCGGAATGTGGAATGTGGAATGTTTGGCGAGAAAGCCCAGAAACTTTTTAATTTAGTTTGGAAAAGAAAATAATAGACCGGAATCATCATCAAGCAACAGCAGCAGGACCAGCAGCAGGTGTGTTTGTGTGCGTTGGGATACCAAATGTATGCATGTGATTTGGCAAAAAGTTTTTGTTGCCTACTTTTGTGCGCACTCACTCACACTAAATGCAAATTTTGTAATTTGATTTTGTGCTTGCGTTGCTACCTTTTTCGTTGTTGTCGTTTCCTCGTTACCTTTTCTTTAAGCACCCTGCAGCAATCAAATTAGTGCTATAGGGTATGATATAGTTAGGCAATCGTAATGATTAACTTCTCAGCCTATGCCTTAGATTATATATAAAATAATTTATGAAAACTCTGGAAAATCATCGAGAAGGAAGACAAAAAAAAATGAGATTCTGTCAACTTGCAGGCAACAAACAATATACCCTATGTACATTTTCTACAAGCAAAAAAAAATGTTTTTGATTTGTTCAGCAGACCCTCTTCGGCATTCTTACAACCGCAAAAATTAATCAAGCAAAAAAACATATTTTTACGCAACAGCGCCTTAGAACGCAATACTCGAAATACCTCTTTGGAAATTGTTCTAAATTGAATTTATGCATTTTCTTTTCGCGCATACCTAATCACATTTTCTTATGCTGCGCCCCTAAGGCGAGCAAAACAGCAGGCACTTATTGAATTTTATAAGGCCATAAAAGAAGTCTGTTCAATTTCATAAATTGGACAACAATTGCCCCTACAGATATGAGGGCGCGAAGGAAATCGGTCCAGCTTATTGGCCCTAATTACCGTTAAGTTGATGCGGCTAATGGGGCTTGAAAATCGAAGAGCTGCACTAATTTGGCTGACTTCGTTAGTTTTCATTAGTCTACTAATGAAATGAGGCAAAACTAAGTAAGCCTGAGGCTTATCGACACGCGCACGCAATCGAATTGATTTGGAATGCCAACCAAGTATTGTTTGAGTCGTAGCAGGTTTAGAAAAAGTTACCTGTAGTTCAGTGTACAACTTAAATAACTTTTGGCTGCCTTCCGAAAAATAATAGTCATAAAATTCAATATACTGGTTAAGGAAAATTGAAATAAAACTTAAAAACAAAATACGTAAAAGAGAATAAATTAAATCGTTCATAAAAGATCAACAGGAAAACAAAAGTTTCTATCTTTGTGCATTTTTCGGCAACTATAGTGTTTGGTTTGATGTCCATACAGAATCTCAACTCGCGCGATCCATTCGCAGATGCCATTAGAGGACCAGATGATGATATACAGGACGGCCTCGTCCATATACGAATCCAGCAGCGCAACGGGCGCAAGACCTTAACCACCATTCAGGGATTGTCGGCTGAATACGATCTCAAGAAGATCGTTCGCTCCTGCAAAAAGGAATTTGCATGCAACGGCACTGTCATCGAGCATCCCGAATACGGTGAGGTTTTGCAATTACAGGGTGATCAGCGCGAGAACATTTGCCAGTGGCTAACTAAAGCTGGCCTGGCCAAAGCCGATCGCCTCAAGGTACATGGATTCTGAGCACAGGGCAGGCATAAGCGGCCAATCAAAGCCGATCAATGAGATTATGGCAACAAAAATACTAGCTTAAGCAATTGTTTCAAAATAAGTTTAATAATGCACAGCTTCTAGTTACTTATCACTTATTAAAATTAGTTTCCAATTTTAGCAGTATTTAAATATGACAAGAATTGCATTGATGTCTTTTCGACGTTTTTAAAAGCGGCAGCTGTAAAATTTTCGGGACCAAATAGATAAAATGGAAAGGTAAATCAGAGTTTAATTCTATTGCTAGGCTGCAACTAAGTATTTTCATACACTTGATTAAATATTCAATTATATTCAATTCAATTTAGTGCACATTTAAAGTGTAAGAGGAGAACGCGCGAATAAAATCTAGTTTGAAACGCGGTTTTTAGCATTGACAGCAACTTGAAGCATTGATTGATGATTTTCACGTTGATAAATTTACTCTTAAAAAAAAGTTGCAGAAGTGTAACTGAAAAAGTTTCACAGTCCTATCTTGAAATCTATTCATTTTGGGATTCACTTCCTATTGCCACTACACCTAAATGACCCCTTGAAAGCATCTTAGTTATAATGATATTGTTTGATTAACTTTTAATTGCCTCAATATAATTAAAAATGTTCTTGTACTCACCTTTGCTAATGGTTACAGAAGCCTGCAAGAGTTGAAGAAAATTATTATTTAATTATGAAATAATTAATTGCACATGGGAAGACTTGAGCTAACTTTAATGAGAGCCACATTTACGCACTCAGAAGCATTCATGAACACACTTATGAAGATGCTCGAGTACGCACATTCATGGTCACTTTGTTTATGGCAAACCCAAAGTCAAAGCCAAGAGTGACACTTGGCCAACTTTTAGTTAACCAAGTCACATTTCTATGAATAAGCGTAACAAAATACCCACGCCCACCTTTCAACCTCCTCTTTTGCCTTGGCTGTGCATCTGAAATGTTGCCTTGAATGCAGATAGAAGCAGATAGGAGACAAGTAAGCTAGCTAAAGGGACAGCAAATATTTAAAGTGTCAAAAGGCCAGTTGAACAAGCTATGAAAAATCATAAATTTCCATGAGAGAAAAAAATGTCCATCACGTGATAAAAATAAAGTGAAAATATGAAAAAATATGTTTGCAACATTTTTCTGGGTTCTTTTGTGGATGCCATTTTGGCTCTGTAAAATAAATTTGTTTTGTGGTTGCCATTCATCATGGCCAACTACTGAAATTAGCACAGCCAACGTCGGTTTCTGTTAGTCTTTTGTTATTAGCGGGGGCGTGACACCAAAAAGGGGGCGTGGCTAGGCAAATAGCTACCGTCAACGGAGTGACAGTTAAAGTAAATACCCAAAAGGCTGACGAACCTTTTAGCTTCCATGACATTGGGGCGTGTGGGCGTGTCAGCTCAAGGATTTACAAGCTTATTTGTTAGCTTAGAGCTAAGTAATGTTTTAAGAGTCAGTGTGAAAAATTCGCAAATTGTAATTGCATTCGAATGCAAAAAATATTTCATTAAAAATTATATAGCTGAGATGCAGAAACTATGATGAAGATGAGGCCAAAGATGAGACATTAAGCACCTCCTTTGGACGCCGCTTGTTGGGGGTGGCTTTGCTTGCAAAATTAAATTATGCAGCAATTTCTTGGAGGCCTGCAGTCTGCCCAGACAGGCAGACTAAAATCATGCCAAGCTGTGCTTACTGCTTTACCAGCACTGAGTTAATCAGTTTTGCCAGCTTGTTCTTGAGTGCCAACATAAGCAGCAGCAGCAGCAGCAGGATGCAAGCAGCAGGCAACGAAAAAATTTCCTCTATACCCGTTCTTAAGATGAATGCCAGCCAATTTCATGCACTGCAATCATTTACAAAAAGTTTCAGCTGCTGCTCTTGTTTGCTAGTTAGACACGTTCTTGCCACACCGTTTTCAGGTGAGGCCAGCTTCTGTTGCACCTTACAATGTGTACAAAAGTTGCAAGAAACTGCGTTTAAAGAGCTTGTGGAAGCACTGTGTGGGAAATGCCACGTGTAACAACACTAACAGATTAAACGGGCTAGAAACGAAGACTATTGCTGTTATGCAATTAAGTCAAGTCAGATTTTACAAGCAAGCGAAATTCCAAATTGTGCTAATGAAGACTACGCTTAAGTGGAATGGCTTAATTTTGTGCGTCAATGTTATTGCAATATGATTATAATTTGGCTGAGAAATATCTCTGAATAAAACAAACAATTTCAGATTATTTTATAGACATCCTATCAGCTAAAGTTGAAAGTAGCTTAAGATATTGACTAGTTTGCAAAGATAAGTGAACAGACAGAGAGTCAGCTATTAATGCAGCACTAAACAATAATTAAATTAATCAAGACTCTTTAATAAACATGTATTCCATATTCTGGAGATTATTGGGGATAAGCTTTTAGTGTTCATCATAAAATACATTTGTTTTCGTATTATTTATGCACTCTTGATTCGAATGCTGATTAAAAAACTTCTACATTTAATCAAAGTCTGTGCCAACATATAACTTTAACTAAACAATTTGTAATACGGATAAAATACGTTAAAATCAAGACTTGCTGCTTGAAATATTATACAATAAATCACTTACAAATGCTGGAATTTAAATAAATTTATTCCGCAACAAATTCATAAAACGACAAAAGAGAATAATAAATTTGTTACCTAATTTATCATCCTGTTGCAATGCAATTTTTTATACGACTTACAACTCAATTGCCTTTGGCAGCGCATTGCTCAAAAGTTATTATTTTATTCCCTTCTTTTGTTGTTGCAATTTTTATAAGCACAAAGAAATGGACACATAACAGGAATGAGATTCTGGGCCAACGAACAAACTACAAAGCTTAACTGTATTTGGAACTGAATTAGAGGCAAAGAACTATCTGACACAATGTGGTAAGGTGCTTATTCAATTTTCGACTATAAATCAATGCCCACTTCAAAGAGTCAAGAATTACGAAACAATTAAATTGTCACATTTAACGGCAGAAGAGCAAACTTGGCCAATGGACAGTTTTCCACAGTGAGTGCGAAAAAAAAAAAAATATATATATATATATGTGTATGTGTGTGTGTGTGTAAAACAAAAACAACGAAGACCAACAAAATCAATGAAGTGCTGTCGGCTGTCCTTTGTTTCACTTTGGCCCCACAGTCCACTTCCGCTTTAGCGGACGTAAAGGAAATGGAAAAAGTGCACAAGTTGAACATAATACGAATAACGTTGGGCAGCGAAATTGAATAGAATTGGTAGCAAATGTTGCTGCCGGCCGTCAAGGCCAAATGGCCAACAAATCGAGCTGAGGACTCAACGTCTGTTTCCATTATTTATGTGCTGCAAATTAAAGCCAGAAGGGAGAAGGGCGCTTGACCAAAAAGGGCGAGTCAGACCAAGTCAAGTGTCAGCATAAATGAAATTTCCCACCGCAAACTTCCGGCATCACATTGTGCAGTCCTGGCTGCTTGTTAACAATGCATCGCACACATACACATACACAGTGAGCAAAAAGGGGGCCAACGCTGACTGAACTTTAAGCGGTTTCACTTTCGCTACCATCGACACACTTCGCTGGCCATAAAGTGCAACAAACGTGAACATTACAAAAGCCAAAGAGCGAGAGCGAGCGAGATAGCTAGAGAGAGAGAGAGGCGGAGAGGGGGAAAAAAGGTTTTGAGCATGTTCATTCTCATGCTCACACAATGCGCATACAATTCAAATGCAACGTCACTTCCGGTTCCGTCAGATACCCTGCACGCAGAACTCGCATTTCCTCAATAACTTACCTGATAGTTTCCTTATATATTTACCTCCCTTGTGCAGAAATAATATCTCTATAGACAATTTCTGCTCAAAAAGCTTAAACTTAAAGTTCATCAACTTCAATTTATGAATTCAAACCAGATTTGCATACGATAATTTCGCTTTCATCGTTCAGGCTTGTGAATAGAAATACGTTACTCGTTTACATCAGTAAAGAAATCGTTTGTCAAAAATCATTCAGTCAGCACAAAATATTTTTAAATATAAGCATATCATATTTTGATCATTAAAAACTCAAATGCCAGAGTATTTTTCTCATTCGGTTCCAAAAGCAATTTTGTGGCCGCACACAAATGAGCCGAATCATTTTAATTTTATACGTTCTTTTGATGCTGTTTTATTTTTTGGCGAATTGTGTAGGTGTGCGAATAGTTAAATCATGCGAAGAGCGGAAGGCGGAAGGCGGAAGGCGGAAGGAGGAAGGAACTGCCGCAGGGTAGATAAAAAATCGAGTGCATTAAAAAAAACAGCAAACAACAAGAACATCAATTTGCACAAAGTTCAAGTGAAGCGTAGAATTCGTTTGAGTTGAACTCGAGGGCGCTTTTTGCGCTTTGCTAACTTTTTTTTAATGAACTTGTTGATTTTGCGTGTGTTTTTTGCGCTTTTTGTTGCAACTTGTTGTTGCTGTTGCTGTTGTTGTTGTACGTTCGTCTGTCAACGCATTTGCTCAAGTGCAACGAATTGTACGAATTCTGCGTGCAATTCAGTTGTGAACTCGAACATTTGGCACTTAATTAACTATTGAACCACAAATGGCATTAATTGCAAAAGTTAATTTAAATTCAATACTATTTTCCTTTTGGCTGCAATCGCTTAAATAATAATTTTTAATTTGAATTTCATATACTTTCACAAACTATTTATAATATTTCGTAATTAATTTCACATATTTTAAGTAGATTGTAACTCATTTATTTGGATTGGATTGTGCTAGATGAATTAATGAAATTGAAACACATTTTGTAAAGCTGATGAAAACCTTAAACAAAATTGTTAATTATTTGGATGAGTTAGGCTAATGAGTTTGATGGACATATAAGCTGAAAGCAGATTCTCTCGCGGGCGGTTTTGCCAGACTGCTCCGATATTCAACGAAAGAAATCTGTTTACCCTTGAACAGAAGTCTGCTTTTTGCAACCACATCAATACCTCAACACGAAAATCCTTTAAAATTCGACACCAGCTACAGCCCCATCTGAAATTAAAAACATTTTCCTTATCACATTGTGTGGCATGCGCTGAGTCAGTCGCCTTTGTTAAAAGCTGTCAGTTAAATATGCAGCCAACTTTTCATCATAAATTTCACAGGAGCGCACAAACATCACTCTGCTGAATTATTAAATGAAATTTAATTAAAACTGTCTAACTAAGTCATCAAAACTGCTGACGACCTTGACTGCCAGCACAGACTAATAAATCAGGTGCGCGTACTAAAGTAACTCATATCTCAGCAAGAGGGGCTACTCCAAGCTGCGGGGCTGCAATCCAATCCGTTAACTTGTAAAGTTGGTAACAAAAACACATGCTCAACGTGGCGTAAAACTTGCGAACATTCCAAACACCAACCAAATACGAGAAACCAAAAACAAAATGCAGCAATTAATGTCATCAGTTACTGCAAATATGGCAGCAGCCGGTTAAACAATGGCCTGAGGTGGTTAACAATGACAGATAGTGTTGCAGGTTGCAAGCTGCTTCAACGGTCACTCACACTTCTGCATCTGTGTTTGGTTGGTATATCTATGTGTTCCGGCTGCGGGTGATTGTTGTCCGTATTTACATGTTGTTTGTCACGCTCTCAGCCGCTGGACGTGATAATAAATAAACAGCGACAAACAGCAACCCAACAGCAACCAGCAGCAGCAGCAACAACAACAACAGTTTACAAGGTAAATGCAACAACATAACTTTCCAGTCTCTTTTGACTAATTGACATAGAAATGGTGCAGCAGCAGCCGCAGCCGCAGCAGCAGCAGTTGTTGCAACTATGCGAAACAAGCGTGCAAACAGTGAATGAAGATATGCCACAATCTGGCAAATTGGAGTGCTTCAGTATTCCCAGGGGACATGCCAAGTTAAATACAACTGAGACCAATGAATGTATACAGTTAGCCAGGATATTCATTCTGAAATTGCGCGGCTTGCGGCTTGAGTGCTAGGTTCAAATTTACAACTGTGTTTTTTTTCTTAAATAAGAACAAATGTAGTTTAGCCTGATTAAAATGAAATTAACTCAAGAGATCGATAGTAATCATTATAGTTAACAGCTAACAGACTTTCAACAATTCTTGGAATTATCCCAACGACAACATTAAAAAGTTCGTAATTGGATTTACTGAGAAAAGCAATTAAAAACAAGACAAAGTGTTTTTCGCGGGCACTTCAAAAACTAAATACCCTACCAGATAGGAATCAGACTGCTAAAATGTATAGAAAAATATTAATTAAAAAAAGACCGACCGATGGATCCCATTGTTAATTATTTGTCCAAATATTAGATAAAATAAAATACTTGATTAACACGATGATATTATGAGGGTATCAGAAAACCATTACAAAGTTATTAACCTTATGTCATGGTTGACACCTGAGAAATGAAACTTTTTCCTTAGCTCTACTTATGACTGGGATTGATGGCATTTTTCACAAGTAATTCGAGCATTTTCTGCTGATTAAGTGAATGCATAAGCGAGTTACTAATTTGATTCTTATGCAGTTAGCAATGTAAACAAACTAAAGCATAGTAAAAAGCTGATACAAACCATATAGTTTTGAAATATTTGAGCTGACAATAAAGTTCAACAAAAACCCAACGTGCGACCTAAGTAGAAAAGTGAGATTCCCCGGATAAATAGCAGTTACGTTGTTTGTCAATTACGAATGTGAGTTTTGTGGAAATACGTGTGCGGTGTGCGTCCGCAAACCGTAAATGACCGAAAATTGTGTCACATTTCGTAGAAAATGCGAGAGGGCTCTCTGCACTAATTAAGTTAAAACCTTAGCATTTACCTTGTGAGGACACTCGGTATGTTAATAGCAAACTCTTGTTGCCCAAGGCTGTGTGCGGCACATAAAAATCTCATATGTCAACTGCAGGCTGTTTTGCCAGCACTCACGCTCTCGTTTTCTCTCATTAAGCTCTTAACCTCGTTTGAAATATACACACATTCACACACACACACACACACGCACACAGAGACACACACAAATAGAGTGTAGAAGGCAGGCAGACAGGAAGGATATACTGCTTGCGAGCGCTTTATTACCAATGTCGACAGGCTTTGGCGTCTCTTTTTGTTTTCTGCAGCAAGTTCAATGAGTTTTCCCATCACACATACACTTGAACACTCTGCTTTTGTGCCAGCTTCAAGCTTCAACTTGTTGGGAATTATGAATGTGTTGCAATTGCGAAATTCTTTGCTGCTTTTTTTCGTTTCAATTTCTTTAACTGCCTTTTGCCGGGCTCCTTTACATTTCCTTGACTTGAATGAATGAAATCAAATTAATTAAGCAGCAGCACATATCCACACAAATACCCACCCATTCACTTATATATATTTGTACAGTGGAAGCCAACGCCAGGATTCACGCCCGTTTCCTTATGCACATGCGTGAAACATTCTTTTCATAATTTATTTTGCTTGCTTCTTGCGCCTCGTTACGTCTTTGCCATTCATTTTATCTGGCCCCTTTTTATCATTATCAACTTCATCAGTTTGGCAGGCAAGCAGCCAGCAAGCCAGCCAGGCTTACAAGCAGGCAGGCTGGCAGCCAAGTCCTTGCTAGTCCTTCTTCCTCTGCTGCTATTGCTGTTGCTGCTGCTGCACTGTAGTTTATTTCTTGTGGCATACTTATGTGCATATGTCTCCTGGTGTTATGTATAGGCGCACTCATAATTTGATTTCCCATACACAACTTTGATTAACGATATCGTCACAAACACACACACAAACACAAAACACACACACAAAACACACACACACACACACACACACACACTGGCAAAATTGGTTGCCTGCAGCTGTTTTTGTTTTGTTGTTGTTGTGCTTTGCTGTATTGAATTTCATTTCAGGAGTATTTATTCATTGGGACTGCTTTTGGCCTAAAGCTATGGTCAGCAGATTGTTGAACAACCTTTGCATTCTTTTGGCCATTCATATAGCATAAACAAGAAACACAAAAATACACATACATCCTACGGCATTTATTTTGAAACCTTATAAACTAATGCCAACTATTAATAAATCAATAACAGCAATGGTCCATTTGTAATGGTGCTTTACGCAAATATTTGCACACTCCATTGCTCAAAGTTAGCACAAAAACTTTTTCCTAATCCACCAATTTAAATTAATTTTTGAACAAACTCTAATTTTCTTTCTATACCTCATATTTTAAATAAATTTATTCAAAATAAGGATTTGCAACTCATTTGATTTTATTGGTGGCTCTATCTAAGTCCACAAAAATTGAGTTCCAAATTTAATTTAATGACATGTTTTTAAAAAGTTCCAATCAATGTCAATGGGATTGTTAGGAGTTAAACTTACCTTTGATTGAGTTTATATTGGCCACAAGCTATTTGGTATGTAAAATTCTGTAACGACAAGAATTGGGATTAAAAATGAATTAATTATGTTAGATTAAGAATTAGCTGTTGACGAAAACTTAATCATAAAAAACTTGTACAGCTAATTAAACAAGCAGCAATTCAATTAACTAGGGAGCACGGCCCAAGATTGTGTGTGTCACCAGTGTGCACAGGTGTGCTAATAAGGAGCAAGAC
Organism: Drosophila macrothrix; assembly: GCA_035042055.1. Lineage (NCBI taxonomy): Eukaryota > Metazoa > Arthropoda > Insecta > Diptera > Drosophilidae > Drosophila > Drosophila macrothrix. Next base: position 6,214,747 of record JAWNLX010000124.1, on the reverse strand, counting down.
ACACACACACACACACACACATACACACGGAGAAACAGACACACAACCACATTTATATATATATACACAGAGAGATACGGAGCTAAGCCACAAAATCAGAAATGTTAATTAAAATCACTGAGCGTTGAGCATATTAAACAGCCAGAAAATCAGTTGGGAATGAAATCCCTTAGCCACATCCAAGGAATGAGGCCAAGGAGAAGATTAATGTGTTCCCTTACACCGTGTTTACAGTTATACAGAAGAAAAGTAAATTAATTTGGGTCTAAATTATGACACTGTCAGCTGAGTTCAGCAAGAGAGACAAGTATTTTGTTACTTTCTTAAATAAAAATTTAATTGGGTTTGGTAGCTGCTGACGTTCGGTTAGAAGGGAGGAAGCAAGATTAGAGCCCCGTTCTTTTGACCACAAAGTGAGGTAGAGTGCCGAAGCATTTGTAGCTTTGAATGAATATATGCATGAATAATATTTAGCAAAAGAAAAGAAAACTTTATTTAATGGAAGAGTAAAAGTTTGTATTGTGAATGTTGCTCCCAAGCAACATTTTATCTAACTATTGAAACTCATTTGGATGAATTAAAAGAAACGCATGAGTGAGCCAGTTTATCTCTATGGAATATAATAATACGATCAAATACTATAAGGCTCATAATACGCTCTATATACTGTATTCAAACTATTATGTAGAAGATTACTTTTCTTCATTTCTTCTTTAAATTACAAATATAGTTTGCAAGCAAAGCGATTCTCATATTGCCGGCATTTAGCTTTTTAAATAAAATTGTCCAGGATATATAGCGGAAGGAATTTTAAAATTGATGAGCCAAGCGGAGCGTATAACTCGGGTTTGTAACCTGTAAAAAATTCGTTAAATTACCTTACGCTCCAACTAAATCTAAGAGCAAATAATTTCCGTCAGCAATTTTTAAATATTTTTATAACATTTGTTTTTGTTTATTCTGTTTAAAAACAAATTGAAAGTTGCCGCAGTAAAAATTGAATTTCTGGAGCTGCCACAGCTGCTCATTTATCCAGCGGCAACAATAGTAAATAAGTCGAGAACTGCATAACAAAAAACAGGCAACAACACAACGCACTTAAAAGCGTAATGGACGAAGCGGAAATACTGAATTCCGATCAGGAAGCCAGGGGTCAGGAAATCAACTGAAAAAGTGCGAACAAAAAATCGCAAGAAACGGAGAAAGAACCACAGAAATAATAAACTGAAAAAAAAAATATATATATTTATATATATATATGTATAAATACGATAAAACACTATGCTGGCTATAAAATGCATAACAAAGCGAATGCATTGGCTAAATTATGCGTGATTTTTTGTTGGGGCCATTGTGATCAACAGTTTTGGGTTATGGCAACTTGCATAAGTTATAATTTAATAAATTTCTATAAAGTTATCACTAACGGCTTAAGGATATTATCCTGAACAATTAATGATGCGTCACCATCGAGCACTTTCAATCGCTTTAAATGTTTCAGCATTCTGTGAAGGACCAACTTTTGCTTTTAGTCGCACATTTGTTGAATGTGCTTTAAAAATGGCTATGCGAGCGGTTTACCGTTGGGTGGGTGGATTAGAGGCGGGAAAGTCTTTGGTCACGTGGTCTCTCCATAACACAATTAGCAACAACAAGTTGCATTAAAGCGGCTTCTAACTTTCATTAAAAACCACTTAACCCATGCCATGAGAGTGAGTGTGAGAGGCTGTAAGCCAACCCTTCTAATACTTGACCCACCCACTTGACCCACATGACCCACTGCAGCCAACAAAAGCAGCAATGTGGCTCATGGAAGCTGCCACAGCTGAAGTTGGCTAGTTGAGAAAAAGCAGGGGGCGGCGGCGGCTTAGTAAGCTTAGTGTAGGCGTGTCTGTTGCGTGTGTATGTTGTTTTGTGTATGTGTGTGTGTGTGTGTGGTTTGCATCAGCACATCGTTAGTCAAATTTTTTATATGGCAAAGTTTTGGGCAAACATCAAGAAAGACAAAAAAAAAAATATATATATATATATATATATATATATATATGTATTCATTTTTTAATTAAATAAAAGAGCATTGTGTGGTTTATGTTAAAAGTGTTGCATACTTATGTGGGCAGAAGATTACGTAAGCAGAGCATTTCATTAAACAAGTTCTTTAAATAACTCTAAATAACCTTTCTTCTTAAATGTGAATAGCTCTAATCGATAAGATTTGTTTGGTATAGAATTTATGGCTTGTAATCAGCCGAAATAGCTTAAAATATGTAAATATAATATTATTTATATGTGTGCATTTTAAAGGCAATCTAAAGAGTTCCTTCGACTGGTTACAGGACCAATATTTCTACATATGCCGTAGACAAATTGATTTTGATCGGGTCGCATGGGCTTATTTCGATTTCGTTACGATTCTTGTTTTCCTTTAATTTTTCCTTGCGCAAACAAACAAAACTGGGTAAAAAGCGGCTAAAGTTGTGAAATGGCTACACACAAAAATAAAACTTACGGAGGATAGAGGGGTTCATTCGAGAGTGGCATATTAGCTGCGGGGCACTGCAGGGAAACTGAAAAACTTTGCCGCTACTTTCTTGCTATGTTTTCTTCTTTTTCTTTTTTTGCTTTTGGTTTGACTGTTTCCTTTTAATGCCAAAGCGTGAAAACAAAACTTTTTTCTTGGTGCTTGCCATATTTAAACGGCGACACTAATGGCCCGAAATTGAAATGGAATATTTGTATTTGCGAAAATATTTTGCCAACGCAGAATTGTAAAGAACAGAGAAAACTTTATAGAATGGGCGCTCTATGAATCAGCATCATACTTGTATTTGCCAAGAAACTGAAATCGACTTTTGATCTGTGTTGAAGCTGAAATTAAATATCAATTTGCTACCAGTAAACTTGTTTAGAAATTCGCGAATCTGTATAATAAATATATAATATTGAATCAGAAAACAATTTTTGTTTACTATTTGCCGATGCTTTAATACTGATTTAAAAAGCATCAATTGATTTTTATATCTATTGCGCAAAGCTTTAATATTTTTATTTTAAATGTTGTTATTTTTTCTGAAACAAATTAATCAATACGCAATAGAATAAACTATATTCTCAATATCATTTTCATTTACCGATGCTTATACAAATACAAATATTTGTTTATCTTTGTCTGCACTTTGTAAATAAAAATTACTAAAATAAATACATTTATTATTATTTGGTCACTAATAATAATGTAGTTCAACTAACAAAAGTTCGCCATTAGGCTCAATGAATTTAAAAAAAAAAACAAGAATTGGAATTTGTTTGTGCGACCCAAATAGAATTCATTCCAATTCAATGCAGTACAATATTTCCGCAAATGAACAAACAAACAAACAAACAAACAATTCAACTAGCATCCAGTGCAATAACAATAACATTTCGTGCATTTCGGCGAATTTCTGGCAAATTATGCAGACTGCAAATGGGGAGGTGCCCGAATGCTGATGCTAGTATCATGATTAAAATTACTAATTGAAATGCTCTGACACTGGCGCGGAAATGAAACTGAAAGTGAATTCACGTTTTTGTTGTGTGATAGTGATAGTTGTATAATTAAACAATGACATCAAGATTTGAAATAAATGAATGGACTTTTAAACTTTGTCCACATAAAAATGTTTGTAGAGTTGAAAATTCTCTGCATTTCCAGTAAAGCGATGCTATGCAGATTTGGGCCAAAGCGTTGCCAATTGTTAGGAGCCAAAAATATTTTTGGGAAAATATTGAGGTCACCATTGCATTAGAAAGTGCTAAAGTGCGTGTGTGTGCGTGTGTGAGTGAGAGGAGAAAGAGAAAGAGAGAGAGAGAATGAGTTTAAGTGTGTAAATGTCATAAATATTGCTGCAAAGTTTTGCCCTCAACTGATTGCAAAATGCCCAAGTACGGTAAACAAAGTTTTGTGGCTATCGGCACTGGCAATCGATAGTTTGGCAGGCAGCCGCCACAGACAAGCACTGAGACTGACCGGAGATAGCCAAAATGGTCAGCCAAGCGGACAGACAACCAGACAGCTAGCCAAGTTGGCCCGATGCGTTTAGACACATTCGATATTACGATATGCACAGCCAGCACCCGCACATATTGCCAAGTTCAGTTCCCTGGCAAGGCTATACGGGAAGTACAAATATTTGGCTCGCATAACGTTTTTGCATTAATTGAATTTGTTCGCTGGCAGCCGCCTCTAGTTTCTACTTGACAATTTAGCACTTGCGGTTCTTGTGGTCAACACTGGCAACAATTTTGCAATCGTATGCCAAAAACATTTCATACAAATTAAAATCAAAGCACTTGCCAACTGCGAAGATTTACTGGAAAGGTATGACAAGTGCTTATGAGATATAAAAATATCTTATACATATTTTACTAATTGCTTGAAATGCAACAAAAAACTGCAAGTGAAATATAAAAATAAAAATATAAAGAAATATTTTGATGGCAAACAAAAACAGTTGATTATATTTTGACATATATATTTAAATAACAATTTAACCAAATTGCTGTAAAAATATATAGAAGATAAACTTTTTACTGAGTAATAACTAAATGATATTAAAAGTGCCCAGCAGATTAAATACAGGCAATTTGAAAATGATACAAATTTAAAGAACATTGCTGTAACTTTAACTTGCCTCTCATAATTCTTGGCACAATTTTCGTTAGACATAAAAAATTAACAGTATAAAAAAAATACCTTAAGCAAGGATACGGTTGCAAAGAATGCCTTTTTGCATTTTTAACACCACCAAAAATGTATCCACAGGTTCATGTAAATATATACATATATATATATATATTTATATACATATGTAAATGTGTGTATCCAGTACAATGCATGCTTGCAGTTTGCGATGCGGTCAGGCAGGGAGTCCTTTTCTCGGTGCGTACAGTTCTTGGCTCATTGCTTGGCTATGTAAGTGCTGCTGGCTCGTTTTGTGGTCAGTTGCATTGACTCTGCATAATGTGCACGATGCTTGCAGCATCCAGTGCAGGAATTCTGGACAGGACCCCCAATCCGCCCACCACTTTGTATGTTAAATTTAATGCATATATATGGGTGGTTTCAGCGTCTTGGTTGTTGTGCAGGCAACTTGAGCGAAGTTCTGGCGAGAACTCAACTGCTTCTCGCGACTGGTAAGTGCATTGGAGAGTCCCTTATGCGGCTGCTGCTCCTTGCAGTCCTTAATTGTAAAGATGTGTTAATGTATTCCCCTTATGCAAGTGAACATTTTATTCTGCCACGTTAAAATATGGAAAATGTCATCCACGTGAAATGCTCGACCAAATTGACAGCAAACGCAGACCGTGGAAGCCAGTCGAGCAGGCGTTTTGGGGGCGTGGTTTGTCGGTGACCAGGGGCACTGTCTCAGGCTCATGACACCGAACACGTTTTAACGAGTAGCCTCCGACCGAGACTGTGGCTCATAACTTATGCACATAGATAAGCGACAACGATATCTACTTCGTCCTTCGTCCTGTCTCCTGGTGTTGCTGTTGCTATTGCAATTGCTGTTGTGGTTACTGTTCTTTTAGTTGTAAGCGCTTATGGTGTTGGAGTTGGCCTAGTTGAGGCTGGGTTGTGTTGGGGTTTGTGTTTTGTGTTTGGCATGCTGCCGGCTATTTGAGGCAATTATGAAATTTTAATTATTTTCCACTGAAATAATTTAAAGGCATATTAAAGCTTATAAAGCTTAAGTCGTAAGAATCGGTTACGATTATAGATTGTGCAGTTTACGCTTAATTAAAACTTTCGAAAATTTGTTAAATTAAGCGACTTTAATTACCATTTGATGAAGAAAACCATAAGGACATTTATTGTTTTTAGTTGCTTCAAGCGGAAATATTTGTGTATATTCCAATTATAGTTTAACTTTGTACTAAATAACTGTTATTTACTTATTGTGGTATTTATTTTGTGTTATAGTTCAGTCTCTCTCTCTCTCTTTCACTCATTTCACTCAGCTTACATTTCTCATGAGGCCTTCAAGCGATGTTCGCTATATATTATGAACATTTAAATCGACGGACGATTTTATTTTGGCTTTGTTAATGTTAAAGTCATATGCATATTTCATTACATGACTTCTTTTCAACCGACGCTGTAATAAAACGAAAGCAAAGCAAAATGTGCACATCAACTTCATTGATATTCCTTACATTTGTTTGTGACTTAATCGCCTTTTAAATAATAACAATTGCGAAGTCGTTGCTTCGCAGACAGGAGCTTTTATATATATTAAAAGCAACCCACAATGACATCGCACCACTGTTTGTAATTATTTTCTTGATGTCGTATTGCCACTCAATGCACAAGCCATTAATTATGAAAATATTGGCCAAACACTTTCCGGTCCAAAAGCAGCAACCAAACAGAGGCGATGCGTTCGTTGGCCAACGGCGAAGGATACGTTCAAGTATCCTTGAGAGCTCTTACCCCGGCCACTTGTATTAAATTTAAAGTATTTATTTACAGCAATATTTTCACTACACTTTGGCCAAATTGTATTTCGCTTGTATTGTGTGTGGCCAACATTTCACAAACATACACACACACACATTTTTTTTCGGCATTGTATGAAATGTATTGTGTTTTTGAGTAGAGTTTTCGTTGCATTTGGTTTGGTTTTCACAGTCGCTTCTTCACCTGCTGCTGTGGCTGCCACTTTTTAAGCTTCTCTCTATCTCTCTTTCTCTTTCTATGAATTCCTTTCTGTATTTGTGCCTCTCTCTTCCACGCTCTGTTTCCCTTTTGTTGACTTTCCTTTTTTTCTGCTTCCTGTGCGTTATTTAAAATCCCTTTGATAGGGGCGTACAAGACCAAAAAGCTTGCTTGATCCTCTGTATTATGTGGATATTCAAGGAACTCTGAGTATTCTTATTGTTGATTTAACTAGAAAATAACATCGGTTATTCAATGCACACAGCATAACTGAAATTTTAAAAATATGTCAATCTCTGCAAAGAATTTTCCTATCTTTCGCTCTTCGTCGCTATGACTGGGTAAATTACCTCCAAACACCGATAGAATCCTTATTACACTAGACTTTATGTTTGTAGTTATATAAAGCTAATGGTAAAGTCAATTTCGCTTCGTTCTTGCGCCAAGTAAATATTTCTGTTCCCCTTACACCGACTCGTTACTTCTCTCCACTTTTGCTTAATCGCTTTTCTCCTAATTATTCCTTCTATTAGCCCTTTCGAGTAACTTATAATTATAATTCAGAGTCCTCTATTTCTTTCATTAAGAACTCAATTTTAAACGTCTTTACTACTTCGTACTAACTATTTTATTTTGGTCTGATTGGCTTACAAATTTTATAAATCAAATAAATATTTATTATTATTTTTTAATTTAAATATTACGCTTTATTTTTAATTTAATTTATTTTATTTGACATTAAATAGGTTAACTATTTGTCCGACAACATGTATTTCCCAGTTGGTCATAAGCAGCACAATATTTTTGCACAAAAATTTAGGACACGCACCAACGAGCCTGCCACAAAGGTATTGCCACGCTGGCACAGCACAGTTGCAAAAGCGCGCCAAAAAAGGGCAAAATTAAATTCACTTGCTTAAAATTAGTGAAGCTTGTCGTAAATGTGGCCCAGACAGCCGTGTGGCCGTAACTGATTTGGCTTTTATGGCAACCAAAACACGTAGTGCGCCCGGGGGCGGCCAAAAGGGGTTAGCCAAACACTCTCAGTACCTCCCACAGTCCCTCTCGAGACTCTCTTGAGCCGCCCTCCTCCTTTTGGCGATTTAAATATAGGCAGCTAGCACCAAAATAGGCGCCAAATTCTCTGAAACGTGCGTGCAATTATTCAAAGTGCAAAGTCGTGCAACTTTGCCTATTTTGTGGGCAGGTTTCCTTTTTCCTAACAAAATTGCTCATAATTTCAAGGAAGACAACTTTGTTAACTTTTCGCCGAACATTTTCTTTTCTTCTACAGCCAGTCGTTTAATTTATTGACGTAATTTGCCTTTGGCTGATGCTGCATATTAATTTGGCATAAACGCCGCCGCAGCCATCAACAAATTACACCAAAGATTATATGTTGCCGCATGTGGAGACATTTAACAACAATGAGCTTGCTGTTGTTTGTTGTTTGGGTGGATGTGTGCTGGATATGCTGGGCATGTCAGTGTGTCGTGTAGAATCATCAGCAAATTACCCTAATCAAATTCCCATTGCGCATATTTTAAGTTAATGAGTTCGTGCTTTAGATTATATAGGATATATGCACTGAAATTTCAATCATTTTTCTTTGCTGCAATCTTATTGCTATTCCAATAAAAGGACTTTCAAATTATTATTTTTAATAAGAAAAACAAAATTTGCCAGGCATATATTTAGTAATTTATTATTATTTTTATGTAGCTTATTTGATTTGCTAGCTTTACAGCTGATTTACGTTTGCTGGAAGAGTTTGATATGTTGAATTTGGTCTGTGATCTTGGAGACGATATGGAGATCTTGTCCTGTTGCACCTGTTACTCACCAATCTTCAACTTGCCATAGGAGTATGTAGCTCTCCTCTGCTGCAGCTTCAGATGCTGCTGCTACTGTTATCACCAATCATTATCAGTGTTGCACTTCCTTGGAATTCTAATTGTGATATGTGGCTTAATTTTTAAATAGTCAGAAACGTGCTTTTTTTAGGGAACTCGAATATGTTCAAAGAAATCCAGTGATTGCATTGTTTGTGGTGCTTAAGCGGAATGAAGCTACATGGAAATGTTTAATTAGATTGGTAATTAATTGGAAAACAAGCAGCCAGAAAGAAAAAATAAAGAAAGCTGCGCTTCAGCATGTCGAAAAATTACGCTGAAAAGGGGAAATTTAATTTACGATGACTTTAAGTTGAAAAAGTTGTTTGCCATCACAATGCCAACCAAAGATTACAAAAGCTGTGCACAACTTTGCAGTTCACAGCTACTAAGAAATTAATCAAGCAACAGCGTTAAAGAAAAATACTTCAGTCGCACATGGTTTCGGACAGCGACTAAAGATTAGTTAGCCCAGCAGTTTGGGAAACTTGCAAAGGAATAAAACTAAATATAGACTTAAGCATATAAAAGTCTTAACAAGACATAAATGGACAATGCAGTCATCTCGGGAAAAATAAAATAAATATATAAGCAACGATAGCGCAAAACTCTTGGAAAGCATAGTTCAAAAGTTCTGTTCAAACACCTCAAAAGTGTATGTGTGTGTGTGTGTGTGTGTGTGTGTGTGTGTGTGTGTGTTTGTGTGTGTGCGTCTATGGCAAAAAGGGTGAACTTTTGGCTTGTATAAGCTCAAGCTGAACTTTCATTTGTATGAATCGTCGTGTGCCGAGAAAGTTTTGTGCCAGCTTTTAGAGCTACTGCTGCAGCTACGCGCTTGATTTTATTGCTGCAGTAAGTTGCGCTGCAACTGCAGCATCCGGTATTCGCAGATGATTCGAGTACACTTTAAATTCCTCGAATGATGCTTGATGGTTGCAATCAGCAGCCTGCCGGGCAGCCGGGCCAAACAGCCAAACAGTCCGTCCAGCAGTCTCCATAGACTCCGTGGTAGACTTCATTATTTTGATAGCAATTAGCAAATTGAGTTTTATAAATTATAAGTTGTCTGTCTTGCAATTAGACCGAACAGCGTTTGACCCGGCACATGCGGCGTATGCTTGACTTCAATGTGTGCTGCAATTCTTCACTTCGCTTGTGGTAACCCTTTTTTATTACTTTGTTTTTGTGCGCTTAATGACTGACAACACAGAAAAAACACGCTCGCAAATTTTATTTTACGCAGCAGCTGATAAAACACGCGTGGCGAGTCCACAAGAGAGGGGAAAATTGCGAGGGGGTCAGCGTATAACAAAACAAACAATTATTCTTTGTTTTTTATTTATTTATTTAATTTATTATTTTTCGTTAATGTCTGCTGTTGACATAATAGTTTGTGTTGAATTTAAATAAAAATTGTTGTTATTCCTAAATGTATTTTTTTTTTAAGTTTTTAGTTGCAAAGACATCCCGCAATCACTTTTAAAGCCTATTCATTTTATCTTCTTAGCTGTAGTCAATATTTTTTATTGCCATAACTTAGCCAAAGCTGAACCGAGCCAGTCTGGCTTGATTTTCACATTAAAATGTCACCAAAAAGTTCTTGTGGAAAGACTTTAAACAGACGTAACTTTGTCAAACGTGATCTGATTTTCAAAAACCAGTGCTTCCTAATCAGGACTTGACGTCTAGATTTAAACTACATATAAAGTTAAAAAATCGATTCTGGCTAGAAGTTCATATTCAAGTTCCACAAATTTTGTAGTTATTCTGTAAGTAGTGGTAGTAATACAAGTTTATAAGTGTAATTAAGTAAACATTGCACTTGACTTAAGCCATATAATTACTTCAGAATCGTGAGTTTTAAATGATTTAATTACCCGACAAATTTTGACATGTATATCCAAAGTGGTCCTGAGGAGTTTAACAAATAGCAATTAACTTGATAACATTAACTAGCTCTAATAAAACGAATAACCTAATCAGCTTTGTAATTGTTATGAGCCAGAAAGGAAAACATTTTAATGCTGTTGATAAATCCAAGGGCAAAAATTCAACTCAAGTCAAAAACAATTTTGAGAGCAATTTAAGCAAAGCAAATGAAGTGGAAAACACAAAATGTTGTTGCGCTTGATTTGTGTTGTTATTGTTTACACAATTTTCAATGGCAACCGCAACGAAAGAGAGCGACAAAAACAACAACAACAACAGCAACAACAAGAGCAACATCAACATGAACAGAAAGTATTATGATTATGAGCAGAAATATGATACTTTAAGATACAAATTCGCTCCGTTTTATGCCCGGTTATAACTGAGATACAATGTCGATGCCGATGCCGACGTCGATGTCGATGTTACCCCTCTGTCAGCTGAAAAGTTCGGCTCGGCAATGTCATCGATATTGATCCATGTTGACAATTTTTGGCAACGTGCGGAAATAAATAAATATACATGCATATATATGTATATGTATATATGTAGTTGCCTCGATTTCTGCACTCCCCATTTGCGACTTGTGACGTGTGTGTGTGGCATAAAGCCGCTTTGTATTTGGTGTTTTGTTTTCGCTGCTTCTATTTCTTCGTTGTTTTGTTTACGTTTTGTGGGCCATGCACACAGCTTATGTTGTTTTTATTTTTATTGTCGATTGGCGCGATTCCGCCATATCTGTGGCACTGCTGTCTGACAAAAGGCAAATGCGCCCATTTGTCATGTGGACGACGTGCTGAAAGTCGGCAACAAAACGGCAGCAGAAGCTGCTGCTGCCAGTCTGGTTACAGACGGTATTCTTTCATCTCCACAGTTAAAACCCCATCCAGCTGGTGTTCTGGCGGGGTATTGAACTCGTAAATGGCAGCTTAAGTGCAAGAAAGTTGAGCTCTAAGAACGGGGTACTAAACAGTAGTAATAGCTTGGCATCCTTAATTAAATACCTAATACATTTCCAGCTGAGTTTAGTTCACAATAAAGTTAGGGTACTTCATTTTACACCCTTCTAAAGAAGTTACCGCGACGAAGAAGACGATGATTCTGTGTTAAGGTTGCAGGCCACTAAAACATATTTTACATGAATCACCAAAAGTCAGAATGTATTATATGCATATTGCCATTATTATTACTTTTTTTTAATAGTTATTATTATCTATATTTGAATAAAATGCTTTTATGCATTTTAAAATCTTCTGTACTTAAAATATTCACATTTTGTATACTGGTTTAAAAAGTTTTAAAACAAAAATCGTTTTAAACCGCGTTGCTTTCATGGCCTGCATTTAATTAAGAATCGATTTATTAATGTGCTCCTACATATTTAATTACAAGAAAATTGCGCGAATTTTTTCATTTTTCAAATAGTACACAAACATATAAATTTTTCTATTTTAATTCAACTGGCCGCATAAAAGGCAAATGGGAGTAACAACAACATAATGAAAAACAAATGTAATGTAAATGAACGCACTCAGCCAAAAGCAAATAAAATGCGACCCCAACGCATTATTTCTATACCCTGTACACAAAAATATGAATGGGTGTGCTGTTGTACTTGAATAAGCATCTATCGTTCAAAAGCATTATTTACACTTCAGACTTCTTTATTACTGAGCAATAACATGTTCAAAATGTTTTTATGTTTATGCTAAAATCATGTTTGTAAAATGAGAATTCGAACTGAATCAATACTTATACCCTGTTTCCAAGTAAAAATACTTTTGTCTCATTAAAACTCAATTACAGGCTATTTGCCAGTCGACAGCTTCCGCTTACCACCTTCAAATTATATGTATATGTATATACATATATATAATATATATTTTGGCAATGAAAGCGAAATGAAGCCCAAGAATCCGCAGTGGTTAAGCCAAATGGTTCGGCTGACTGCGTTGCCAGCTTTCCATTGAAACGAAAGACAAAAACACACGCCGCCAATCAAATGTAGGCTCATTCAATGTTTAAATAAACAAAAATGAATACCCGGCTTGGCGATGAGTGCTCGATTGTGAGTGTGAGTGCGCGTGTGTGTCTATTTGTTCTTCTGATTAAATGCCGCATAAATATTTAATATGTATTACTTTCAAGATGGGCTGCAAAAACGGCATTTAATTAGCTAGCCAAATATACTTCAATAAAAACGCACAAAACATTCTCATATAAAAACTTTGGGGCAAACAAAAAAATTAAAAAAATACATGCGGCCACTTGAAAAATATAACATCAATTTTATTATTGAGCAGCAGCAGACAAACAAAAAACTCACAAACGAGTGGCTTAGTTCCAGACTCTCCATGGGAGCAAGCAACAATAAAAAAAACAGAATTTTTTTATTTTTGTGAGTTTGCACAGAATTGTGTTTTTATTTTGTTTGTTTTCTTTTGTATATTTTTGTAAGCTGACGTTTTATTTCCTTTGAAGTGGCACTGAGCGAGTCTTCACAGCGAGCAGCGGCATTTGCCAGCCAGGAGTGTTTGTGTAAGCGAAATAAATTCAAACTCAAGTTTATGGCTACTGCGACTGTTGCATAATTCTTGTAAAGACTTTGACGCATTTTTAATAATTTTTTATTGTCAACGTTTTGTAAAGTTTTAGTCGACTCTTTGGGATTTTAAGTTTGTTTGTTTGTTTATTATGCCCAAAACTGCACTTGAATCTTATCTGTTATTCAGTCGGGGGCTGTGCTTCAAGAAAACTTTATAAACAAACCACTCAACGGTATAATAAACATTTCAAATTGAAAGTTGAATCAGCTCAAAATACTCTAATGGGAAAAGACAAAAAAAAAATAGAAATATATGTAGACGATATAATTGTTGCAAATATGTTTTTCAGTTTGTTATTGGAATATTGCTTTTATTAACAAATTATAAACAGTTGAAAGCGTTAATTAGCACATAATACAAAAGTGGTCGAGTGCACATTTGCTTAATTAGCCATAACTATAGAACACTTGTTATTCGATATAAATACAGGTGTATAAATTCTGCAACAATATAAAACCTTCCAGCTTACATTCGATTATTTAAATTTAATTGACATACATAAAATCTGGTAGTTTATACATTTATTTCACGTTATATTTATTTATTTATTTATGGTGTTTAAAAATGTTTGCTTGTAAAATATACAGCTGGGATATATTATTATTTAAAAGCCAAAAGTTTTTTAGAATGGCAAAATATTGTTATTGAAATTACCAAATGTGAGTACATAATCCGTTAAGCAGTTCTGCCAACAAGGTATTTTCCAGTCAAGCACTTTCAACTACAAGATTATTGCTTTTTCACAGATTTTATTTTGAACAGAGTAAAAATTTGCATTTAATTATGAATATGAATAAAAGTGTAGGAAGCAAAGAAAAATAATAAAAATGAGTTACCAATTTGAAGCAGCCGATTGCAACATTTGTGCAGTTGAAAAAGTAAGGTGAAATGATATGTGGAATTGAGTTGTCACAGCTGCAATTTTTCAACTGTCAAATCAAAAACATAAAACCAATTACTTTTAATGATTAATTACCTGCGAATAGCAGAGCGAGAGCAAATGTTGAAAACCACAAAATGATTTTGATTACAACGAGCTGTTGATGGGTGGCCTGGGCTGGCAGGCAGTCACCATTGAATTGATTTATGATGCGCACAACCCTTTTGTGACGCAAACACACACACACACACACCCCCAAGTGAGACCCCCCCATGCGAGACGTATGCTTATGCCGACTGCTCATTTGATATGGACTTAAACTTCTGGCGAACGACATGAGAATCACCTTAAAATTCATAAGTTTGTCAGCAAAGTTAACACACAGCAGCTGCATGTCATTAACTATATGAGCCCAAGATATAATCCCCGGAAGGCGCACTCAACATGGCGTATGCGTAATACAGCCGCCAAACTTTTCAGCGCTTCATTTTTTAAACATTTAACACACGCACACACACAGAGTGAGGGAGAGAGAGAAATAGAGAGAGAGAGAGAGAGAGAGAGAGAGAGAGAGAGAGAGAGAGAAACACACTGACACGATAACCTTTAGGGTGCTGACAACTTTTCTCACTTTCGAGCTATATGTTTTTCTATGGTGTGTTTCCATTTTTAAACCATTTTAGTTGTCATCAAGGCGCCGGATTATGCGAGTTTATGTCCCAAATTATGCTAAGCGAGACACTGGAAAATGCTGACGAGTCGGGCTGTTGCTGATAATGTTTATGCTGATGCTAATGCTGCCATATAACACCCAAAACGAACTCAATTTGGGTGGAGCAAAGTGTGGGGAACAGAAGCGAAAAAGAATAAACATAAATACCGTTTTATGTATGTGGTTAAAGGGAAAACTATAAGTATATGAGTAGTATTTATATATAACATCAGATGGAAGTTTCTAGGTTAGCTTTTAATATACACTTGCTGGGGGTTTTTATCATTTTGAATTAAAGGAGACTTCTTCAGTCTGCAAGGAAATGATTTATTCAGCGTGCATAAGAATGATATTCTTTCTTATATTAAGCCTAATTTAATGCATCAATATATATTATTCGTAATTCAAGTGGCATACAAAGTATCTTATTCAACTTTGCTTTTTATAATGAGAGGGTGTTATGGATGGTATAAACATTCTTAATCAACATCACTTGCCGATTCCATGTAGCCTTCTAGTTTATTTCTAGCAACTCTTGATGAAAATTGGAATATGTAAATCTGTTAATAAATATGTAACAAACAAAAATCATTGTGTCATTCAGAACTCGAAAATATCAGTCTTTAATGGATACATTACAAAATTTCAAATTCTGTTAACTAAAATATTTATTAATTTCTGTCAGACTTTAGCTACAAAATAATTCAAAAATCAAGAACTAAAGCGCTAAGTTCACAGAAAATTCTTAATCTGCAGTTAAGTATCGATTTTCCAGTACTGAATTTAATCCGCATGGAAATTCATAAGTTTAAGTATTACAAACTTTGTTGGGAAGCTTAAACTTGTATCAAAAATAAGCACTCCCCAGTCAAAATATCCACAAATACTGTTTACTATGTTAATATTAATTATTTACATATGCCTCAGCAGCTCAACTAAAGCTTTAAACTTTAAGTTAGACTTTAAGTATATATATATATATATATATATATATATGTATATATCAATTTTAATTACACTTGGTTCTGTGGCTAAAAGGAAGCCAAATGGCTATCAAAGGGTTCTTTGGACAACCCCTTGAAGCCAAGTGTTCCAGCTGGTTGATTGACCAGCAAAACAAACAACAACAAAAAAAGGAAGAAATGAAGAAAAACGCTCTTTCATCATACTCGTATTAACCCCAGTTTAGTTGAGCATGACGAATGAGTTTCTCAAGTTTGCCAATTTGAATACAAATTTTAAAAGGCCACCAGGTGCAGTAGCGGAAAGTTGAGGCATATAATATTGCAAAGTAATTCAATGTTGGGTTTTATTACAGCCAACCTGTTGGCTTATAATTTACAATGGTCCCCTCATAGGAGCTGTCACCAATTTATTATGGCGAACATTCTACGCGCTGTCCCAAAACCCATAAAATTTTATTTTATGTGCGACAATTTTCTGGGCGCTAATTTATGAGCTTCAGTTTTCTATGGGAAATTATGAGCTGATTTTGGAAGTGCGTCAGGAAATGAATTAGCAATCGATTGGCCAACAATGTGCACATTATATATTCACATTTTCAGATTTATTTGTCAGCTTTAAATTACTTGCGGTTTAATGTTATTGACGCTTCGCGATAAACGCAAAGGTTCTACGAATGGAAGCCCTTCAAAAGCGGAAGAGCAGTTATGTGATATGTGTATTTGTTATATCCGTTGGCCTTTGAGGTTTATTGATTTTGCGGTTTCTACAGACATTGGCACAGGTGTCGTATGATTACAGCTTAAGGTTCATGTTGAGCTCCATTCAATTAAAGGCTGACAAATGCAACTGAGTAATGTGAGCAGGCTTATTAAAATATCTAGCGTTTAATCTATCAAATCACAATGTTGATTTAAAGTTTGTTTCGCTTTGGATAAACCTGCAGCTAATTATGACATTATTTCAATCAGTCTTTTATTTAATCAGCGATAATCAGTTTAATCTAAAATGTACGTAATTATGTTGCAATTTTAAAATTGAATAATAATTTAATAGAAATACACTTAAGTTCCAAATTTAAAATTGCATAAAAATTTAGTAACGAATATAAATTTTTTTTTGATCTAAAAGTAGAGTAATTGTTTTGCAATGTAATTATCGATACTGTATTTTTTTTGTGTATTTTAAGTTATAGATTTGCATTCATTCTGCTTGAGTTATGATTATGATTAGATATAAATCCGCAAAATATATAACCTTGTCATGTGGATGCCATAGAAATATTTGTATGAACAACTTTAAATTTTGCGAAGCAAACTGAAACAATATCAAACAGTTTTGCCGCATCGGCAACGGTGCAAAAGTGCCCCAGCTTCACTTTTGGCCGCACAGAACGACGATTTAATATGAATTAATTGATGTTCTTAGCATTAAAGCTAACTGCCTGTCAATCATAGGTGCCCCCTGGGGCAGAACAAAAGGCAAGATAACTGTGTCATCTGTGGCACAGCTAAACAATCTTCAAATACTTTGATATTCACTGAGAATCACATTTTTAATTTATTGTTGCGCGGGAACGTATAATTATGCATATAAATTAATTTGTAATTGTTGAATATTTGTCTAAATACAAAGATTCTTTGAAGAATAATTGTTTTTATTTAATGTAGACTAAATGCAGTCCACACAATAAATTTGGCGAATTACTTAAAATAATAATAGTTGTTCTTATATGAAAATGCTGAGATAGTTAAAATTAATAAATAAAGATGCATTGAAACCCAGTGCAAAATATTGTAGGCAGCTACGCAAATAAAAGGCCCTAAAATAACTCCTTTAATAGGCCCAAAAAAACTGCTCTATATTTTCATACGATAATATTCATTGATATGCAAATCTTCATTTGACATATTTGATCTTTGTATTTGTTGTTGTTCGAACTTACCTGATGAGCAAAGGCATGTAAATCGAAAAATTATGAAAAATGTCACTTTCGATCACGCCTCTTGCGGCAGGCGACTGTTAAACATGGCAAGCACACACCACACACACACTTCAATCTACTCAAGTTTGGGTGTTGGAAAAATATTCAAATCAGTTGAGGCCTGCCAATAAACGAAAATTGATTAAAGGGTTTGCTGGGTTCTTTGCCCCTTCCCTCGGCACGCAACAACTAACTAATAACTACGAACAAACACGAAATATGTGTAAAAATTCCTTGTTTAATTCGCTTCATGCACAACTAGCATTCACTTGCACTTGAACTTGAATTTAGTTCTCAAACACGAACTCGAACTCAGACACTGGGCCCGATAAGTCTATTTGCTGGCTTCAAAAAAGTCCCGCGAAGACGTCTGTTCAAACTGAACCGAAGCGACGAAGCAAAAAACGAACAACGTCCGCACTGTGCGAATGTAAAACGAATACTGAGTTGAGGATTGGGCGAAGTGCAAGTTAAGAACTGTCACGCAAGCTCGAACAAGTTGTAAACGGTGTCCGTTACACGCAACATGTTCGCACAACTTCGAGCCGGCTCAAGCCGAGTCGCTTAAGGCTTCGGCTATTCTATGTTTTCTGCCTCGTCAACAGCTGATGATCATTAGCTCCGCACTCGAAGTGAATAAATTTGAATACAAACGAAGAACAAATGGAGCTAGTTTTATTCAGGACATTTACTCATATATAAAAAGGAAACTGCTCCATTAATTGATTTGCTAGGCAACGATGATGCCAGGATTAAGCATTCAATATTGCGTCCTAATAATAAATATAACAAATAATAATGCTCCACTTGGAGATACTCCGAACAGAGCTTTCAAATATACAGTGGGCTCTGCGTTCTTACTCCGATCTTAATGAACAATTTACAGTTAATCAACATACAAATACAAATGTATTTCTATCGGAACTTCATTTATATCGATATTTGCAAAACGAGAAAACCTATCGACAAAATGATGTAGAGTTAATCTAACTGTGGTACACGAGAGTCTCTAGTTTTTATAGTACGTAAGATCGGCTTGATCTAGACAGAGAAACAGATGTTGTGACTTCGAATCGACTGTTTATACTGATCAAGAATATATATACCTCATGAGGTCGAGCACAACTTTATCATCACACAATTTCAATTTCAAATATTAAATATTCAATTAACTACATAAATACCCAACTTTGTTTCTAAGTTTATAAGATTCATAGCTATTGAAGGAAACCACTCTTAACTCTATTCCAAAACTTCTTAACACAAAGTTTTCTAATTAACATTTCCATAAATATAAATAGTTTTAATTGACTATTTCCGATTCGACAAAATAAATAAGTTCTAAGACGTTGAACATGCAATTCGGAAAACAATAAAGCAGCAAAAAGATATTTGCTGATTAAATTTTGGTTGCGGACTGTAAAACAAACATAAATTTACACAACTTTGTTCGGCCACGCAATGACTAGACTTGATTTGAAAACTAGATGCAAGAATTGTTAAGCAATTGTTTTAAGAGCAAGCTATATGCTGTGTGAGGCGAGGGGGTGTGGGAAGGCAGGCGGAGATGCCTCGCACATAAAGCAAAGCAATGAAAATTCCGACCTGCCGCAATAAATTCCAAGCGCGTATGCCAAAATGAGAGTGAAATATCCTGCAGAAGCGTAAAGCGTACACACACACAGCCAACTAAATGTCAGCAGGACTAACTTAAAGGGACACCCAACTTAACGGTGCACGTGTTTCTATTTGTATGTGTGTGCGTGTGTGTGAATGTGGGCGCCATAAATCGCGCTAAGCCAAAACAAAACATAGTCGCAGAGCAAAGCAGAGGGAAGCATCATGTATCAAGCATCAGGCAGGTGGCAGAAAGGATGCCACAGCCTTTGACCTGACACAATGCTCCACATTCGATGTTTTTAGCTTTAACCCCCCCAACTCATCCACCCCACCATCAAACGCAACGCGGTTCGCAGCGAGTCTGCGCCGTGGCAGCTCGAACCGAACAGCTGTTCGGCGTTTAGTCCTTACCTAGGACAACAAGCGAACGCTAGTCCTAGTAACATCCAGCATCCAGCAGCCAAGAGCTGACTCTATATACTTAATTTCGACATTATTTATTATTTTGCATGTTCAGAGAGAGAGAAAGAGAGTTGGCAATAACAATATATATATATCCTCAGCCTCCTTACAGTCAACCACTGTTAAATATCAACATTTTTAGATTTAAGATATTATCAGCTAATCAGATGGACATTACCTAGTTTACCAACCGCATGGGGAGCTGGTGCAGCAGGGGCTACCCATGTTTCCACAGGGACCACAGCAACCGGATCCGCAAGGTCCACAGGATGGTCCACAGGATGGACCACAGCAGCCCCCACAAGGACGACAGCCGCCGCAGCCGCCAGCTGGCACAAGACAACCAGGCGGACAGGGTCCCACGTAGAACGGATCAAATTTGCAAACGATATACATTTTGGATGCTTAATCGCCTTGGCTGACACTTGATGCAACATCAAAGATTATATTATCAAAAAAGAATACAATGTTAAATGCCGACTTACATAAATATTATTCACTTTTCTTAGGCTAAAGATATATGATATATATTATCGTCCACAGCTCGTCGTTCCTTATTTTATTATTTTGTTGTCATATTTTGTGTAGTTTACGCACAGAAAATTTGGAAGGAAATGAAAGTTTGAAACTTGGTCAACGTTAGTAGAGAAAACTGTACAAATTTATCAAAGCCAACTATGGCTTTCCCAACCAAATCATACTCAAAAAAAATTTGAGTTCCTTTCTCACATAAAAAAGAGTTCAAAATGATAATCATAATTATCGATCTCGATTGCATATATCAATTGCTGACCAAAGTGCGTAGTTTCATCAATCTTAAGTCATAAATCGACCCGAAACTGGCCCCACTCTTGATGAGGCAACAATGCACGAGGCATTGATGGACATTTCCCGCATGATTAGCAGTCTCATCAGATTAGCAGTCAAAGTGTTCTCCCATCTGGATGGCTGCTAACCAGCAGCAGTGCTTTGATTCAAGTCTCAACATTTTCGTCATTGTTTTAAGTTGAAGTTGATTTATTTGTCAAGATTACACATTAATAAATATGATTGAAGCTCGAATCTGCTAGATATTATTATTACGATGTCATTTAGAAATTCAGCATTTATGATAATCATATTGTCCTAATGGAGGTCTTCTCATATATTTGTTTGCCATTTATTCTCAGTTGCAGGAAAACCGCTAAAGCGAATATAGAATTTAGAAATGTAAACCGTTTGCAAATTTGATCTATTCTATTTTGGACCCTGCCCTCCTGGCTGTCTGGTCCCGGCTGGCGGTTGCGGTGGTAGTTGGCGTCCTTGAGGGGGCTGCTGCGGTTCCGGTTGCTGCTGCCGAGCTAATTAGTCCCAGCCGGAGGACTTTTCAATTATTAGCTGTGGTGGTAAGCTATACTTGAATTTAATGAAAGGATTTTTTTTCTAGTTTTCTTATGCAGGTTATGAGATGACCGTTTTAAAAGTTACTCGAACTGTGGTTGAGGATATCTGTGGCTGTATTTAAGATCTGCTTTGTGATGTTAACCTCTAAATGATCAATAAAGTTTTAGTTAAAATATTATTTGCTTTTTGCTACATTATTAATAGAATTCGCTTATAATCTCTGTTCATCCAGCTGGCATAATTATCAACATTTTATTGCATTACGTTTTCTGATGCATTAGCTGCTTCGCTCTTTAAACTGAATTAGGTTGTTCGAAATAATAACAAAATGTGCAAAATGTATTTTTCCATTTCCCGTCTCAATTGATTATTCACACTTTTCCTCACTGCCTGCTTTGCTCTCCTTCGGCTCAATTTTGCATTCCCTTCTCTCGGCCGTTCCCTTGCAACGATCACTCCAACCACATGGCAAGAATCCTGAATAAATACCGTAAGGACACGAACCGCACGCGTTTTCTGGATATGGGCCAATGTAAAATGGATTTGTGCGTTCAAAACTGCAAAGGGGACCAGTCATGTTGAGGAAAGCCTATAAGGCAGAAAAATAACTGTTTTTACGAGTGAGTGTTTTTTTAATACATTTTAAAATCTTACTTTTGACCAGGTGTTTTGTCTACGTTACGAAATTTTGAAGCAATGCCAGAAAACTAGATTATTACACATGAATTGGAAATCAAAGGCAGCTTGATTTGCTTATGTAGATATAACCCAATGAAGCCCAGCTCTGCTGCATCACATTTCAAGCTAAGTGAACATCGCATTCAGGTTGAAATGTATATTTATTTATTGCTTTGAGATTTGATGTTGTGTGTCCTCGTTTTTATTTTGGCAGTCCTCATTTTCTGTGGTGTTCTGCTGTTTTGCATCCACAGCTGGCGAACAGCCGCCACAAGATGCTTGAGGTCCTCGACATGGACCACACGCGGCATTGGGACAATCATTTTCGTCAGTGCATTCCGGATCACAGCAGGGTGGATTGGGTCCAATATAGCCAGGATTGAATACATACGACATTGTGCAAGATGGTGAATTTTGATGGAATCTATTGAGTGTTCACTGATTCAAAATACATGCGAACAAAGCAAGTTGTTTCTACTGTTGTTTGTGGCAACAACTGAGAATGTGAATACATTGAGTTTGTGGCCTGACTGACATGACCGAAAGCCTGCTGCAATTAAAATAAACTAGAAGCCAGATTTGAGCAACACATTCAACCGTTAATAGGCTGACTGCAGACACATTGACCCAATCATAATGGCTGCATAAGCTCGGGCACTCCTCCCCCGCTCCACCCACCACGCCTTGCAACGGCCCACAATCCGTATAAATATTTCATAATCGAGCAACACTTCATTGTTGGTGACAAAAGCCCGTAAATGCAGTGACACGCCCCGGCGGGAATCTCTGGTCACTCAATAAATGGGACAACAATTAAGCATGTTATTGGCTGTGCGTGTGTGTGTGTGTGTGTGTGTTCGACTAGTATATACCCTGCATACTAATTTAAGGTAAAGCTGCCGCTCGACCACTGAAATAGTAAAGATTCCAAATTATAGAAGTGATTATATGCCATAATAATTATATCCCTTCATCTTTCTAAATATCAGAATTATCATTTAATATTTTTCTTGTCTGATTAGGTTTTTACTTTGAGCTAACTTACCCATTTGCTAAATACAGGGTATTTAAATTGCAATAGCACGCTCGATGTTCGTTTTAAGTTGAAATTAATGAATAATTAAGTTGCTTTGGGGACCCGTTTGACCGTTGTTCGAACGGAAACGACAACGGCAGCATTTGCATAACTAACACAATGAACCAAATTTCAGCCAGTCAGCCGGTCGGTCAGTCAGTCAGTCAGTTAGTTAGTTAGTTGAATGCGTGTTTAGTTTGAATGAATGCACTCATACTCACTGCACGAGTATTTCATAGAATATGCAAATTGAAATACTTTCAAACATTGCTTGGTATGTAACGGCAATGCTTTTGTCAATTAATCAATCAATCAACGTACAAAAGTTGACAATGCCAATAATATTCACAAACATAATCAACTATGCGGAAGCAACAACAACAACAACCACAACAGAAACACAAGCAACACAAGCAGCAACAACTTGTCCGAAATGTCTTTGCAACTTCACCTTTGATGCATGTTAATGTCATCATTCTCGGATCACTCGCATAGTTTAGAATGCTTTGAGTCAGCTTACAGCAACATAGATGCAACCTGCCCCATGCTGCGTCCGCTGCCTTCTCAAATTTCTAGTTCGTCTTCTTTTGCTGTTGCTGCTGCTGCATGCAACGCGCCAAAGTCGTGTGTGTTCTCTATCTTTCTCTCTCTGTGTGTAATTCATATTCAAAGCGCTATGCGACACAGCACGCTGCGGCTACTGTGGTTTTAAGTGGGGAGGGAAGATGTGTGGGGGGGGGGCTTAGTGTAGGCGTCTGGCTTCCCCGACTCTACTCTGCCCGCCACCTCCACAAGTTTGTGCAACCGCGCGCATTGCTTTTAAGTGGCGACCACTGGGCAGCGTCCGTGCGTTGCACATTGGTCAGCGGCTTAGTTTGTGAGTGTGCCTCGTCGATGTGTTCGCTGCGGCTTGCGTGGCAATTTTGAGCCGCTATTGCGCTTTAGATTTGCAGTGCTCTCAACAATTTCCACAGTGTATATCACGTTGAGAAATGTGCAAGTCACAACCGTAGCAAATACTCAGAGAAAAGATATATTTAAAAAATATATAATTTCTAGTCTAAATTTTAGATTTCTTTAGAGCAAAATTCAAAATCATATAAGTAGAATTTGAACCTCAAGTTAAGTCTACAAATATGAAATTAAATTTAACATGAAGATATAATTTAGAAACTATTTCTTTTGTTTCAGATAAGTAACTTTTATTTTTAATAATTCAATTTCCAAAATAAATGGAAAACAATGTTTAAAAAATAATACATTTAAGGTGTGATTCATTCATACTTCATTCATTCATAATCAATTAAAGGGACTGCGTTAAGTGAAACATATTTCAAGTAATTGGCTTGAAAATGCAACTTTAAAAGTTGTTCACTTTTAAGCCTAATCTTGGCGGCAAAGTTTTATCTCCAAATACAAGATTTGAGATTTTTGGGGAAGAAAAACAGCACGAGACGAGATTTTCCATTGCCACAACATTATTAAGAGTGAACCTTCTTGTAAAAGCCATTTTGATTAGGCTTAGAACGATAAGTAAACTCAACATTTAAAATTAGAAAAACACAATTTTCGGTCAATAGCAATCTTTCCAAATAACATTTAAAGAGTGTCGTAATTTATTTATGCAAATCAAAATTATTAATAGAAACGAGTCGTTAAAAAAACATTATGCTTTATATCAGTTGATCAGTTACAATTCTGCAAATAAGATAAATAAATAAATATTAATAGATGGTGTAGGCTTATCTTTTTCAAGTATACAACAATATTAACGACAAAGCAATAAGCTGACAAAAAAGAGAGGTTGAATCGAAAAGCAATCGACTTAGTCTATGCCACATCCGTTTATCGGTCTCTCTCTCTCTTTCTGACTCTGTCCAGCCGAGTTTCTTTCTTTCTATTTGTATTTTTAATAATTCCAGTTCTTGTTACAGTAGTTGCTGCTGCTGTTGTTGTTGTTGTTGTTGTACGACTAGTTCCTGGGTCTGGTTCAGTGCGTCGGTCTGGACACGCGCAACGGCCACTTGTCTCGTCGTAACTGTTTGAAATATGTTGTGGAGAAATGACAAAGTGACCGGAAGATGATACTGTAATAAAACAAACACACAACACACACACAACAACACACACAACACACACACACAACACAACACACAACTGTATATGGACGGCCCATGTACATGTTCATGTTTGCCTAGGAAATAGAAGAAGCGCAAGTGCGACGAGTAACCACCCATTGTGGAAATGAACATGGGGCACAAAACTGGACAATGCTTTATATGCTGTACGCTGTGCGTTTTCTACTTGTGTGTTTCTACTTCAACTTTTTTTCTATCTATTTTTAAGCCATTTATTTACAAATGAACAATATTTATGGCCTCTTTCTGTACTCGAACGACGTTTCGAAAAGTTCTATAATATCTGCTGGTCAACTTCCGCTGTGCTACTATATGGCAACAGTACTGTTTCTTTTCTTCTTCTTCTTTTTGCTTTTGGTTCATAATTTTGTGGTTTTATATTGGGGTGCCTGCCTTGCTTGCGGCATACGTAAATAGAATTTTGGTTGCCTCAAAAAAGCATAACAATAAATATTTATGATCTTGGTATGGTTTACAAATCGTTTGGCACGAGTCTAAGCCATGCAATGGCCCAATCTTCATTTGAATTATGATAATTTGCCAGCAATTATGCGGAGAACAAGAAAGACACATTACTTATGTACAGCGCGTACAAAAGATATAATCTGAGGTGCGATTATGAAAACAAAACAATTCTATCGACAATTTAATTGAAACTAGTTAGAAAGCTCTGTCGACATACCACGACTAGAAAATACACTAAACGTTGGTTACAAGTACATAGCACACTTGTTTTCCAATATGAAGATACATTTTCGTTAACAAAATCTATTTTGATTGATCA
Organism: Drosophila macrothrix; assembly: GCA_035042055.1. Taxonomy (NCBI): domain Eukaryota; kingdom Metazoa; phylum Arthropoda; class Insecta; order Diptera; family Drosophilidae; genus Drosophila; species Drosophila macrothrix. The sequence goes on along the minus strand of JAWNLX010000124.1, from coordinate 6,188,941 downwards.
TTAGAACGTCTTTGTATATTTAAAATTAAAAATCAGCTTATACAGAATACAAATGTGAAGTCTCTGCTTATCAGGAATATATACATTTTTATGCTTCCCCCTGCCAGTTACATATCCCCCTCAATTGTATGCATTTTCAGTAAACAAATGCATTAGCTGATAAAGATCTGATTTATGAGTTATTGGCTTGGCTGAATTTAGGACTAACTTACTATAGAATACAAATTGGGGTGCCAAGAGATATTCATATAGTCAAAGTGAGATTGCCACTTTCAGCACTGTGTCTAAGGCACTTCGGTTGCTTTATTAATGAAGGAATATTTGTATTGCAACTCTTATATATATACTAAAGAGACCTTAACATATCATATGCAATTAGTTAGCCAGAAGCCAGCTATTTTAAAACTCGAGCATAATTAGAGTTGTCATGGGAACAAATTTATGGCGGTCAATTGGAGTTTGGCAACTAAATGCACAAGTGGCAGCCACTTAAGCGATCATTACTTTGGGCATGATAAATTGAACTGGAAATATGTAGTATGCAAAGAGCAAGTGATGAGAGGAGAGAGTAGACGGGGGCCAGAAGAAGGAGTAAGAACCTGTATCCTGTATGGGAAGCTGTGGCTGTGGCAGAGGCAGCTGGTGTTGCATGAATTGGGATTGGTCGTTGTCGTTGTTGTCTTCCCAATCAGCGCTACCGGGCATTTAAAAGTTAACGCGCTATGCTCAAAAACCGGATTTGGCGCCAAGTGGCTCAACCCATTGCCAGGATGATGGCAATGGACTGCGGCGGATGTCAGTTGAGATGCTCTGGCAGCGAATAGCAGAAGGGGGCAAGACGCGGGGGGTTGGCTGCGGCTTCTAAGTCGCCTCGCTCGCTTCTGGCAGCTTCAAGTGTGTGTGGAGAGTGAGAGCGCATCCAAGTTGAAATTGCCGCAATTGCGTGCCGACCACAATCTTAAGCACCCAACAGCAAGAGCACCACAGCACCAAAAGTTCTATCTGACTGCTCACACTGAGAGAAAAATATATGTGTACAGTGCAAACAGAAAACATATATTTTTGACCAAGTCTAAAGTATTTTAAAACTGAATAGAACGGTAAAAAATCTCTGATATACTTATAAATATTATACGGAGTCTTCAGATCATGATCAAGATAAGAACATAAAGAAGATTTTAAAAACAATAATATTTCTGATTTTCAGAGCGTTTTGCATTTTAACAGAATGCTCTCAATTCTATGCCCCATCTTTTGCACAGTGTACATCTGGCGTCTTGAGTTGCTGCCACTTTGGTTCTCCTGCTTGTTGTGGCAGTCTTGCAGTCTGTCCGTCTTGTCTGTCTGGTGTGGCTGTTTCCTTTTGTTTTAATGAATAAGTTGGAACACCTGCTCGTTTGCTCGCTGCCCGTTGAGGTCTTTCCCTGCCTGTCTGTCCAGGCTGAAGTTTGACGACGCGTATGTGTTTTATCATTGCCTCGGGGCCCTTCCCATTGTTAATACGCTACATACATAAATGCTGTGAGGCATTTGAGTTTTGGACAAGTTGCTGACACAAACCACAAAGCGCTCCGTCAGTTCAGCAGTAATTGTTCTCTTTGTGCAACAATCAGCGAAAACTTTTACTCTCTACAAAAATGCTTTCTCCTATCACAAAATAAATATTGTTGATGGTTTCGTTTTTTCCGTTGTGACAGCAACTTGAGCTCTATCTGATTGCTCGCTAGATTTACTTAACACAGCCATCAATTGAAAACACAATCAATTCAGACTGCAAAGTCATTAAATAACACATAAATATCGGATATTGATATCAGATAGTACTGAGTAGAGCAGAGTATCAAATTATAATGTAGTCTCAATTGTAGTAATTGTTACTTGTTTCTTTAGAAGTTTCCTATTTGAATTGTCAAACGATATGTCTGCTAAGTTTGCTCGGCTTTGTCTGCATTTGATGCTCTAATTATAATGTTGTTTATCTTGGCACCTGACATAGACAGAGAGAGAGAGAGAGAGAGAGAGAGAGAGAGCGAGAGAGAGAGAGAGAGAAGTAGAGAAAGAGAGCTGCTTGTTAAGTCAATAAATAACCCGTTCAAATTTCATTAAGCGTAAATCTGTAGTACAACTAAGAACGAGTCTTATAATCATCATTCATTAAAATGAGGCACACCTGCAAATGGGTGGTAGCCACTGCTGACATTGATACTGAAACTGATTGTTGGCTGCTGCTTCTGATGCTGCTGCTGCTTGAGAAGTAGCCACATTGAAACCCACTCTTGGCCAATTGGCTGCCTGCCCTATCGCAGCCACATCTCGCAGACACTGAAGAGAGTACTCGACACGAACAATTGAGTGCAACAATGCATAACGAGGATAAGTGTTGTACAGAAATGAGTAAGGTCATTGAGCGGGCCAAAAGAAGAGGGTGGCGCAGACACTGTTCAAGTTGCTCATAGGGCAAAAAGCACGCTCGCATTATGCGCAATGTATTCTCCACTACAATCAACCCTACTATAAAAAAAACAAAATAAAAATAAATAAAAATAATGCAGTTAAGCTTACAGTACTGAGGAATTAATGCCCTTGCTGACATAACTAAATGTGCGACTGTTGTAAATTTATATTTAATATGGTAATAAATTAAGACATATTTTTGGAATAAAGTTGTGAGCATGATTGAACAGATTTCTAGTCTGGTCTGGTCTTTAAAATTGGTCAAAAAGGTTGTAACTTAATAAAGGCATACATTAAACACACATTTTGAGCCACACATAATGAAAAGTGCATAATTAAATCCAACCTATTTATTTTAAACAATTTTAACTGCATGCATTAAATAATTCATAATTTAATTAGGCTTTAAAGCGGGAATAATTTGGGGGTATTAAAATGTAAATTGGTCCAACAATTGATGGAAGAAAGGAAGGAACTCAATCAGAGGAAAAATTAATCCTTAATAAGAAAGATAAAAAGCGAATTATGTGCCGAGAGACAGAGAGATAAAGAGTGATAGTAATAAGAAAAAAGATGTAGACTGAGATGCCCACATATATGCTTATTCTAAAAATTGTATTATTCAATAACTCAATTTGTAGAACAATTCTTCCATTGGAATTTTCATCAACAAAAGTAAGCACATTTTTCAAGCTGAAAATCTGTCGGATAATAATAATCGCTTAGCTGCAGCGAGATAGACCCAGAGACAAATAGATACACAGACAAATATAATTCTATTACCTCGGCTACAATAGCTGATTAAGTATATACTAATATATATATATATATATATATATATATGATGCAGTGCGTCCTCGATTAAATACGGAATTCGACTCAACTGCCTGGAAGCTGAATTTTGAGGCATGTGTGGGATTTCCATCGAAGAGCAGGCGGCTGTAAATAAATAATAGGACGGAAGGACTCATCTCAACATCGTTTTACTTGTGCAACGCATTCGATTACGAATCGAAATTCTTTGAGTGCACTTTAAGCCGGCTTACAGCAGGAGGCCAAAAGCCATTGCAAATAATTACAGAGCTGCTGCAGCAGTCATGCGAACACACAGGTGGCAAGTGGAGTACTGTGGATGATGACGATGATTTTGTAGTTGCAAGACAATTAAATTGGTGTGTGGCACAAATTTAATGTTGTAAAATCAAAGCAAGTACTCTTCATCTCCCTCTGTATGTGTTAACCATTACAGAGCAAGACATGAGATGAATTTTCGTGCTGCCTTTGCAAAGTACAAGCTGCTCGGTGTCATCTCATTGTCAACTATGCTCGTTGCAATTTTTGCGGCAAATAATTTTCTTTTCTTTTTTCCCTTTGCTCTATTTCGCTCTGCGCTTTTCAGTTCTCTTCTTTTTATTGCGCTTGCTGCAGACATTTTTAATAAGTTGCTGGCAGCCGTTGCACGTCGGCAGCAGCAACAAAAGCAAACATTGCAGCTGCCAAGTTGAAAATGAAATTCGTGGCACGAATAGGTTTCCAAAACATATGTGCTAAAAAGAAAGGAAACATCCAGACAGCGAGACAGCGAGACAGACGGCACGTCGAGTATGACAGAAATTCGAAAATGAAGCAATTTATTTGTATATTTGATACTGCCGGCCAGGGACAGTTGTCATACTCTGTACAGTTGCACGGGAAGCTGCAACTGCCTCAGCAACTGGTCACAGTCAGCCGACAGCTTAATAAGTGGCTGCCACTCTCTCGCCCCAAACCCCTTCCTGCAGTGCTGATAATTAGCAGAGCATTTCTGAGCACATTTTATGAATTACTTTTGTAATTGGATTCTTCCACAGCGGCAAACTGAAAAGCTGTTAATTTTAACGGGTTTGTTGAAAAGTAGAACTATTAGTTTCTGCATTAAAAGCGATTTAGTTTTGACATTGTCCATTAATACATACTTAAAGAAAATAATATTTTTTGTGAACTCCACAGATTTCACATTATTATTATTATTTTTTTTAGATACGTTTTTTGCGAACTGTTTTGTTAAACATCTTGATTTAAATTTAAGTTTTCAACGGATTATATTCCTATATCCTACTGTTTAACTCTAGAAAATATTCCCATTTTATTGAGTGAATTAAAATGAAATAAACTGCAACTAAGCCATATTTTTAGTTGGTATGGTTGTCCTTATGGGTTTGGAGGCGGTTCTTTTAATTCATTACAAACTTTAATTCAAAACTTGTTTACAGATTTTTCTTACCATTTAAAAATATCAAAAACAATTTTCTCATCATATTCTAAATTGTTGCGAAATTCTTAAAAACAATTTACACATATATTTTTATTTTATTTTTGGCCATTTCGGGTTGATTTATGTGCCACACATTCTGTTTTTGGAGCCTCAGCTATCTGCAATGCAATTATGAAATCCGTTATGGCTTTTAAGTATGTTTGTTTCAGAATATTTAAAGTGCTTAGTGCTTATGAACTCTCGTGTGCTCAGCGCAATTACTTTGGCAAGACAAAACCCTTCCAATTAACGGGCCAAGCGCGCACACCTAATGGAATAGAGAGAAACCCATTTGAACACTTGGAAATGGCGCTGAGGCACTGAAAACCTATAAAGAAAATACATACAACGAAAACTAAAGGCAAAGTGCCAGACCCGCAGAAAAACCACCGAAATATAAACCCCATCCCCATCCCCATGCACACACACACAAACCCTCCATAGACCTAAGGTTGAGCCTAGGCGACAATATGGCAGCCAGCTGGCGTAATGGCGTTGCCTAAAAGATGGCACAAATAATGAAAGCAGCGCGCTAATACTACGTGCAAAATGGTTTTCGGCATTTCCCGCCTGCAACACACTCACATTGCGTATACGTAACGCTTACCAACGACGCCGCTCAGCTTATGCAATGCAATTTCCATTTACATAAATTCCGGTCATGTATGTGTGTGCGTAAGAGAGTGTGTGTGTGTGTGTTAGTAGCAAACTTTTACCTTGTTGTCTTCTATGTCAATTTGCTGGTAAAATTACCTTTTTGTTAATAGTTGCGGACGCTCATGGGAGGCAAACATTACAAGTAATACAAATGTGGCCTAAACGAAACGCAGCAACAACAATAATAACTACAACAACAGTAACAACAACTGTCGTGGCAGCAACATAAGCACTTACATTAAAACAACGCTAAATGCTTATTTAACTAATTTTGCAACATGTATGCAAATATTTAGAATGCAACACATGCATAAGTGCGAGGGCGACTTAAAAAGTTGTGAGCAGTCAATATGGCTCGAGTGGAACAAGAGCTCGTCTAAGAAATACCCTGAATACACATTTTAAATATATTGTAGACTTGCTCAAAAACATTGAATCGATATTCACTCAAGAGGGGTAGTTACAAAATGAAATAAACTTGATTTGTATATGGAATACGACAACTTGTAAACTAAATTTGAACTTGAAATCTCAAAATCTCATAGTCTCTCAAATCGATTCGGTTCTTGATGCTGATGAAGAATATATTTATGCATATTATGAGGACAGAGATGCCTGCTTCTGAATGTTACATACTTTTGACATCTATTGAAACTAAAACAGTCTCTTTACTAATTGTGTTCTTGACTCCCTTTCCTTACTATTGCAGCAACTCTCGTGACAAAGACAAGCAACTGCAAATAGGTAATAGTAGAGTTTACTATTTAGTATTTAGCTTTCCATGTCGTCCTCCTTTTAAACTCCATGTAAGCCATGAAACCGCTTGTCAGTTGTAGGGTGGAGAACTTTACAAATTAATGCCGCTTGCTTAACCGTCAAATAAACCCACAGATTCAAAACTACTAGGGGCTTATGTAGTTCAAGCAGGTGTCTGTTTGTTTGGCGCATTGAGGGAGAGCCCAAATTATGTGACAGTAAACGCCTTGATTTCTCACACAATTTTCAGCTGATTAACACACATTGAACACTTTGAGGTCGCGTCTAATTAACAGTGTATTGTTACTGGCTCTTTAAGGGTACTTCAACTGCGTTCAAAACTTACTTTTAATGGCGTAAAATGTCGCACTTGTGTAAAGAAAAAAAACGGCTCGGAAAGTGAGTTTATTTAAATTGTGATTCGATTAATCAACGCCAAAAACCCAAAAGCGACCGAAAAGAAAATATTCCTGAGGGCATTTATGCCGGCCAACCAAATTAAATGATATCGGCCATGACGAACTAGCAATGAACTAAACGTAGGATTATGTTGCGATATTCAATTTTATATTTTTTGTTAAATCTTAAATTTTAACTTAACATTTCTTTCTATTTATTTACTTACATTTCCTAATTTGTTACATTTAATTTTTTAATTTGTTTCTAAGGTTTGTAGACTGCTACTAGGCATTACAGAAATTAATAATAAAAAGTTAATAAATACGTTGGCTGAAAATGATCAGAACAGCAGCTCTATCGAAGAACCTGAACCTAAGCGAAATATTATATTTTAATGAATAAAACGTTTTGAAAGACAGTGACTTTAAGGCAACATCCTTAAGCCCCAAGTACATATGCCTGATTGGCAGTTGGGACCACATTACGTATATGCCATGTTCGTTTCTTTGTAAATAACTGAAGCTTATTAAATGCGTTCACTTGACACATTTAATTAACAGACACGAACAAGTTATAATTGCCCCACACACTCTCACACACAAACACACAAACAGACACACATATAAGCGCAGCTGTGTCTGTTGCAACAAGGTAATTGATTTCGCTGGATGTCTCTGTACAGGCAGGCAGACGGTTCGTCCTGACCAGTCGGTGAGTGTGAAAATAAATATTCAACAGACACTCGTATTAATTATAAGAACACGCACAACATTCACACTTCGCAGTTGGTTTAAGGTCAGACAATTTTCTTGGATTGCAAAAAATATTTAATACAGCGAAAGTTGTTTAAGGGATTATATATATATATATACATAAATAATAGTATTGTCCGTCCGTTTGGCAGTACGTGAGAGCTTTGACACCCTTCAAGTTAGATTTATTAGTTAGATGAAAATTGTGGTTTCACATCCACTGTTAGCTGGAAAACCGGTAACACAGATAAATTCAAATCGTTAAATATCGATGATATTATTAAAAAATCTGAATATAAATTTCTGTTTTGCTTTCTGAAAATCTGATCACCTTTGACAAAGTCATCGAAGTGGAAATTCTTGTCCCATCTCCACAAACAATTTCTGAGTGTATCTTTCTAACATGAATTTCGAGCCAGAATCGCATTTCCAACTTAATCTAGAAGTCAAGCCTTCATTAAGAAACTTTTTTGAAAACAAATGACTTTGAAAAAAGTTATGCAAAGTCTTGACTAAGTGACTTTGACAGCTTTCTCACTGGGATAGATGCAACTTCTATATGATAGAAATAACTTTGGTTCTACAATTTATATTGCCAATTTGAATGTATTATATATTTGCAATTTTCATTTAACATTTAACACTACAACTCATTTTCACAAGCGCTGCATTTTTATTTTCAAGTCAATTAAATTCCACATGCAGACAACTAATCAACCAAAGCCAGAGCTGTCTTTCTTTTTCCCTATCTCACTCTAACTCTCTCGCCCTCTCTCTTTCTATTTTTGGTTGTGAGCCGCGTTTTCTGGGTCAAGGTTTTTGACAAACAACGGAAGCTGAAAGGGAAACTTGCACAGAGGATTGTTTAACTGAAATAGAAACTGAGCTGCTTGTTAGCTTGCCAAAAAAGCCAAAATGAAACTATGTAAAATACTTTGGAACATGTAGGTACCCCCTCACTCGTCTCCCGCTTCCCTTTGTGCCCGCGTATGTGAGCTTTAGGGACTGGCTCAACAAAAAAAAAGGGGAACAGAAAGAGGGAGAGGAAGTGGATGTGGAAGTGGAAGTGGAAGAGACCGAGAAATAATATATTTATTAAAAATTGTTTGCTTCAATGCACTTTATGGCCAAGCCTGGTGGCCATTATTATTTATTGTTGGCTAATACACATACACTGTGAGAATTTATAGTTTTCGTATGCAAATGAACAGGTTTTTATATCTTTTCAAAAATAAAGAACTGATAACATTTTGAAATAAATTCTGTTATTAGAATTTAAGTTAGTGGATATTTATTTTAATGAATGGAAACTTGTATTAAACAATTTTTACTCAAATAAAAGGCGCATATATTATATTCAGATAATATTAACTGTAAATTTAAAAGTCAACAAGCGAAGTTAATAATTACATAGAACATTTTTAAAGCAAACAAAGGGTAACCAAAACTCGAAGCACTATGCCCAACGAATACTCTCCCGTTTTCTCTGAGTGCACACACACACACTCACACACAGAATTTGGCACATTCCTGCAACGAGTGTGAGCACATTGCCCCAAAGTGAGAGAGCACAATGTAAAGCAAAAGCATAATTCCGCTGCATACTTTCGGGCGTCTTTCTCGCTGCGCATAGTTTCTGCGGTTCGAATTTAATTAAATGGCAAACTTTACGCAACTCAAGAACTTTTGCGTATTTGTTTTAATAATTTGAATTAACAAACACACTCGCAAACTTTTGCATTACATTGGTGGCCGGCGCTAATCCGTTCGTAGCTCCAAAGTCAAAAGTGTCAAAAGGACCGCAATCAAATTGGTGAGCGGTAAAATCGCTCCAATCGCTGCCTCATTGCAAATGCAAACTGCGCTTGAGATTTTTTTTTGAATCTGATTGCTTGTGGCGAAGTTAAAACTAATTGAAACCTGAACACACACACACATACACACTTCCACTCCAGTTCCACCTCTCCTCCTCCCGCACATGCATGCACCCACTCACACACACAGCGCGGGTGCAACGCATGGAAGTAGGCAACGCTTTGCGTAAATGCAACTGTTTACTTAACATGGCAGCCAATTAGTATGCGGTCTCATTGTGCGTTAATCGCAATCATTTCAACAGTTGCAAACTTAAGAAGAACCATCATTTTAGGCACGACGAATGTTACATGAAATATTTAAATTTATGTTCGACGCTCGAAATATTATGCACATCTCATTTGAAACCAATTATTCGACCGATTATTCCTTAGCTAACTATATGCTATAGTAGACCAATCCAGTCTGCTCTGACCTATGTAAGTTTCTAAATTTATGCGAACAGACGTTCATGGCTATATCGACTCGGCTAATCATGCTGATCAAGAATATATATACTTTGTGAGATCAAAGATGCTTTCTGCTGCCTGTTGCACTTACTATTTCCCAGCCTCTATGCAGGGTTTAGACTTGCGTTAAGAGTGTATTCAACTTTCGGTCAAACTTAACTGCTTGCCAGCTAACATTTACTTTGACATTTCGTTGCGTCATCTTAAGATAATATAATGCTTGAACTGACAGCAAATCATGTTCGCCTTAAATTCAATAAACATATTGTGCCAGTTTCCGGTCGCTAATCCCAACCCACGTCGAGAAAATGAAAGCTAGTTGTCAGTTGATGGGCCCATGTCAATATGCCTATTTCCCTTTTATGCACAACTTAACAGAGCTTATTGCTTTTCACTCTTCAGTGCGCATAAATTTAGCATTCACACAATACGCAGCATGATGTGCTGCCTCATGTTGCCACCCCGTTTTATGTGCAGTCAATCGGTGAGCAGACACATGTGCACGGGAGACACGCCAGAACCCAGAGCAGATGCTGCGGAGAGTCTCATTAGAGCAGCTGACTTTTACAGCTGGTAATCTGCATATAAAAGGACCTCCCTACTCCCTGCCGACTCCACCTTAAACTAGAATGCACGCTTTCATGCGCGAGCTCACGTTTCATCTAACAGAAGATATGGCCATAATAGTGGGGTAAAAACGTAAAAAAAATCGAGATAACTGCATTTAAGGCAAACAAAATGAACGGCACGTGGCATTAAACATGAAATTATGCATGTGTGCAGTTACAAAAACCTCCCATTAACCCACTTCCTCCACAGGCACCCCTCCGTCCCTTAAGCACCTATCTCGTCTACTTTAGTTCAGTTCCTCTGTGGGGCAAGTGAAAGCAGCGCAAACGGAAATAATTCAAGTGCAATGCAAATCATGACACGGCCACGCTCAGGTAATTGTGTGTTTACCAAAGAGGAAAAGGAAGTCATGGCGAGAGTGTGACACAAAAAAAACGAATCTGAACTGGAACTGGAACCGGAAATAAGCAAACACATTTCGAGCATAAGTGTGCCCAGACTTAAATCAATTTGCCTTTTGACCAGCGTTAGTCATTAAGCGAAGTAAAATTTCATAGTTGATGGTAGAATTTTGTTCGATTTAAGGAATTATTAAAGACTTGACTAAAGACAAAATAATGTTCGTTTTAAATGGAAACAAACCAAAATTCATTGGCTTAAAAAGAAAAGCTATTTGCCAATCATAAGTATAGATCGATGGCGGAAAGACAGAGCTGTCTACGAATTGGCGCAGCTTAAACGCCATTAAATTTCGTCAGATATTGATTATATTAGGATTATATTATCGATACAGTTACACATATTGCTTGTATCGCTAGGAAAGCTAATTATCACAATAAAAAATAGATAATATCGTTATGTGATCAAATTTATCATTGCTATAAATAATCTCTCGCATCACTCTGTCACACTTATCGTATAGTAAACAACTGAATCTTATAATAATGCTCACATACAAATATATTGTAAATGCAGCGATTACTTAAACGACAGATAATGGAGGCCATAATCGGATTAATCGCTTGCATTTACAGTCAGTTAAACCACAACCAACTCATTTATTAACATTTGATTGCATTGGCTTTTCTGCGCTGCACTCAATGGTTGGCTTTCACAATAATAAAAAAAACAAATAATAATGATATTGTCGAGAGACGGTGACTAGAAGATACCCTGTAGCTGAAACACAATCGCACAATGTGAAAAATTGATTACAAAAACTCAAGTAAGAATGCTCTAGTCGAGGGAGCTCGTCTAGGGAACTGACACAAAGCCCAGCTTATATTCGAAAATCAGTTTGTTCAATTTGAAAATATAACTTAAATTCAAAACCGGATTGCACATATAGATGGAGTCGACTGTTGATCTTTTCAAATAATAAATATCCCTTATGTGTTCGGGGAGCTGCTTCCTTCAGCCTGTTAAATACTTTTGCACAGCTTCATTATGGGTTCAAGGTATAACAACAAAAATGTAAGGGCTCCACAAATATTTACCCTCAATATCGAATGTCCTTATGCAAACCCTCCCAGCCCACTTATCGGTTGGGTGGTGACTGCTGCAAAGATGCGTTCAATTGAATTCAGTTGAATTTTGAAGAGCTTCAAGAGCAAAAGACAGCAAGTTGAGTTTGGCCACCATTTATGTAAAATGAATAAATAAACAGCGACAGGAGGCGTGGAGCGAAGAATATAAAAGAGTAAAGTGACAGTGCGGGCAGATAGTGGAAATAAGTAAATAAAGCAACAAACTTTCCAAGAAATGCTAGCTATAAAAATGCTTTAAAAAAGAAAATGGAGAAATGTAAATGCGTCACTTTTCCACAGCTCGAACATCTATCAAATTGTGTGTGTTGATTTTCCGAAACCGAAAAGTGTAAAGAGTGTGTATGCTTCTGTGTGCTGGTGTGTGTGTGTGTGTGTGTGTGTGGCACAATAAGATAAAACTGCTGCTGACCAACTGCATGAGAAATGATATGTGGGCAGCCAATACTTGACACAAACAGCTACAGCAATAAAAAAAAGAAATTGTTGTAAAATCTTATTACTTAACATGCTAAAAGAAGGTTGATGTGTGTGTAAATATATATATACATACATATATATATATATATATATGTGTGTGTGTGTGTGTGTGTGTGTAAGTCCTTGGGTGTGTGCATCTTTGGGTCACTTGCAAATCACTTCGTTAAGTAGATTGGTATAAGGACTTTTGCCCCCAAACAGATTTGCAGAAATTGAATTATGTACTTGCAAATATTGCAGAAAGCAAACAAAAAGTTTCCAAGCTGTTTCATTTTCATATCAGTTTCGTATACTTTAAACATTTCTTGTCTATTTGCTGTTTTCTTGTATATTTTGCATATCATTTACACTGTCTCGACATTTTCTTTTGTCAAGTTTCACTTTTTATGGCATTTAATTTCCTTTTTTTTTTGACGCTCATCATTTACAATAATGCCAAACGTACAAAATTAACATAAATTTGCTATTTTCCAGCAGTTTAGCGAGGCCACATCAAAAAAAATGTTAAGGAAAAACAAATAAAAATGCTGGCACACCCACAAACACAAAACAATAGAAGAAACAAATAAAAAAGACTAACTTAGACATGCCGAATATTAGATACCCTTATATACCGAGTTCAAATTGCCAATATTTAAATTTCTTTATAAATATGATAAATAAGTTTGATCTCGTTAATTTTTTGTTCAAGTATGAAGAGCATAATTATACTCATAACTGATGAGTTTTGTACGGATAACTTGAGAATCAAATAAGTTATTCATATCGTTTCTATGGCAACTTTATGATATAGTAGAAGGAGAAGCTTAAGTAGACTGCTGAATATATAAATATCTAATGGGATCGGAGACGAATCTTGCAATGCGTTACCAAGTATAGTGTAATTACAATACATATAAAATGTACAGCATAACTAAAAGGATATACCATTTTAACCTATAACGCAGGGTATTTAAAATAAAACGCAGAAAGTCTTGGAAGTAGGCCGTGAGAAAAGACAAACGGACAGACATAGATCGCCTAGGCTGTTGATGCTGATCAAGAAAAAAAAAATATAAAATGTGGGCTCTGAGATACTTCGTTCTGCCTGTTACATACTGTTGCACAACTTCATTATACCTCTCTGTGTATGCTAAAGATTGTGCTCGTCTAATGGTTACTTGGAGCTGGCTTGACGGAGTCGACACTTTAAGACCCAGTTGGAGTCGCGACGACAAAGAAAAATGCCAAAACAACATTGAGATTTATGAGCTATGATTAAGTGACTTTAAACACGTTTAAGCGTTTAACTTTATTGAATTTGATTTACGCGTTTCTAATTGAAAGCCAAATATTGGAAATGACAGACTGGACAACAAGTCTGCGCCTTAAATCAAATCAGCAACTGAAATAGAAGTAAGCCGTATTCCACATAGATATCTAAGCTCCTTTCAACAAAGTGGCAAGTGTTGTTGCCTCTAAGTGAGTAATACCAGCTAACGTGCAGGCTTTACACAAAACTAGATTTATTACAATCTAAATGGCATTTAAAAACAAATTACAATTGTCAGAACAAGAAACAAGAAACATATGCTGATCTTTATTTCGGGTATTTCCATCAGCTCAATAAACGGGACAACAACATTTTAAGCAAACATTCACAAAGAAACTTGTGTTAAGCATCGACTTAAACTTGGTCTTTACGCAATGTTTCCGTTTTTGTTCTGGCTCAAGTAAGAATAACAAGAATATTACAATGTTTGAAGACAATAAATAAAGTAAGAGCAACAACAATATTACAATGTATGAAAACAAGAACTGGATTATATAGATGATATAAATAGTTACTTACGTAAATATTTCGTATGTGTGTATAACATCGTTAGCTGCAATGAAAGGAGCCAGTGAGAGACTGGAAGATACTCTGCAATCGGATTTACAGTATAGTATGTTGTTTAGAAAGATTTCGTTTAAAAATTGGAAAACAACGAAAAATTTGGATTTATATTGCTATCTAAAAATATTTGTATTGCTAGAAATAAACAACAGAATCCAAAATAAACTTCACTGACTATAGATTTACAAAAATCCAGCTTTTCACCTTTAGTTCTCAAAACAAATAATTTCTTCGCCACGTTATCAAACTCTGCATAGCCATTTATTAAGTCAACACGGTATATTACAATAAAAACCGTACGTATAATCTTTATGTCTGCCCGGCAACTGTTTGTGCTGACAGCTGCTTTGGCTTGGATTCGGGTTTAGGTTTGTGGAATGTTGAAGTTCAGTTTTTGGTTATGTTTTGTTTTCGCCCCCTTTTTGCTGGCAAACGAATGCAGTGTGAAAATTGCAGAAGATTGCATGTGTTAGTTTTCAAAATATTTATATCCATAATATTTTTTATGGCTGTCATTTGTGTAAGAGTGTTTTTGTGTGCTGTGTGTGTGGGCGTGAACTTGTTTTGTGGGTTTACACAAACGATGTTTGTGGAGTGTTTTGTGAGTGACAGCACCGTCTGTGGCTGGCAATAGCCGATATATTATAATAAATTACAGCTGACAACAATTGAAAGAGTTGAACACAATGCCATCAAATCATCCAATGAACATTATTTAACTTTTAGTCAATTGTTTGGCTTTTCTATTACAGATAAACTGGAGTGTTAAACTGAAACGGATATTCTGTGATTGATGAAATGTTTAAGGCAGAAGTGTTTTAAATCCATCCATTATTACGCTGAGTACTATCTACAAATAATGAATCTCTTACTGATTCTGATCAATAATGATGTCTTCTTTAATTGGATAGAAAATCATAATACTCTTTATTGAAATTCACAAAAATATTTATATGTGTTCAAGGATAATTATAAAAAATACTGTAAATCTAATAATATTTATCAAAACTTATACTTTCTGCGAAATATTTTCTTTCAACCAATGCCGCACTTCATAATCAGCTCAAAACTTACGCCAATATATTGATTTACGTGAATTTGCTCAACATTCAATTTAGCAATAACCGTTCAATCATTTGCCTGTTAATCAAGTGCACAGCAAATGTAACTTGCGCTCAATTCCAAAACCCGAAGCATCCCTGCCATAAACCGCCCAACCTCAACCCCCCAAGACAAAACCCCATAAATCACTTGCAAATGACGCGTCCAAAAAGCTACAGAGTTTCAGAGCCGCGGGCAGAAAAGGACGCTGTAATATGGGGATTGGTAACTGCGACTGTCATTCCGAATGTCAATGTAAATGTGAATGTGAATGTGAATGTGAATGCACAATTATAGTCGCTTCGCTAGCTCGTAAAACAGTAGCAACAACAATAAGCAAGAATTCTCTAGTCGAGGGAACTCAACTGAGAGATGCCCTACACAGATGCAGACTGGTTTTTCCAATATGAAAATACATTTTGGTTAACCAAATCTTGAATGAAATGTTGACAGTTTATCATTAATACATCAAAGTATATTAATTATATTAATCAAATTAATTGCAATCGGAAATCGATTTTATCTGATGTAGTTAGGCATAAATTAAAAATCCATTTTTTTAGTCTGTAAAGTCCTTAGCTTTTATAATCACGGACATGGCCAACCCCATTCGACTGTTGTTCCTGATCAACAAAATATATATTTGTGTATATATATAATTTATGCTTCCATTTGCCTTTTACATATCCCTAGCACAAGCTCATTGTATCCTTTTTATCCGTTTTGATTGGGCTTCAGGGTATAACAACAATCACAATGCCAAGTCACATTTGGCTTGGCTTGCCACGTCGCAATGATGACTTTGTTGTGGCAGCTTCAAGTTGCATAAAACCAGCGACATCAATAAAATAAACACTGTCAATGCTGGTTGCTTGGATAGATGGATATATAGATGAATGGATAAATGGATGTTTAGGATGCTGGTTAAGCAGCAAGCAGCAGAAGCAGCAGAAGCAGCGGCAGCAGCAAACATCGACTGCACAATTGAACTCGCGATGTTTGTCGTCGTTGTCGTTTTCACTTTGACTTTTATCTATTGACATAATATTCTGCTTTTTTATGGCTTTGCCTTGTGCCACAGGCGAATGTTATGCAGGCTCAGTCTGTCTGTCAGCCAGTTAGCCAGTTAGTCAGTCAGTTAGTCAGTGAGTGGGTGATTGAGCTGGCCTAATGGCTTACTGTTGACGTCCTGCATAGATTTAAGAGTCGCATTTGCAACGTTGTGAGCGAACAGGAGCGACAAATGCCATTACGAGCAATAAATGTGTGGATTGACGCACAAAGAGCAAGATACTGGAGAAGCTTAGTGTTTAGGCCAAGTTGTGAATTCTCTTTTACGCCTGCATACGGGATGTTGATAGGAGTTGTTGCTTAAAGAACATTTTTGTGAGGACAGCCATTTCGATTTTTATGACAAACTTAGTTCAGTTCATGTTTAAAATATTATAAATATATATATACTTGTTAAGGAGCAGCCAAATGAAATTTGCATTAAAAATCACAAATGGTTAACACTTTTAGGCTTATTTTGATAATTCAAATGATAGTGAATCTTATGTCACCGTTTTGTTTTCTACCAGAGTATCAGATCGGAACCGGAAACGTAACTTTATCGATTGAAATGCAGAACGAGAATCGAAATCAAACTTTCTGATAATAACTAGTTTTAGAAACAGATATGAATAGTCCATATAATACCTCAAGCGAATCGAAACGTATCAGAAATTTCTAACTATAGTTATTTGGAAACTTTTTCAATTTTATTTAACTGCCATCTATTTCAAAGGCACATACACTCACACAGATACACATACATATATACTCTCCTCCACGTTGCTGGTGTTGCAACTGTTAAATAATATATCCCTTACAGGATGTGGAACGAGTCCAAGGCGTTGACATTTATTGCTTGTTTAAAGCGAAAATAAAAATACAGAGGTCAAAGGAAGAAATTCGTTATAAATTACATTTTGACTGCAAGCTTAAATGTGTAGTTTATTTGTATATTTAAAAGTTAGATTGAAATTCATTTGATAAATGCTTTTATAAAATTAGTGCATTTAAATATTTATGGTTGGTATTATTGTGTTTATTTCAGTAGCTGAATCGATAAACAAACTACAAATATGTTTAGTGTACGTGTTTAAATAAAATGAAAATAATCCATAGCTAAACTAAAAATAAATTGTGTGGTATAAGGAATTATTTGAAACTTTATATGTTGCAAGGATTATATATAACGATATTAAAATGTTTTTATGCAAAATACATTTTTTTTTAAAGTCAAACATAATTAATTCTCTATATAAATGTAGGACATACAATTTTTTGCTAACATTAAATATGTACTTAAGCCCATGACAATCCTAATTACTTCCCCTTTTACTTACTCGTTCAGAAAACGGTTTAAAAGTGTTTATGTATTTTTTACAGCCAACTCAAATTGCTCGCACTCAATGCAACTTGTGTAATGATTTGGGGCTTAATTAACTGTCCTAATGAAGAGCATGTTTTTCTTTTAAATGCTGACGGCGCCTTGGGATGTGCCAGCATAGTCAGAGTCAGAGACAGAGGCAGGGACAGAGTCAGATGCAGTGAGCGTAAAACAGGCAAATTGCCTGCTTTTAGGCGCTGGCAGAACAATTAAGTTAGCATTTTAGCCCAATAAGGGACAAAGGACACACATAAAGAAGGAGATAGAGGGAAGGAGTTGAACAAAGTGAAAGGGTAACGGGTAAAGGGTTACGGGTTACCGCCGAAAAAGTCCGTGCATATAAATCAATGGCAACAACATTATTGTAAATGTGAAGAAGGCACATGAACGGAGCGGGAGGCGGTGCAAAAAAGGTCAAACGCTTAATTTTGTTCAGTGGGGCCAGAGCACTGCAATAATAAACAAGAAAGTGTGAAATAAAGCGAAATGGACATAAAAATTTGTATTGCCAACGACAGAGAGAAGAGAAATAAAAATGACGCAGCTCGACTACAAGATACTCTTTAGCTATGATCAGTTATAGATTTGTGAAGAATGGGGCAGAGAGCTATCCAATAGAACCAGATTCGTATTGTGGCCGATTCAAGTAAGCAATATCTATGGGGAAGAAAAGACTTACTCACCGATATCTTGAAGTCATTGAACCAAACTAGATATAGTCTAAGAGACAACATAACAGATTGAGTTGCCTTAGCCAGGAGAAGATTAAATATCCTAGGGAAACAATTTGAAAGACAGAAACTCTCAACCCAACAAGGAGTTCAAGAATTGGAGTTGATGGGAGATAAATATTCTTAAAAGGGGCATAATGGGTAATAATTATGCAATCAGTAATCGATTTTAATAATTGGAAGAAGTTTTCGCCTGTGACATATCCTTCACACAACCTCATTATACCCATTCTCCCTTTGCAATGGGTTTGGGGTATAAAAAAAGAGAAAAACGAACTGCAGACACAGCAATAAAAACGGCAAATGCTTTTAATTTGAAATGCTGCGACTCGGACAGCAGCAGATCCAGCAGAGAGCAAGCAAACCACGATGTCCAGGATGTGGCTCACTCTATTATTTTTTTAAGTGGTTCCTCAGAGGTTGAGGCTGGGTCTGAGGTGGAAGAGCAGCAGCATTTATAACGCTTGTGTGGATTATAAATCCCACTGGCACAGTAAACTGCTTTATTTGCAAAAGTTTTGTGCTTGAACAGGCACAGTGGAAGTGAGGGGCACAGGTGAAGGGGCAGCGAGTCAAAATACTCGTTTATAATTTAGAAAAAATAAAACATGGATTTATTTGCTTGTTAACAATAATATTGAACTAGTGAGATACAAGTTTATTTTAAATAAACATAGAATTTCGACAGTATGGGGAAATATTGCGAATGCTGTTTGATAATAATAGAAAAATAAACTGTAATAAAAATTTCCCATAAATAAATATTAGTTAAAAGATAACCGGAAAAAATTTGAATAGATTACACTCTTAACTGTAACTTTTACAATTGTCGTGCCGTAAACAGAACCTAAATTCGTTTTTGTGCTTAATTATAACGTGTTTGATAACCTGACAGACAAATAAAAAGTCCTAGTAATATGAAAACCTAACAATCCAAAATGAACTTAAAAGCTGTATTCGATTAGAAACTGGGCATACTTTTCGCTTTGAGGGAATCTCGTTCACATCACACCGCACACTCAATAAAATGAAATGACATTTTATGGCAATCATATATGCGGCGGCTCAAGCCATAAACTCATATTTCCACCTGAATGCCAGGATTCAACGGAGCCAGCCTAATGTGAATTTTGCACGCATATTCAAATATGTTTAGAATTTTATGAGTTTTATTTTTGGCATTGAAACGTTGACGTTGCCAGCAGCAGGGACCAGCTGAAATTGAATTTGAAATTAGTCTTTATGTGTGTGCGTGTGTGTTATGCAGTTAAATGTGTAAATTGTTGATAATATTAATATCCGTTTGCCATACGAAAGGATTACCATACAAGATTAGAAACTTGAGCTTAATTGATAAGCGCTTAAGCAAAACAGGAAATTATTTCATTCAACGAAATAAATAATGAAACATTTGTTTTAATAGGCCATGATTTGGGCAACGAACAACTTTCATTAATTTGCATAGAAATGTTGAAGTTGAATTTGTTGAAATCGAAAAATCAGCACACAGTAGGACAAATTCTAATGTTGAAATGATGACAGCAAAGTGTGAAAATCAAAAACCATCAACAAAATGATGACGATGCCGACAGCTGCTGGAAAACAAGAGGAACACGAGAAAGACATTTCGACCAAGAGCCGCAATTTATTATACGGCTTAAGCTAGGCACAAAATGCTTGCAGGCAATCAATTTTAATGTGGCCCTAACCAAAACACACACATACAGTCCGGGTCATTGTGTTAGAAACACGAAAGCAGTCGACCCAATTATGTAATTTTAATCAGTTCCCTTCAACAAAGAAGTTGAGAAGTCCTTCAGTTGGAATAAATGGAATCTTGCTACCAATATTTTCAGCTCTTAAATATCTTAACTTAGACAATATAAATCACGAACTTTCTTAGCCTTAGCATCCATCATTTTCCTACATTCACCAGCCACATAATCATAGTCATTATAATTTGTACAAGTCGTCCCTAAATACATGACCAGCACTGTGCATATGTTTAACGTCTGTTGGCCGTGCAACAAATTTGGTACGAACAATTGAAATGTGTGCGGCCTGCCAAAGGTTAAAGCGTTTGTTGTATTGCCAAATTTGCGCCAAAGTGTTGGCATATAAGCGGATGAGAAGAGAGGGTAGGCGAGGCAGATGGGAGATAGAAGTCAACCACATTGTCAATCATGAAATGCCTTGGTCCGAACTCAGCTTGTCGGCTGTTTGGCCAAGTCAGAAGCGCAAACACTTGACCAACACTTGCCCCAACCCAACCCCAAACCCCCAACTCCCAAAAAACCACCCACTCGAACAATGCTGCTAAATTTATGCATTGCAGTTGACTTATTAGGGTCCGAGTGCCTATTTGTGATTGTGTATGCTTGTGTGTCGGTTGTGGGGGGAGGGTAGGTGTGCGTGTGCGTATTTGTTGTGTGTGGGCATGTTGTGTGTATGTTGTACGTGTGTGTTGGGTTGGTCTGTCAGCGCTTGCTGATTTGCTTTGATTTGGTCGTCCCTTTTGGGGTGTTTATCCTGACCCAAGCTGACCAAGTGTGTGTCCTTGTTAAACACTGCGATGGAGGGTGGCTGGCAGAGTGGCAGAGGGAGGGGGTCTCCTATCTTGTTAATAGTTGCTAATTATGTTTAATTAGTTAGTCATTTGCATGCGGCATCGCATGCTAAATACCTTTTCAGATGTAAGAATTTTGCACATTACATAGATCTACAGATAAACACTGAATAATTCATTTTGACTCTAGCAATCCAAATAATGCAGCTAAAATCAGAATATATTCCAAATCGTAGGCTAAGAAAACAAACTTGCCATCTTGAATTCATTTTGGATTGAAACTATGAGTAGAAAACAAACAGGATGGGATAAAGTTTATAATGAAGTTGCGCAAAGCAAGAGAAAGCATCTCTGATATCCATAAGGTATATCTATTCATGACCAGCATCAACAGCCGAGTTGATTTAGTTATTTCCGTCTTTATGAACAACCTGACCTCAGAGATTATGCTAAACTTCAAGATCTTAAATAAAAGTGCTCATAATCCATTCACAGTTCAAGTTTATTTGATTTAATTGATAATTATAATCGATTGAAATCGATGTTCGATGACAATACGTCACACTTCTGTAAAGATCTGGTCTTCCAATTTATATTTAATATAAACTGACATATTATCAAGGAAATATACAAATTTCAGTATGTTAAGCGAAATATACTTTCATATTAAATAATATTCTTTCAACAATAGTACTATTTCTTTAACAGCTTGGTTTAGAGTATCTCCTACCTCGACTAGAGTATTCGAAGTGGTTAAAAATAGACAAACAACAACAAGTTATAATTGCAAAATACAAACAGAAGAGTAACGTAATCTTTTCCATTTCCCTTGTATGATTTTTAGTATCGTAGTACAAACAAATCAATTTGGAGTCATCCTTCGAGCAGCTGGGAGACATCAATTAAAACTTAACTCAGGTGCCCCAAGAGTGAAAATCAAACTTTTGGAATTGTCAATGCCCATAACCTCGATTGCGATTAGGGAAACCCCAAACCCTCTATTTGTCGGTGACTGCTCAACTAGATGCTGTCGTTTAGTACTTGGAATTGTAAATCTCTTCTATTTTTGTACACAAAATTGCTGCAGTTTTGTCTGCTGGTTAATTGAAAGCAATAACGGTAACCGGTAACGAAACTGCAGATCTAAATATATCGCAATGGTAGCAACAACTCAGAAATGTCCTTGCGGCAATGAGAAATGCCAAAGGACATACAGAAAAAGGTGGTGTATGAAGAAAATGATTTGTAAGGAAATCAGGTGAAATTGTTGTTGTGTTTATTATTGTTGTTGCTGCTGTTGCTATTTGCCGAGCTCGTTGTGTGTTGTTGGTTTGCCTAAGTAAACAATGAATATGCATGACTTTCCAATGAAGCACGCCAGTCGCAGCAGCAGCAGCAACAGCAACAACAACAAGTCATGCTGCATATTCGAGTGCTCAACAAAATACAAAAAAAATGGATGGGAACTTCAATTTGTGAAAGTGATACGTTGCTATCGAGCAGGCAAAATAAAAATTATTTGAACAGAGTATTTGCTTGAAAGATATCCTGTAAAAACTTAAATGTTGTCCAATATACATTTGCATATATCGATATTCGTTAATTAATATTAACGCAGTCTAACGCAGTGTATGTATCATAATATATATTTCTAAAGATATTTATCATAGCGATAAGTAAGTCAAAAATCTGTGCAAATGAGAATTTGTTCAGAAGAAACCTCTTGGACTCGGACACTTTTTCCATAACTATCGATAAGTTCCTTTATCAATGATCAACGTCTTCGACTATCGATAAGTTCCTTAATCAATGCTCAACATCTTCAATTCAATATAGATTCTGATGCCAGCCTCGCTAAATTTTGTATATTAACAATACCTCTCAAGTTGAATTTGATTCTATTATATTCTTATGATTATTATTATATTATAGTATTTTAGTTATCTAACAGCTCAGAGCCTAATTTTTAGCTCGACAATCAACATTTTTTCTAATTCCGTGTGATGAATTCCCGGCTAGAGTGGTTAACTTCTTTTTCACCAATTGTAGACTCATTTTGAAGACTCTAGAAAGGCAGCCTTCTGTTAATTCCACACATTATACTCTATACTTGAAGCATTTGCACTTTTTACAGGGTGCGAGAAAAATCAGAAATACAAACGAGGACAGCAAATATAACGAGAGCACTCAGAGCCCAACGTTGATTAATAATTGCTGATGTGATCTCGTCGTTTTGGCCTCGCATACAAATTGATTAGAATAGCGAAAAGTAGAAGAATCTTTTTTCAACGCAAATTTAAGTTAACTTTCCCGCTTTCTCTCTCTCTCTCTCTCTGTCAGTCTGTGTCTGTAGCAATTAGTAAATTTCAAATGTCGGCTTGCAACTGCATTGAAAGTCACAATTTATAGCACGCAAATCGCGCAAATGCATCACGCGTTGAAACTGGTGGCGCCTCCAAGTATGCAACGGAATTATGTTGTTGGCATTTCCCAAAAGGGGTTGGCCGAAGAGAAGCAGACGCACATTTCCACGTGTGGCACAAGTATAACTCCTGATATAGATATATATGTGTGTATATGTGTGTGTGTGTGTGTGTGTGTGTGTGTCTGGTTGATTAAAGGCCACGGCTTAACGATGAATTGTTGCAACGCCCATTAATATTGCGTATGCATATTTTATGGCACATGTCTGCCGAGTAAAATTTTGCTCCTCGACCAATATGTGTTGAAGCCAACAACTTACGCTAAGTAAACAATAATAAAGCCAACAAATTGCAATTTGATTTTTAATAATGTTAAACTGTGCAGGAAGAATTGTTTGGTATAATTATAAGACAATAAATGCTTAAATAATTCTTTCAATCTGCAGAATGATGCAGGAGAGGTGATTAAGGAAGCAGTTCATTTCTAAGAACCACCCTATCCGAATCAAAGAAGTCGATAAGCGGAATTCAAATATACAGAGATATATAGATTTAGATATAGTCAGGGAAACCCGTTGGACTTAGCTTGTAGAGAGTGTTTACGATGTAACATTATAGAGAGGATTATTGATTCGAAGAGAGTAGTGCTCTTCAACTTCTTGGCAACATCGTAGTATTTAAATCTACCAAATATTATATATAATTTACTGCCAATTTAATGTTTTCAAACTTCCTATCCACATTGAAAGTAGTCCATCGTAATAATATTCCTAAGCTCATCACCTAAACACAGAATACATAATAATACATTTGCCGTTCTTTTCCGATTTACGAGACAAAACCAAATATACAAATTTGACTTGATAACATTCATATTAAGTGACAGGATTACGTATTTTGATAGCATTCGATGCACAGCTGTGCAATAAAAGGCGAAATAGCCTCAATTTATATGTGCACATAACCTCAATTTAAATTTGTCTTTGAGCAACAATATTATTTTCAATTTATATTTATAAATGTGAGTGTGTGTGTTTTGTGTTGTGTTGTGTTTAGCATTCGAATAGCAATCATAATCTTTGATATAATTTCCACTTTATGGCCGATTGTTATTGCTCGATGTGTGTGTGTTTTTTTAGCAGCGTCAGGATAAAAATTTACACATTTCTAACATTTTACGAGTGCCGAAATGTAAACAAATAAACAAAGAGGTCAGCCATCAAAGAGCGATTCTCAATGTAAAATGTCGCATGAGAGAAGACATAATACTTACATCTGTGTGTGTGTGTGTGTGTGTTGACAATTTATGCGCTTGAATACACACTCAGCCAAAAGACAAAAGCAGCTACAGCTGCTTACAGAACAACAGCAACAAGAAGTTAGAAGACTACAGTCGAGAGAGCTCGTCGAGGAGATACCCTGTTAAATACATGGATGGGTTGCTGATAACAGATTCTTAATTATGAAAGTTTTACTTTTAAAAATCTGTATTTCGTTTCCGATCTTAATGAAATTTGTTCACTTCATCAATTAAATGTCTGACTTTAACTTTATCTTAAAAATTGTGTATTTTACTGCTATCGGAAATCAATTTTTATCGATGTTTACAGAACGGATGCACTTATCGATAAAACAAAATAAACTTAGGGTGGACTTCGAGTACTTATATTACACATTCAACGTGCCTTAGTTTTTCAGATCGACTTTTTCATGGCTAAATCAACTGATCAAAAATATATTTACTGTATATATTACTAAATCGACGATGCTTGCTTCTGGCTGTTTTATACATTTTCTATTCTTCATTATGCCCTTTCGTACAAGGCATTTTGAATGGATTCAGGGTATGACAACACTTTGTAATTTGACAAAAGTAACAAAATTGCCATAAACCATAAATTCTTTGGCCAAAGCTAACACACTAAAATTGGGCCCTGTCTCTGTGTGTGATAGAAAGATGCCTAAAATGGCCTAAAGCCCACAGGCCTACAGGCCATTGTTTTTGGTCTTCCTTTTTGCCAGTGGATATACTTGTGCATACATGTATATATAAATATATGTATATGTTGTGCTTTAGTTCCACTCCAGCTTCAGTCAGCTTTAGTCAGAAAGAACTCACTCTCGTAATCGCTGTGGCAATAAAAACAAGCCAAGTAGCAAACTGCTGGCAAGAGTCAAAGAAGGAGAAGACCACATAAAATATTATCGAAATCGTCATATTTGGGTGTGCGTGTGTGTGTGTGTGTGTATGACAACCCTGGCAAAAACTGTCAGCCACTGACTCGCACATAAAAACTACATAAACAAATAAATCGTCATATGTAACAATGGTCTATTAGGGCAACTACAAGCCACAGTAATAAGACAACAAAAGAAACAAGTGAGAATCTGACAGTTGGGCATAACCTACTGGGAAATACTCTGAGACCAGTTATAACTCTAAGCTCGAAGACTGTGCGAGTTATATGCTTAAGCAATTTGTGTGGGCAGAGGTGGGCGTGAATCATTTCACCAATCATCGGGGAAGATTATTATAATTCTAGTGGAATATATATGGTATTGAGCAGTTCTTTGACGCGGAGTATGCGTATCGAAAAAATGTAGCTACCAATTATTGAAGATGGTTCCTAGTAAGAGGTAGTAGTGGTCATTCAATTTGTACTTCTGATTTTAGAGATATACGAATTTCCAATATTACAATTTTATCTAATGCGACCATAAACTACTATATACACAACATTTCAAGTCTCCAACATAAAAAAGCATATCAAAACTAATATTCCCATCCATCTACGCCGACAGAGCATAAAAGAAAGCTCAAAGCCACATAGAAATACATTCGTTTAGTGTCGAGTTTGGCAAGAAAATCGTTTACATACGGGCATTATGAGCCAAATTACTAAGCTTGATTTGAATCAAGGCTTAAATGAGCCGCCAACGACGAATTACACCAGCAACAAAAATTGGTATTAAATTTGTACGCACAAGCAAACACACATAGAGAGAGAGAGAGAGAGAGAGAGAGAGAGAGAGAGAGAGAGAGACCGAGAGAGAGACAACAGTGCCGCACAAAAAGCAACCACCCAGCACAAAAGGCATTCGTCAGTATGTGTCAATTTCAAATTTTCAAAGTTGCTATAGCGTCATTTTTTGAATAGTTATTTCTACAGTTTGTTTTTGTTGCAATTCTTTTTGGGCGACAGCCTCACAAAGCCTGAAAGCCATTTAGTAGTTTTTTATGTGATTGATGTTCTGGAAAAAGATTTAAACTAGATTTCGACATGAGTGTAAATAAATTACGGTTTTTTAAAAATTAGAACAAAACTAAAGATTGAGCTACAATTGAAAAATATAATTCCGAAAAGGTTTATTGTCTGAATATCATTTTTTATGTTAATCTGTTTATTCCAATTACTTAATTAAGAAAATTGTCCAAATTGGGTTTACTAATAATGAATTTTGACTACATCAGTAATTTTTATTATTTTTGCTGCAAGTCTGTAAAGTTCACATAAATTTTTGATCAACATCGAAAATACTAGTTGATGTCCGTCTTACTGTCAGTTTGTTTGAGAAGCCGAGCTCTCATTTACCATACTTTGACCTAGTTTATTTCATTTCATTATCGGTAATTTTCTCCGTTTTCTAAATATAGGTAAAAACCCATCAATGATGGAAATGAAAACTAAAATTTGAACCATAAATCTTTCTTGTCGGCTCATCATCTGTAAAAATGATAGCAATACAAACATTGTGGGGTATTTCCTGGTCGAGCTCTGCCGACAGAATCATTCTTACCTTGCCAAAGAGTATAAATAAAAGCTATGCAAACAGTTTAACTGCTTTGTGGATGAAAGCAAACTTTAATTTTTGTTTTTAGCTTTTGTGTTTTCTGTTTTTTTGCAGAAAGTGTTAAAAAGTGTATTCCATTACGTTTGGCAAAAGCTTTTGGCGGTTTAAAAAGTGCCAGGCAACAATGCAGTTAATTTGGGGGCATAGATATTTAAATTGTTGGCACAAACACAACACAAAGCACAAAAAACCAAAGCAGTGAAAGCTAAAAAAAAGTGTAGCATGCCACGCACAGATATTTGTGAGCCAATAAAAAGTTGCATCATTGAGCGAACGGAAATGGAAAAGGCCAACAGAAATAACAGCAGCAGCAGCAATTGCAACAGGATTCAAATATTTTGACAATAAATGCAAATAGCTGATGTGCAGACAGGATAAGCGCCAAATCGATGAGAGGAGTATGTTGCAGATAGAGAGTGGGAAGAGAGGAGGGAGAGGAGGCAGTGGCAACTTTTCTCTTTCATTCGTTATTAAATTCGCTTTTACGTGCGGTGAAAGTTGCCATTGGAGACCTTCGCACAAGAGTGCGTTTCTATAGAGCGCTCTAAGTTGGCAGTTAGTTGGCCTAACTAAGTTTACACACTCTTACACACTTACACACGTGTGTGTGTGTAAGTAAACACACACAATGGAGGCTCAGAATGCAAATTCCCCTGCGTACCAAAATTGTATTATAATCAACTGATCGAAGTGACAGATATGAATTTATATGTGTGGTTGTTCCTTATTTATGGCTCATGTATCTAATATATATGTAAACTGATGTATCCATATATAAATACATTTATCTATACATGTTCAGATTGCGTTTATTACTAAACTAAACACTAATTGCAATTAGCTGCTACCTTGTTGTGTTCAAATCACTATGGTCTATATTATTATTGATAATCAAAAAACAGTAAAAAAAAAACAGACAAATAAACAGTGGCAGCTTTGAATGCTTTTAATTAAATTCATTGATTATATCAAAAACTAGTTTAAAGAATTTTTCAGTAAATGAAGTAAGTATTTCGAAACTAACTACTAATATTACCTCTAATCGTCAAACTGAATGTTCTTATTGAACACATATTTTAATGAATATGCAAACTAAACTCATTCAATTCGGGTGTTCTTCTTAGTTGACAAGAAATCATTTGCATTGGTTTTTAAGTTTATAGTGAAATTTAAATGTCAGCAGGTGAATATCTTTTTTACTTGTTAGAAATAAAGCTAGATACTCTTTAATAAGCTGATTTGAAGTATATTATTCATCATAATAGTTAGAGTATCTGCACTGTGGCCATTCAGATATATTCCTTATAAATGATTTATGGTCCTAGGTCCAGCCATAATTTCATGTTTATTCCTGATCTTAGATTCATTTCATTTCTCTAGGCTGGGGTCAGGAGTCTCGAGACTCTCAATTCGAAGTCGACACGTGGCGTCCTCGTCAGCCTTTAATGCCCCTTTAACGAAATCTGTGAGTATCCCTACGATTCTTCATACATATATTACATACATACATTTCCTCTTTACTAAATGATCTATAAGTAAATGCTGCACTGCGACTGCCCCCAGCTGAAAAGTGGAATCCTTGAACTGCAGCGCTTTAACCGATTCTTTTGCCTGTCAATATTGAGTAGTTGCTTCTGCTGCTGCTGCTACTGCTGCTGCTTCCGTTTACAGCTTGGACATGGCCATAAAGTTTGTTGCCGTATCGTGACTTGTCTGTTCGTTCTTAGCTCTTCTCCCTGGACACGGCATCTGAGTATCTGAGTGGTATCTGAGCACGCGCCTACAATTCAATTAATGGACATTCAAATGATATAAACCTGCTGAGGCATTTTTAGTGCTCAGAGAGAGGACAACGTTCAGTTTCATTAGCAGGCACTGTAATTGCGCTTGAGGTAATGTCAGCAACCATTTCACTATTTAACCAACCCACCTCACCTGGCCATCCCTTAACTTAAACGCTAAACACGTGTCCTGTGCCCACAAAACAAAAAATAGAACAAAAAAAAAAATAACAACAACAGGTGCAAATAGCAAACAAAACACAGAGAGAGAGAGAGAGAGAGAGAGAGAAAAGTTGTGCTTGGTAATAGAAACCCACAACTTTGAATCCCTGGTAACCGGAGTCAAGTTGCCACGGACAACACGGCAGGCATCAACAAATTGGTTATTTGCTTTGTATCGGGCCAAAAGTGAAAGAGGCCACAGTGTGAAAACTGAAAGTGCAGCGGGAGCTCAGTTTAAATAAATACCGAATCAATTAATATTTATGTAAAACTAATATTAATATATATTCATAAAATGAGTCAGCGCACAAAATTCATAATAAATACATCCGGTAAACTTTGTTAAATATATTCATTTAAATTGGCAGTGTTTTTCCATATTTTTTCACTTGTGTATATTGAAAGTGAAATGCCAAAGTTAACAGAATTTAACCAAAAGAAAAACATATTTATTTATATACGTAGTATAATAAAAATGTAAGAAAGCTCTGGTTGAGAGTGCTCGACTAGCAGATACCCTGTACCCAGTACCCTGTTAGGAGCTAGAACGCGGCACCAGATTAGATCTCAGACAGAGACTAATGACTCTTGCTATAAGCAGCTATAAAACAAAAACAATTTAAGCAAGCTATATTTATCTGGAAAATAGACTTTGAACACTCACCATTCTCTTTTACAGGACATAGTCGTCCAATAAGTCACCCAACTAATCTAGCTATAGTCCGTAGCGAAATCTGGTGATTTTGTGACAATGACGAAGAATCCTACAGAAGATGTAGTATCCTGGGGAATACCTTACCTACTCAAAAAATATAGAAACCCTCAACTCGACAAAGATTTTAGACTTATTGAAGAATTGGGGTTGATGATAGGATAATTTTCAGAAGATTGAGACGAATTGTTTATAATTGTGATTCATATTGCTATCACTAATCGAGTTTTATAATTTCGGAGATCATATCGCTCATAGAGACAGACAGACAGACAGATCAGACGGACATGGCCTGATCTACTCGGTTATTAATGCTGATCAAGAATACTTATTTATTTTATTGTCCTTGGCACAACTGCATTATACGTCTTTTAAGCATTTTCATATTCAGGTTATAAAAATCTATCAAGCCACAAAACACATTTTTACAACACACAAAAAACTATAAAAAATCTACCATTTATCTCTCGCTCTTCCCTCTCTCTCTCTCTCTCTCTCTCTCTCTCTCTCTCTTTGCCTGCACTCAGTCGAGTATTTCGGCGGCCGCATTCCGAGCACGGAGCTGGATGAGCAAACAGCGACTATATTGGAGTTTGTGGAGCAGGAGGAGCACACTGTTATCTCGGCCGTGCATAATAAATCGGATGGCAAAATCAAATTTCAGCATCGCATACCCAACGACGAAGTCTGTTTACTCTTCTACAAGGTGCCTCAGGTGGGACAGGGTGCAGCCGGTGCTGGCGGTGGCGGAGGGGAGGCAGTTGAGCCACTGTTGGGCATATTAACACTGGAGGGTGGCCTGGTTAAATCCATTTACAATTCCGTTTCACGTGTCTTTTCGCCCCATGCCAACACGGCTCGAGTAAGTTTCAAGTGTATATATGTATGTGTGTGTGTGTGTGTACTGTATGCAACATACACAAATATTTGATTCGTATTCGTTGTTGTAGTTGTCGTTGTAGCTTATACGGTAATTCCCGTTGAGCTTAAATTATTTTGCTGTTTGCACTCAGTGCTGTCAATTGCAATTTTTTCCTGCTAAAACTAGCTAGCTAGCTAACAATACTTGGCTCTTTTGTGCGTCCAGCTAACAAAATACGAAAAAAAAAGAGAATATTTTTAGCATCATTTATTAATATGATATACAGTACAATTGTTATGTATATATTTTAATTTAATTTTACTAGCAGTAGATATCTATCACAACATAAACTAAACAGAAAGCTGTAATTTTTCCCTCTAAATGTAGCTATTTTGTGTTCAAATGTGGCCAGCACTGATTGCACTCGGCCATATTCATCTTCGCCACCTGCAAGCAGCAAGCAGCATTTTAATCGCATTTGCACATAACTCGATTCTTTTCTGCAATTTCATTTTGTCAATTATATTTACTTGCCAGCGGATGCAATTTGTTTTCTCAATATTATTTTTACAGCGTGTGTCTCGCAATTTCTTTCGTTTAAGCGCAACGAATACAGTCCCGAGCTGAGCGGCATACTCGAAAATCTGCATGTCTCGCTGGGCTCCACACTGGGTCTGCCACAGAGCGGTAAGCGAACATTTCTCAAAATCATAATAATCAATGCTAAATTCCAATAAGAACATACGCTTGCTAGTCGATTACCAAACTGATCAAAGTTATCGCTTAACTTCTTACTCAAAAAGGTAGATCATTTAGAGGAACTGCTTCTCAACATGAAGTACTGCCCACTGCTTCAGTTCCAAGCAATGCTTAACATTTTAGCAAAACAAAACTCGCATACGACTCAAAATCAAACTGATGATGACTTTTACTAACCTAAGTTAAATTTTCAATTTGAGCACTTATTAGACATAACCGCACACGGTCACACTGATTGCAGTGAATAACGGTAGTTGCTCATTTTTATCAGCTTGCGATTTTATTGAGTGCAAATTGCGATTTTGCAGGTATAACAAGCATAAAAGATGAAATTAAATATTGGAAACAGAAACTGGGCCAAAAGGCAAGTTCACGACTTGATCGCGAAATGGCGCAAGTATTTATTGGCGTGCTGGAGAATATTCAGCAGAAAATTAAGTAAGTTTAATTTCTATATATGTATGCATGTTGTGTATATGTGTGGATCTATGTACACACCTGGATAGTAAAATATATACAGCTTAGAGCTTACACTCCATCTTATATCCTTAGCCTGGTAGCGATTTGGTGCATTTCATATTATTTAATAGCTCAGTTAAGACTTTTTTGTAATGAATATATTCAAATCACAGTTTTGGCAAATCAAATCAATAGAGAAATTAAAGTTTTCTTAATATGAAACTCGTATTAATTCACAATTGTCTTCGAACCTATTTTAATGTCCAGATGTGTATGAGTGTATTTACATATTACATTACATATTTATGTTGCTTTAATTTTATCTTATTTTTATTAATATAGCACCATTGATAGTGGCGGGAATTCGAGCAGTCGCATTGAGGAGTTCCTCGACCACGCCCACAACAGTCTCGATGAATTGTGGCGCCTGCCCTACAATTATCCGCAGCAACGGATGACGGATCTGCTGGACATAATGGGCAATCGGTTGTGGGAGGCGTGTCTCCGTCAACTACTCGCTGAGGAGGACATTTGGAGCCTGAACTCGTATACTGTGCAGAATGTGATGGGGCAGTGCATGGACACCGTAGATGCTTGGATGCAGTTGTGCGACTCGTTGACGCGTCTCTTTTGGCCCAACTACGTGAAGCATCCGTGGCTGGGGGAACCGCATCTGCCGCGTCGTGGTCAGCAGTTCAAGGAGCGTCTCGGCGAGATTCGGAACATAAAACAACTGTATAAACAGATTGCCACGCTCCTCAACGATGCCGAGCTCCAGGAGATGTTCCAGGAGCAGGCAGCGTTTAGTGGTGAGATAATTATTAAAAACTAGGGAACGCATGGAAGGAGATATCTCCAAATCCATAAAAATCATTCATAATCCCAGTAGATTTGCATATACAGATCGACATGAAATGCATTTAGATATTAAATAATACCATATATATGACTAAGAATAATACAACATAAACTCAAACTTTAACTCACTCTCACTCTGCCTCTTTCTCATCTAGATTTCAATATATTCGACACCTCACCACCTGGTCAGGTGAAGTGGCACAAGGCGCTGCAGCATTTCGAGCAAGTGCTGCAGCCGATCGATGAGCGTATTGCGGCTGCTTTGAAGGCACAACTGCATCATCATTTGAGTAATCCACGCCAGGTCATCTTCATCTTCTCCAAATACGAGATGCTCATCCAAAGACCCGCTGTGCTCGAGCTGCTCACAATTGAGCGTGAGCAATTTCTGCAATCGTTGCACTTGCTGTTGCAGGATCTGCGCAAGGCGATGACGGACACGAATATGGAACCGGATACGGGTCATTTATCGGTCATTTGCAACGAGTGCCGTTGGCTCAAAGTGGTGCAGTATCAAATCCAGGAGATCGAAAAGGTCAGCCATTTGATAAGCGGTCGTGAGGGTTTCGACAAGATCAACAAAGCGGTGCAGGAGATCAAGGAAGAGACCGAATCGCTGCTGCGCACCAATTTCGAAATCTGGTCGGGTCAATGTTCGACGGCTGTGAAAAGTGGCGAACTCAGGTGGGCACCCGCATCAAATCTCCCCAAGAAATAAGAATTAACATTTAAAGACTCCTCCTCATTCACAGACTACGTGACGATCAAGCCGTGGTCAAGTTCGAGAAGGAGGGTCGTCAGCTGATGCGTGTCACCTTCAATCCGAAGTTGGTCACCTTTTGCCAGGATGTGCGCGAATTCGAGAATCTCGGTTACACGGTGCCACTCGAGCTGCGCTCCGCAGCCACACATGCTGCAAAGTATATGTGCTATGCACGCCGATTGCAGCAGATTGCCACGTTCCACAATACGATTGGGGATCGCATGATTCCCTGCCAGCGACCCATAATGCTGAAAAATGCGCTGGAGTTGCAGCGTCTGGTGCAAAGCGAAACGGTCGCTTGGCAGGATGAGGCGTCGGTGCAACGATATGTGAACATCCTGCAGGAGGCGGTGTCCAAGCTGTCGGCGGATAACACGCTGCTAGTCGGCTATCATGAGCAGGCCAAGCGAACGGTGCGTGGATGTAGGAGAAACTTACCTTTATCTGTGCAATAACTAACCCAATCTCTTCTGGCAGGTCATAAAACTGATGGGCACCGATCTGCTGACACAAAACCAAGTTTGGAAAGATGAACTACGTCATTTACGTGAGCTGGTGGCGACGCTGGAACGCCAAGGCTACACCAATTTGGATGCCTTCAAGCTGCACTGGGATCATCAGCTCTACAAGGTGCTTGAGTATCAATATATACTCGGACTGCTGGACATGAACAACAAACTGCCCGATATACACATTAAGTTGCTGCTGCGTCAGCGGGAACTCTGCTACAGTCCACCGGAGGAGGAGATACGTGATGTCTACTTTTCGCAGCTGCGACGCTTCATTGAGAGACCCAGCAATTTTCATGGCCTATCCGAGCAGAGCGCTCAGCTATTTCAGTCAATGGTGACGCTGAATCGCCATCACTTTGGACCGCTCTATACGCGAGCTGCTCAGCTCTTCGATAAGCTGGAGGAATTTAAGCGAATTTGGCTGCCCTGGATTGCGTTGGGCTGTGTGGATGTGGAGCAGTTGTGTGGCATCCACTTGAACGAGGCCGACGATTGGGATCGCAATTTTCGTGCGTGCAAACAATTCAGTCAACAGTTGGCCAAGTTGCAGCAATCGGAGGAATCCATCGATTGCATTGTGATCAATGTGATGCCCCTGCGCTCAGATATTGAGTACCTGAGCAGACGCTACTGGGAGGCGTTGTCCAACAGTCTGCGGTCCTCCATCCTCAACGATGTGCAGGCGGTGCAGGAGTTTCTGCAGAATGCGTTGCAATTCCTGCAGAATGTGCCCATGGACGAGGGCAGCATCAGTGAGTCGGGCATGAAGTATGAGAAGATTATGCGCGAGTTGCCACAGATCAGTGGCACGTTGGAGTTGGTCCGGCAGAAGGATGCCTGCTTGGCGGGGTGGTGCAAGGAACGTGTGACAGCATTGGCCACGATTATGCTGCAGTGGGAGCAACTGCAGCCGCTGCTGGAGAATCATGCGGTCATCTTGCAGAGGCAGGTGGACATGATTAAGACGCAGGCGCACACTCAACTCCAGAATCTGCGCAACGAGGCGGAGAAGTTTCTGTTGCGCTGGGAGTCGACCATTGCGGAGCTGGAGGCCAATGAGTTGGCCGGCCTCGAACTCTTCAAGGAGCGACGCGCCCACTGGCAACAATTGCAGACGAAGAAGCAGCAGCTGCTCGACGAGTGCCATAAATTCAATATGGAATTTCCCGCAGATGCACTGGCTCCCTTTGCCGCAATCGATGCCCAGTTGGAGTCACAGTCCCAGCAGTGGCAAACCTATGATGCATTCTTGGATGAACTGCAGCCCATACTGCAGGAGGAGTGGGCCATTTACAGGCGACGTCCGTACATTCTCAACGAGTTCATTGGCCGCTGGGAGGGCACAGTGCATGGTTCCATTGATTTGCCCGCGAAACGCATCCGGCAACAGGTGGAACGTTTGCAGCTCACTTTGCCCATCCTCCAGCAGTTGCAATCGGATGCGTTGAGTGAACGTCATTGGGCGGCCATCTTTCACCTGTTACACCGGCGTCAATCGAAGCCTTTGCATGCCATACAAGTGCAGGATTTGTTGGAGGATATGGATGCATTGCAGGCATCGGCCACAGAGATTGGGAGTATTGTGCGGCAGGCGGCATCCGAGCAGATTGTGCGGCAAGCTCTCGTCGAGCTCGATCAGTGGTCGGTTACCGCCCAACTCAAGCTAATTGAGCGTACAGATGCCGCCGGGCAAAGCGTAGCGCTGATCAAGGACTATCAGGAGGTGCTCAACAAGATTGGCGACAATCAATCGCTGCTGCAGTCGGCCAAAAACTCGGCTGCCTTTGATAGCTTTTCGGATCAGGCGGGTCTCTGGGAGAGTCGTCTCAATACGCTCGATGTGCTGCTCAGCAGCTTGAGTCATTCACAGCGACGGTGAGTTTTTCATCTTTTCATCGTTGTTGACTTTCTTAATATATATAAATACTTATTTATTGATATTTTTTATCCTTTTACTCTGTAGTTGGGTTTATTTGGAGCCAGTTTTTGGCGCTGGCACCTTGCAGCAGGAGCACGCTCTGTTCAAGCGCATCGACAAGGACTTTCGCTACGTTATGCGTGAGATTCAAATGGATCCACGGGTGACGGCTCTGCTTAAGATTAACAACATCAGCACCATTGTGAATGCGCTCGAGACGCAATTGGCACGTTGCCAACAGAATCTAATGAGCTATATAACGGTAAGAGCAGCACGGATTGTGGAACCCTTATAGAAACATGAACTCAGCTTATAGATACAAAGAAGGATTACAGATTGTAGTTTGCTCAATATATAAAAATACGTTTCGATTTCAAAAACCTGTGCTTCTTATTCAATCTCAATGATATTTGTACTGTTGATAAAGTTCCTTTGGCACATATCCGATCCACTTGTCTTATCTGTCTTTTGATTATTATTTAAATTTTTTTTATTATGCAATTATTAATTATATATTTAATTTTATTACTGCCTTTATAAATCATTCGTAGGACAAGCGCAACTCGTTTCCACGTTTCTATTTCCTCGGCGACGACGATCTGCTGGAGTTGCTGGGTCAGGCATCCAAGGATGCGGACATCATTAAGCGACACATACGCAAACTCTTCCCCGGCTGCCACAGTCTGTCCATTGAGCAGGCGGCAAATGGCAATCACTATCGAATACTGGCCGTGCACAGCGCCGAGGGCGATGAGCTGCGACTAAGCCAAGCTGTTGACATGACCGGTGACATTGAGGTGAGTGCAACTAGTAAAATTCCAATGAGTTGAGAGCAGAGTTCTTTTTCCCTCCAACAGCGCTGGCTAAATGAACTCGTCGCCGTTGTGCAGGAGACGCTGCGTGGGCAGATTTACGAGTGCTACAACCACACAAATGGCTTCAGCGATAATCTGAATGAGCAGCTACTACGGCAATATGCCAGCCAAGTTCTTGCCACCGCACGGGCGCTCCATTTCACGAGGCAAACGGAGAAATCAATTGGCAGCATGTCATTGGCTAAGCTGCAAAAGCAGTTGCAAGCTGAAATCTCACATTTGGTGGCCATGAAACAACAGTGTGACAGTTTGCACAGTCTTAAGCTAGGCGCTTTGCTGCTGGATCTGGTGCATTATGTGAGCGTTGTGGAGCAGCTGCAGCGCCATAATGTGATGCAAGCCACAGACTGGTATTGGCTGAGTCAACTGCGATATTATGTGAATGGGCAACGACAGGTGTTGGTGCGCATGGTTTATGCTGAATTTGAATACGCCTACGAGTTTCTCGGTCACGCCAACAAACTGGTGCACACCCAACTGACGCACAAGTGTTATCTCATCCTCACCCAGGCCATGCATATGGGACTCGGCGGTAATCCTTTCGGGCCGGCGGGCACTGGCAAAACGGAGTGCGTCAAAGCACTCGGGGGCATGCTGGGACGTCTCGTGTTGGTTTTCAATTGCGATGAGGTGAGTGCTTTGGCTGCTTGCAATTTGTCATTTATGTTGTTTTGCTGCTTTGACAGAATGTGGACACCGAATCGATGAGCCTAATCCTTACCGGGTTGGCTCGCTGCGGCGCCTGGGGCTGCTTCGATGAGTTCAATAGGCTGCAGGAGGCAACGCTCTCATCCATATCAATGCTCATCCAGCCCATTCAGAGTGCGCTCAAGGACAAGGCGGACACGGTGCAAATTGGCGAGCGAAAGGTGAGCAAACATGATGGATGAACACCATCATCAGCTGAAGCAGCATCAAAAGTCCCAAATACAAAGAATGATATATATGCGCATAGCATTTAACTTAATGTGATTTCAAAAATAGGTCAGCATAAAAAAGAGATTTGGACAAGCCACCAAAACAGTGCTTTATTCTCTAGTAGCGAATGCATGAGATTCTCTGTCTCTACTACTTATTCCACCAATACTTCTAGGTCTAGTTCTTAATCTTATACTTTCACAACTACTTCCAATTATATATCTTATATTTCCACTACTATTTTTTATACTTTAACTACTACTTTTTGTACGTATCTACTATTTTTCGTACTTCTACTACTACTTTTTATAGAGGTATTAATTATAATTCCTTCAGTAGTCGTAATACTACTACTAGTATAACTAATACTTCTGCTACTACTTTTTTTTACAACTATTACTACTTCGACTACTATTACTAATTGTTGTCAAATCTTAGACTTATTATTTATTTCCTCCTATTTTTATAATTATACTATTACTATTTATACCCTATTTCAGCAATTATTACTCAGTTATTGGAGCAATTACAAGAAAATCTAATTTATTTGAATTGTTAATTAATTTAAGCTGTCCACCTAACTTAAACTACTGATTAACTGTTCAAACAGGTGGAACTCAACCAGCACTGTGGCATTTTTGTGACTTTGAATCCAGCAGGTGGCGAATACGGCGGCCGACAAAAGTTGCCGGGCAATATACAAGCATTGTTCCGGCCGATTGTGATGCAACAACCGGAGCCGGGTGAAATTGCACGCGTCATGCTGTTTGTGGAGGGTTTTGCGGCTGCCGCCAATATTGCAACGCGCATCGTCGAACTCTTCGATCTGTGCGGTAAAATGCTATCCGCCCAGCGCCACTACGATTGGGGACTGCGCGAACTGAAGACGGTGCTGCTCGTCTGCGGCGAGGGACTCCGCACACAATTAACAGCAACCACCCGCCAACAACAGTATAATGAACCTGATGGCAACGATGATGAATTGCGCATTGTTGTCCACTGTCTGCGCTCATCGACCATGTCCAAGTTGGCGCAGCAGGACGTCGAACGTTTCGAAATGTTGCTGCGCAATGTGTTTCCGGAAATTGGTGACTCGATGGCACCGTTGACACCGCTCCGGCAGGCACTGGCCGCCGCCTTTGGGCCGCTCAATCTGAGCGCGAACGACAGGCAAATTGAGAAGGCATTACAATTGCATGAGCAGCTCCAGAAGCGCATGGGCGTTGTTCTCGTCGGCCCACCAGGCTGTGGCAAGTCGAGTATTCTGTCTCTGCTGCGTCAGGCGTTGACCGCAGCAACAACAAGTGGGGCCCAGCTGCGCGTACACACCATCAGTCCCAAGTCGATGAGTCGAGTGCAGTTGCTGGGACGACTGGACACTGATACACGGCAGTGGCTAGACGGCGTCCTCACCCACACCGCGGTGCTCGTCAATCAGGAGCCGGCCCATGTCCATTCGTGGATTGTGTGCGATGGTAGCATTGATCCCGAGTGGATTGAGGCATTAAACTCCGTGCTCGATGATAACAAGTGAGTTAAAAAGCCTTTTTTTATCGAAACGGGTGGAAATGGTATAATTAATGTATATGTATATAAGTATATATATTCTTGTTCAACATCAATAACCGACTAGACCTAGTCCGTGTGTATGAATAGGTCGATCTCAGATATTACAAGGGCCAGAGACATATTTTGAATATAAGTTCGAATCATTTACATCGATACAAATCGATTTACGATAGATAAATATACCAAAAAGTATTCTTGATCAACTGGAAAAATTTCATTAAATTCGGATAAGACTTTGTTAACCAAAAAATATTTTTACATTGGACATATGACTATTGCCAAGCCTACCATGTATATAGCAGCTGGGGTCAGAGTATCGCCTAGTCAAACTCTCCCGACTGTTTAAGCTAGAGAATTTGTATGTTTAAGCTGGAGATCATATCATGGATTAAGTTTATTCGCTATGATTAGAATCAGAAACGCATTTCTAGAGCAAAATCTCCTCTTCTATATTTGAAATGTGTTCAGCATGGGAGTTTAATCCATGCATGATGGATTTTTGGGGTATTCAAACAGGTGATTTATATGTTTATAATTTTTTGGCATTAGATTAAAGTAAAAGTCATTTGAACTTAAATTTTTTTAGCAACAGCTTTTGCTAATATATTTTTTGCTCGTACTTGCGCATAAATTCGTAATAATTATTTGCGGCTTGCCATATATGTTCTATATGTATATCATATAGGCATATATGTATATATATATATATATCGTATGGGGTATACAATTTTTAGACGTAGACATTATCATATATCGTATCTCGTATCTTAATGTTGCAAGTATTTTATTGTACGGATGGGCAAATGCCTATACCTATCACTTAGCTACCAAAAAACAAAGGACTTAAAACATAGAAATGCTCAAAAAACAGATGACATTAAATGAGGGAAGCCCGCTAAAACAAATAACGTAACGTAACGTAACGTAGTAAACGTAATACACAACGTAACGGCATTTTAGAAATGTCGCCAAAGAGTCTCTCTCTTTTCTTACATAGAACATGAGTGTGTTTCTTGTGAGTGTATGTATGTGTGTTTGTGTTTATGAGTGTGTATGTGTGTTTTGGAGAGAGTTGAGAGTGCTGTTGGTAGTTGCTTTGAACTAGTTGTTCTTCTGTTAAATATTTCAAAATGAAAATGGATTTGTGCATTTTTATGAATTGCCTTTTTTGATCCTGTTCTATTTAAAATAATTTGATTTGACTTTTACGTATTCATTGATGGCTTGTATTGAAAACTTTCTATTGAACTTAAAACATATTCATTGATGTATTTTGATGAACTGGTTCTCTTGTTTAATGAACTGAATCTTACTCAAAATCGAAATGATCTATATACTTATGCATTTATGTGTGACTTTATTCTAGATCTATTTTGTTTTCAATATAGCTTTTGACTTTTGAGTACATGCACATATCAGTAATACTTTGAGCTGGTTAGTTTTAATTCAAATTTGAAAACAATTCAAAATTGATTTTAATTTCTATAAGTCAATTTTTTTGTGTATGAAAGAACCAGTAAATATTTTACTTGATCTAAACCAGAGAGTTAAGTTTTGAGTGTAGTAAAGTCTTAGCTGAATTTAACTTCAGGCCTTAAAGAAATCATAGATAAATAGTAATGAAGTGCAACTAGTTCGCTGCCAAGACCAACTTGTGAGTACACTCGTATCACACTCTCCCCGCTCTGTGTAACTCTCTCCCCTCTCTTCCGCTTAAATAATAAGGATGAAAATGCGTATGTGGCTAGTTGAGCTTATTAACTAAAGGCGAGTGCATGAATCTCTCTCTCCTCTCACTGCTGCGCATGTTGCGGCTGTAACTGTTGCTGCGGTGGTGCTGCTGGTGGCGGTGCTGGCTGCTGCTGTGGCGGTGGCGGCAGCGTCACTGCTGTTGGCGGCGGTGGTAGCGGCGCTGCACGCATATGTTGCATGTGCGCCTGTGGCGCCATATGCTGAAACATGTTGCAATGTTGCTGCTGCTGCTGTTGCAAATGATGTTGCTGCTGCTGTTGTTGTTGCTGCTGCTGTTGCTGGTGTGCATTAAAATGATGCTGCGCGGGATTGACATCGGCTGACGTTTGCAAGATGATCTCCGGCTCGAGATTCAGCGCCATTTCGGACTCCTCCGTCTGGACGCCACGCAACGAGGCCAGCGCTGCTGCCTGTGCCGCAGCCACCGCTGAGGCAGAGCTGGTTGCTGCCGCTGCGGCGGCTGCTGCCGCTGCACTGAGACTGCTCACATCCTGGCCGTATTCCTGTTTGATGCCGTTCGGTGGCGCCGCATACAGTGTAGCGCCCAGATTCTGATGCAGTATGGGATGGCAGAGTTGTGGCATCAACGTGACGCCGGCAATGGGCAACGCGGGATGACCAAAACTGGGTGGCGGATACAATTGTTGCAGCTTATTCAACTGTTGCAGGTGCGTCGGCGTCGCATGGCCAGCGGGCGCTGACAATTGCGTCA
The DNA here is from genome assembly GCA_035042055.1 of Drosophila macrothrix. Classification (NCBI taxonomy): domain Eukaryota; kingdom Metazoa; phylum Arthropoda; class Insecta; order Diptera; family Drosophilidae; genus Drosophila; species Drosophila macrothrix. Next base: position 6,147,057 of record JAWNLX010000124.1, on the reverse strand, counting down.
GCGTCGCCGCCGATGTTGCCACATGCGACATGTTGCGACGACGATGTTGTTGCTGTTGCTGCTGCTGTTGTTGCTGCTGCTGCTGCTGTTGCTGATGTGCCGCTGCTGCTGCGGCGGCGGCAGCAAGTTGATGTTGCTGCTGCTGCTGTTGCAGGTGTGTGTTGATTGGTTGCTGCTGCTGTTGTTGTTGCTGCTGCTGCTGCTGTTGCTGCTGCTGTTGTTGTTGTTGTTGCTGTGTCTGCGGCGTCGATATAATCACCTCAGGCTCAACAGGCACTGGCGGTATAATTGAGGCAAATTCGTGCGGCAATTGCGTAGCATCCGTCACCAGGAGTCCCTTCTTTCGCTCCTTGCGTATCTTATCGCGCAGCTTCTCCAGCTGCCTGAATGCCTCATTCGCACGTCGCGCCTTCTTCCGATCCCGATCGCGTTCCTGCTCCAAACGTCGATACTCGGGATTCATGCGTTTGATGCGCTTCCGTTCGCGATCCCGTTCGCGTTGTATCATTTTCTGGCGCAACTCCTCCTCGGGCGTCAACTGATAGTTGTTGGATGGGAAGAGAAGAAAAGAAAACGGGGGGAAAACTTATTAAAGCACAATGTGGCTGACACTAACAATTGGGTTTATTTGTATTCCCTCTCTCACTATCGCTCTCCCTCTCCCTTTCCCCGCTCCTTCCTTTCTCTGTTTGGAAAATTGGTCGATCAGTCTGTGTAAATAAGAAACTAAATTGACTAATCTAAAACAAGCCCCATGCCAAGCCCAGGTCGAAAAATAAGATTTTCCTACCAACTACTACTTAAGTGCTAGCTTTTTTTTATGTGTATATGTCTGTCTCAGTGTGGGTGTGTGCGTGTGTGTGTGTGGTGTGTTTATAATTTAGATATATATATAGAGATATTGGAAAAATGCTACGTTAGCACGTCGTGCCTTCTTGCGAAATCTATCGCGCTCGCGCTCCATTCGCCGATATTCGGGATTCAGTCGCTTGATGCGCTTTCTCTCTCGATCTCGCTCGCGCATGATGAACTTGTGGCGCGCCTCCTCCTCGGGTGTCATCAGCTGCAAGTAGAGATGAGAAGCGTGTTTTGGTTTTTTGTTTTTCTTTTTTTTTTTGTCGTTTGAGAGAGAGCGGGCAGAGTTAGAAAAAATTCCAAAAAAAAAAGAAAAACTAAAGCATAGCTCGTAGGAGCCGCACTGGAAGCGAAGTTCTAAAGAACAGAATAAAGGGCGTGGATTTGTTTTGTGGGTTGTGAAGTTCTTTAAATATAGAAGTGGTCCTCTTGCCAGCTAATTTTACAGAACAAATCTAGTTAGACTAGGAGCTAAACTGAACCCAGCTGTTAAATTCATAGCTTGCTAAATTTCAACATGAAAAAGTCGTTGCTTCTCATCCGATCTTAATGAAATTTTTACAGTTGATCAATAATATGCCAAGGTATATTATATACCGATGGGAAGGCTATAACTTTACAATTTAATTGCTATCGATTTGTATCAATATTTGCAAGGGTTCGATCAAATGATCAAGCATCTGCGCAAGGTATACGAAAACTTATATTACAATTTTTAAGTCTGCCTATTTTAGTTTTTGAGTTGGGCTTTTTCTTACACACTGCGAAACGCCCATGGCTAAGACGGGTTTTCTTTTGATGCTGGTCAAGAATATGCGTAGTAAAATATAACAAATTTTTCATCCATTAGATGAATTAACGATGTGTATTTTTGTAAACTACAAAAATTGGCACAATTGAACATATCTTGAAACACTTTGCAGACTCTTAACGCTTCCCTCAGGCTGGCGCATACAGTTTGGCAACAATGTCAACTTTATATTCGAAACGGACGATGTGCGTCACGCCTCTCCAGCTACGATATCACGCATGGGCATTGTCAATATGAGGTGAGCATAAAATAAATCTCTAAAAAAGTACTGCTTATATTTAAAAAGATAAACTGCTACAGCTACGACTATTATCCCATGCAAGAAATGCTGAAGCATGAACTGGAAAAGGAACCTTATGGCGATATACTACAAAACTATATAGATGGAAATTTCAGGACTGCTTTTGACTGGCTGGAAAGCGAACATTTGTTGAGGTAAGTTAGAAGAAATATTAAGAGCTTTTAGCAGGGATTTCTCATTGGGAAGGTTAAATGGTGATCAATGTATAATGATTATCTAACATATAAGTTTTATGAATCAGGAATAATCTCTAGAATACTACTCAACTAACAGCTCTGCATCTAATGCTCTCTTTTTCCCAACCTCTCCCCTCCCTTACAGTCAGATGCCTGGAATTAGTCGTGTTAGCTTGCTGCGATCGCTGCTGCTGCAGCTGCACAACAGTCAGTCACTGGAGGAGTATGGCGCGGCCACATTGCGCGCCCTGCTCGGCTATGTGCCCAGCGAACGGCAGCAGGAGTTTGCGCAGCTGGTATTGCAGCGAGCGAATCTCTATGTGGCTCAGCCGAATCATGCCGAGCTGAGCTACTATGAGCCGCAACGCAGTGCCCTCGAGCAGTATGCGGCAGGTGTGATTGACAGAGCCGAGACTCGGGATAGTCAACTGATTGTTACGGCCCACGTCAAGGCATATTTGGGCATTATCAATTCGTTGCTGGAGCAGCCGGCAAACCGAGCAACTGCCTTCATGCTCGTCGGAGCGAGTGGAGCAGGCAAAACGCTGCTGCTGCAGCAGGCGCTGCTGGAGCACTCGGGCTATCAGCTGGCCAGCATCAATTGCTCCACGCAGCTAACAGCTGGCTATGTGCTGCACACGCTGCGGACGCACTGCGTCACGGTGAGCGGCGTTCGTGGACGCGAATATAAACCCAAGCAATCGCGTCTGGTGCTCTTTATGAAGAATTTGGATTTGTGTCAACTGGATGCTTGGGGTGCCTGCGAGATTGTGGAGTTGCTGCTGCAACTGGTGCAACGCGGCGGCTTCTATGCGGACAATCTGGAATGGATTAGCGTTAGCGGGTTGCAAATCTGTGCATCTATTAGCGGAAATTTGCTGAAAATTGCCCCACGCTATTTGGCCATCAATCAGTATGTGCGAGTGGGCAGACCAAGTGCCTCCGATATGCTCGCAATTGTTCAGTGCCGCCTCGAGCCATTGCTCCAGTCTCATTTCAGGACAGGGGTCGGCAGCAATCCCATCAATTTGCAGCATGTCAGCGAGTGTCTAATGGAGTGCTTCGACAAGGTAACGAACTTGTCCATTATGTGGAGTACTTTTTGCTCTTTGATGATGCGCTTTTGTATACCCTGTGCAGATGGTATAAGTAACTTTGACATGTTTCTATATGTTTGTTTCTATATACATTAGTGATCAGTATAAGCGATAAAGTCAATTTAAGATCTTATTTTCGTATCCTTGTTTTAAGGCTAACTTAATGCCACTTCTCTTAGAGATATAATTGACTATATATTTCTTTCTATATATATTTGTACTCAGTGTTATCGGCTCGTCGATAAAGTCCGGATAAGTCATACTTTCTTGCTAACTTGATAAATCAGTCTGACTGAAAGTTTTAGTTAACATATATATGTTTGATGAGTATAATCGGCCTAGTCTATAATCTCCGTTTAATTCCGTCTGACTTTCACCCAAAATTAAATCTATCTTTTAATTTCTCATAGACTCATGTTTGTATAGCACGCATAACCAAAATGGCTTGATTAACTCTTGATTTCAAATAAGTCAACATTAAAAAATAATGTTACAAAACAATTATTAAAACTCAATCACCAACAAATATTTAAACTACGTTCAACTTCTACTAAAAGCCTGCCAGGGTATTTAAACCTCTCCAGCCCAAAGTTAAAACTAGCATCTCGTTTTTCTACCTTTTAGCTGCAGGCATCTTTTACAGCCTCAACTGGTCAGCAGCAGCAGTTGCATTATCAGTTTAGTCCAAAGTGCATTATGAAGCTATTGGAGGGTGTCGTTTACTACCCGTCGAGTGACTTCAATGAGGTAAGTGGCTTTAGTTCGACTCCTAATGGAATTGCCAATTGACAATTTTGCTCCACTTCATTCACACAGGCCTTGTATTGCGAGCTGCTGGGCATGTTTAGGGATCGATTGGCCAGCGAGGAGCATGTGCAGCAATTTGAGACGATTTTAAAGCAAACAATGCGCAAATACTTTGGCAAGGAGGTGTGTGCTAATTGAAAGCCGTTCTCTTTCTCTCTATATATGTGCCTGTTAATTGTTTTACAATGTTCTACAGAAAGTGTACTTTGTGCCTAAGTCACCTAAATCGAAGGGACAACTGCACGGATTGGCTCACGATGAGTGGCTGGAGGAAGTACAGCGCCAAATAACAATATGCAGTGAGTTATGCTAACTGAAGCAGTGAATTACTTGTTTAGTTCCGTAAGGGGATAAGCAATAGTTTAGCTATAAGTTCTTTTCTTTTATGTAATCAGAAACTCAGGATAAATGTTCTGTATCTTTTTTGATACCCTAAAGGAATACTTTTTATACTCTGTCCTTGTATAATCTCCCACAATTTTGAGTTGAGACTTGTGTTTATCTGTGAGTCTTAAATTAATAGGCAACCTTTGTTCTATTATAAAAATCGTTCTTATCCTTAACTGACCCCACTTTTAAAAATATCCATTTTTATAAGGAGGAATCGCTTGTATCCCTAATTGATGTACTCCTGCGTTAAAATCGTTTTTATCTACCTAATTTCGATATTGCTACGTTTATCAAGTACGAAAGTCCTGAACCACTAATAACACTTTCTAATCCGTCCAGTTTAAAAACACAGAGCTTTCTTTTTTCATCCCACGCATCGAATTTGAAGTTGCACATTGCCCCGAACTATTAAAGAGTATATATCTTTATCTATATGTCCCTTTCGTTTGTGACTTTTGCTGTTTCAAGATACGAGCAGTTGTTGTGAGTAGTGAAAAGGGTTTGGGGGGTTGGTGGGAGAAAAAAAAACAACAAAAATGAACACATTATGAATCGGGATAACTACACTGGGCCTTGGCGTCTGTTTGCGAAATCGATCCCGTTCCCGTTCCATTTGCCGATACTCGGGATTCATGCGTTTGATGCGCTTTCTCTCCCGGTCCCGTTCCCGCATGATGAACTTTTGGCGTGCCTCCTCTTCGGGGGTCATCCACTGCAAGTATATAGAGAACGGGTAGAAAATAACAGAAAAATGTTGCCACTCACAAAGTGAAAGATGAAATTTTTTTTAGCTAATGCGGAAGTCAAGGGAATTTACCTGGATTTTATGTTGCTTTTTTTTTTCTTTTTTGGAGTCAACTTCAATGACGATGCGCGAAGAGCTTTTATAATAACTATTTTAATAGTGCTGTGTGTTTAATATTGTCTGCTCCATGCTATGAAAATAATCTTCTGCTTAACCTATAATAAAATTAATGATCCTTCTCAATCAGATGCGGAGAGCTACAACATAACTTCGCCCATTACCGAGGAGTTGCTGCAGCATACAGCAAAAGTGGCACGCATCCTCGCCCGCAACGATGCACATTTGCTTGTACTGGCGGAGGCTGGCGATCGCCATGTGGATGCCATTTATGCAGCTGCCACACTGCAGCAGGCCAAAGTGCTCAGTTTGCAGGGTGGCGCCAGTTATGCTCTGACCGATTTCTACAACGACCTCAAGCTGGCCATGCAAACAGCGGCGCTGGAGCAGCAGATGAGCTATCTGCTCATCGAACACTGCTGGTTCAGCTATGTGCCGGACATCTTGAAACCCATTGAGGCGTTGCTCGAGGGCAGTGAGATCTTGGAGCTGTTTGGCGATGATCTGGAAACGGTGGCCAGCACACTGAAGCAGGCCGCACAGCTGGAGGGCTATCAGGAATCACTGGGCGCCTACTTTATGAAGCGTAAGTGGTGTGGATGGAATGGATAGAATCTAAATAATAATATCTTACAACTGCAAACATCTATCATCTGCTGATTTATGGAGATGAGATAAAAATACCTCTCTTTTAAAAGTATGCTTTAATTCAATATGATTGAGATTCCCACTTCTATTCCATTGCATAAAAAACTATCTGTATCAGTTTAAAATTAATGTGATATCCTTAAGAAGAACATGTATTCAATTAATATGATTAATCTGCTCTCTTCTTTGCAATTGCATCAAAATATATCTGTATTATTTAATAATTTTTAAACTGATCTTTTTAAAAAGAATATGTATTAAGTTCATATGATCAATAATCGTTATTCTGTTAAAAATTATATATTCCTTCTTCTCTTCAATTGCAGGCGCTCGAGAGCATTTGCATTTGATACTCGTGCTGGATCCGAGCAGTCCCCAGCTGGCGGATTACTTCAACAGTTGTCCGGCATTGCATCGACAAATGGATATACTCTATGTGCGCCCGGAGTCGCGGGAAACGCTCTCGATGCTGCCCAAGCAATACATTGAGCTGCTCAATGAGGCGTCGTCGATGGGAGCGGCACGTGGCAAGGTGCCCGTTTGCAGTCACTTTGCGGACGTGGCCGAGGAGTTGCCGCCAGAGCAGCCTGCTCAACGCTACTATCAGCTAATCAGCAGTTATTTCCATCTGTACAGCAATGCGGCGACCGAGATTGATCAGCGGCTGGGCAAGTTGCAGTTGGGTGTGGATAAACTTGCCGCTGCACATGCTCTCGTGGACACGCTCAAATCGAATGCATCGGCCCAGGAGCAGGCACTGGGGGAGAAGCGGCAGCTGGCGAATGATGCGCTGCAAATGATCTCGGCCACGATGCACAATGCAAATGAGCAAAAGTCGAGCATGCTGGAACTGAAGCAACAGACACAGCAGAGCAGCGAGCAACTTAAGCTGCGACAACGTGAGATTCAGCAGGAACTGGCCGAAGTGGAACCCATTCTAGCGGAGGCTAGCAATGCGGTGGGTCAAATCAAATCCGAGGCACTTTCCGAAATACGTTCACTGCGCGCTCCGCCCGAGACGGTGAGGGATATTCTCGAAGGTGTGTTGCGACTGATGGGCATCAGGGACACCTCATGGAACAGCATGAAAACGTTTCTGGCCAAGCGTGGCGTCAAGGAAGACATACGCTCTCTGAACCCGGCACACATCAGTCCCGAGAACTGTCATGCCGTCGAGCGATTGCTGCAGGCCAAAGGTGATTCTTACGAATCGAAGAATGCGAAACGCGCCTCGGCTGCAGCTGCGCCTCTTGCTGCCTGGGTGCAAGCCAGTGTTCGCTATGCGCGTGTCATCCAATCTATCAAGCCGCTGGAGCGGGAGCAAAATGAACTCCAGCACAATCTCAATGCAGCCGAGGATGAGATGCAGCAGCTCGCCAGCGGATTAGATGATGTGGACAAGCGGGTCCAGCAGCTGTCGGCCAAGTTGCAGACGTACACGCAAGAGGCAGCCGTGCTGGAACTGAAGCTACAAGAGGCGGGCGCCACGCTTCAAGCAGCCGAGCTCCTCGTGGGCAAACTGAGTGCCGAGTATGCCACCTGGAGCGAACAGCTGGCGGAACTGAAGCGTGCCCACAAAACTCTGGATGGCAAAACACTGCTGCTCGCCTTGGCCATCAACTACTATGCGGGCAGGGGCGTGGAGCAACGAGGGTGAGTAATATGAGTGGTGCAGCGGTGGCAGAAGAGAAAGATCCAAAATCCAATTGAATAAAAATCACAAATCTATTAGAGTATTAAGTAAAGAATAAGGAATCTATTATAGAACCCTTTAAAAACAAATTGCTTCTGAAAATACTAGAAAAGAATACAGCTGAGTTTCTGCAACGATAGAATTTAAACATAGATCTCTTATATAATCTAATCTATTCCGCTACCACTGCTATCTATCTGCCTCCTCTTTGAATAGACAACTCTTATATTTACCTTATTTTTTTCTCTCTTCATTAAATATACAACTCTTATATTAATCTGTCTCCATTTTACAGCGCTGCGTTGAAACGCCTCCACGCGGAATTTCAGCTGCCCGGAACTGATTTCGATCTGCGTCAAACTCTGGTCACTGAGCAGCAGCAGATCATTTGGGAGAGTCAGGGATTGGCACGCGATGCGCAGATCATTGAGAGTGCTGCACTGCTGCGAGAGATGCTATCGCTGCCCTTTGGCAGTTGTCCCGTTCCACTCCTGCTCGATCCCACCCAGACGGCGGGACAGTGGTTGACAGCTCATTTGAAAGCGACGGGCAGAGCCAGTGAGCTGACATCGCAGGCCAACGAGAGACTTGGCTATCAACTGGAGTTGGCTGTGCGATTTGGCAAGACGCTGCTCGTGCAGGACTGTGAGCAAGTGCGTCCGCCGCTGCTCGAGCTGTTGCAGGGACACATTTATGTGCGTTTCAACAAACGCCAACTGGCCGTGGGCAGTAAATTGGTGGATCTCCACGAGGACTTTCAATTGGTGCTCATCAGCAAATCGCATCGTTTGCAACAGTTGCTGGCTGTGGAGCAGCGAGGCAGGGTGAATCTCTTGCGATTCACAGTGACCGCAACGGGACTCGCCGATCAACTGCTGTCCAAGGCGATTGTGCTCAAGAACCCCAAGCTGGAGGAGCAGAGAATTGAGTTGCTTCAACGCGAGGGTGAGCTGCTCAAGCAGCGTATGGCGTTGCAGGATAAACTGCTCGAGCAGTTGTCCAAAGCCGAGGGCGACATACTGCGCAATGAACCACTACTCGCCAGCCTCAATGAGGTGAAGTTGAGCAGTGCTCAAATCGATGCAGCTCTCGAGCAGAGCGGACAAGTCAAGCAGACACTGCTCTCGGAATTCGCCGGCCTACGTGAGTTGTGTGTTCGTGCAGCGGATTTCTATGCGGGATTAACGCAGGGCTACGAACTGTCGGCCTTGGTGTACATTGAGCTCTTTTTGGGCGCACTACGTGGCCAGGAGCCACAGGAGCCACGATTGCTGTACGAGCGTCTCGTGCGCAGTGTTTTCCTTCATCTCGCGCGAGCCATTCAACGTGAGAGTCAACTGACTCTGGCGCTGTGGGTTTGTCGCCAGGCCTACGTCTCGTCAATTGGGGCCAAGGAATGGGAACTGTTCGTTGGCAATTTTATGGGCAGTGCCGATGGCAGCATCCAGTTGGGTGGAGCAATGCCCGATTGTATGAGCCGTGAGGCACAATTGAAGCTGGCGCTGTTGCTGCAACAGCTGCCCGAGTTGCGTGCGCAACTGCAACTGGACAAGGATTATGTGTGGCGAGGCTTCATCGAACAGCAAACGGACGATGTGCTGCGTATGTAAATCATATTAATTGTTGTATTTCTATTTTTGTTTTGTTTTCCTTTTTAATTTAATTAGTTTCACTATATTTATAACTAAATCGTTTGCCCTTCTGCCCACAGCTAATATCAAAACACCCTTTCACCGCGTGCTCCTGGCTCAAATCTTTCGACCCGATTTACTGCTGCCACAGCTGCGTTTGGCGAGCAGCCAATTGTTGGGTTTAGCGCCCGAGGCAGCCACACAGCCAAGTGTGCAACAGCTGCTGGAGCAGAGCAGCTGCGACAGACCCATTCTAATGATCAGTCAGCCCGAACTGGATCCGGCAACAGAACTGCGAGGAGTGGCACTAAAGAAATGGGGCACAGAGAAATATGTAGAATTGGCCATTGGCAGAGGCAGCGAACAGAGAGCTTTGATGGCGATGCGCGAGGCAGCCGCCAAAGGACAATGGTTGTGTGTGAAGAATGTGCATTTGGTGCCCAATTGGTTGGGGCAAATGGATCAACTATTGGGCGAACTGAAAAAGTCAGCCGACTTTCGGCTGTGGCTGCTCTGCGAGTCCACAAAGGGATTCAGCGAGGCAACCATCTACAAATGCCTTCAAGTGCGCTACGAGCAGCCGCACGGACTCAAACAGCAGCTGCAACGCATGCTACAAAATTACGCCGGACTCGAGGCGGAGACCAAGCAATCGGCCAAGTGCTTAAAGATGCGACTGGTTCTCTTTCTGCTGCACGCTGTGTTGCAGCAACGGCGCCAATATATACCCCAAGGCTGGTCCAAGTATTATGAGTTTGGTGAGGCGGATCTAAAGGCGGCGCTGGGCGTGCTCAGCTGGCTGGATGCACAACTTGCGAGTGGACGCTGCGATTGGACAATAATGCAGCGTCTCTGCGAAGCAATCGCCTATGGCGGCAGATTGAATAATCCCAGGGATTTGGATATATTGCGCACTTATCTCTCGCAATTCTGTTGCGCTGATGTGCTGAGCAATCGCTGGCAACCGTTGGGTTTGAGTTATTGTCAACTGCCCACCAGTTCCCAGTTGCAGGATTATTATGCAGCAGTGGAGAAGTTGCCCGAACAGGATGAACCACGTCTTTATGGATTGGCTAACCAGGCGCAGCAGCAGCGTGAAATGGAACAGACGCGTTGCATCATCAACGAGCTGCGTGCGTTGCACTATGGAGGCGTAGGAGGAGGAGCAGGTGAAGTGGCAGCAGCTGCTGCTCCCAATTCCCGACAACGACTCGAACAGCAAATCAAACCGTTGCTCAGCTTGTGGCGCAAATTGGCCACATCTTGTAGCATCACACAGACTGCCAAGGAGGCGGCAGACACAGTCACGCCCACTGCCACTCCTACGCCCTGGACACTGTTTGTGCTCGCTGAGCTTCAGGTGGGCGCCCAGCTTTATAGAGCAGTGCATCAGTTGCTCTCGCAGCTGCACAACTGGCTCAAGGAGACGGCGGCGACAACAGCAGCTGGAATGAATGCTTCCCCAGCGGATGTCGATGCACAAACAATGCAGGCGCTATCGGAGCAGCAGGTGAGTGAGAGAGGGTTAGATCGGGTGATAATTCTAGAGATGGCCACACTTCGGTTTCACAGTTCGCAATTGAAAAAGAACCTATTTCTATGTGGAGTATACAAAGTTTGTAATTAGCATAAAGTATATTGAAAATTTAAGAATTTCCATTTAAAAACTGACATTTATAAATATTTATATTTTAATATATATAGAACTTAGGATTTCTGGGAATGAACGATATAATCAAATACTTTTCCTTTACTTGAACCACAAAATGATGTTTCTGATTTTTATAAACATACACTCCAAATTTAAGATCTCTTGAATTTATGCTTAATGGTACTGAAAGTTGGAGGAACAAAGCAGTCCTTTTGTGTAGGTAGATAGAAGAACAAAGATCTTCGAGTTTGATAAACACACACTCCAAATCTATGATCGAATTTCAGACATTTCTGAGAATAGAATAGTAAGAAACTTGATTTATTTTTGAGAAATTTTTAAGGTTTCATTTGAAATATATGTGTATGAAGACAGATAAAAGACTATGCCAATATCAACATATATATTTCCTTTCAAGAGACACGTTTTTAAAAAATGCTAAGCGATCGATTTCAATTTCAATTTCTGAATTTCCGCTGACTAGATAATATCCCTTTTTTAATTTCCCAACGATCACTCAAAATATCCCCCAACCATAATTTCCCCCTTCTCCATGCAGGTGCCGCACAGCTGGTCGAAATTGTGGCCAGGGCCAAGCAGCAGAAGCGTCGTGGATTACTTGAGGGGTTTGATGGTGCGAGCGGAGGCGGCGGAGGAGCGTTTCAAGGGTCAGCTGCAGCTAGATTTCGGTCGGGAGGTGAATCTGGTGCAAGTGTACAATTGTGAGAATCTGCTCGCTTGCCTCAAATTGCAGCAGGCGCGCAATTTTGGCATCTCCACGCAGCGATTGCAGTTGAAATCCAAATCAGCGCCAGCAAATGAGATGAATCCAAAATTATTGATGCTCAAAGTGGCTCCATTAAAGGTTAAATTCTTTATTTTGTGCACGAAATGAAAATGCCTCTTGTCTGCCTGTCCGCCTGTCTCGTTGTCTCTCTGTCTGTCTGTCTGTCAATCAGCGCAGCTGTCTCTTTTTTGCGAGTCTTTTGTCTCTTTTTTTCTTGCGTTTGGATTTTTTTGTGTTCTGCTTCTTTTTTTTTTGTTTGCTTACCTTGCCCATCTTGGCCATAAAATGTGTCTCCAGCTTGACGGTTGTTATAGCGTTTAGCACTCGCTTTGAATTGTGTTTTGTGCGTTTTTATTTACAACATTTACGTTTGCATTTGCATTTGTTCAACTTTTGATATCGCTGCAGCTTTTTTCGCCTTTTTTTCACGCCGCTTCTTTTTGTTTATTTGATTGACATTCCGGCGCTCTGTTAACTCCAGGCACCAGGGCTGCACAACAAGTGCTGTTGCTGTTACCATTGATTTCGAGTATTTTACGAGTAGTGACAGTACACTTTTGTTTTACATGCACATTTAATGTTTATTTAGCTTGCATTTGGCTGTTTATTCTTACAACTATTATTTGGGCTTATCTGAATATTATTTCCGTATTTCTTTTAATTCTGCTGCGTTTGTCTTTTGTTTTCAACTGTGTTGCTCCACACTTTAAAGTATTTCGGTGCATTAACAGTGTGGAGCGCTGTTATGTGTACCGTTCGTTGAGTGAGTATGCACTTTCGTGAAGTGAGTAGTTTCGTCCAGTTGGTTACTGCACAGACTAACGCACAACGTGCTGGTCTATGTCCAAACTAAATGAAACGAAAAAACGAAAATTAAAACTATTAATAATAAATTAACTATAAAATTTATTTCAAAACACATGCAGCTCGACGGAGACACACAAATACCAAATGCAAGTGTATCGAGTGCATTCTTCATCAGCTACACAATCAAAGATGATGACAACGAACTCAATGCACCCGCTGGCGATAAATTCAAGAAAATCGAACAGTTTGCCAGCAATCGATATCAAATCGATGAGATAATTTCCCTTCCCCTCTACAGCAGGGCTAAAAGGGATAAGCTCATCTGTCAGCTGGAACTGAATTTGGGTGGCTCCGTTAACTCGGAACAGGTTCTTTTAGCCGGAACTGCTTTGATCGTCGACGACTATTGAAATCGATTTATTTCCACTGGAATTCATCCCAACATAATGAATCGATAATGTAAACGAAAACACAAAGAAATAAATAAATAAATGCGAACAAAAATAATAGAGATAAATCCATATCTCATAAAACTACAAATTTTGCTTTGTAACTGTATTATTAAGCTTCTTTTTTCAATTTGAAATATTGCCTACTTTATGATTTTCGAGTTATATCGATCCTTTTAGCAATTGACCTTTCGATAAATTGCAATTCGATTATTGATAATTATGATTTGTGAGTTTTTCGTAAAAGCATTTCAGTCGTAAGACTCAAAACTTTTTCCAAATTCGATATTTGATCGATTTTGCTTTCGATCGATAAGCCGCCAATTTCCTTCTCAATAGAAACAACTTTGCTACTTGACAAATTTACATATCCAGCGATATCAGTTCAAATAACTGATTTGTGTTTATGTCGAACTATGCCATTCTCATTGAAACGTTGCCAGTCAAAATATAAGCATACATTTTAAGCGATTTAGTTTTGGAAGAATTGTCAACTATTATTTATTTTATATTTATTTGTACTCTTAAGAATTTATTTTTGTAATCAAAAACTTATCCAATTTTTGTGCACTGTCAACTGTCGTTTAAAAGTCATTTAAAAATAATTTATGCACAAACTCACAAGTGCTAAAAGCCGTCAGAAGTGCGAGAGGGAAGGGGATGGATATAGCCAGAGGGAAGGGTAGCAAAGAGGGAGCGAAAGGGTTTTCAGTCATAATCGAAACATTTTCAACAAACTGCTATCAAACATAAAACAAGAAGAATCAGAGTGTCATAAATGTTTTTGGGGCACAGTTTTACATGCTCGCTTCCCAAATAGTTGTTGAGATGTTTTCTTCCCCTCTCAGGAAGTTGTCTAAGTTTAATTAAGTGGCATTATGTTCAATTAGGCAAAAGTTTCGAATATGCAAATTAACACCATTTCTGCTCGAAAAGTGCTCTAAAGCGATGAGGAGCGGGGCATTTGGCATGTGGCATGTGACAGGGGGAGCGGGTGGGGCAGGCTTAATTTCTGTGGCAGACAAATTGCTTTTTGTGTGCGTACATTAGAAAAACACAAATCAAAGGCAAATGACAAAGCTGCAATTACAACAGCAGCAACAACAACAGCAGCCGCCCTTAAGAACAATACGGTAGGCGTGGCAGCAGTGTAAATAATTCTCTGTCAGATTTTAGGTTTTTGGGCAATAAATAAATTAATATATATTTCCATGCATAACGATTCAAACAAAAGGCAACCGGAAATTATTGCTTTAATTTTGGGTTTTTTGGGTTAGGGTTTTCACACAAATAATTCACTTTCGATATTTTGTGGCGCATTATTGCAAATGACTTTTGAATGCTTGTGCTTTAGGTACGTTTATTATTTAATTGAAGATTTATAAATTGCCATAATTAATTGCCTGCCACAACTATTTGTGCAAAGTAAGCAATTATTAAACTGTATTATAAATCACATATCTTCAAAATGTCAAAAACTATATTAATGCCGCGCAAAAGTTTATCGCCGATAACTGACTTGTTTCGACTTTAGACTATCGATAAAAATCGATTACCGATAGTAATAAGAGACATTATTTGAAAGATATGTGTCAGACATACTAAGGTTAATTATCTTAAAAATGTTTACTGTTTTGTCTTTATTTAAATTATTAAAATTTCTTTTTAAATTAAATTAAATTTATTTTATACTCTTTGTATTTTTTTTCGACTGACATTAGACGATGTTAAAAATATAACATAAAAATAAGCACAACTTAAAAACTTATTCGCACTAGATCTAAATAAAAAGTAGAAACGCATAAGAAAAACAGATTTTACTAAAACAAAAGTATTTCCATAATGAATAAATATTTAAAGGGTATCTCTCCTAGTTGAGCTCTCTTTCCTAGCGTATTCTAATTTGCTTCAGTCTTAATTTAGCCATAAAAAGCGAAGAACATAACTTAAGCAATAATTTAAATTCGCTTCTAACTTAACTATAAACTAATTCGCTCAAACTTTATCAATTGAAAGTCTTAAGTATAGTTTCCTATATATTGCATATATATCTATGATATAATTAAACAACCATTCTATAAACTCTATTAAACTATCAGTCGGGGCTTAGTTATGGGTACCCCACTCCACTTCCCTTTCTTACCCAGCCTCGAAAGGAGTTTGAAGATTTGATTGTTGCTCAACTTTGATGATTAAATTGGAGATGTCTAATTAGAATTTGATAGGCGTGGTGTGTGTTAATGTGTGCGTGTGTGTGTTGACGTTTGATAAATGCATGGATGGTACAAATGGATATCCATTTAATCCTTGGAAGGCAACAAGCAACCGAACAGCTGCCTCTAATTGCAGCAGTGCCCCTAAACTTCAATGCCAAGGATTACAAATTAATTAAAGTATAAAGCATTTCTGACATTTGCATAATGTGTGTGCTCAAGTGTGTGTGTGTGTGTGTGTGTGTGTGTAATGCTCTTGTCTGTTTGACATCTTGGGTCACGTTTACTTTGGCAGGTCCTGGCGAAGGACCAAGACACTTGCCATAATTGTAAGACCCGCCATATGTGATTAATCAGCGCTGTTCTCCCTTCCACTTAAATAATTCCATTTCATGTTCAGTTCATGACACATCCCCTCAAATACATTTCAATTGTGCGGGTTGCTCCACTAATTGGTCAATTGAGCGTGCTGAGAGAGGCCCCAAAGTGGCCAGAAGCAAAACTTTTCTATTGGCCTGGCCAGAACTATTAGACTTAAACTTGAGCCTAAGCTTGAGCCCAACTATCTGCTTTCGTTGCTTTTGATTACCCAACCAGAAGTTAAGCTATAAACTACTTACTTATCAAGGGCTATCAATAAATTCAGATAATTAAATTTGACAAACTTTATTATTTAACTTTACCATGCAGATTGTTCCACGAATACTCTCTTAAACACAGAAGCATTTATTTGAGAAATATTATACTTTTACATTTTGTTGACTTATCCGGCTCTCATTAGACGAGCGCAATCATCTGAATTCCCTCTGCATGCGCTTCGGACGACCAGCACCCAATCTAAGTAGATTAGTTAATTAATAAATTTGCATATTATTCATAGAATATTTGTTTTTCTTTACTCTGATTGCCTCTGCATCTCTGAAATCTCATTACGCACACATTGAAAAAAGTGCATGTGCTGGTTACAAAGCCACGCCTCCATCTTGCGCAAACAGCCCCTTGTGGCGCGCCCTGACAACTAGTGAGGCATTTTTGCACTGGAGACCTACTGCTGACACCAGACAGGGCGCAGAATCCAACAATGAGCATCAGCAGAATTGTCTGGGATCCCATTTTGAAGGCAGCGTAAAGATTCTTGAGTAGCTACTGAAGCGTTGGCAGTGTCTTATATAGTCGCACGATCAACTCGAACTTCGTATACCTTAACAATAGTAAGCAAGTGTTGCATAAATAAATAATAGATCATAATAAAAGGCAAAAGACAATATTAAATGGAATAAAATACGACTTGTGAAACATTTATTTTTAAACTTTTAACAAAAACCAAAAAGGGGGCAAAAATAACGAAAAAATAAGATGAAATAAGTTTTCTTTAGTTTAATTCTAGTCAATGCAATAGAATTGAATTCAGACACGTTGTTTGTCTTCCTGTTATTGAACTCGATTTTGATTCAACTTGAATTTGCAGCAGCAGCTGTGAACCAATAAAAAGTATATAAAATTCCCAGCAGCAACAGCTATACAAATAAACACTAAAACACCTGTGCCGCGCTGCGATGTGGCAACGAGTCTGTTTGCACAGCCACAACTGGGTCAGAACTGAACCGATTTACTTCAATCAGGGCTTTTTGATCTTGGTGTGTAAAGTAAAGTTGCAAAGGCGATTCTTACTCGGTTTTCATATTCAATTATTGTACATATTTATTTAATTATATTACTTATATTAATGTAATAATTTTATAATTGAATTCATCTACAGAATTAACTAGACCATAAGAGCGCTGCAATCATTTGTAGTCCTTGTGCACGCAAATTGTCTGAGCAGCTTCCAATCTGAGTAAAAGAATCAATTAATAAACTTTTAAGTTATTCATTAGGGATATTTTTGATCACCTTGATTTGTTCTGCATCTCTGAATTCTCAGCGTGCACATATTCCTAAATGTGCAGGTGCTGGTTACAGTGCCACGCCTCCATCTTCCGCAAACAGCCCTCGAATCCCAGACGGTGCAAGCATTGCGGCATTTTTCTAATGACCTGCTGCAGACACCGTTCAAGACGCAGAAGCCAACAGCGAACAGCAGCAGAACTGTCAGGAATCTCATGTTGTAGACGGTGCTCGAAGTAGACACTGCCATAACTTGACAGTTCCTTATATAGTCCCATGATCACCTCCAACTTCCTATGTAAATATTTATTCAAATCAATAATACAACTTACTAAAATGCGAAAGACAATGTTAAATGAAATGCAATAAAGCGTCGGCAAAAAGTTGACAGATGTTAAGAAATTAACACAAAAAAAGCGCAATTAAACATTCTAGTCAATACAATAAAATTTTATTGAATTCAGACACATTGCGACAATAAAGCGATTTACTTTTTGGCTTCCGAGCTATTCAGCTCGATTCTGGCTACACTGTCTACGGCTCAACTTAAATTTGCGGCAGCAGCAGTAAATCCACAAGAGAAAACATTGCAATCGGGAGTAACCGACTGAGAAATACTTTGACAACAAGTTCTGTGACTCTTTCTTTAGGATTGTGGAAGATTTGCGGACTTATCGATTTACACTTTCAGAAATATCGGCTTTGTTTGTTTGTTTTCTGTTCTTAAGGGCTGCTTCTATCTATCGATCTATCAACCAAATTTGTAGACTGTAGTCTTATAATTGTCGGAGATATACAATTATCGAATCCTCGATGAACATCCTAGCAGAATGTGTCACCTTAACTAGAAGAAGACGCTGCATCCTAGGGATGCATGTTTTGAATTTCAGAGATATAGAAGACCTCAACCCAACAAAGATCCTCACATTCGTGGGGCAACTGGGGCTGATGGAAGAGCCATAGGCTCAGAAGCGGGCACATTAGATCGAGTTGGTCGCACTGCATTTGCCCCCCATAATAATAATAATAATAATAATAATAATAATGAGTAGCACTCATATAGACACCAAGGGCTATCAATAAATTCAGATAATTAAATTTGACAAACTATATTATTTAACTTTACCAAGCAGATTGTTAAAAGAATACTCTCTTAAACACAGAAGCATTTATTTGAGAAATATTATATTTTTACATTTTGTTGACTTACGAGGCACTCATTACTCTACTGCAATCATCTGAATTCGCTCTGCATGCGCCTACGATGACCAGCACCCAATCTAAGTAAAGAAGTTAATTAATAAATTTGCGCATTATTCATAGAATATTTGTTTTTCTTTACTCTGATTGCCTCTGCAACTCTGAAATCTCATTACGCACCAATTGGTAAAAGTGCAAGTGCTGGTTACAAAGCCACGCCTCCACCTTGCGCAAACAGGCCCTCGTGGCATGTTGCGACAAATAGTGAGGCATTTTTGTCTTTGACGCCTACTGCTGACACCAGACAGGGCGCAGAATCCAACAATGAGCATCAGAAGAATTGTCTGGGATCCCATTTTGAAGGCAGCGTAAAGATTCTTGAGTAGCTACTGAAGCGTTGGCAGTGTCTTATATAGTCGCACGATCAACTCGAACTTCGTATACCTTCACAATAGTAAGCAAGTGTTGCATAAATAAATAATAGATCATAATAAAAGGCAAAAGACAATATTAAATGGAATAAAATACGACTTGTGAAACATTTATTTTTAAACTTTTAACAAAAACAAAAAAGGGGCAAAAATAACGAAAAAATAAGATGAAATAAGTTTTCTTTAGTTTAATTCTAGTCAATGCAATAGAATTGAATTCAGACACGTTGTTTGTCTTCCTGTTATTGAACTCGATTTTGATTCAACTTGAATTTGCAGCAGCAGCTGTGAACCAATAAAAAGTATATAAAATTCCCAGCGGCAACAGCTATACAAATAAACACTAAAACACCTGTGCCGCGCTGCGATGTGGCAACGAGTCTGTTTGCACAGCCACAACTGGGTCAGAACTGAACCGATTTACTTCAATCAGGGCTTTTTGATCTTGGTGTGTAAAGTAAAGTTGCAAAGCCGATTCTTACTCGGCTTTGTTTATTTGCACAATAGATCGAGTAGGTCGCAGTGCCCCCCATAAAAATAATAATGCAATTATCGATTTGCAATTATTATTTGTATCGATTTTGTAGCCCCCTAGTGGACGTAGCACTCACATAGATGGACATATAATATACTATGAGACCTTCGGTATCAAAGTATAATAAATAATATTCAAAATTCTCAGCAGCAACAGCTTTGCAAACAAACACTCATCGCGTGACGAGATATGGCAACAGCTGCTTGTTTGGAGGGGATGAGTCTATTTTCACAGCCACAACTGGGTCAGAATTGATCCGACTCATCAGCGCTTTTGACTCTATTTTCGTATATAGTCATAACTTGGTCAAAACTTCTTAGATTTTCGAAAACCATCATTTTTAATCATGGTTTAATATTCATTTTAAAAGTACACCGTCCCACAAAAAATACTCTTAGAGACGGTTCGAAAACCAAGTCTTCTCAATCCTGTTGTGGTCTCTAAATCAATACTGTATTCAGCATTGACTGTCAAGTTCACTTTATACCCTTTGAATGCAGATGTTATTAAAAGAATACTCTTTAAACACATATAAGCATATATTTAAGAAATATTTGGCAATCATTTTGTAATTCGCAGCTTCATTGATCCCTTAAGTTAACCGGTTAGTTTCCTGCAATCTTTTGAATTCCTTTTGCATGCTCCTTTTCGTGTGAGAGTCCAATCTGAGCGATTTGAGCGTTGATCAAGTTTGTAAATTATTATATATATTTATATATATATATTTTAGCTTACCTTGTCCTTTCCTGCATATTTGCATTTCCAACGTGCACTGTGTGGCAAAAGTGCAATCGCTGCTTTTGTTGGCCCGCTTCCAAGTTGCACAAACGGGCCTGTACTCTCTCGTACAGGCAATGGGGCACCTTCTCCTGACACCGGACACGGCGCAGATGCAAACAGCGAGCAGCAGAAATAATGTCTGGGTTCTCATGTTGAAGGCAGTGATCAGACTTGCTGTGTAGCTACTCAAGGGCCGACAGTGCCTTATATAGTCCCGTGATCGCCTCGAACTTTGTATATTTTAACAATAGTAAATATTTATTCAAGTGAATAAAAAAAAATATAATTAAATTCGAAAGACAATATTAAATGTGTCGAAATAAAACACATGCGAATTGTAAAAATTGGTCAATTGTTAAAAATGCAATAAAGAAAAATGCAATAAAGAAAAATGCTTTATTCAATTTTCTAGGCTATAAATAAAATCATATTCAATTCAAACACATTGCCAGAATAAAGCATTATACTTTTTAGCTTCCGAGTTGTTGACTTCGACTTCGTTGTTCAGCTTAACTTCAACTTGCAGCTGCAGCAGCCAACAAGCCAACAAGAAATTCATAAAATTTACAGCAGAAACAGCTTTTCAAACAAACACTCAAATCACACTGCACGGCCACATTGTCGATTGATGTAAAATTTACGTTGAATTTAAAAAAAACCAAAGTGTCAAAAGAAAATGTTTAAACTTTGTCCTTGCGCCACAATGCTGCAGTGTGGCAATACAGACTGTTACAGTTTAAATGTCGCACGATCGAGCTGTAAGAAATTTATATAAGGGGCTGTAGATAAATCTAAATTCAATCGCATTTGCGACTCGATTTTTATGTTAAAAGAATACCAAGAGAGATTTTCCACAGCCATTATTTTGATTTTCAAAAACCCATGTTTCGATTTTCATGTTCAAAAATTACCCACAAAAAATGATCTTAGGAGTACTCGTAAGTCAAAACCTGTTTCATTTTCTACTATATATATTTAAGAAGTATTCTATTAAACTAGAAGTATTCATTAATTAAAAAGCCGAGGAGTCAATAGAGCCCTGCAATCATTTGAATTCGTTTGGCATGCTTCTTGTTTGGTGATAATCCAATCTGTGTAATAGATTTAAGCATCAATAAAATGACATAAATTATCCATAAAATATATTTCGACTTACTTTGACGTGTCCAGCATTTTTGAACTTCCAAGCTGCACCTATTGCCATATGTGCAAGTGCTGGTTACGTTGCCGCGACTCCAAGTTGCGCAAACTGGGTCAACCACAGCAGGACAGAATTCAGGGCATTTTCTTCTCGAACCTCTGCTGCTGACACCGTTCAGGACGCAGAAGCCAACTGCGAGCAGCAAAATAATTGTCTGGCATCTCATATTGAAGGTAGTTCTTGGATTAACTACTCTTCCATGCCTCACAGTGTCTTATATAGTTCCACGATCAGCTCAAATAGCAAGAATATAATGTAAAAATATAAATTCAACTCAATGAAACATTGTGGAGCACATCCAAACAATCGTCCATTCATTTCGCCATAATAGAATCCACGAGACAATATTAAATGAGTCGAAATAAACACTTGCGACTTGTTTGATATTGAGCCAAACAACGATCTTCATTAAAGGGTTTGTCAGTACAATAAAACTTAAAGGAATGTATTAAATAAATATAAATATAAAAATTATCTTGAATATTACTTTTTGCTTTACGAGTTATTGATCTCGACTTCTGATACGCTGTCGTCGGTTCAACTTGAATTGGCAGCAGCAGAGCTTCCAGGATCTCTTTAATCAATCTCTAGATAAGTTAATAATCTTAATACATTCGAAGTTGAAAATGTGATTCTGACTTGATTTTCATCCCATGATTTTGTCAAACCTTTTTCGATTTTCAAAAACCAATGCTTTTTATTTATGACTTGAGCCATATATTTTGGAGTTTTAAATTTAATTAATCTGTTGAATTAGCCGGACCTCAATAGATTCCTGCAATCATTTGAATCCCTTTGACATCCTCCTTGTCTTGTGACAACCCAATCTGTGTAATAGATTTGGGCAACAATAAAATGATGTGAATTATTCATAAAATATATTTCAACTTACTTTGATTTGTCCTGCATATTTGAAGGTCCAGCCTGCACCTATTGGTAAACGAACAAGTGCTTGTGGTTCTACCACGCCTCCAGGTTGCGCAAACACGATCAAACAAAGCAGGACAGACATCTGAGCATTTTATTCTTCCCCCTCGGCTGCTGACACCGTTCAGGACGCAGAAGCCAACTGCGAGCAGCAAAAGAATTGTCCGGCATCTCATATTGAAGGTAGTGCTTGAATTAACTACTCTGTCATGCCTTACAGTGTATTATATAGTCCCACGATCAACCTAAATTTCGTATATCGCAACAATAGCAAGACTATAATGTAAAAATATAAATTCAACTTAATGATACATTGTGGAGCTTATCCATTCATTTCGACACAATAGAATCCACGAGACAACATTAAATGAGTCGAAATAAAACACTTGCGACTTGTTTGACATTTAGCCAAACAAAGATCTTTATAATCAATACAATAAAATTTAAGAACAAATATTAAATTCAGACATTTTGCGGGAATAAGGCGTTATACCTTTTGGCTTACGAGTTATTGACCTCAAATTTTGATACGCTGTATTTGGCTCAACTTGAATTGACTGCAGCAGAGCTCTCAGGGTCTCTTTAATGAAGGTTTGACCTCTAGGTAAATAATAATAATAATAATACATTCAAAGTTAAAAACGCGTTTCTAACTCGATTTTCATGCCATAACCAGGACTTTTTATTCACGACTTGAGCCATATAAATATATGAAATAATAAATGAATCAGTTTGTAATTTGAAATTAAATTAATCTGTTGAATTAGCCGGTCCTCCATAGATATACGCAATTATCTGAATTCGTTTGGCATGCTCCTAGATTAGTGACAACCCAATCTGTGTAATAGTTTTGGGCAACAATAAAATTATGTAAATTATTCATAAAATATACTTCAACTTACTTTGACGTGTTCTGCATTTGTAAACTTCCAGCCTGCACCTATTGAGAAAGGTGCAAGTGCTCGTGGCTCTGCCACGCTTCCAGGTTGCGCAAACAGGATCAAGCTCAGCAGTACATCTCTCGCGGCATGGTTTTCTTCCCCTGCTGCTGACAATGGCCAGGATGCAGAAGCCAACTGCGAGCAGCAAGAGAATTGGCTGGCATCTCATATTGATGATAGTTCTTGGATTAACTTCTCTTTCATGCCTTACAGTGTCTTATATAGTTCCACAATCAACTAGAATTCCGTATATCGCAGCTATAGCATATATATATATATATATATATATATATATATATTATATATATATAATACATTGTGGAGCATATCCAAATAATCGTCCATACTTCTCGACACAATACAATTCATAAGACAATATTAAACGACTTCTTATATAATGAGCAAAATAAGGAGCTTTATTAAAAGATTTACTCAGTACAATAAAATCTAAAAATAAAACATATTCAATTCAGACAGAATGGCAATTTTCGGCTTCCGAGTTATTGAACTCGACTTTGGGGAAGTTGTTTTCGGTTAAGCTTGAATTGGCAGCCATAGATTCCTGCAATCATTTGAATCCGTTAGGCATGGTCCTTGTCTAATGACAATCCAATCTGAGTAATAGAATTGGGCAACAATAAAATGATTATTCAGAAAATATATTTAAACTTACTTTGACGTGTCGCGCAGCTGTGAGCTCCCAGTCTGCACCTACTGCTAAACGTGCAAGTGCTCGATACGCCTCCACGCGTCCAGATTGCGCAAACAGGACTAAACACAGCAGGACAGATTTCGGGGCATTTTCTTCTTCCCCTGCTGCTGACACCGGTCAGGATGCAGAAGCCAACTGCGAGCAGCAAAATAATTGTCTGGCATCTCATACTGAAGGTAGTGCTTGAATTAACTACTCTGTCATGCCTTACAGTGTATTATATAGTCCCACGATCAACCTAAATTTCGTATATCGCAACAATAGCAAGAATATAATGTAAAAATATTAATTCATCTCAATGATATATTGTGGAGCACATCCAAACAGTCGTCCATTCATTTCACCATAATAGAATCCATGGAACAATATTAAATGAGTCGAAATAAACACTTGCGACTTGTTTGATATTGAGCCAAACAACGATCTTCATTAAAGGTTTTGTCAGTACAATAAAACATAAAGGAATGTATTAAATAAATATAAATATAAAAATTATCTTGAATATTACTTTTTGCTTTACGGGTTATTGATCTCGACTTCTGATACGCTGTCGTCGGTTCAACTTGAATTGGCAGCAGCAGAGCTTCCAGGATCTCTTTAATCAATCTCTAGATAAGTTAATAATCTTAATACATTCGAAGTTGAAGTTTGAAAAACCCTTTTCGATTTTCAAAAACCAATGCTTTTTATTTATGACTTGAGCCATATATATTTAAGAATTATAAAATGAATCATTTTGTAATTTGAAATTTAATTAATCTGTTGAATCAGCCGGATCTCAATAGATCCACGCAATTATTTGAATTCCTTCGACATGCTCCTCGACTAGTGAAAGTCCATTCTGTGTAATAGATTTGGGCAACAATAAAATGATGTGAATTATTCATAAAATATATTTCAACTTACTTGGATTTGGATTTGGCCTGCATATACGAAGGTCCAGATTGCACCTACTTCTAAACGTGCAAGTGTTGGTGGATATACCACGCCTCCAGGTTGCGCAAACAGGATCAAATATAGCAGGACAGATTACGGGGCATTTTCTTCTTCCCGTGCTGCTAACACCGGTCAGGATGCAGAAGCCAACTGCGAGCAGCAAAATAATTGTCCAGCATCTCATATTGAATGTAGTGCTTGAAATAACTACTCTGTCATGCCTTACAGTATCTTATATAGTCACACGATCAACCTTAATTTCGTATATCGCAACAATAGCAAGAATATAATGTAAAAATATAAATTCAACTCAATGATACATTGTGGAGCTTATCCATTCATTTCGTCACAATAGAATCCATGAGACAATATTAAATGAGTCAAAATAAAACACTTGCGACTTGTTTGATATTGAGCCAAACAATGATCTTCATTAAAGGTTTTTGTCAGTACAATAAAATCATTTTGTAATTTGAAGTTGAATTAATCTGTTGAATCAGCCGGACCTCAATAGATCCCTGCAATCACGTGAAACCAATCCGCATCCTCCATGTCTAATGATATGCCAATCTGTGTAATGGATTTGGGCAACAATAAAATGATGTGAATTATTCATAAAATATATTTCGACTTACTTTGATGTGTCCTGCATATATGAGAGTCCAGTATGCACCTATTGAGAAACGTGCAAGTGCTGGATACGCTGCCACGCCTCCAGATTGCGCAAAGCGGATTAATCCCTGCAAAACAGAATTGGCGGCACTTTGCGCTTCCCGTGCTGCTGACACCGTTCAGGACGCAGAAGCCAACTGCGAGCAGCAAAATAATTGTCCGGCATCTCATATTGATGGTAGTGCTTGAATTAACTACTCTGTCATGCCTTACAGTGTATTATATAGTCCCACGATCAACCTAAATTTCGTATATCGCAGCAATAGCAAAAATATAATGTAAAAATATTAATTCAACTCAATGATACATTGTGGAGCACATCCAAATAATCGTCGATTCATTTCGCCACAATAGAATCCACGAGACAATATTAAATGAGTCGAAATAAACACTTGCGACTTGTTTGACATTTAGCCAAACAAAGATCTTCATTAAAGGGTTTGTCAGTACAATAAAACATAAAGGAATGTATTAAATAAATATAAATATAAAAATTATCTTGAATATTACTTTTTGCCTTACGAGTTATTGATCTCGACTTCTGATACGCTGTCGTCGGTTAAACTTGAATTGGCAGCAGCAGAGCTTCCAGGATCTCTTTAATCAATCTCTAGATAAGTTAATAATCTTAATACATTCGAAGTTGAAGTTCGAAAAACCCTTTTCGATTTTCAAAATCCAATGGTTTTTATTCATGACTTGAGCCATATATATTGAAGAATTATAAAATGAATATTTTTGTAGTTTTAAATTTAATTAATCTGTTGAATTAGCCGGACCTCAATAGATTCCTGCAATCATTTGAATCCCTTTGACATGCTCCTAGTCTAGCGACAACCCAATCTGTGTAATTGATTTGGGCAACAATAAAATGATGTGAATTATTCATAAAATATATTTCAACTTACTTTGATTTGTCGTGCATATTTGAAAGTCCAGCCTGCACCTATTGCTAATCGTGCAAGTGCTTGTGGCTCTGCCATGCCTCAAGATTGCGCAAACAGGATCAAGCACAGCAGGACAGATTTCGGGGCATTTTCTTCCCCTGCTGCTGACACCGGTCAGGATGCAGAAGCCAACTGCGAGCAGCAAAAGAATTGTCTGGCATCTCATACTGAATGTAGTGTTTGAATTAACTACTCTGTCATGCCTTACAGTGTATTATATAGTCCCACGATCAACCTAAATTTCGTATATCGCAACAATAGCAAGAATATAATGTAAAAATATTAATTCATCTCAATGATATATTGTGAAGCACATCCAAACAATCGTCCATTCATTTCACCATAATAGAATCCATGGAACAATATTAAATGAGTCGAAATAAACACTTGCGACTTGTTTGATATTGAGCCAAACAACGATCTTCATTAAAGGTTTTGTCAGTACAATAAAACATAAAGGAATGTATTAAATAAATATAAATATAAAAATTATCTTGAATATTACTTTTTGCTTTACGGGTTATTGATCTCGACTTCTGATACGCTGTCGTCGGTTCAACTTGAATTGGCAGCAGCAGAGCTTCCAGGATCTCTTTAATCAATCTCTAGATAAGTTAATAATCTTAATACATTCGAAGTTGAAAATGTGATTCTGACTTGATTTTCATCCCATGATTTTGTCAAACCTTTTTCGATTTTCAAAAACCAATGCTTTTTATTTATGACTTGAGCCATATATATTTAAAAATTATAAAATTAATCATTTTGTAATTTGAAATTTAATTAATCTGTTGAATCAGCCGGATCTCAATAGATCCACGCAATTATTTGAATTCCTTCGACATGCTCCTCGACTAGTGAAAGTCCATTCTGTGTAATAGATTTGGGCAACAATAAAATGATGTGAATTATTCATAAAATATATTTCAACTTACTTGGATTTGGATTTGGCCTGCATATACGAAGGTCCAGATTGCACCTACTTCTAAACGTGCAAGTGTTGGTGGATATACCACGCCTCCAGGTTGCGCAAACAGGATCAAATATAGCAGGACAGATTACGGGGCATTTTCTTCTTCCCGTGCTGCTAACACCGGTCAGGATGCAGAAGCCAACTGCGAGCAGCAAAATAATTGTCCGGCATCTCATATTGAATGTAGTGCTTGAATTAACTACTCTGTCATGCCTTACAGTATCTTATATAGTCACACGAGCAACCTTAATTTCGTATATCGCAACAATAGCAAGAATATAATGTAAAAATATAAATTCAACTCAATGATACATTGTGGAGCTTATCCATTCATTTCGTCACAATAGAATCCATGAGACAATATTAAATGAGTCAAAATAAAACACTTGCGACTTGTTTGATATTGAGCCAAACAATGATCTTCATTAAAGGTTTTTGTCAGTACAATAAAATCATTTTGTAATTTGAAGTTGAATTAATCTGTTGAATCAGCCGGACCTCAATAGATCCCTGCAATCACGTGAAACCAATCCGCATCCTCCATGTCTAATGATATGCCAATCTGTGTAATGGATTTGGGCAACAATAAAATGATGTGAATTATTCATAAAATATATTTCGACTTACTTTGATGTGTCCTGCATATATGAAAGTCCAGTCTGCACCTATTGAGAAACGTGCAAGTGCTGGATACGCTGCCACGCCTCCAGATTGCGCAAAGCGGATTAATCCCTGCAAAACAGAATTGGGGGCACTTTGCGCTTCCCGTGCTGCTGACACCGGTGAGGACGCAGAAGCCAACTGCGAGCAGCAAAATAATTGTCTGGCATCTCATATTGAAGGTAGTGCTTGAAATAACTACTCTGTCATGCCTTCCAATGTCTTATATAGTCCCACGATCAGCTCAAATAGCAAGAATATAATGTAAAAATATAAATTCAACTCAATGAAACATTGTGGAGCACATCCAAACAATCGTCCATTCATTTCGCCACAATAGAATCCATGAGACAATATTAAATGTGTCGAAATAAAACAAGTGCGTCTTGTTTAATATTAAATAAACAAAAAAAGAGTGCTTTATTCAATGTTTTAGTCAATACAATCAAATCTCATTCAATAGTTCGTTTTTCCATTTGACTTCCACGTGTTTGACCCCGACTTGGGATTTGCTGTCTCCGGCTCAACTTTAACTTGCACGAGAAGTGGTAAGCCTACAACATTTAGCAAAAGTTTCCAAAGAAATAACAATACCTTTTACATAATTTTCAAGACGTATTTTAAGTTTATGTATTTATTCAAAATGTGTTGAGAGTTTGACTTTTTGAAGTGTGTGTGTGAGTTGTAATAAATTTGCTAAGCAAAACAAAATACAAAATTTATGTGCATGTGAAATCAAAATAAATACTTGAGAGCAGCCACAATGAATGCCACAAACACAGACAGCAGGACTGACACACACACACTTAGACACACAGCAATTAGCCAGCAGTTATCTGTTCATTACACCGAACAGATCCGGACAGATTCGTCCTGCGCTTGTCTGCACATAAATTTCGGGGCTGGCTGCAGGCGCATTAAAACAAACTAGCACAAAACTCATTTGGTAAACAGGCAGGATATACAGGATGTCTCCACACACACACACATGTGTGTCTGTGTGTGTGTGTGTGTGTGTATGCTTAGCACTTTCAACACGCTTCAAGTGTTGCAGTCGTGAATCTTGAAAAGTTTTCGTGCAGTTTTAGAAAAGTTTACGCTTGCTGCTGTTGCTGTTGATGTTCATGTTCATGTTGCTACTGTTGCTGTTGCTGTTGTTGCTGTTGTTGCTGTTGTTGGTCATGTTGTCAGGGATTTTGTTTTTGTGTAAATTTTGCATGTGCCCAGCGGCGTCTCAGCGGCATTTTCAACCCATTCACGTCCTTGACGACAGCATAGAGCGAGACAGATAGTAAGAGAGAGAGGGAGAGAGAGAAATGGAGAAAGATAGAGGGAGACAGAAGGAGACCTGGCCAAAACTTTATGGTGGAACACATCGAAAGCCACTTTCTGCACGATGTTGTTGTTGCTGCTAGCTTTTCCAGCGCTTTCACAGATTTTTCCGCCTCCACTTCCTCGTCCCCTTGTCCAAAGAATAAGTCAAGAGCTGAGCGTGAAAACTTTACAAATGATTTCATTAACCAACCGCATGAGAAAATTAGCACCTGTGTTCTTGCCAACATTTGCAAGACGTAGTTCCTGGCCACACTCGGGGCATATCACATGTTTAGTTTTCTAAGTATTTTGCTGAAATGTTTTCCATAAATTTATGATTGGCCAAAAGTTTATATACTTATACATTTATTCGTTGTTTGCGTTTCGCTTCTGGCTAAACAGCTGTTTTACTGAACACAAAAGAATTGTTTGCTTCAATTAATTCAAATTATTTTAGATTCCACATTAAAGTGACTAATCTTGTCGCATTAATGTACAAACCAAGTCTAAATCGAAATATATTTTCTGAATAGACAAAAATATCCCTTTATCCCTTTATCTCAATTAATTATTATGACAAATTAACTATACAAAATTATATTGTATTATTATATATTAAGGATTACATGAATAAGCGCATTAGTTGAACGAACCAATTCGAGACTGAATTTCTGCGCCTGTTGCCGGGGCAACTGCATTTATGCAACATGCGGAAGCTTCAATAGAATCTGGTGCTCTTTTAGTCAAAAATTATGAGAGAAAATATATTTTTGCATGCTCGCACATAAATTCCAATTCATTTAGTTGTTAATTCAATTTTTGGTTTGCCACCTACCAAGCTACACTGGGCGACAAATACTAGTTGCTGCTGCTGCAAATGCAAATTAACCCAGAAACGTGTTCGTGCATAAAATGTCGAAATAAAAATAAATATTTTCACTAAAATTATGCGGCTTTTGTTTGCCAAAAAAAATTCTACAAATGAGGGGCATCAAGGGGTTAGGGTTGGGTCTAGGGATAAGTACGCGGAACAAACGAGGACGACTCACTGGGAGAAATGCACAAAAAACACCGCTGATTGCAGGCTGAGAACGTGACTGAATTTGCACGCAAATAAATACAAGAACTCGACTGAAGTAGCAACAGCAACAACAAGTGCAGTAGTGCACACCTATGTAAAAAATACTTAAAATATGATTACAAAATTATGCAAAGCAATCAACTAAAGATGTGTAATCACTAAAAGTTGGCATATATATAAATAAGACATATTTCCAAAAACTAGAGTATTATTTAAACATTCCCAGATGAGAAACCAAACAGTTTTTGTTTTGCTGTCTCGATGTTTTTACTATAAAATTATTCAAATCTGTATTAAATGCTTTCAGAAGCAGCATTACTGTTATTTTGACCGCAATTGTGGGAAGCTTGGAGGGTTAAGCATTGACAAAAACAACAGCAACAAGAACTACATACAAAAAACAAATGCAATTTATTTGCAACGCAAGAAACTCACTTCATATTCATTTCCTCCGCTCAGCTCTTACTGCCATCCACAAACAGTTGTCATAACTTTATCATGTGTCGCAGCAAGCAGGCGTCGCCAGGTGGTGCTAGGCAAGCCGGCAAATATTGCGTAACCGGAAACGGAAATGCTGTCAACAGGCCTGCAGCAGCAGCTGGAGCAGGAGCAGCGGCAGCTGCTGTGAAAATCCTGCAAACGCGCTTTATCTCAACGCCTTTTGCACTGTCTCTATTTTTTCTTCTTTTTGTGCTCTGTTTTTTTATTTTTATTATTATTACTATTTTTTATGTTGCATTTTTAACGTTGATGCTGGCCGCCAAAAAAAAAATAGAACTGCGATAAGTTGAGCTTAGTCTTTGGGGAGCACTCGTTGTGGCTGCCAGTTGTTCTATATGCAGATGCAAGGAGTTTAGCTAATGGTTATTTTCGCTGAGTGCGTCGATAAAGTTGTAAGCCACTAACAAAAACCAAAAGCTATACACTTTATCTACTTTTCGATGGTTGACTGTGCTATGAATACTGTAAGGGTAGTTAAAAAACAAAAACATTTGTGCATACCAAGTGTAAAAGTGGAATCGGATTAGATTTTATAGCAAATTTGCTCTCAAATTGAAAATGCGTAGAAAGAAAGTTGTGAAATGAAATGTAAATAAAACATCTGCGACACCATATAGCTTCAACAGCCGAGTCGATCTAGTCCATATATATAATAACTATAGCAACTGAATAGCTATTTAATATAGTTTGATAGATTTCATTAAGATTGAATTAGAAATACCCCTTTTATATGTGTGCATTTATCAGAGCAGAGCGCCCCTTTAAGTTAATATGTATCTATACATATATGTATTTATGTTCACTCGTATATGTACATATATATGGATGTATGTATGTACAAATATGTAAACATGTTTTAGGCACGCCCTCACGCAAACAGGTGATTTCAGCTGGGGCTTGTGAATAAAAGCATGTGTTGCCTTAGTTTTTTTTAAATACCCTATTGTCATTTTGTGGTGATGTTTGCATCGCATTGAAGAAGTCGACTTGGATCTCATACAGTATATATTTTTTTGCATCACTAGACAAGTCTATATATCCATGTTCGTCTATACTCATAGGCAGTATATAGTTTGGAACCGATCGGGTTATATGCCTAAATCATATAGCTGCTATACAAACCATAGCAAAAGCTAACCGTTTTTTTTTATTTTCTACCATTCATAAAAAATGAGAGCCTTAAATTTGTGCAAAGCAATAAAACTAGGAACCGATTAAAGTTATATAAATTCAGGGTATTTGAAAGTCGCCTACTCTCGACTAACACATTCGTGTTTAAGTACAATTCATTGTTAAAAGAGTATGATTCATATGATTCGATAAGAGATGTGTGCTGCAATAAATGAAATTTAAAAACGCTAAATCGCAAAGCTTAACTTTAAACCTAATTCAAATGTGTTTTGCTTGATTCAAATGAATATTAAATGGCACTTTGTGCACTGCAAATCCCTGCAGAGACAAACACCCAAACATTTGTTAGCGTAAACACATGTTCTTACAAATATATATATATATATATATATATATATATTGGTATATCTGGATGCATACATATATGACCAGGAATCTAGATCCAATGCCTAATGCTGCCATAACTCAATGCAAACCTATTGAATCACAGCAAATTAACATGCATACGAGTTTATCTCCTGCCACAGTGATGTATGTATTTGTGTGTGTGTCAGTTCTTGTGTCCCTGAGGCAGGGTGGGGATGGGGGTGGGGGTTTGGGGGTGCAGATGTGTTGTCGCCCGTTTAGCGTTACGCCCACTCGACTGCCCTTGGCTAAAATGTTCTCTGGCTGGCATACAAAATAAGCAGCAAAACAAATTCGATAACAAATGGTTTGGAATTCAAACAACAACAAAAGCAACAGCAACAACAACAAATACAGTATAATATATTTATACGTTGATCTAAAATACAACTACGGGGGAAAAAAGAAATGAACAAAGGACAACGTCGAATGTGGAACAAATGACATATTGTCATTGGCAAACAACGTCGAGACTGTCGCAAAAAAAGCATTCACACACACATATGAACTATATAAGTATATATATATATATATATATATATATATATATATATGTTTGTGTGTGTGTGTTTATATAGATGTTTAGTTTTGTTATGTTTGGTATTTTCACAACGTAAATATAAAATTTATTATCAAACGAAGCGCATAAATTAGCCAACAAATCAGATGCTCGCCACAGATCCGAAAGCTGATGATTACAAATGAAAGCGTATATGCCACATACAGTGGGGCAAGTAGTGTGGGAAGCGTGAGGGGGGGGGGGGGGGTGTCTGTTAAGTGACCACTAATCAGAAATGAATTTCGGTCTTTGGCTTGATGGCTTATGAAACCTGATAATATTGTCAGACTTTAATCGGCAGGCAACTTTAATAGTCCGTAGTTGTCAGCAAAAGCCTTGGATAAATGGATATCAAAATCGAAGCATTATATTTGTACTTTATGTTTTAGTCTCTTTTAAATATGAATTTATTTATTTATGTTATAGGAAGTCGTGAATGAATTTCACACTGCCTCAAAGGACCATAATAAGATGCCATATCAAATCATGTTCAACATGGCTCAGGGAGAGGAAATTCTTATAAATGTTTATGCATTTCCGTTGCGCTGTCGATTTGAGGAAAAGCTTATTGAAAACTTTTACACAACTGTTGCGATTCCTTTGGGGCATTTTGTCTTGCCTGGTTTGTTTTTTGCTTTTGTGTGGTGCGGGGTGATGACCAGGAAGAGGGGGCGGAGGTGGTGGTTTCCTCACCGTATCGGAGTTAGGTCGTTGGGTCGAGTTTCCTTTATTTGTTTACAGCTTGTAGTTGTTGGCCGTGACTGGGCATGGGCTGTGCTCTCATTTCAATACTCTTGCTTTCTCGATAAGTGTGTCAAAAAGTGAAGAAGAGTTTTTAGTCTCTTTTGTGACGTCTGCGACCCTATTCGTTATATATACGAGTATGTGTATATTCTTGATGAGCTTTAGCAGAGGATTCTATATAGCCAGGTCAGTCCTTGGATTTGCTTTGAATATATCAATTTTTATGTTGCAGGCAGTAAACACATAAATATCTCAACATCGAACTAATTTGTCACCTAGCTTTCATCTGAAACAATCGTTTGAAGGATGAGTTATTTTATAAACAACTCTTTGTGTTTATCTAAATATCTACTCCAAACTTTAATTAAGATCAAATAATAATTTGGATGCGAGCAGCTGGACTTGGGACTCTGTTAGGGTATTTAAGCTGCAGTCTGCCAAAGTTTGCTGTATTTTTTTGTTGTTGCCACTTTGATTCGCAAAATATTGTGGCAGGCGCTCCAAGTGCTGCCCCTGTGGGTGGCTCGAACCGCTTCTTCTTCTTCTTCTTGTCGTCTTCACGCATAGATGATAAATGTATGCCAGGACACAAGCACTCGATTTGATGCTAACAAACACAATAAAAAAAAGAAAAGGGCACAAGATTTGCGGCAAACTTAATTTATACAAATGCTGCGCTGCCAGCTGATGGCAGCTGCCACACCATAAATGTAATTGATTACGCACCGAAGATACACAGAGCCAGGCGGCGCATAGCATTATAATAATATACCGCCCTGTGAGAGCGTAGAATGTTCTTCTTCTTTCAGTTTCCTCAGTTTGTTGTTGTCCATCTCATTTGCATATGTGCATGCAACACATGCCGCACATGGACACATGCCTGACGGCAACACTCACAGCAAAATGTTGCATATTAATTTTTATGTACGGTTTTTCTCTCAGCTGCTTTTGGTCTGACTGCCAAATTTTTTTTTTATTAATTCCCGCTTCAAGTTGGCTTATTCACCACCTTCAACTCTCCCTCACCGCCCTTTCTCTTTCTGCCCACTGCTGCTTTTGCATGCAATGTAAACTTTTGTTTAAAAACAAACATGCGACGTCATATGATGGACGGTCAACAATTACAAGGGTAAAAGGGAACAACGGCAACAACGGACACAACAACAACAACAGCAACGACAACAACAACTACGAGTGAGTCTGTATGTAAATTACATGAACACATGTACAACATCCGGGCATCCATGTGTTGGTTCGTGTGTGTGTTTGGCCAGCTGAAAAAATATATTTGGGCCAAAAGATGGGGCTAGGGAAAAGAGTTGACCAAAGCTTAGTGAATTGTTTTACAAAGCACGTAAAAAAATGATGCCAGCAATGATAAATGGGAAGTGCAAACGATGATTATCTAATTTATATTAAATGATTTAACTGAATCCTTTAAAATTGTGCGAATCGTTAATATAAAATAATTATGCGTTTCTATGTGTTGTTAAATAAATAAATATTATTCTTCATACCTTGAAATAAGTGAAAAGAGTTTTATGCAATGTTCGCAGTTGGAAATATCTCCGATCCTTGTTTACTATTTTTGTCGAGCTATTTCCACTCCTACTTCTTTAAGCTTAAGCTTATAGGATTATTTACAAAATATTATATTTTTAATATATATATTTTTACATTTGTATCATTATAAATGCATTTCTGTTAATGTTGCTGTATTTATATCATCAGCTACGGTTTTATTCCGAAATGTTACCATTTTGGAGGACAACCGTTAACAACCCACAATTGCAGTTTTTTGGCTTTTGATTTCGTATGCAAAAAGCAGTTGAGCTCATTCTCTTTGACTCCTCTCTGGCTCCCCTTTTCTCTTCGAGGTTACTTTAATATGCAAAAAAAAAAAGAAAGAAAGCGGGAAAAAAGAAAAATGTGCGAGGTCGAATGGCCAGTAGTAGTGTAGTTGTTGCTGCCACGCTGCTGCGCTTCCCCCAACACCCGGTGCAGTGTGCCGCTTGCCACATGCCACAAATCCAACGTTTTATGTTTGCGTTAACGTGTGCAAAATCAGATGGCTGCACTAAATTGCGGATTTAGGTGTTGAAAATTATGTGTAAAATGTGTCAGAGCTAAGCTGCGTCCTGGCCCCGGCTCTAACACTGTGTTTGGGGTCCTGCTCCAGGCTTTAACTGCGTGTCTCGGCTCGGGCCAGAGGTGACAAGGGGGCGTGGCATAAGCTAAATGTCTCCTCAAGGCTGGCGAAGCGCATGTGGCAAAAGTTGCAGAGCAGCAGCAGCAGCAGCAGCAGCAACAGCAGCAGCAACACCAGCAGCATCAGATCACATTTTCGTATGCATAGAAATTTGTGCTTGCACTAAAATAAATTGGGGTTGATATTTAAAATATTTTATACAGAAAAAATGTATTAGAGAATGATGAAGGTAAAATGAGTGTTAAAAGAGCGACAGTATGTTTGAGATCGAGTAAGAGAGAGAGAGAGAGAGAGAGACATGCAGATAGAGAGAGAAAATATATATATTTGAATAAACTTTCGTTTTCTACAGTGTATTTGTGTGTGGATGTATGTTGTGTTCTTTAAGTACGACTTTTTGGCAGACGTTTTTGTCGTAGCAAAAGTTGACACATTTGCCCTATCCACACGCCATCTCTCTCTTTCGCTATCTCCCCCTCTCTCTCTCTCTCATTCTCTGTTACAGTGAAAGTTCAGCTACAAGTAACTAAAAATCTTTCTCAGATTTCACAGGAGCAGACTGTCTGTCTGCCTGTCTGAGTTCAGGTCTTCGTCTTATCATTCGATATGCTTTGACACAGTTTATTAAATATTAACACAAGCACCTTCAATCCTTTGGCACAGGCCATCCAACATGATCTGGCTCTTAATTAAAATATTTATTAAGCACTTTTTGGCGCATACAAGAAGTTAATAACCTTTAACTCGTCAGTCATAAAACCAAGCTTCCCGCAGCAGCCTGCATAGTTTTGCAGTTATCTCAGGAACACACTGTGCAACAGCGGCGACAACATTGCAGTTGCCGCATGCCAACTTGGCCAACTATTTGTGGGCCAGGGTGTAGTGGGGAGTGGAGTGAGAGAGGTGCTGTAGAGGTGGATACGGTTTGCTGGCCGTAACATGTAGCGTCAGCCGGATGAACAGTCTGCTATTTAGGCTGGCAAAATATGCAGCTGCTGTTGCTGTTGCTGCTGCTGCTGCTTCTGCTTCTTCTTGTGCCAGCGCCATTTTGTGTCCTTGCCTTTCCCTTTCATTTTGAATGACACCCGCAAAACAGCAGCAACAAAAGTCCGGCCAAACAAAATCTAAAATATTTATGCGGCCAGGCAACGGCGTCGTCAACGTTCCCCTCCTTCCTACTGGAATTTCTACTCCTTTCCTACTCTTTAACCCTCTTTCCCTGTGGCTCATATTTGGGCAACAGTTTCTCGTCAAAAGTTTGCCTGCCGCACAATATTTGCATCCTTAAAGTGTGGGGAAAGATACATGAAAAGCATTTTCAGGAACAAGATTCCTGAATGGACTAACTAATTAACTATTAAATACAATTATGAATTTTATTCGAGCTTTACAAATTATCAATTTTAAAAGGTCTTGTGATGATTTGATTGTAGGAGAATTTGCTAGAAAATTTATTAAGGGCAATAATTATAAATTATACATAATAACAACTTTCAACTCACCTGATTTTGGTAGTTAAATAATCACAAGATAAATAGCTGGAGTTGCTAAAGTCTGATTAATCGCTTTAAGTGTAGGTGAGAGAACAGGTCGAAATTGTTCATTTGAAACTTATCAATTAACTTGTCTTCAGCTGCAATTTGTTTGCAGTTGCTCAATTGAATGCAAACCGAATTTAATACATAATCAAATAATGCCAAGGATATAATTAGATCCCAACTAAAATGAAACGAAATAAATTTCAGTGAATTTACGCTTCATTTTCCCGTTTTAAACATAAATTTATTTATCAAGCAGCGAACAGCAATCAAATATTCGATTTCGATTAGCAAATTTTTGGGAAATTTAAATTTCGCGCTGCTTGAATAAAAGCCAAAAATGCATTTAGGTCCAGAGCAAATAATCATAAATTTATTGATTTAGTGGTAAGTGATTAAGCTTAAATTATGCATGTACAGACTTGGGGGGAGAGAGAGAGAGAGAGTGCAAGAGAGAGGGAGAGAGTGATTGCGTAAGAATTATAATATAATTTGTTCAGAGTTCACGATTGAATTGCATTTGTGCTCAATCAATTGGAAAACTATTTTTCGTAATTATGAAAACATAAAAAATTAACAAACAAAAACAAAAAAACAACACTAAAACTTTTTTTTGTTTTTAAATTGTGAAATTCACACTTAATTGCAGTTTCATAATTTTTCATGTGTAAGTTTTTGTTGTTGCTTGATTTGCAACGTTATTTTTTCTGTTTTCATTTTACATAATACAAATTGCTTTTGTAAATTTCCGATAGGGTTAAGTGGGCCAATGTGCTTATATTTTTAGCCTGATTTCAATTATAAATAATCGGTTTAGTAACGTTTTCATTGTATTAACCTATATTGGCCATTTATGTATGCAGCCAAATGCATAAATGCTAAATATGAAAAATATATGCTTGTGTGCCAAGATAACTTTAGTAAAACTTTTGTGTAATATTGGGAATTGTTTGGTTTGAAAT
The DNA here is from genome assembly GCA_035042055.1 of Drosophila macrothrix. Lineage (NCBI taxonomy): Eukaryota > Metazoa > Arthropoda > Insecta > Diptera > Drosophilidae > Drosophila > Drosophila macrothrix. The sequence continues at coordinate 6,108,633 of JAWNLX010000124.1, read as the reverse complement.
ATGTATGCATATTAAATTATTATTTTATTTTGTATTCCCTTTATTTTTGTATTAATATTTAGAGTACTTCTCTTGAAATTGTTGTTCAGTATCTATTGAATATTCTAACTCAACCTGCAATTCAGATTTAGGTTTGGGAATATAAATAAAGTCTTAATTAAAATTTAATCCACCAATCTACATAATTGCAACTTACAACTCACGGTTGCACCCACTGCAGTTTTGTCATTTTATTCAAACAAATGCACTTTTCATGCTCAACAGAATCACTCGTATTTTATTCACATGAGAAGTCGTATTTGCTTTTCGGCTGCGTTTACTTTATAAATGTTTTCCTTTTTTTTATTTATTTTCTTTTTTGCCTGGGGCAGTAAAGAAAATGCGCATCGTTTGCAAATTTGTTGCTGTTGTTCTCTGTTCCTAATACCCTGTAAGGAATGGTCGAACAGGCAACATCGACTATTGACTATTGATGAAATGCAACTTGCGAATGATTTAATTTTGTCTTCTCTACTAAACATGAGCTTAAAAGCATGTTTTTCAGGGTATACAAGTAAGTCGCACATGATATCTGTTTTGTTCTGTGTGCTTTCTGTTGAGGATTTTGTTTGTTTTTGCCTGTCTGTTCTATATTATATATATATATGTATGTGAATATATTCGATTTCTCTGCACCTGCTTACATACTAACATACATTGAGAGAAATACGTTATTATGTTGGCCCTTTAGAATGTTTGGTTATGCTTATCACTGAACCAATTGAAAATGGTTACGAATCCTATAATAAAGTTGTGCCACAGAATGTAACAGGCAGACAAAATCTGTCTGACCTGATCAGCATCAAGATCCAAGTCGATTTAGACGATTTGGAATACAATATCTCGGCTACAACAATTTTAAATATACCTTTTGCTCTTATTAATCTGCTCTACAAATTTTATCCTGAAAACACATCAAAGATTATATAAAGTAATAGGCCGTAGTCAAATAGACGTCATCTGAACTTTAGTTGTTAATTTTTGATGAAAATTACGAATAGGCGAACATATATCGACTCCACTAATCAGGAATATTTACTTTATGGAGTCGCAGACAATTTCTTCAATGCGTTACAAAGATCATGATAATATTATTATACCTTCTACAAAGGTAGAGGAGTGCTGTGTCATCGCAGGCCGATGATTTAATTTTCGGGTCTTTTGAAAAGTCATACAAATATAGAAAACTTGCATTAACTCAATTGTCTTCTAACATTAAATCGAGAACATGAATTCGAAACGATTCAGTGCATTTAAGAACTCGTTCAAGGGTATTTCATAGCCGAGCACCCTCGAGCAGACCATTCTTACTTGTTTATCTATTTATATTTATATTTTTATTTTTCTTTTTATTGCAATTTTGCCCTAAAGTGTCTCTGTGTTTTAAACACAATTTGTTTTTGGAATTAATTCTAGTTTTGAAGTGCACTCATTTATTTACCCATTAGCAAACAATGTAAATTGTTTGAGGGCTACCCTACTCCGCAAAAGTCCCTTCCCCACTTCCCCTCTTACCATAGTCTGCGACACAAATGGAGCTTGTAAATATAACTACATAGAAATATATTTTATGCGGAATGCTTTAAATTCTAATGTGAACATGATCAGCATTGGGTTTGGGGTTTCTATACAATTGCTCTTTGGTGCTATTTTAGTTGTTATTGCTGTTTGGGTTTTGCGGCAAACGATTTGTGGTTTCACTGAAAATGTTTTGTTATCGTTTGGCCGTTTTAATTGATTTTGCATGTGCGCTCGAATATTTTTAATGTTTCTATTGAAGTGCAATTAATGTTGTTCGTGAGCGGGGTGTGTAAATGCCAATTATAAATTTACAAGTACACATTCAAAAACACAAATACAAAAACTTAGATTCGAATTAGGGCAATCCTTAAACGGACCGGCACCAAGTCAGGGACATCAAATTTGAGCAGCAGTTAAGTAAACGAAATGTTAAAATCAAGTCAAGGCCTAGACAAACACGCTGCTTAGCTTATCATGTTACCCATGTTAAACGTATTAGTGCCAGCGACAGAGCCAGGACATGAGTGCGAGTGGATGAGGACAAGAATGGGGACATGGACACGTCTCTCGACCAAACAACAACAAGAATAGGCGTCAGGCGTCAGGCTGCCAGCAGCCAAAAGCAAACAAAACACAAACAAAAACACAACAGCCACAAATATTAATAGCCCAGATACTAAAATAGCAAAACCAAAAAATTGCAAACAACAACTAAGAATTCAATGGGTTTTCGTTGTGGAAAAAGGTTGCAAAGCCTTCGTCTGTGAAAATGGTACAAAAAGTGGCTCGATTGTTGCCTACAGCTTAGTTATAACTTCACAATCCCGAGTCTTGAGTTTGTTTGTGTGTCTATCCCCCTCTCTTTCTATATCCCCCCCTCTCTCTGTATGTGTGTTTGCTGTCTATCTGTGTGAATTAGTCTTCACCTCAAAATTGTGTACACGTGTCACACAAGTGGTTCCGCTATATACGTCAAGGTGGGTGTGTCTGCCTTAGAAGCTGCTGCTTCAAACTGCGATGCAGCTTTAAGATATTAAAGACAGCGAGCAAAAGCTTACGGATATGTTAATTATGAATTTGTCGAATTTCTTTGTTGCTTATAAAAACACTGAACGAGACGCTTCGACTACGTAAAGTATATATAAATATTTATGACCAGCTTCAGTTCTGTCAGCCCATCTTTGTATATGCAAAATACTCTTTCAGTTGAAAGCACTCTTTGCAATCTTGCAGATATATATTTATATTTTCATATTATCTCATCTATTTTGTATTAAAAAATACAATTGATTCTTTTATTTGCCGTTCTTGCAGACGCTTTTATAATTCTTGTTCATTTTGGGTTTTGTTAAATGCTTATTTTTGATGGCAACGTGTTTGTTTTAAGCTCGATTCGTGACATTTGAAATGTGATTTGGAATGGTGTTAACTGTGAGAGCACAAATCACACTAAACTCTATATGTCAATGTATTTCCCGCGTTTGCAGGCAATATTTAAGTCAATTTTGCAGTGTTCTCTCAATTCAATACACAAAGCCCGTAACCCATTTGTTTTTGGCGGCTTGAATGAATGCATAAATTCACGTTTATTGACAGCGACTGATGCCATACTGATCCCACACAAAAGGGGAGGGCGTGGCAATTTGTCATGTTAAACGATGAATTCGTATATACAAACTGCACATTGACATATTACCAGGCGTATTTAAATGGATCCTGTTCTGATTCTCGATTGGCCACCAAGTGACCGCGCCATAAAAATAATCAACATACATTTTAAAGGCACAATAGCAGGTGATAAAGGGTGGGGGCGGACTGTTGAAAGGGCGTGGCGATGGGGCGCATTCACCGACACAATAACCATAAAAATAATAAAGCAAAACAATGACTGAATATTTATGGCCACTGCGAAACAAAAACAAAACACCAAAAAAAAATAAAAAAATAGAGATGGTTATGCGAGCAAATGACTCTGAAAAGCAACAACAGCAGCAGCCAAATGAAAGCAGACAAGCGGGAAACGTTCGCTTTACACACATACACACACATCCCGTCTCCTCCCTTCATCCCCTAAGTACATATCTACCACCCCCGCAAAACACATATCTAAATGTGCAGCTGCGTCTGGCAATGTAAGCAAATCAGCAGCCGACAACTGCAAACAGAGCAAAAGCCAAATGCTGCGCTGGGAATTGTTATAGTAGCTTGGTAAAAACACCCACACTTACACACACACACACACACACACACACACAAACACTCCGCTAAAAACATACCCCATCCAAATTACACACGCATCGCTGCCTTTAATGCCTGTTACCTAGAAAAGTTGGCCCAGTTTCCATCAGATCCTCGAGCCTTATTCACTTTTTGGCGTATTTGTGTCAGCATGTTGTTACCAAACCCCATATAAAATCTATTTGTTAAGGCTTTAAGCATATACTATCCTTAGGCTTATCAAGTTTTGCATAGCTTTTGGCTATGAGGAAAATATTACAGTATGCTCGTGCAGAAGACTGCTGCTTCTGTTCAATTATTAGTTTATTAAACCAATTTGATAAATTTGATTTGAATATACATAAAGTAGTAAATTGGGACTTGTTTTGATTTCTACATAAATAAGTAGATTTCGCGGAAAGAGCATTCGTGATTCATTGTCGGCTTCATTAGCATTTTATTTGATTGCATGCTTCAAACTTGTCCATATACAAATATTTTTCAACTAGGCCATTAAACAACAAAAGTCACTTAGCTGTTGCATACTTTTTGGGCACTACTGTCTCCTATCTACACTTGAGGTAGTATGCGTGTGTTAATCTGTTGTTCGTGTGTGTGTGTGTGTGTGTGTGCAGCGAAGAAGTTGTAGAGCAAAAAAAAGCGCAAAAAAAAGTAAATAAATAAATATGCAAATGTAGTTGTTGTTAATGTTTGTTGCCTCGTTGTTGGCTTCTTCTTCATTTTTTTTTTTTTTTTTGGTTTTTTTTTTTTCGAGGTTATCTGCTTCCCTTCCCACTTAAGATTTTTCCGTTTGCGGTTTTTATTTTGATTTCATTTTTTTGTATGCTTGGCTAAAAGTTTCTTTATGTAAATAAGAAATTTATTTTTATGTTAGCGCGCGCCTCAAGTTGTAAAATTGTTTGTTGCCACTGTTGGTGTTGTTGTTGCTGTTGCTGTTGTTGCATCTACTTGGGCATCATCTCTACTTTTTGGCTTGTTTTATTACCAAGCGCCTTAATTTAGTAGTTTGCGCTGAAGTGGCCCAGTTGCCAGCAAGTAACTGTGCTTTTGGGAGTTGGCCACATTGCCCCACAGCTCTTGCTCTTCCTGTTGTTGCTGTTGTTGCTGTTGACTGATGCCTTCTCCTTTAATATTTAGGCTAACCTTTTGAGTATAATTTGCATTTTTATGCCACTGACGATGCTTTTACTGCCCAACATAAGTGAGTTATTTTTCCTGACTTGGGTAAAATGAAAAAAATAAAAATAATATATGAACTTTTTATAAATTTGGTAGATGAAAAGTTGGCCATCGAAATTATGAAAATTTAATGAATATTGTTGAAGAAAATGTTAACAATTGAAAATGATGGTGAAAAATAATTCTTGGAATCGCATGAGAGTCGCTCGTTGTCTAAGTGCTTAGAAGAACTTTGAAAACTCATCAACTAACACCTTTTTGCAATTTAAAACTTATGAGGATAACGTTTCCTTTGGTTCATACATTAAAAAAAAGATGAAGAAAGTTGAATGCTTAGAAAATTATTAAAATTTAAAATTTATATATTATACACAATGCTGCTAAATACAGCCAGTTGCAGTTTATGTAGATTCTTAATATGCGAAAGCAAAGTGAGAAATGATACAAATATATAATATATATTGTGAAAATCAAGGAATCAGCAACTAATGAAACTAGGGGAAAACTTGTAACTGCTGACGTCACTCTAAAGACATTCAAAGAATATGAATGACGAAAAAAATGGTTTTATTCGGTTCAAGCCTACTTAAGCTGTATTTAATTAGAGCTATTAGCATTTCCTTAGTTTCTTGTCATGCCATATTATTAAAATCTTAGATTTTTCTATTTATTATACCATCTGTTTATTTGTTCGATTTATGCATTTTATATAGCTTTTCGTTGTGTGTATTTTTAGTATTATTTCAAATTCATATGCCACGCTCACAATGGGCAATAGGCATCGCCCATCTAATTACGCTTCTCCAAGGCATTTGGCAGGCCTTAAGCACCCAATGGCAGCTGATTCCATTCACATCGCACGTACATATAGGCTACAAGGAAGCCGTCTCATAGATTTCCATTTACATACGGTTGCCTCCATGTAATTCACACACGCGAGCCCATAAAATTTTGTTACCTAATGTATATTTTTTCGTTTTCGTTTCTTTTTTTCTGTTGGAGGGGGTGAAATCGATACGCAAGGGTACAATTCACACACCCACACACATGCAAACACTCGCCTATGTAATCAGAATTGGGGCGCAATCAAAGCAAAGTAGTAAGTAGGGAAAACAGTGCCAGCAATTGGCACTTCATCACTTAAGCACCTGAGAAAGGCATTTTTCACTTTCAATTTCAAACCGGCGGCGTGCCATAAAATCAAGCAAAATGCTGATGGCACAAATACACACACACACACATACACACACGCACGCACACACACTCGCACACACATTTTTACATGTACTGACAGCGGTTGTCAATCGAGCAGCTGTTGTGCAATTTACACGCACAGATTCAAACTGACAGCCGGAAGACAGCAACAACAATTTTTTTGTGTTATTTTATTCTTTTTGTTTTTGCTTTCTTTTTTAGCAGGCTTTCGTGGTACGTGTGCACTTTGCGCGCAATCATAAAAAACAATTGAAATGTAAAATATAACATTCGTTTTGTTGTGTTGAATTTGTTGTATTCTGTCACCTGCAGGTTGTTTTTGTTGTTGTTGTCGTCATGCTTTTACCAATTGTGCGCTGATTGCGCATACGCCGAGTTATCCAAATGCACACGCAGCAATTCCTATTGTAAATTTTACGTATTTCTCACAAGCATCGCAGCTTGAAGAAAAAACAAAGAGTATTGTAGTTGCGACTATGCTCGACTAGTTGATACCCAGCATGCAAGTCTCGCCTAATCATAAATCTTTCATATCGCTGATAATCAATGGGGGTATTTATTCAGCTACCCAATCGGCAATCGACTTGATATAATATTTATATATGTCTGATATTCTTTTTATTCATTTAATTTGGCTACAGAGTACAACAAAAAGAAAAGGATAACCACTTGTATGTGTGTGTGTGTGTGGGTGTGGCCTGCAGTCTCTTCGCCTGTTTTTTTTTTGGATGCCCAAAGGCTCTGACAAACAAATTTCGCTTCTTGCCTTTTTGTCATTTTTTGTTGTTGTTTTTTTTTTTTTAGAAAGGGGTTTTTCTTTTACCTGCTTGTAGCTTGAGGCGATGGTGAAGATACTGCTGCGACATGTTGTCAATAAATTGACAGCAATTGAGGGTTTATAAAACACTTTTGAGTCCCGTGTGCGCCAGTTCAGTCTGCAGCAACGTCTGGGCAAAAGTCTGTGTGCCTCTGTGTGTCTCTCTGTGTGTGGCAAATATTTGAGAAAACCCGAAAGCAATAAATTTTATGGTAAAAATGATTTTGTGCACCTTGCTTGCGAGTTACCTTCATTTATTATGCCCTTTCTTGTGGTGGGGTTGAATAATGTAATCGAAATACATGTTTTCTTTAGCCAAGCAGGTTAAGTAAATGTATATATTCTCAATGAAAATCAACAGATGAATTAAAAATGCCATTATGCTATGTGATTACTATGTCTTTTGCATTGTTTACTCAATATATTTTGAGCGCATTCGCAATTCAGATTTTCTGCCGCTTAAATTCAAATGGCTGCAAAGTATTCAATCATCAGAGCATAAAATATTCGGCATTCTCAAGAGTGTTTATTTTTTTTAAAATTTTCATTTATTTGAAATTTCTTATTCAGTTTTATGTCGAGTAATAAACTCAAATTGATTGAAAATAGCTACGAAGCTGTTTAAAGAGAGATATTTGCTTTAAACTTTTTTTTTCTTTTTTGGTAAAAATCTCGACCATTTTTGGCTTTTATTCTCCCTAGCTTAGCTACCAAATTTTGCCACACTCTCTGTGCTGATATTGCTGCTGCTGCTGTTGCTGCTGGAAAACCAATTTCACAAAAATTAGCCTCTTGCTCGAAATTAAAGCGCATTTCTCTGCAGAAATCAAAGTGACACACCCCGGCATCCGCCTCCCTCAATCACACACACCCACGTACATATACACCATTTCGTGCTTCCTTCCTTCCGCATATCCTTCCTTGGTTGTTTGGCTGCCTGCTTGGTTCCTCCATGCAGCGTGCTTGTAATAAGTTCCTTGGAAATTAACATGTCACCGCCGAGAGGCATTAACGTTCCTGCAACGTTAGAGCACAACTACCCCACAACAAATTCTATTGGGGTCCTGTGTGTGGATCGCATGTGGATTGCATGGCCTTCAAATTCGAGCACTGTTAAATGTAACTACAACTGCCACTGTTAGCTCAGCTTGGGGTTCAGGGACAATGTTTCTCGAATTGGTTCCCCAATGTTAAATAGCATTGGCTACCCCTAGTTAAAACCGAATGTTGTGTAGATTATAGGGCTATATAACTTACATTTGGGATGTGTAAGGCCTTTTAACCGGCTGTTAATATTTTTGTTATTTGTAGAAATAAAGTGTAAAACGCGTGTTTTGTTCAGAAAGTTTAGCTTAGACCCTTAAACTCTCCCACTCCCCTCGCCAATTATCCAAGCCAACATTTAAACAGCCCGAAACTAATTTGTTGTAAATATCGAAATTCCTTGACAAACAAGCTGCTCATTTGCGACCTCCTTCAATTCATAAACTTCTTTGCTTAGCTGTCTTAACACGACTTTAATTGACTATTTTATTACAGCACTTTGAGTTGCAATCGCAAACAATTAATTTTGTTCATATGTCTTGATTGATTTTCGACAAATTAGCACATGGAAAGTTACATGGGATTAGCAATAAATTATTGAAACAAGTTTGAAGACCTTCAACACGTGGATATAAATTAATCTGTGCCACATATAAGCAAAGGCACTTACGTGTGAGTGGCAGCTCCAACCAAAACAACAACAATAAAGAGAACAACAACATGTACATCAGCAATTGTTAATTGCAATTGGTGCGCCACACATCATTAAATGCTTGGAACCATTTACATTTGGAACTTCCGACAATTGTAATTAATTTTACATGTTATTTTCTGCTGCCAGGTTGAAAACAATTTGCGACCCAGACAAAAGTTTTTGAACTCTGTGTGAAATCCTTGAAATCACGCACCAAGCATTTTCCACAATTATTGGTTGGCGGAAAGCAATAAAAACAAAACAATTAAAGCCTTTCAATTAGAACAAGTACAACATGTAGATGCGCTGTACTTTTACATATATATATATTAGTGTGACTTATATATATACTTGATTTGTGTGTGTTGTAAAATGATAAAGAATGCAAACATAATTATTTAACAGAGTCTTATTCATCTAGCACGTTTTTTGCAATATTTTTTGTTAACTTATGTTTACGTTATGTTACACCCTCTCAATTTACTTACTGTTCGCAGGGTATAAACAACAATAAATGCTTGCAATCTGCATTGTTAATTAAACACTCGGGCTGCTCTGCCAAATTTAGGTGCTCATATAAAATGCAGGCGTGTATTAGAAATACAAAACATGACCAAATTCAGGAGCTGCATAATCAATGGGGAATATCCGACTATGCTCATTTTACGGATTGGATTAAAAAAAAAGTGTTAATCTACTAAATAATGCAATTGATATCTGATTTTAATGGAAACAGAGTGGTTTTTGTGGCCAAAATTGGCAGCGGCTAATGCCTGGCAAGAGAACAACGATACCAACAATAACAACAAATGCAATGCTAAATAATCTGAGAAATTGGCTTGTGTTTGTTATTTGCATTTGGCATTTGTATATGATGTGTGTGCTTAGGTATGCGTGTGTGTGTGTGTGTGTAAATTGGTGTGGATGGCAGTCTAAAATGCATAGCTTGTATACATACGTATACTGTAAGGACACACTGTAGTTTGTTATATTTGCTAAGCGCTTATTAACATACACACACTCTCTGTCCCACACCCTCACATACACCCTCTCACACACCCTCTCACACACCCTCTCACACACACCCTCACACACACTCTCACATCGCCGTAAGCGTAAATGCAATGCAAACTCACCGTGTGGCAATTACAGGCATCTTCATTGCCTCGTGGGCCAGTTAGATGTAAATATGTTGGGGGTGGGCTGCAATGTATGCTGCCACGCCCATGCAAGGCGATTTGCATGAATATTATTGGGGTGTGTAAACACCCAGCTAATTGGTTGCGTTCGAAATATGAGATTCAACATCATTTCGCCTAGTTTTATGGAGTAGCTACAATTTTTATAGCATACTTTTGTGGCCGTTTTATTTTTAAGACCCTGTAAAATTAGTACTCGTATTTTAATATTCTATTAAGACGCATCATTTATATTTAAATTTACAACGAGGTTAGATTAGATTTGAAAGATTGAGTTGATATTTGTTGATATTCATCCGATGTTTTCCTTACTATATAGAAGCGATGAATTTTGAAAGTTTGCATATATTATTTTAGTTTTTATGCGATTTCTCGGCGTTATGTGAGCGATATGAGTTTGGTGGAACATTTAGGTAACTGCTGAAATTGGCCCAGGTCGGTAAGGGCGAATCAGTGCCAATGTTATGGCAGCGTTTTGGCCAAATTGCCAACTGTTCAGTATGTGTGTGTGTGTGTGTGTGTATTCGCAAGAGTTCGGAGAAAATCTCGTTCTCAGTGCTTTGTTGCCGTACAGTGGTTTGTTGGTTTGTTGTTTGTTGTCTGGCTCCACTTGTTTGTCATTTGTTTGCAGATTTTTGTGTAGATTTTGCGGCCGCTTTGGCGCTTGTTTAGTTTATTTATTGTTGGCCTTGTCATTTTCAACGCTGACGTTGTTGGTGTTGCTGTGTGTTGTTGTTGTTTGCCGTTGTTGTGGCTTTTGTCAAGGTGTGCGCCACAGGAGAATCATAATTTTTTTCGTTTCTTGTTCGCCGTTAAGCTTGAGTAATGTTTTTGCGGCCGTGCAACTGAAAGCGGCTCAGTTTTTCAGCCAGCGTTGTAAATAATGAAGACTTTAAGCTGTGCGAAATTAGCGCGATTTTCTGGCTGTGTGTGTTGTGCGCTGCTTGCACGTTGTTGTTGTTTTCGTTGTTGGCATAATGAACTTAATTTGGTTACGTAATGCTTGCCACCAGCTGAGGTCCTCGGTTATTTTTGGTAATGCAAATATTTTTTGATAAACATATGAGAGATTAGGCACGCATAAGGGAAACATATATATCCGGTATGTGACAGAATAATTGAGTTGATATTTCTTGTGGCGTTTTCTCGGTGAAGTCATTAATCCCAAATGTCTTCTATTTGATTAAGGAAAGGCCAGCTTGATATCATTCTTGAAATGGAATTGAAATTTAAAGGTGTTGTCTCACCGCTTATTTATTTGCAGAGTAAAAGTCTTGGTGACCTTGTGTGACAAAGTGTTTTGCTACACTTGATTTATGCGGCTCTACTTGCGAATTATGAGTAACAAATAATGGAGACATAATTCGCTTAAATATTCTTTGGATGTACAAGTCACCTTCGGGTGAGGTTACAGACTTTAATTTTTTCCACTTTAATTAATATCATAATTATAATCTCAAAATACTACAAGTTATACACACTTTAAGTTATCTAACCTCCAGAAAATTTGTGCAAGTTTTAAGCTGTGTTTCTAAACCAGTTGTTCAAAATGTTTGACAGTTTCAATCAAGATTAGGAGTGCTTGACCTTGATTTGTGAACAAGCTTAACACTTTCAACTCGACCAGCCCCAAGCGATTGCCATGCCAACCCATTTTCTTTTGATACAGTTAACCTACCCCTGACTGACTCTGCGGGCAATCCTTATTGCCTTTTCTTTTTCTCGCTTGCTTGCCACGCATTCCAAATGCACTTTGTTTATTTATTTATTACAGTTTTTTTCTGCGTGGTCTTTCTTTCACAATTTTCAGACAAGTATATATTTTATATTTTTTTCGCGATGTGTTGACATTCGTTGCCTATTTTGTTGTTCTTTTATTTATTTATTTTTTTGTTGTCAATTTAATTCTGTTTGTGCACAAGTAGTAGACGTCTTTCAGATTTCGTTGGTTGTCGCTTGGCGTCGCAATTGTGGTTAGTGGGGCTTACACAACTCTTCTAGCACTATGCGAGACACACACACACACACGTGGATAGCCAGACTGTTATCCTGGCAGTGGTGTTCTTGCTGCGTGGAAGCTGACTGCTTGAAGTTGATGTCGTTGTCGCTTTTCCCCATGTCGACGTTTATTTATGCAAATTTAATTTCCATACTAAACGTTCTGTGCGTGTGTGTGTGCCTCAGTGTGTATGGGTCTGTGTGTGTGTGTGTGTGAATGGTACGAAATTCACTTTGCCCAGTTGACTGGATTTTTACTTACACTTTGTTGTTGCTGGTTGCGTTGGCGGGGGTGAGGGGCAAAAGTATTTTTCTCTTTTGCTATTGCTTTTTATCAGAGCTGATAAGTGGAGTGGCTGCTACTATCTTTTTTTCGCCTTCCTCCTCTTCTATGTTTTGACCTTCTTTTCTCTCCCTTTCGGAAATTTTATTATGCTGCGGCATTAAGATTGTTAGCCTGCTAATAGAAAATGATTTTTTCCCATTTTCCATTTTTTTTTTCCTTATTGTCGCGCACTTCATTTGCATTCCTTGGGCAAGGGAGCAATGTCCTTAATTAAGTAACATTGAAAACAAAGCAGAGGAAAGGGGCGTGTTTGCTGCTAAGCTCCTTGTCATATGTGCATGTTCAGTTGGGCCATTCGCATCATAAGCTAATCTCAAAACTGCTGTCATTTTGCTCCTTTTCCTTTCTCATTTTTATTTTGCACACTTTTTCCCTTGTTTTCTCTTTTGTGTGCCGCACTGGCAAAAGTCAGTTGTTTTTTTCTTATGTAAATAGCGCACAGGGCAGATAAAACATGTTCGTTCTTTTTTGTGCGCCTTGACTTATTGGCAAGCATACAAAAACGCCGCTTGGCAGTCAAACATTTTCTACATAAGCCAAAATCCACAGCCACCCAACCACCAACCCACCCACTCGGGCAAACACTTAACCATTCAACCACCTACATATGTACTTCTATTGACCAGGCAAACTTTTCATTTGGCCCATTTTGTGGTGCACCCTAACGGCTCAGCGTGGTTGCTTCCATCATTTCAAGCAATCCAAAAAACGGCACAAAAAAATAAACCCATCCGCATCGAATGTGTTTTCAAAAGCTGCCTCTCATCAATTTCAAACAAATTTGGGGATTTTTTTTTTTTGGGAGAAACATGTGCTTTAAATTATCCCCTGAAACATACAAATCTATATATCCTTTTTTTGCTGGTTTTATTCAGAAGACCAGCTGAAATTTAATGTATTGTGGTTTTTGCTGCTTTGAAACATTTTTTGCATTACGGTACGAATATAAAATACCGTTTTGTTTAAGTTCTCATATATAAGAATCATATACTAAATACAAATATATTTTTGATGCAAATATAAAAATCATCGAAAATATTTTAAATTTTAGTCGAGTTTCTTGTCGTCATTATTTAAATTCTTGATTTCAGATTGCAATGCTGAAATTCTTAACTTGAGATTCTTTTGTGATAGAGGGAAAATTTCGTTCATTCCTTTTCTCTGTATGTACATATTTATATAGACTCAGACTCCGATTATTAACTCCTGGCATTGTAATAATTCATAAAGACTAATGAGCAGTAGGTCAACAGACAGCTGCCTGCGTGTGTCTTGTGTGTGTGGGACATTGAACTTGGTCCAACCTAAATGTGAACTTATATGACAGTCGCGACGCGACTTTTACACATGAAAGATGACTTTGGGATGCTGTCTGTGTCCTGTGTTTTGTGCACAGCATGCGACTTTAAACACATATCCTGCGACAAATCTGTGAGTTTTGCTTTAAGTCGGCATGCGGTCCAAATTGGCTAAATGCGAATGAGAAAAAAATTGAAAAATATATTATTTGGGACAAAAAAGGAGCAACATCTGTGTGAGCATTTAGACAGCGGGTGGCTTCGTCCTTGTTATCATTGTTGTCCTTGTTGTTGCTTTGAGAAAAGATATCAACGCGACATTTTTGCTGCTTGAATTAATTTCAGAGTGCTGCAACAGCAGCATCAACAGCAGCGAGCATAGCTGCAAAAAGATGAAACGGAAGTGCTGCCATAACGCAGAGCAAACCGGAAGCAGCCATTGAAGCTCCTGTTTGCGTCGCGTGAAAAGAGCCCGGCTAAAAGGATTTTGCCACAATTTGTTTGATGTTTGCTACGTGTTTTCAAATAATTCCTCAGTTTTATGCTGTTTGCTCTTGCTGCTGCTGCTGTTGCTTTTGTGGGACCAAACTGTAGCAGCTGCTGTTGAATTTTTTCACAGCAAAATTGTTAAATATTGTTTGTCCCCACAGTTTTTATTGTGCGAAATGTTGTGATAAGAAACGAGAAAGCAGGTAGAATGTCCATTTTTATCCAATGTATTTACATGGAATTAAAGCTGTCTATTGAGTTGTATTAAACGTCTTTAAAATAAATGCTGGAATGAATACATAGTAATCTATTTTAAGAAATCTTCAAGCAACAATATTGTGAAGCTCAAAAGAAAGAGAAAAAAGGTCTCCCACTTAGTATCTGATGATCTTACAACAGTGCCTGTCAGCGTGAATGTATTTTATTACATTATTTACCTTAATTTTAAACATTTTAATTTAATTCCTAAGCTTCTTAATCTTGTCTACTGTGTACAATTGAAATACGCTTGTCAACACTTTAACGCCTTAACACCTTTTGACCCAATTTTGCAAAGCTCTACGCAGTAAACTTAAAATGTACTCAGCAAACATTTAAGTAGGGCAATCGCAAAACCAAAAATTAAAACTAAACAAAAGAGCTAAAAAAGTGTGTATTCATAAAAAATGCAAAAAGACAGTGGGATTCAGAAAGAAGAGCATAAAGTATAACTTTGCCAGCTCGCACTTGCGGCTAATAAATGGTGTGAAATTTCCATAAAATGAAAGTGAACGTAAAAAACGAACGCAAACAGACAAATACACATAGGGAAAGATGGCGCAGTGTTTATGTGTGCGTGTGTGTGTAAAAGTGAGCGTGTGTGTGTGTGTGTGTGTGCCGGAAATAGGAAGTAGTAAAATCTCTAATAGGAAAAGAAGGCGAGGCACAGGCAGCCGCACAAAACTAATTTCCCCAAGGCGCTGCAGCTAATACAACAACAACAATAACAACAAGGAATGTGAAGAAATGAAGAGAAAGAGATAGGATAGGAAAGCAACTGACCGACTGACAGACAGACGCACAATAAATTTAGCAGGCAGCATTAGCAACTTGTTACTGTAGGTTGGCCGGGCGCACGAAGATTGGTTGGGGGATTGCCTGCTACTGATGGCCATCACATTTGGCCGCCTCTCGGAGCATTTTATATGTGAGTCACCAGAAGTTATTGCCTGGGGCAATCTCTTTAAAATAATAATATCATTTTTACTGTGCATTGGAATTTATATTTCTGTAAGAAAGTTCTTGTAACTATTTTATTATCAGCTTTAATGGAATCGATTTGTGTGTGTCAATTATTGTGATTGATATAGAGTTGCGTATACATAGTGCACAGGAATGCAAAAGCCTCATCACAAATAAATTGAAACAATAATGGATTATAATATATTAAAGCACATTTCAAACATTAGCAGCGAGTTTTGTATTGGAATTTCGAGCTAAAATTGTGTTACCAAATTTAAATGTTTTACTATTTTCATTTAGTGAAATGATTTTTTTTCAGTACAATTCTTGATTGGCGAAGGAATCATTTTTCCACCTCGTGGAGAAAATAAATTGATTCGTTGAAGTTTAAAAGTTGATGAGTTTGAATGACTAGCAACTGGCTGTGTTTCATAATTTTAGAGGAATTTAATCAGTCACTGCTTACTATAATTAATAATTAATTAAAAATCATGAAAATTAATAAAAGCGATGCTTTTGAATATGCACAAAAAAGTAAATATGCTTCGAATAGTTTTTTCTTGTGTGTGTTAAGAAAAGTGTGGAAAGTGTGAAGAAAAGTGTGAAGGAAGATAAATAATCTGCTTCTGCGTCGATAGCAAATAAATGCAAAGAAATACAATTTTACGAAAATGAAAGCTATATTTTATGTTTTTCATGTTATTGCACTACGCTCCAATTGGGTATTTTTTGTTTGTTTTTTTGTATATTTTTTTCTGTGAAAATCACTGTGAAGTGTTAACTGTACAGCGAAAAAAATTGATTAAGTGTTGCTGCATACAAAAAGGAGCATTGCAGCCAATTAATAAATGAGAATTATATTGTTGATGTTGTCGGTGAGTGCATTAAATATTGGGCGATTACGCTTAATTACATTTTATATTAACTGACACACACAGAAACATTCTATTTAAGATATATGGCTGCGTTCAGGGTATCTCGTAATCGGTCACTTTCGTGCCAATCTTGTTTTGGTCAGAATTTGTACAGGAAATTTACAGCGAAAGTTTTAAAAAGAACTTTTTGATGTTACAATTGAGCTGTGAATATCGAGTCAGAATCGCATTGTAAACTTTGAATGCAGTTTCCATCTAGAGGTTAAACCATGTTCAAAGTTGAATTTTAAAGTCGAATTACTTTTGACAAAGTTATGGCTTCGAAATGTCTGACCAACTTCTTAAGCTCTTTTTAAGCGTGATGATGGAATAAATATCTAGTCAGTATCGCATCTTAATAAAACTAATATTACTCTATGGCTGCAGAAAGGTCTTACCTGTCCCTAAAGTCACTTTTTGAGGGTATAATTTGAACAAGAATTGCATTCTGGCTTCGTATTATATAGTATTAACCAAGAGGTTAAACCATGGTTGTTGAACTTTGACAAGTTTTAGATCTACTGCTAAAATTTGTAATAAATATATTAAATTTTAATATATATATTTGAGTGCCATAAGGCTCTTCTTACCTTCGCAAACCGCAGTAAAGTAAACTAATTTGTCAACGCTCACCTCTCACGTCGCTTAATTTACTTACCACTACTCGTGGAGGCTGTTATAATTTATATGAAGTTGAATAATTTTTGATATGCCCGCAAGGTGTTTATTAGCAACACGGGAATAATGTGCGTATAAGTAATATTATACAGCAGCTTTTCTGTTGTTTTTTCGTATATTTTTTTATATAATTTGATTCTGCTGTGCTGCTGGATGCTGCCTGGAGACATTACTCATATGTTTTGTATGGGTGTGTGTGTGCAAACACTCTGAGCCTCTTAAGAGGCCACTAAAAGCCAAAAGTCATAAAGCAACAAAAATTGTAAGAGAAAAATAAGTGAAAAGCAGACAAATGAAATAAACTACAGGAAAACGGGAAAAAGCGCAAAAGGTGCTCAAGTGCCTCAAGGTGGGATGAAATGTGGTAAGAGTGGCTTTGTTGAACGAGCGACTCTAAGTAAAGCAACAATTATGGCTAACAGGGTGGTTGGCACGGCAACTGCCAAAGACGTCAAGAGTCGACCGTCAACAGTCAGCAGTGGGCTTTAATAACAACACTTAGACCGGCCGAAACGAGGACGCGACGACGCGTCGCCAAGGACAACAACAACAACAACAGCAACATCAGCTTTAACAGCTCAGTGACGAATTGAGGCTAATATATATGTATATATATATTTAATATATATAAGTTGGTGTATAAAAAAAGTATACTTCAGCAAATATTAATGGCGTTCTCTTCCGCTGCCTGTTCTTGGGTTCTGTGTCGGTTCACACACATTTTTCATATGCTCTGACATTTGTTTGTTTCTTTGTTTGTTTGTTTATTTTCGTTCGTCACACATTGTGAACTTTGTGAGGCGTCGAACAACTCACGCAACAAGAACAACAACAACAACCACACAGAGAACAACATAAATAAAAGCAAAAAAAACCTCAATATTTGTACAAATATGAGACGAGTAGTTGGGTTTGCAATTGTGATAATCAATTGAGCGCATTTGACCATTATGTCAAGAGAAATGTTTAGCTCAAGTAATGCCTTTAATTTGATACGTATTGCAAGCCACTTACAAGTTATCATAAAAAAGTCTTAAGCTGCTGAAACTTATTGTTTGGATTGTTAGCTGGTACTGGTTTAACATGCAGTTGTTTGGCAATTCAAAGTTGAACTAACTTTTTGCAAATATAAGTTAGCTAAAGAGCTTTCAAGATTATTCGGCTAAGCGACTCAAAGCCCACATAAAACTTTGTAGACACATCAAACTTGTTCATTTGACTCCGAGTTAAATTGTTGCCAATTAGCAAGTGCAACAAATACATTTCATTTGTTAAATATCAAACATATTTGCTTCGTTTTAACCTGTATGAGTGCGTCACTTTTGTATAAATATCTTTGGAAGAAGTCGCTTATTGCAATTTGCATAGAAAATACGTTTCTATGCTGAGTGAATTGCCGTCAGCTCGACACACTTCAAGAACACATATTAATGGCAATTTTCACATCAGCATGCTTAGCACGACTTGAATCATACTGTGAGTTATTATAATACAAAATGGTTTTAGCAACAACTACAACAACAACAATGGCAACTAATCCCATAGTCAACAAGAAGAACAAAAATAAGGAACACATGTCGGAGGCACAGATTGAACAGATTTCACGTCAACATAATGCATATAGAGCATATTTACAAAATTTGTATACACACAAATGTACAACAATGTGCAAGTGTTTAGAAAAGGGAATATGTGGCGGCATTGTATCTGAGTGTGTGTGTGTGTGTGTGTGTGTGCTTGCTCGTCACATGTGCACTTGAGCTCTTGAGAAATTAATTTCAAGTAGAAATATATGTATTATTGCAGTTGCAAACGCAAACAAATAAACAAAATATGGGAGAGATGCCAAACAGAAAACACAGACGACAGCTGTAAATTTTGATATGCCGCATGACAGGCAAGAGACACGCCCATGACTGACATAAGGCTTTGGACCTCAGACGTGAACGGGTCTGAACCTCTGTGTGTGTGTGTCTCCTGTGTGTGTGTGTGTTTTGTGCAAAATATTGTGTTGCAAACATTGCTTGATAACCACAAGCACATTCTATAGGCCATTTTTAATTAATATTCTATTATCATAGATCTGAACGACAAGTGATAAATATTACTGGGTCTCTCATTCGAATAAACTGGTTTTTTCATTCTTATTTTGGTGCTATTTATCAGTTGAAATTCATACTTATATTTGTTGCCGCTTATCAGTGGACATTCATGACTTACTTAACTATTCTTATAGGTTTTACATTTTAAAGATCTTCCAAAATGCATGCCTTATACAAGAATGTCTTGTTGTGTAAGAAAAGAACAAAAATATCTCTTTCTAATTGATTTCAAAGTGCAATTAAGACACATTTTCTCAAAGAAGCTAATCTAATTTATAAAACGCTTTCAACTGCTGTCTGCAACATAATTTCAGTAATCCGATTGCCGGCATACACAAAAAACGACCAAACTCAATGCCAGACGTCATCGAATTTGGTTATCCCAAAGCGTAAAATTAATAAAATTATATTTAAACTCACTTTATAAATTTGGCATAGAAAAAAAAAAATGCAAAAGAAAGGTCAAATGTGCCACAGGGTCACAGACAAGTTGAAGACTGTTTTTGTACGATGGCCAACTAGTATCGAGTGGCAGCATTCAACTTGAAGGCATGGATACAATGCGCATCGAAGCGTTTATATATTTCATTTACCATGAAGCACTTACGTATTGCCAGCAATTTTTCTGCATCGAATGAAATTGAAGTTTTCGCTGTCCCCCCAGCTGTCCCCCCAGCTGTCCCCCCAGCTGCCCTATCCACTCCCCTCCCCGCCAACATCAAATCGAAGCCGTCCCGCCTTTTGGCCATGGCTCTCCATCAATAGCGAGAGCCAATCAACAAGAAATACATTTACTCACTTTCGCCTTTGCGCTTTTTTATGAAATCTCGCATGCTTCATTTCATGCGATGGCGGGGAGTGTTGAGGGGGCGGAGTAGGGCGTGAAGTGGGCATAACATTTGTTCATTTCCCTTTATTCCACGACAATATTCATATTAGCGTTCAAATTTACGCCCACTGCTCAGCCCAACGGCAATTGTGTTTTGCCTTGGCCATTCGGCCATGATGATTTCCAATCTGCATTTGCCAGCTTTTGATGTTGAGCGTTTTCTCTGTCTCCCTCAGTGACTCTCTGTCTGTCTGTCTGTCTGTCTATCTGTCTGTCTGTGTGTCTGTTGGTCTGTCTGGTCTGCCAGTCTGCCAGACTGTTTGTTTATGTCGAGTTGAAGCTTCCGAAATGAATTTGTAATATGGCAATCGGCAGTATTATTTATAACGCATTTGTGCTGATGCTTTTTGTATTTATAGCATTATGCTGAGATTTATTTTTATTGCCAAGTTATTACGCATATCGATATGGTAATAAATTTTCTTCGCCCCAAAACACTGGCGCGGCGACTCTCTAGTGAAAGCACTTCTCAAGCTTTTCCCCTCTTCCCCTTTTGCCCTACATCCGCCTTCCACCCTTCATCCCATCAGGAACTCTTCCTTTCCTTTCCTTTTCTTGCCTCTCGCTTGCCATCGAACAAGATTCACAAAATTTGGTTCTGAAGTGGATTAAATTTGCTGTATCACAAATATATATATTTTGCTTGCATTTTCTTACCCTGTACGAATAAAATATAGCAGGAAGGGATCTTAATATAATATGCAGAAGGACATGGTTGAAACCTACAAAAATTGCAAAAGGCCAAATAAAACTGTCTTTAAAAATCTGAGAGAATTTATGTTTTTAAATATTTAAAATATTATAACATTCTTAATTTGTAATTGAAGATATTCTTTCTCTTTCTTTATATTAATATTGATAAAATTCAAAACCATTTTGGCAAAGTTTAGGTATTTAGCTAGGATAACGTCTTGTCGAGTAGCATTTATTTGAATGTTTGTCGTTATTTTTGTTGTATTTTATTATTTACTTTTGGCAAAATTTGATTGTTGTGCCAAGTTTTACGCAATGGCAATGGCAATGCTCTTTGAGCCATTTTGTTGCCAATTCCGCAAGATCTTAAAATGAATTTTCTGCAATTGGCCAAGTTTTTGCGTTCGGTTTGTTGCTTGACTTTCCCTACAACCAAGTCATTGAACTTTCAGTTTATTTTTGTAGTTTGTTCGTTTTTGGTCATCATTTAAACCACATGAAAGAAATTTTGTGCATTGCTTTGACAATTCCTTCCGCAATAAATAATTTTAAATATGCATTGTCAATATTTTTGCAAATAAGCCAAAAGTTTTCATTGGTTTTTGTCAGCTCGAATAACTTAACTTAACAATGAACATCTATAAACCAAAAAAGCCGACAAACTCTGTAAGTGATGTGATTAATGAATAGTTGTTAGTGGTTGGACTTGAACACTTATATAAAACAAAGTCCGAAAAGTGAATAGGCAAATAAATATCTCTCACAATTTAAATTGACAAAGCTCAAGCTATAATCGTTTGACCAAATCATAATTACCAGATACATTTATCAAATATACATATATATTTAATAAGCAGCATAAACGACATTCAGTTCATATGCATTCAAATGGAATGTGACTCGATTATTGGCACATTATTTGGCAATTTTGGCCCTTTGAGATACTGAGATACAAGTATACATATATATATATATATATATAAATATATGTATATGTGGTACAAACAATGCGATGCCCAAATGTCTAATTAATTTGATTCTATGTGTGTCTGAGCCAAGTAATGAGCTTTGTTACAATTTCAATGATCATTGGGCGTGGTAGTAAATCGAGCAAAGCTATGAACTCTTGACCTCTTAGGTAAACCGAAGAGCCAAACTAAATTTCAATTAGGAATAGGTGTGTGAGTGTGTGTGACTGTGTGTACGATACAAGTAGTAAATAGTAGAGTATGTCCAATGAATGTCCTGTTCATTGCGGTCATACATTTGAATTAGTTTCGCCGAGATGAGAATGTATGATATTAATGGATAATTATGCTAACAAGTCAGTGGTAGTGGCCAAAAGGCACGCAACATTTGCAGCTAAATCAGTTTAATTATAAAAGATTAACTGGTAACTGTCTCACTCTCTATTTCTCTCTACTCTCTGTTTCTCTCTCGCTCTCTCTCTTTCTCTCTCTCTACTCTCTGTCTCTCGTATCTGTCTTTGGTTTTGGGAATTGGGCTTAATTGAAATTTCGGAACGGAACTCAATTCAAATCGAATAACATCGAATGCAACTTGATTAGAACTAATCCCAAATGATTAACGAAAATGCGCGTGAAAGTGTTGTCGTCGTCGATCTCTATTTATTCCAATGGCAGCAGCTGCCTAAAGGCATATAATTCAATGCGGCTTAGTTGGTGTTGTTGTTGCCTTTGTTGTTGCCACTGCTCGTGTTGTGTGTCAATATTGCGTATGTGCGTGTGTGTGTGTGTGTGTTTGTGTGTTTGTTGTGTGCGTGCGGAATTCAATAAAAATTCTAATGGCTTTCTGATGATAATCTCATGACTGCAAAATCAAACAGCAAACGTTGCCCCACACAATATTTGCACTTCTGCATGCTACCGCCTTGCTTGGGCCTTGGGGCCTTGTTGCCCTGAGACACGATTTTTCCCCTGTCTTTCTAGTGTTTTTCTATTTTCTCTTTTTTTGTGATACCCTGATATAGGTGTCATTTCCATTTTGTTGGAAAGTGCTCAGAACACATTGAAGGTGATATATCATGAAGCATAAAACAACTTATACATATTAAAATACAATTAGAAGGGAGATATAAAGTTAGCAATTTAAAAGGTAGCCACTAAATCTGAGGCTATTAAGATGTTATCCAGAAAATATAGATTGCAGAGTTCTTATTGAATAACAATAAACAATAAATAAAATATATTTCAAATATATGCTATTTACTAATAAATATTTCAAATATTTACTGCCATCTCTATTTCCTTCCACTAATACTATTAACTACTGCTACTACTATTTACTACTTCTACTTCAACTTTTAATATATATATATATATATATATATATATTTGTTATCTGTATATAAGGGAATGTAATATGCGGCTTGCTAAAACTAGCTGGTATTTCATGTGTTTTCAGTTTTCGAAATATTCGCAAAACTCAATGCTGTCAACTAGACAAGAACTTCGATTGAATTCTTTTATCGCTTTGCCTCGCCTCGGTTGGGTTCGGTTCGGTTTGTTTGTCAGGCTTGTCTCAGTGTTAGTCTGTTTGTCTGACTCCGTCTGTTTGTTTGTTTGTTCGTCTCTCTCTCTCTCTCTCTCTCTCTCTCTATCTGCGTCTCTCTCTGGCGGCTGGCGTGCGTTTACTTGACTCTTGCGACTTCAACTTCACGCTTCGTTAACTGTAAATTCCAGGCAACCAGAACATACGGTCTCTCACTCGCTTGCTCGCTCACCTTTAACACTAGTGCACCCCCCCGGGGGGGAGGGGCGTGGATACTGACATATATATTTGTTAATACCTATGTATATGGGGTACTCTGACTGCTAAATTCGATTGGCTTTCATCCTATTTGCCGCATTTGCTGCTTGGTTAGATTTTTCCATTTTGCCTGCACTTCCCTCAAATTCATTCTGCTCCACGTTATTCTCTGTATAATTCGCACATTGACATTTTGATTGGCATTGACAACACACTTCTCTCTGTAGGAATTGAGTTTCACATTCGATTATATAGCTATTTCTTCTTTGGTGCAGATAAAATTAAAAAATACCTCAACGCAGCTTACGCTTTAAGTTTATTTATTCCATTCATTTGAACACACTGCGTATGCGCAATTTTTCTTCTGGCTTTGGCATTCTTTTAATTTATGAAAATAACCGTGGGTTATAGACGTCTGCCGCAAAGAAAAGGCTTACCATAAATGCCTCGTTTGTTGAAAAATATTGAAAGTGTTAACATTGAAACGTGTATTTAATATCTGAATAAAATATGTAGTTGTATATGAAAATATATGTAATTTAAAAATACCAACCAAACAGTAATGGATGTTTGACCAATATTGAAGAGATTGTTATTTTAAATATAGTTAAATAAACTGAAAGCTGCTCAGTCCGGCGAATGCAAAAAGCTCCCAACAAAGTTACTGGATTACCTATAAATCAGGGTATTTAAAAATTTGAAAGCATTACAGGAGCGCTTATGTCATTTTAATAGTAAACTTTACTTTTCTCTCTCACTCACTCTCTCTCTGTCTCTCTTCCTGTGCTTTTGCCGGATTTCCTTTGACGCATTTGCCAACTTAGTTGTAAGCCAGTAAACTGTTGGCCTGCCTTCTCAGCGCCAGAGACCTTAACAGAAGCTGGTTTTAAGTTAACTGAAAATAATATGAACAATTTTGTAGTTTTCACAGAGCAACTGCTTAAGGATTGTTCTGTGCATTGTGTCTGTTGTGGAACAGAGCAAACAGACTCGGTACCGCACAACAATTTGTTTTCTGTGCGCGTGTGCATTTTTGTAGTGTTGGTGGCAGGGGGTATTAGAGGGGTACATGGCACCAGGAAAATAAACGCTAATAGCTCGCATTGCTTTTAATTGGCTCTCATTAAAATTAAAAGCAGCGCCAAATTGAATATGAGACCAGCTCAGCTTAGTTGTTGATGATAACCCCTTTTCTGGCCAGCAGCAATTTGCTGGTCGATTCACATTTTGAGCCAAAAAGGCGTTCCATTTTGGGTGTTGTTGGTTTTTAACTAACCCCCCAGCCAAAGTTTTGTCGCTAATTTGCTTGCCTGTTTTGCACGAGAGTACACATACAGTTATATATATATATATATATATATATATAAAATATATATGAACTTATGTAGTTTAGCAGCCGCTTACTGCCAAGAAGTGGACTTGAATACTATTTCCCGCACATTAAACTTTGAGTTTGATCCAAAATCAGAAAGTGAAGTGAATTTAAGTTTAAAGTTTAATGACTTTGGATCGCTTAGCAGCACATACGCCACACCGACTATGTATGTGGCAAGTGTTTGTGGCAAGCAAAAGTTATTTGGGTCAAATTGGTAGTGATTATTTTAATTGACTCAGTTTGAGAATTAGCTTGCCAAACTGTTTGATTCAGTGATTCAAAATAATTTCATTTAGTGTTTGACATGCAACTGAAATCACAGCCATGCTAAGCAAGCAATAACAATTTAATGGATTATATTAATATTTCGTTTTAATAATTGTCAAATGGTTTTAGTTATCAATTTAGTCGCCGCAGCACGACTAGTAGATATCATTGGCTATGTTTCTTATCCGATCTTAACAGTTTCTTTTATTTATAATAAATCTGTTTATGTCAAAAGTCAATCGGAAGGCTTATTGCAATAGGAAATCGATTTGTATCGATATTTGCTAAACGAGGGCAGTTATCGATGAAATGAAATAAAGTTGATCAGTGCATGGTTAACTTAAACTCCACATCTTAAGTCTTTAGACAAACTGGAATGGTTAAATCGATTCGTTTCCTGAAGTTGATCAAGAATATATCTACCTTATGTGCAGATGTTTCTTTCTGCCTTTTGAATAGTTTTGCACAACTTCCTTATAGCATTTTCCCATCTTCAGTGTATTCATGGTATATTAATTTACCTTTCGCAAAGTCACTTCTGCTGCCCAATATTTACCTTAGACAATTTCGGGCTAAGAGCATATGCCGAATCAAGTGTTAAATAGAGAATGTTGCTCTTTGATTATTAGAAGCTGTTTTCGCATTCACATTCACCGTTCGATAAGCCAGATGCTCCAGCTGCTGCTGCCTTTTCACCTATCTCAAAACCGTGGCACATTTAAATTTCCATTTAAAATTGGCAGCACACACTCAGGCAGACGGAGAGACAGATAGACAGCCAAATCGAGGGAAACCTAACCAAATAGACAGCTGTTATAATATTATTGACTCATATCGCATGCATGGCATACACACCACTACACACAATGGCGCACACACACATACACACACACACACAGCCACACACTCGCATAAACTCTACCAGCTGTTGGTTGCCGTTGAGCGTTTTCCGTTCGTTTGCCTTTGATTTGGCTGCTTATTGGCATACTTTGAATGAACGTTGAACTTGGAATAAAATTAAGTGCTCCATTTTAATTGAATTCAAGTGGGGTTTGAGTCAATCTGTTGCCAATAAATGGTATAGAACCTTTGCTTACTTTGGCCATATGCTGCCATTTGTGGGCTTGGCCCACAATATACCTTTGAAGACAGTTAACAGGAATTCGAGGCAATCAGCGTCTGACATCGGGCACGTCTTCCATTCGGGTTCCCTTTTCTTAAAGTGACAGCTGCTGCTTTTCATGGAGTATTTAAATATTGCGTTATCTGCGCCATCTGAAAGGTTTCTGCTATTTATTTTTTTCTCTGTTGTGTTAATGTATTTTATATCTGATTTTAAGCCATGTTATTTCTTAAAGTCTTCTCATTCCTCAATGTAATAAACAATGTATTAAACTGTAGTAGTAACTCTCTGTCGAAATCATGCCAACAATATTAACACCTAAAGTTCCCAAGTTCTATATATCATTTAATACATACATATATCATTTAATATGCTATACGTTTCAAGTGACAAACTCTTTGCTTCGAGCAAAAATATATTTTCTATAAATTTTCTTGAAATACGCCAGAGATTTTATATAAAAAAAAATAAAAAAAAAACTTGGTCGCCGATAGCTAAATATGTTGGAAAATTGCTCAAGCTGCGAGACATGTCGCCAAAAGTTCTGCCAGTTGCCACTTACCATTTACCAGTTGCCACTCCACTGCACCGCATAAACGTTAACGCCTTGACACTTTTATGGGCGGGGGAGTGTGTGAATGGGGAACGCTCAAACTGTCAGATAACGATGACATTGCCAATAATGTTGAGGCTTCCACTGATGTTTAAAACGACGCTGATGAATTTCACGGCGTATGGGTAAAATTGGATTTAAGCGACAATTCACAACAAACGAGAGCCAGGCGACGAAGTAACGAAAACTTGTGAAAGTTGTCAATCAGAGTGCAAAACTTCCAGCCATCAGCAGCAACAAACACAAAAACATCAGCACCAACGACATAATAAACATACGAGTATAGCAAACACATCAGCCACGCCCATTTTGCTGTTGACATTCAAGATAATGATGTCAAGCGTGTTCTACTTAACAAACGCCACTTAAACGCAACTGAACCACCCAGCAGCCAACCACCAACCACTCACCACCCAACCACTCTGTCATTCATTGAATGTGAGCAAAAAGCTTCAATGTCAGCCACAACTTTCTGTGCAGTGTTTTCCCACTTTTCATTCGCGACAAAGCAAAATATCTGCTTTTAATGATGCTGAAAATTTAGTGTTCAAGTGTTTTCACAAATTTGCAACTCATTGAACGGTTATTAAATACCATACAATTTTATTCACTTCAAAATAGATGGCATGGATCAAAAGATACAACAATTAAAGTGCAATCACAGTGCGATGACAAGCAAATAAATTAAATAGATGGAGACATTCGATGGCCAAGTGGATAATAATAACAATAACAAGTGAAAACATTTTTGTACTCACTGTTGAACATAAATGTGTGTGAGAGAGAGACAAAGAGACAAAGAGAGAAAGAGAGAGAGAGAGATACACGGATACAAAAATATTTCAATAAAATATTAAGTGTGAAAATTCAAGCTTAAAAATATATGCGCATACCCTTATTTACTATAAATGCCATGAACCCATCAAAATTTGGGAAAAGAACATTTTAAATTTGTGTATTTGGCATATAAATTCTTGGTTAGCATCATAATTGTAAAGGCCTTTCAATCGATGAATAACAGATACGCGAAATGCTCAGTTTGAAGAAACTATTAACCGCATTATTAATATGTTGTTTATGAGATTCGTTTAGGGTATCTCCCAGTCAAGCTCACTCGAGTAGTGCACTTGAAGTTGTTTTTTGGTTTTTGAAACTATTCCGTGCATTTGTTCTAAAAATATTTCTGATTGTTATTTAACATATGTGTTGAATACTTCAGGCATTTATTTGTGCCGGAAAAATTGTTGATGTCGACATAATTGCAGGCATTTCATTTACTTTTTCGTTGATTCTCAAATTCTTTTGCAGAGAAAACTTTTGCGTAAAAATGTGCAAATCGGAAACGCAGCGAAATTTCTAAAAAAAAAAAATGTTTACACATGCATGAAAGTTTTCAGCAAATTGTTGCACGTGCACCCACATGCACACAACCACACACACACACACTTCCACACACAGGCCAGATATGCACATTTATTGCTTTAAACATATTTTGACGACAGAGAAAGGAAATGCAGAAAATACAACAAACTCAAATTTCCGGAAACATATTTTTGTGTGGTTAATAATAATATTGTTGTGTAAACACGCATACTAAACAAAAAGTGAATTAAGCACACACACACACACACATTCACCCACACACATACACACAAAATGAATTTTATTAAAAAGTTTCCGTAGATGTTTGTCCTCTGTTGCAGAATATGTTTTTATTTTATTGTGCAACTCATGTGTGTGTGTGTGTGTTTGTGTGTGTTTGTGTGTGTCAGTGTGGACACGTCCGTGTTTTGCTTGGCATTGAGAAATATGTCAAAAACAAGGTTGGCAATTTGCATTTGCAACGTATTTGCCAAACGTATATGTATATGTATATGCATATGTATATGTATGTGTTTGAGGACACAAACTAACA
Source organism: Drosophila macrothrix (assembly GCA_035042055.1). Classification (NCBI taxonomy): domain Eukaryota; kingdom Metazoa; phylum Arthropoda; class Insecta; order Diptera; family Drosophilidae; genus Drosophila; species Drosophila macrothrix. The sequence goes on along the minus strand of JAWNLX010000124.1, from coordinate 6,079,997 downwards.
CCTGTCCATGTCAACTGTTGACGTTCTACAATACGACATTCTAAAACATTTTTGGGATAACATTTGGTGTGCCTTGTCAGCACACCAACACACTCGCACACATTTACATAAAGCACAATTAAAAATAACAAAAGACAGGGCATGATTGAGGAGGGGATGGGGTGGGGCGAGCAGTTGCAAATTTTATGTAGCATACAATTCGGGGCTACGATTTCTAGCATATTGTGTGCTGGTGCCTTTGTTAGTGCTGGTGCATCTGCCTTGAATGCAATTATTGTTAAGATTCATTTGCAAATGCAAACAACTCTCAAAATAATTTCTTTATTATTGTTACAGTTATTGTTGTTATTTCAGTTGACAAATAGTCAGCATCAGGTTTGTTTGCTTTGCAACCAAGCCTTATTGGTAACATCAATATTTTCCCACAGCTCCAGGTAAAATTAAGAAAATGTTCGAGGTGTAAGTATTTTAATGGATTTTGTCTGCTTAATCCAGAATGAATAGTTTTGGCTTCTTGACTTCTTCGTCCATTATATGTATGGTTATATTTGGTATACTTTGATCAACTAAGTTTAGATTCAGTTTTAAAGAAAAGTCTTTGTCAGGTTTAGTTAGTTGCTTATTTCGTCATAGTATCTGCTAGGCAATATAAGTTTAGTCAACACAAAAAATGGTATTGCTGCCATGGTTTATTTGAGCTCGTTTTTGCTGCAGCTGCAGTTGAAGTTGACTGGTTTTTGGCAAAATATCAAGTATACGCCTCGTAATTCAGTTACGTTCTGTATCTAACATTTTTCACTTGCTTTGTTGGCTGAATCGAATGACAGCTAACCCCCAAAAATTCACGCTCGATTTGAAGTTCATTCCGTGTTGGCTGTCGCCTATCACCAGCAGCCAGAGAGAGGACAGAAACAGCAGCTAGTTGCAGGTCCTGCTCTATGGGAACATACACGTAGCATACACGCAAGCGACAGTTGAATGGATCTCATCTCAATGACCCAACTACAAACAGAAGTCAGCTTACCCTACCCAAACACCCTTCCTCACCCCTCTAGCACTCATTAGATAACGTCCAGAGACAGCCTCTCTTCTCATGGCTAAACAGCCCCGTTCTCTGTGTGTGTGTGTGTGTGTTTTCTGAATTTAGTCGCTGGTTATATCGTCACTTTAGAGTCCACCCAGAAATTGTTTTTGCATAAGGAGCGTGTCCCCCACAACCCAAAGCAGAAAAGCTTGCTTTTGGTGTCGTTGTTGTTTTGTGGTCATTCGGCAACATTTTGGCATGCAGAGGTCCCCAAAAATTGTTTTCAAAGAAAATGGTAGAAATAGCTCGATAGGCAACCAACAAAGGTTACCCAATTTGGAAGCAATGTGCGGTGTGGCTATTGTCAGTGGCTTATGATTATGGGCTGTCATTGTTTGAAATTGTTTTCAAATTGGTTGAAGATTAACCTAATTTGTAGACAGTTTTCAAGTGATGCCGTAAAAAAAAGGTACAGCTTAGGTCGGACCTATTGTATCTTTTCTGGAGTGTTCTCTACAGTTTTTGTTCAAATTGTGTGAGTGCTTAGCGACTATCAGATTGAATATGTAGGTTACATTTAAATTCCTATTTCCATGTATTATATTAACTACAACTGACAGTATCAGAGACAACAGACTGGTTCATTAAATTTTGTCCTAAGGTCATCTCCCCTTTAATCTTAAATCTGTCGCTTTAATAACTTTCTTCAGTTGTATATAATTAAAATTTTAAACAAACACATGTACATATATTTGTTTGTACTTACAGACCAGTCTTTGAAATCAACCCTTATACTTGAAGCGAATGTATATAATTGAACTTCAAAGTGCTTTTGAAACTTTGATGTGCTTCAATATTTTACATAAACAAAAATTGAATTTGCCACAGGCTACTAAAAAATCTTATTTTGTACCTAAAACGTAAGCAGATTAAAGGTTTCGACGAAAACTGCAAGATATTTCAACTTTTCTGCAGCCTCAAAGAATTTGCTTGTATTAAATTACCAGCTCTTAAGATCGCTCAGTTTGCAGTACATAAGATTTTCAAGATAATTGAAGACCTGTGCATATAGTGTGCATATATATATATATATTCGTGATGTTATTCAATATGCATTTAGTGTGAAAATATCTCATCCTGCCTCCCCTTGCTACTCCCCTTGTGTGCAGTGATGCCGGCAATTTGCAGCTACTTGCAGCGTTACCCATCATCGTCTTGGCATCTAATGAGATTATGGAATTATGTATTCATGGAGCAAAAATGATGTCAGACGCTGACTTAGACAATGGCCGCTGGCCGGACCCAACTGTGGGTGGCTTGTAATAAGGAGAAGACAAAGGCAAGAATAAAGTGAGCAGAAGACAAACGCAAATTGCATACAAATGCAAAAGTGGAGAAGAAGCCAAAGTTATTTTGCCGTCCATTCCACAAGTTTTAACTGTCCACGTTCAAGTCGTGGCATCTTAACGCAGTGCTTAGTTTAATGTATTTCCCCAGTTGCCACCGACTCTGGACAACGCCCCAAAAAACTCCCAGGGAACCCACTCCAATCCCAACCGGAGTGCGACCTGGACTTCCGTCCCATTGCAGCCGTTTTATTTGCAAATATTTCGTTGCCTGGGTGACTGTTTGGCTGGGTGCACTTTTTCATAACATTCGCCCATTTTATCTTATTTGGTTTCGTACTGTTTGTCGTGCAACGCACAACGCTCAATGCCCAATGCCCAATGCACAATGCACAATGCACAATGCCAGCCAGTGCGAACTGACTCCCGCAGTGAGCCAGATAGGGAAAAGCAGTTACAAAACAATAACGGAGCCAAACTGATAAATGTGCGGAGCACTCTTCAAGCTCGCAAAATGTGTGCGAAAGAGATATAGGGAGAGAGATGCTTTAAGCTAACCACAGTGGAAACTCTGTACAGCGCACTTGAGGTGGATATTCTTGGGTGTCAAAACTAGCTTAAACTTGAATAATGAGATTTTGTATTGCAGAGACAGCAACAGAAAATCGTTGGGAATATTGTAAGGATTCTTGGACTAGAAGTTACCCTGTCTCTACTAAATTTAGATAGGTTTAAGTTGTCGCTAAATATTGGTATTATCACTTGAACAAGCAGATTTGTCACTACTCATACTCATTTTTAAAGCTTTTCAAAAAGATTTCGAGGAACTTTTGAATCCTGTAACACACTCCGATGCAGATAATACCACTTCTTTAATTGCAAAACTATTTTATCAATTAACAAAACGAATTCAATTTGGTAAAAGAAAAGATAAAACTAAGAATAAAATAAGTACGTTTCTCATAGTGAATCACAACTATAGGCACCCCCCCGTTGTGGCCTTCAATCAAAGTTAATTAAGCTAAGTATATGCACGACCTACTTGGGAACCAGCGACACAAAGTCATTGGCTCTTAAGATGCATCAATTTGTTGTTGTTATTGTTGGGATTCCTCGCAAAGTTTTGCCCATAAATTAGATGTGTCGAGTCCAGAAAATGAGTTCCAACTCTTTGGTTTAGTTGCTGTTCCCCATACTCGATTCGCTTGACTTACGATACTCTGCAGCATACTTTTTGGCGCATTGCCCTTAAAGTAAGCAGAGTCATAAGTTTGGTGTTAGTTTCAATTTTATTTAGCCCATAAGTTGAGTCTACTTAAAGGGCAACCTTTTGGATTGAATTGTTAAACTAGCTGGGCTTAATACAAGATGCTTAGTTTGATAAGCGTCCAAAGTTTTAATTGAATTTTTCGTTTGCATTTAATTGAGTATTTTTTCGTCTCAGCTTTTGTGTTTTTGTTTTGGGGGCCCTAAACAAACTTGCAACACTGAATGTCCGGCCTATCTAAATAACAACTTAATGTTGCTCGCTCTCATTCAAACACACGCACACACACTCACACACACACACACACACACACACACGTATCCATCAGGCAGCTTCTCGCTTTCACTTGTTGGAACTATTATTGAACATTTGCCAGTTAGTAAATTAGAATATTATAAGTTTTGGCACGCGGCCGCAGCCTTTGCATAATTAAATTACGTTCCTCTCATGAATATTTCATGGAAAAGCTTTTAAACGCCTCTTTATTTATGTATTTGGCGTACAAACAACAAACGGCCCAACAAAATTTACTTACTCATTTGTTTGCAGACCCTTCCAGTTTTATTTTTTGTTATTGAAAATGCCAAGAAAGTCTTTTTCCCTCTCTCTTTCCATCCAAAACTCACTGTGAACACTTTCAAAGTGTTTTTCTCGCGCATTTTAATTAAATTTGCGTCCGCAATCTGAAAAAAAGAATAAAATGAAAAAAAAAAATGAAATTACGAAATTACATTTTCCGCTAATTGGCAAGATAGAATTTTAGCCAGCAAATCTCCATAACGGCATTTACTCAGCCATAGATTTTCAATTGGTAACCAAATGGGAGCCATCGGTTGTCGGACATCGTTTTCTGGGATGCGGTTGTCGTTTAGATAGCAACATACAAAATTGATAAACAAACATATGCCAAATGCATCCACCCCAACTCCCTTTCATCTGCATATAACACATACGTACAAATTAGGGTTGGGCGTGTTTAGCTCGTGTTTTGTATCGTGACACGAAGTCCCAAGAAACTGGAGAATTTCTTCTATAATTTCTGCAAAATAATGTTACATAATAATGCGTAGTAGCAGAGAAAAAATACCTCAATGACACAGTATTTTACACACGCAAAATAACTTGTATAAATCGATATTGCTGCTAGATTTATTATATGGCGATCATAATAAATTCAGGGCAATTGAAATCTTTACCTTAATATTTTTGTAATTTTAATTTGATGAACTCTGGTCACTATAACTTTTTGCCTCAAAGGTATTTGTATTTATGTTTTTCATTTCTCATTTATGTACATTAATCATTATAAATGAATATAAAAATAGTTTTAAAATTAATAGAGGCTAGCTTGCTAAAAGGATGTAGTTGAAATGGGTCAACATAACGCAGATCCTAGACAAAATTTAATTTACAAAAAGTTGTTAGAGATTAAAAGCTCTTGTTTATCTTGTATTTGTTTCTTGTTGAGCTTAAAAAAAAAAAAATCCAATACGCTTCCATCTCTAACACACACACATTCAAATATGGACCCATCTGTTTGTGCTGCTGCATGTGCTTCTCTCTGCGGAGTGTGTGTTGGTGCTTGCGTGTGTTGGTGTGGTTGTGTGTGTGTCTTTTTGTGTAGGCGCTCGGACTTAAAAAAGTGTTCGCAAGCCAATATTGATAGCATTTCCCTGGCGGTAAGTGTACATCGTCGAGGCCTTCACCGATTGCTGACCACCAGCCAAAAGGGGGTTTCTATTGCTCCAATTACGGCAGTGAGTATGCAAAAAAAAAAAAAAACACGAAAACGCGAAAAATATTGCGAGCGATACGTGGAAATTGTTGGATGGTGGCCACGTTCTCATCGAGCAACGCTGGTCACGGGACAACTGGGCAAGTAGACATCTGCTCTGCATACGTGCGAGGAGCATGCCTGGAATTTTAGTTTGCTCTCCACATGGACAACATTTGTGCAAATGTACATATCAATTGCGCTGCGGTTGTCCTGGTGTGTGTGTGTGTGTGGGTGTGGGTGCATTGAGGCATTGATGCGTTTATTCGATGTCTACTGATGCCTAATAGAATTTTCCTCTTCAAGTTGCATTTTCTGTACAAATTCGTCAAATTGTGCAATGCACCGAAAATTTCTGCAAAATATCGAGCTAAACAGTTACAAAGGGGTGTATGTAAATGCACAGTTAGATAAATCCGACCAACAATTTGTGTAATTTATTCCGTTACAAATGCTACCAATGCTGACATTTTTCACGAGAAAGTAATGCAAAAGATGCGTTATATTTGAAAAGAGCTCGAATCAAGCAGATTTAATATTCGGTTTGAATTTTACCGAGAGTGTTATGGCTCTGGCACTTAAAAATATATTTTTTAAACAGATTTAATGCTTCACTTTTTAAAAATAATTTAAATCATTTTGTGGAATGTGCTCAATTGTAAAATTGCATTTATTTTTTCATTTGAGTGAAGTAAAGTATTTTATAATTCTTATTAAAATTGTGCGCTGAACTTTTTAGGTAGAAGTAAATGTAGACTCAATTATTAAATACAAAAAAAATATAAAAATGTGATAAATGAATCTTTTTATATGTGTTGCTTTTTTCACAGCACATATGCATTTATCAGCCACACACCTCTGCCATGACTTAGCCCATTTGATAGCCGCATAAAATTTGCTATGTTTTTTTGGGAATAAGTTGCACTTTAGGCACTTTTGCTAATTGCAAAACAAAAAAGGCTAAAATTCAGCATTGAGTGCAGCCCTGATAAACTCAACGAGAGCTGCAAAAAAGTGTTGCCTATTTATTGGGGCAAAACTACGGCAAATCAATGCGCCCTTTGTGTGTGTGTGTGTGTGTGCTGTAAATTGTGAGTGTGCATGTGGCATTCAAATTTATTCAAAACAATTTTATTCAAATCGCAAAAAACTAATTCGGCGCACGTACGCTCAACAACAACAACAACAACACAAACAACTACAGACAATTCCTAATAAAAGCCAAGCCCCACATGTTTTGCTAGTAAATTCATATATCTGTGTTGGCGTATGTGTGTGCATTGTGTGTTGTGTGTATTGTGTGTGCGTGTGTGTTTGTGTTTGTTATTAGTTTTTGCCAACGTTTCACAATAGTTTTGGCCCCGCCATTTACCACAGTTAACGTGAATACTCGTATTTTGTGTACTGCCCAGCAAATTATGCCATTTCGCATATGTGTTGCTTGCTGTGCGTGTTTGAGCTTGTGTTCGTCTGCGTGTGTGTGAGTGTGTGTGCGAGTGTGTTTTCGCATTGATTGTATTAGTTTTTGTATTTGTAGGCTGTTCTCTTGTAATTATGTCTAATTTTACTGCCCCCTTTTTGGCAGTAGCTATTTTATGATTATTATACTCTGCTATCTATAGCAGATAGCAGCAAGCATTTTTGACTCTATAATATATGTACATAAATAATACATATATATGCCCGATAAGCACTACTTAAGAGCCACACTCTCCAATCAATTCTTAAGTATACGAATGAAGACGAGAAGTGAGAAGACAAACATATTTCATTCAAGCTTATTCATATTAGAATAAACCGACTCATTCTAAGAAAATGTTCTTAGTTTAACATTTTGACATCCTTGTTTAATTTGGTTATCTTTTCTACTTTCGGGATTATTATTGACAGGGCATCTCTTAGTCGCACATACTTTTGCTTTGTGTTCATTTTGTTGTCGCATTGATTTTCGCTTGTGCTAATTGCTGTTTGCTCATAAACTATATTGATTTTATGCTTCTGTGGTCATTTCGGTTGCTGTTAATTAATTAATTGTTTTTTTGTGGTCTGCACTCTTTTCTGTAATTGGCACCTGATTAAATTGATGATGCAACATGCCATTTAGCTGCCCGAATTGCGTAAGTATGATGATATAATTTTAAAAGTAATAAGTTTAGCTTTCTTTAACTATTTGTATGCAGTTTGCGTCGATTATATTTAAACCATTTTGCATACACTTGATTTGAATATTGAAAATACAAGTAATTTACATAACATATTAATTTATATAAGTTTACTTCAATTGCATACTTGATTATTGACTTTTCATACAAATATAAATCAAATATAAAAAAATAAATATGTCAAGGAGTCAATTTGTGCTTTTTGGCTTTAAGCCAATTACTCGAAGCTATTGACAAATGGAAAAAAATTCTAGCATAACTCAAATGTTAATTGTATTTATAGATTTTGTCAGCTGTTTATTTATTTTTATAACAAATTACAATTAGCTGCTCATCAGTTGAAGCACAACTAAATTCTTTTGGCTTTTGGGCTTTTAATTAAATTTTTCATTTGTATTATTTGGAATTTCAGGCAGCCAACTCTGTAATTTGATAAAAAACAATTGCAAGAACATGGCCAATAAAATGTCAAAGAATATAAATATTCGAGTGCGTAGTAAAAGAAAAGAAGCAACTACATAAAATCAAATAACAACATCCAATAAAAGATTGGTAGGGCAAATGTTGCCGACAGCGAACAAGAGCGCACAATATAAATATAAATTGTAAGTGAGTTTGTATGTGTGTGTGTGTGTGTGCTGGTATTTAGGTGTGCGTTAACAAACCATGAGCCGTGTATAATATTTTCTAATTTCTCAATTTCCCGCACATTGACATCCGAAACTAATAAAAATAAATCGCACTTTGATATCCGTTTTGCAGTGCATTTGTTTCGCTTTCATTTTGTTTTGTTTTACTTGTTTTGCTTTCATTTTCGTTTCGCTGTCTGCCTGTTCCGTTACTTTTTCAATAATCGTTATGCCCACACACAGATACACACATACATAAACATATATATATATATATATATATATATATATACATATATATATATAGGGTCAGATATAGCGGCTGTCATAGCCGGCTGCTCTGCCTTGGTCAGCTCCACAATTTTTATATCATTTTTAGTATTCTTTTAATACCCTGTACACTTAAATTGTCTGAGGGGTAGCATGTGTTTGTGATTTAAAAAAGCCATGAGTATAATACTTCAAAATTGTAACATAAGTTTGCAGATCAAGTTTATTTTGTATTAATTATTAACCCTTTTCCTAATTTCGATTAAAATCGATTATGGATAGCAATAAAAGGAATAATTTTGAGGAAATAGCCTTTTATATTGGTTGAAATATACTTTGGCGTAATATTAATAAACTGGAGAAATTCAATTCCGGCATCAAGACTAAGACTTAGAAACTTAGGAAACAGGATATATCCTGGCCGGCCTCTTTCGATAAGAGTACTCTAAGCTGCTTTTTGTTTCATTGTTTTTGCTACACTTTTTGGCCTGGCGAGTTAGCGCCAACAATAAATAAATGCGCGCACAATTTCACCGACATAACAGACACACACATATACACACACACATACACGCACACATACACACACGCACACACATCGGAAATTTATAGATCTGCCCGGATGTGCGTCTCTCTGGTGACATATACAGATACCGGGCAGCCAGGCAGCCAGTGAGATACGAACCCAGTGCAAACTTATTACTGTACCAAACTGAAAATGTGTGTATGAGTGTGTGAGTGGGTGTGGGCGCGTGTCTATTACAAATACAAATAACAACAAAGTGACCAACTAAATAAATAGTTTTTGTAACCACACACGGACTTGGACACACAGGAAGTGGGATGGGAATACAGGAATTATGTGTGGGCAAATGGAAACCCTATACTCAATGGGCTTGAGTGTGCGTGTGTGTTTGTGTGTGTGTGTGAATATAAAACTTTAGTTAGCTGCTAAAGTTTAAATCGATGAACTAAAGTCATTTAATTAGAGCTAAGTAATTGTGAATTTGTTAAAGAAATGCGTTGCCAATAAGACGAATTGATTGATAACTTAAATTATAATTTAATGAATTGCTTTCTAATCTGAAAAATAATATAATAATATGTACAACTTGTGATATGATTGGAGATGAGATTTTGTACGGCTAGAATAAATATTATAGGGTCCTCAATAGTTTCACTTATCACTGGTATGAAACTTCTATAGTTCCTGCCACACTTACCACACCCAAACAGTTGAGCTAACATTTTGGTAATATATCTAAATGGTCTCAAAGTTTAAGATAAATAACCCCTAAATCCATAGCAATTGCCTTCGTTGGTAAGTAATTTAATTTCTGCAACTGCAATGCATTTAAACTTTAAGAAGCAGCAATTGCATTCGCTGGCAAATAGTTTCATATGGGTACCTCAAATACTTGTTCAAGTCTGTTGACATTTTGGGTCCCTTATTTATAGATGGAGTATAAAATGCCTCAGCGTCTCTCAACGTTAACGTTTCATTTGTACATGTGATTTATCTCAAGCAGCTTCATTTTTTTTTCTTATTTATTTCTATTTTTTTCGTAGTACAGTCTCTTTCTAACCCATTTACTTTCATCCCTCTACTTGAAATGAAGACAACGCTGATACTACTGCTGCTGTGGCTGCTGCTGCTGCTGCTGTTGCTGCTGCTGCTACTTGGGTTGCATCGTAAATCCAGGCAAAATATATATATCGCACACAATACAATATATATACTAGAGACGTGGTTCACACACACACTCACACAGACAAAGATACAGACACTCACAGAGCAATGGAAGAAGCAAGCGTATTATTGCTTCAGTTTTTAGGTCGCAGCACAATAAAATAGCTCAAGTTGATGATGCAGCAAAAGTGGGTGTGACTGTGTTTGTGTGACATTAGATAGAGCTAACAGTAGTTCTGTACTTACCCCCGCCTCACTCATCACTCTGATAGCAAATGCAACAAAGCTGCTTATCGCTTAACGCTCAGTGTGTAATGCGTTTAAACTTGATGATTGATTCAGGAACTGAGCACCTCAACGCCCTTGCTGTCCCCTGCAGCTGCAACAAAGTGCAGAAAAATGGTCAAAAGCTTTAATGGGAACTGGATAGGCGCTGGTCTGTGTGTGTGTGTTTGTGTGTGTGTTGTGGTCTATGGGTCTAAAATACACTGGAATAACGCCCGGCGCCATTGTTCGTTGATTTTATGTTGTTGCCTGCGTTTTATTGACTACCGACGATGGCCGCCATTGTGCCCTAAACTAAAACAAAGTACCGTTAGAAGCGCTTTATACTATATATGTCACACTCTATGCATGTGTATGTGTGTGTGTGTGTGTGTGTGCTTTAGCTAGTGTTGGTTATGGCTCGTTATGTGCGTGCGTGTTACTGCGCAAAGATGGCTCATAAATTTCGCGCGTTTTCGCCTTCAATTTTGTTCGCTTTTCGACCATTTTTTTGCTACATTTTTTTGTCCATACACTGCTCCCAAAGGAAATTAGAGTGTATTAGATTTGTTAAATGTCCCTTGTAGCTGCAAATACGTCAAATAATTCATTCAAGCTTAAATGCTTATTTTATATAAATATGTTTGCATTGGACATATTTTATTTGATGTAAAAAGGTCGTGGGAGCAATCAGAGCTAGCTTTACCAAATTTTGGTAAACTTGATCATCAATAACTATTTTAGCTTGGAGCAGAGTATGGTGAATTTTGCAACTTTGAACTGCAAACATTTTTGGTGTTTATATATATCACAATTATTTTTGGCTGCGCAAAAGTTTTTTGTGTTTTGCCAATGTGTGTGTTTTTTTCCTTTTTATAAATTTAATGACTTTGCCAGCACTTGGCTAGTAAATCAAATTGTTACAGTTATTTCGAAGAATATATATTTTTTTGGGTGAGTTGTCGTTTAATTTAATTATATGCTGCCAGCCAGACATTTGAAATGTGTGTATCGGAAACCGTTTGCAATCCCGCTCCCTTGACTTTTCAGAGGCAAAAAAGCAGCTCCAAAATTTATGGGCACTAATTAGACCCCAAAATGACTGGCAGCCAGCGGCAAGCAATTCAGAGACCAGAGATTCTCCACATGAGAAGCACCGCAAAATCAAATTGGAAATGACGCACACACACACCACACACACACATCAGTAGCAGCAGCAGCAGCAGCAACTTTACACGATTGCCACAGGAAACGAAGTGGGGTATGGAGGAGGGATGCAATGCCAGGAAGGCAAAAATGAACTTCCGCAATGTAATGCAGGCAGGCAGGCAGGCAGGCAGGCACTCAAAACTCATAGCCAAAATGGAAAAGATGAAAGAAACAGGAATTGAGCTACAAGCACATACATTTTTACCATGAATGCAGATCGACACGACCGTAGCCGTGGACAAAACCGAAATCGTATCTCTGTATTGACTCAGTGGGACCGAAATATGCACATATTTTTGCTATGTACGCATTCTCAATTACCTTATCGATATGTGTCCAGAGTTGGGTTTACACAAGAACACAACCAGCTCGAAAAAATCCGAAAATCCAATCAACAAAGATCGCAAATATATTTTTGATGTAGCTTTCAATATTTGTAACTTGCAAACTTGCTTTCTTGCCACAATAAAAAATACTTTTTCAACAATAAATTAAAAGCAAGACAGTTTTCCTAATATCTACTGCACTTTTTAAATATTTTTCTTTTTCTACAACTCAATATGTTTGAAAATGTTTTTCTTACACAATAGAAACTTGAGCTTCGCACAGAAATTGTAATATATTTATTCCATGTCATTATCTTAATTAAATTTGGATTGCTTTCATTAAATTTCAGCTTGATACTTACTGAATATATAATGATATCCGTTTGTCACACTTTAGCGTTATCTACTTTGTATTTTGATTAATTCTTACAAGGCCAAATATTTCCATTTTGTAGCATTTCAGGAATTTACGATTCGAGTAACGGTTGAACAGTTTGCATGCACTCAACTTATGCAGCGAATCGAACTGCAATTGCAACTGCAATACGCAAGTGCAACTGTAAATGCCATTACAGCTTTTTGGGATTCCATTTAACACCCTCGCAGCACAGCCTTCAAGCTGCAAGGGACAAGCTCCAAGCTGACCACAATGCACACGCGCCTAGGTTTATCTCATGCAATCCTCGGGCGGCAGTTCCATTTCCACATTGCCAACCTTTTATTTGGTTTTCCTTTAGTCTCTTTTGATTTTCGCCAAAGCCAGGTCAGCTTGATGGAAAAAAGAAAGGCCGGCGGCTCAGGTGACGTTAACACTTGTTTAAAAATTTGTTATTGGGTTTCTTTATTCGCTCGTTGTTTATTTATTGTCGTGGTCATCGACCACGTAGCTCACTTCCCATTCCTCTGTCTCTCTCTCTCTCTCTCTCTGTCTCTGTCTCACACTGTCTGTCTTTCTCTTTCTGTGGCTATTGGATATTGTGTGCTGTTGTCAGTTTGCGTTGGCTTTATCGGATTGAACGTAATATTGCTGACAAATTGAATACAATTGCGCTTAAGCTGAAAAGCTCATTAACGAAATTGGATAGCGACATTGCACCCATCGGAAATTAAGGTTGCAAAATTAATTTGAAGCAACATATGCACAAAAGTACAATTAAAATTAAATGCATGTCCTCGACTAGTAAATACTCAGCACTTTAAGCACTTATTATATGGAAGCCTGATCCGCTGCGTTAGCATTAAAAGTTCGGATGTTAAACTTAAGATATTTGTTTGTGGCTCATTTCAGTTTTGAGTAAGCTGCCAGTAAGTTTGAAGATATCTCTTTATTCCACATGATTTAAGCTAATGTATTTATGCAAATATATAGTGAAGTTGACAATTGTTTTTGCAACATATTGCCACAGTTTTCAGTCATATTTAAAGGGTATCATTCATAAGGCTGGCAGCAATTTCCAATGAGCCTAGCGAAAAAAAGTTAATCTGTTCAGCGTTGTCCCGTTATGAGGATTTCAGCGATTTAATAATATATATATGTAAATATATTTTTCATCAAAAGCTGAAATTTTCCCCATTTGACTGTTGCAAGTCAATAATTCAATAAATTGTATAAATTACTTTGACAGAAAACGATTTTACAACTGTTGAGCTGTGAATTAATAAGTGAATTAATTTGACCCTTTGGCATTTACAAATTAACTTTTGAATTTCTTATCTAAGGCTTCATTATGCTAAAAGTTTGTGGGCAGCATAATTGTACCCCCGTCTGCAGTAGGTGGTGCAAATGTGTATTTAGTTCAGGTAGTAATAGGAATAAATACTTATTTAATATTTATAAGAAGAATATATCATTTTATTATGCTTATATTTGGAATCGTTGCGTTTTCTGTTTTGGCTTACTATTCTAATTCAATTATTGCATTATCAAAATTGCTGCAGCTTAAGTTAAGCTTGCAAAATACAATCTTGTTGTATATATTTTTGATTGTGCAATTGTACAGCTATTAACAGGGAGCTAACTTTTCAGCTTATGGGCTTGTTTTGTCCACACATGAGCAAAGAGACAATGGGCCAAAATGGCATGGCCATCAGCAAGTAAATTAAGCTAATTACAAGCAAATGAAATATGGGAAAAGTTTGCATTCAAATGTTGCAAATGCTTTCAAGCAAAGTTGAGCATTGCCAAGGACAACGATAACTGGTTCTCCTGCTCCTGCTGCTGCTGCTGCTGCTTTTGCTGTCCATGTTAAGTCTGGCTGTCAACAGCTGAAGCTTTTTGTTTTTGTTGTTGTTGTTGTTGTTGTTGTTGTTGTACCCGCCTCCGAACAAGTTGCATAATATTTGCGTCTGAAATTTTGTTGAGAGAGCCGCACACGTTTTACACTTCAGCAACATTTCCGCCCGTTAAATGCTTGGCCATTACAAATGGCATAAAATCATTTTGTTGCTGAATTTAAAATGCCCAAAACATCAACCACCTCCACACCGCTCCCCCCAACCCTTAAAGCTCGGACACTGAACAGCTGCGCGTAATTTTAATGAGAATATTCATTGGAGCCACAATTGAGACAACCGAACTGAAGTCACGTGTATCCGTCTGCTGCTGCGCCCTTGCAGCGCTCCTTCTCTCTCTCTCTCTTTTCTTTCCATCTATCTATCTCTCTCTCTCTCTCTCTTTCGCTCCGCATTGTGACTGCCTGCGGTCGAATGCGTGAAGTTAGTGAAAGATTGGCCGCAGCTCTTTCCGGTTATGGCAGCCGAGTGTCGGCAGCAACAATAACAATAACAGCAACAATAACAGCAACAATAACAGCAACAATGACCAACAACATTCACAACACAAGCAGCACTTAATGTAATGTAATTTTATGCTGTCGGTTAATTATTCAACGCAATTTCAGCGGGGGCGTAAATTGTGGCCGGACGACTTCAACTGCTATTTGATGTCAAAAAATGTGTGCGGGTTGAATTTATTTATGCTTTATTTTGCCAGCAGGTGCAAATATTTTAGTCAATTTGTTCACTAACCGCTGGACGGACAGTGCAAAGTCGGTTTAAGCACAATATAAATAAATTACTCAGTTTTCAAACTCTAAAATGTTTTATATATTTCGGAGACTGGGTCATAGATAAATACAGTTTGCCCTGACTGACTGACTGTCTGATACTCTGTCTATCAAATGTTGGTGTCATAACCATGACAAGTTTTCTCAGATTTTTAAAAGCATTCGGACTCGATTTTCAGGATAAAATTATACTCTAAATGTGCGATTTTGGAAAACTCAGGTCACTTTCATTTCTAGAATTAAATTACATTTAAATTTGGTTTTCATTCAAAATTAATGTGTAAACTTTGCCCCTAAAAGTCGCATGTTTTGTCTGTTGACAAACTATTTTCCAAATACTTAAAACATAATTGAATTTACTATAATACATATGTGAAATTATTTCCCTTTTATGTTTTCCTCCACACATTCTGTGGGGGAATATATATTTTTGAGTGTGCATTATTAAACTGTAAAATGTAGCTAATTTGCTCTCAGTCACGCTCTGAATGTTGTCAGATGTTTGTACTTTGATTTCCTGTCGCATTTGATGTCTGCGTAATTTCATTTCATTTACATGCTGCGAATATGAAAATCATTTAAAATGCCTCGTTTCGCTTAACCATTTATGTTTTACCATTTGTGCTTTAAATGTGTACTTTATGTGTATTACTCAACATATTAAATGTCTTTCAATTAAAGAGCAATTATTTTATGCATTTGGCAGAACTTCAATTCAATTAAGTTTTATGAACTCATTATCAGCAAATTTGAACTATTCGTCTAAGATATTAATTTGGCAATAACACATCCAATGAATTTCAACCAAACAACCAACATATTTAAGCAAAGTAAACAGATGATATGCTTAAAGCTGCACAAAGCCTGCTCTAAAATGCGCTTGCCAACTTTTGTGGGGCTGCAAAAGTGTCCTGTTACCTGGCCATAATTTAAAGACACACTTCGTATGTACATAGATAGCAGGTGCGTGGACTTTGTCCGGGAACTGCATTAACCAAATACCATTCATGCGGTTGGAGAATGGAGGCGGTCTGGCTGACAGCCACGCCCACTACGGTTAGCTGCTGCTGCTGCTGTTAAATTAAAAGCAAATTTCCGACACTCGAGAAGCGACCTTATCCGCTGGCTTGGTGTTGTCCTGGCAGTTTTACGAGCCGGCTTTAAAATCACGTTAATGATATTTACAGCGGCGGTCGCGTGAGAACTCAGCTCCAAATTCTGGAAACTGGAGCAGCACGTGGATGGAAGTGGCACGGGTGGTAAGGGGCTCACGAGGGGGAGAAGAGCGGAGGGGTTGAGGCATACCTGCTTTTGACCAACAGCCCAACAGAAGTCTCTTTGCCATGGTGTTAACTGTGTGAATTTTGCGTTCGCTGCGCAAGTCATTTGCATAACAAAGTTGGGCCACGCCCACACCGTAGTCAACGCCTCCTGCCCCTTCGCTGGTATTTACAACATTTAAATTAGACATTAAATTTGAAAGATGGGCTGCCGAACAACTTTTACCCCACAATCAAAAAAAAGAAGCGAGCGTCCTCCAGGTGTTTGTGTGTTTGTGTGTGCATCTGACTTTGCTTATTTTATGAGTCCTGCCCCTCATTTCTCGCTGATTTTATTTCGGTTTCGCATACTCTTTCCGTGGGTATTATAATTTTGATTTGAAGCGTGTAACTCACTGATGGATATGTCTATGAAAAGTTATTCCAACCACAGCTTTTGATTTTTTTCATCGGATTTTTGGCTGTTGATATTTTTACACTTCTAAAAGACTAAACTTTGCTCTGCGAGTGTATCAAAAAATCGACTTCTGCAAGTTATTTGTTCGCCTTCTTGTTGTTTTTTAAGCTGCAGATAATTTGGGGGCGAGTGGCGAACACTCTCAAAATGGCTGGCCTTGATTTACTTATTTACTTTATTTTTATGGCACTTAAATGGCACTTGGCATTGTTGTGTGTAATTTGGCTTTGTTCTCGAGTGTTGTTTTTTTTTATTTTTTCTTTTTTTCTTTCGAATTCGTTCATTTTCTGGCTTGATTTGTTCGCTGATAAGCGTATTTCTTTCGTGCGCGCTCAGTTGAAGTTATTTTTGTTTTTATTTCTTCGTGGTGTCGCTGTTCTTGTTAACGACTTATTTTCTGGCCAGTTCATATATTAAGTTATTGACAACAATTACGTGAGCTATACACAGTCGCCTCAGCTGGCAGGCTGAGCTCTGCGTTGAGCTCTCTTTCTCTCTCTCTCTCTCTGCTTTTCTCAGATTTATGGCTATTGAAATTGCAGTCGTTGTCCACATATATTTTCAAGAAGATCACTTCTATTATGGCAAAGTTGATGTTATTTTTAACGTGCTGTAAGCTTAACTTTGAAGGAAAAGTTCAACAAGTTCAGTCGATGAATTTCTTCAAAGACTTCAAAGACAGGAATCACCTTTTATGAATGGAAGAAACAAGGTTGAACAAATAAGTAATGAGCATAGTTTTAATTACCGTCTGAATGCGTCTATAATGCGCAGTTCGGTTATGACTGAAATGTGGATTATGGTGAATAATGATCTGACTAATGTAACTCTGTATTTATTAAGATACATAAATTGTCTTTCCTCACTTTGGCTACATTTTCTGTGGGCTTTTGTTATTGGGCGATTTACATTTCATTCGCTTGCGCACGGCACCTGCTGCGTCTGCTTCAGCGAAACGGCGAAACTTGCAACTTGCCACCTATACCGTTTGCAAACTGGCCACCCCAGACAGATTGTGTGGCACAAAATATGCCTACTTATGGCCATTAGGACTAAAAGCTCAACAAAATACAAGAGCCGAGGAGAGCTCAAATTAATTTTCATACAAAATGTATATCGCGTTTGTGCGAGTGCTTCAAAGTTGAGAATGGGAGGATGCCAAAGGCGGGGGCTGGCAGCAACGGTGGCAACAATAATAAATAAAAACAACAACGTGCCACAATATGCCTCCACAACAACAACAATGAAATCAGCACATTTGGTTTTAACGACTATGTGAGGATGTTGTTGTTTTTTTTTTATCCCAGTCTACCCTTAGAAGATGCTACAGTTCCTTTTATATACATATATATATATATATTTTTTTGTGTATCATTCTTTTTGTTGTTGTTGTTGGTTTTTAATGTGCATTTGCGCTGCCGTCGGCGCCAACGTCGCCATTTGAACATTCCAACATTACAAACGTCACGCAAACTTTTCCGGAATGAGACAAGCTTTTTGCGACTGTTGGTTTTTAATGGAATCGACCATAAAAGTATGATGAATATCCAAGTGTGTTTGTAACTCTCACCGCACTTGACTACCTCGTGTAAATATCAGACTAAGTGCCACTTAACTATCGTTCAGTTGTCAAGTGAGTATGGAGGGGTTTTTGACTTTTGAAAAATAACTTTAACTGCTCTATTTTAATTAACTTTCAACTGTAATTGCTTTTGTAGCGCTTGCATTTTATAATTGTTGCCTCAGGCACAACCCTTCAATATGTTGCCTACTTATTGGGTTTCTTAATCTCCTCAGTGTACAACAAATAGTTTTCAAAGTGCACACAAAATTCGTCTATGCTCGACTTGATTACATTTATGTTCTATATATATTTTTTTTACGTTGCCTGCTTTGTCTGTGAATTTGAGCAGCTGATTTTGTGCCTGCAAACAGATGAGGCCAACATCATTTCATATCCGCTGTGGCGGCCGACAACGCAAACCACGCCCCCTCCACAACCCCCGGCCAAGGCAACCCCTCACCCACACAGAACGAGCTGAATTGTTATTATGCAAACAAATTACATGGCCGAGAATTATGTGCGGCAGCATCGTTAACATCTTCTGCTTTACTGGTTTTATTTTTGTGCCCCTTTTTCAAGCGCATTTGTAGTTTTTGGCTGTTATTATTTGGTAATTTTGACTAGTGTTTGAACACATGCGACTGATTTTCACACAACAATCTCCGCACCCGCCTCTCCTGTGTAATTAAAATATCCAATTAGGAGCACAGTCGATGGTTGATGGAGTGAGGAGTGGAGAGAGGGAGAGAGAGAGAGAGATCTGCAGCTGCATGCCACTTGTGCAACACTTTTATGAGCTGCTCATATAACTAATGACCGACCGCACACAGAGCGCTCTCTGCCTCATTCTCTCCATGTCTGTCTGTCACTCTCCCCCTTTCTCAGTCACTTGCTGTTTGCTCTGGCATCCTGTCGTTCTGGCGTCCTGTCCAATCCTGTGTTCTCGTCGCTTTGCAACATAAATTCCCTTTTGGGAAAAATTAATAAAAATGATTGCAGGCGCCCGCCGTCGACGAGCCGGACTACAATGAATGAATGGCGCATGCCAGCTGTTGGCCAAACATGCTTTTGATTGCCAACAACAACTACAACAGCACAACTACTACAACGTGGGCAATAGCTACAGCAACAAAAGCAATAGTCATAACAACAATGCCAACAAGAGTCCCAACCCATGGTGGTTACTCTAAAAAAAAAAAAAAAAACATAAACTTTGCTCTCGAAAGCACTCAACTTTCCGATACTCTGTTTTCAGATGGCAAGCTCTTCGGCATGTGAAATTGCCTCAACTTATGTACAACACTCGCATATGAGTAAATAGATGTAAATATTTTTTATATAATAATATCAAATTTAAGAAAAATAATATATTCTTTACACCTATTGGTCCTCAGGGAAGAGCGTATGCGTGTCTTTAAGTTGACTTAACTGGTTGGAAAGCTCTCCCAAAATCCCAATGAAAATTTGAGTTTTAAACACACTCTGAAATATAAATAAATCAATATCATTTTGTAGCACTGACAAGATGCCGTAGAAGTTCGATCGTTTTGCTTTAAGTTTTCTTTTGCCAAGGCTGTTGAATTGTCAGAAATATAGTTTGTGAATGTTTAATGACAACTCTACAACCGGATGGGATAAAAGAGAAATTTATGAATAAATATAAAAAGGTTACAAGTCTTTGAAGGCTATATAACACAATCTCTTTCTCTCTTTGCGAAAGCAGAGTATAAGGCGGAAAAAGGCTTTCATCAGCGTGTGGATAACAAGCGGCCGGCGTGACTGGTAACTGGGGAAGTTTGGTTGCCATCCGTCGTTCACTCACATCTCACATCTCACAGCTAACAGCCAACAGCTAACAGCTCACATCTCTGAGCTCACAGCTCAGAGCTCAGAGCACAGAGCACCGAGCTCATGATGATGACGAGATGGTTGGCGTTTGGTCCGATTGTAGCCCATTTGCCTGTATCCTGGCTGCGTCCTTCGCTGTCACGCCAACTGCAACATGACAAACAGCGTGCAAAATGCTGAACAACGCTAAAGAGAGTAGTGAAAAAACACACACACACAGAGAATGGCATTTGAAACTGATGCAAATGAACATTTAGTTCTAGCCAAAATGTATAGGCCAACCAAATAAAGCTCAAATATCGCACAGTGGCTCCAACAAATTGCAACGAAATATGTTAGATGTAATCACTTCCGCTCCACACACTCCCCTCTCCCCTTCGCAGTCAGACTTTGCATTATAAGCACTTCACATCTAATCAATTATGCTATGTGCTATCTGCCTCCTAGACATTGAGATTTTTTGGCTGGTAAAAGTTGGTAAAAGCTACACCAATGGCCACATAACATTTAAATATGCATGAAGGGCTTTAAGCGGCCAACAAAAAAAAAAATGGAGTGGATTGGCCAGAATTGTGGAATATGGCCAGCAAAATGTAATTGTAACGTAAAGCGTGGCCAAGGAAAACATAGAAACATTAGTAAAAACCAATGTGTTTTGGCACAACGAAGATTATACACCCTGGCCTAATCTGATCACATCCAAATTTCATATAGGTAAACACAGACGGATTTGGCTGGTGATGCTGCTAACAGCAAATATATTTTGTGTATTGACTCACTTTGCTATAAAACTATAAAATCCTCCACAAGCGTATAAAAAATAGTCACAGTTTGCTGACATACATAAAAGCAGGAAACGAAAACCTCTGAATCACTACCAGTCTTAGTCATTATGCTGTTTTCTGTTCTGCTTCTGTTTCTGCTCCTGTTCCTCCTGCTTTTGGTGTGTGCTAATTCCGGTAGCAATTTCGTTATACAGCGCAATAGGCTAACACAAATACCGTGACAGTCTTGAGTTAAGAGTGCATTGTGCTCGACGGACAGTTGCTCTGTAATTAGTAATTTGATTGGCGGCAGTAAACGCTGTTCAACGAGGTTGAGGCTTGTTGTGTGAACGGTGTTTACCAACATAGATTTCCAGTATCTATCATTGCCAGCTGACTATTATTCTTTACTCATGTTTTATGTAAATATGGCGAAAATGTTTAAAATTCATTTGTAGATCAATTAAACCACAGAACTCATTTAAATTTATAACATACAAAATTGTAGTTAAAATTCAAATATAAATCAATAAAACCACACTATATTTCTTATTTTCCTTGTATTTTTATAAATATACAATTGTGTCTAGCTTAATAAAAGATGTTTTTAAATCACTAATCCAACTAATAAAATTAGTTACTATTATTTATTAATAATATGCACTTTTGACACTCTCTTAATAAATGCGTAAATATGAAAAGCTTTTCCAAGTGAGTTGATAAATAAATATTTGGGCAGACGCTGGCCAATAAATAGAAGAGAAAAGACAGACAAATTAAATGTGTGAATACCCATCAACAAGTACTGCCTGACAAGCTGTCCGCTGAAGCACTCATACCCCATTTGGTGGGCGATGCATATGGAAAAAGAAATCTAGTTAGGCAATGAAAAACTAGGCGAAACTGCTTAACGGTTGTTGCTTAGCTACTGCCAACAAAAAAAAGGCCAAGCAAATTGTATTGGTCTGTGCATGTATGTTTTTGTTTTTTCCTCTGTTCGAGTTGAGCTTGAAGGGGAGAGTGTGGCACATCGCAACAGATTAACTTGCTTTTGGACGGGCCTCAGTACAACGCAAATAGCGACAGATACTCTGAGAGATGGATATATGCAGACATGGAGACATGGAGACATGGAGCAAATACGAGTTCGTTTGAGTTCGCTTCGAGAGCTGGCCAAATGTGAAGGCCACACAAAAGCAACGTTAATTGCATTGAGGGTACACACACAATCTCCACCCTGTCCTGTCCAAACTACAAACACTCAACACACACTTTAAATAAGGGAAACCCACGCACTCGACTGTTTTATTTGGGATTTTCTTGTATTTATTTACATTAATTGGATTTCAATGTGTTTGCCACAAGTTGCAAGCAACATTGGGTGAATACCACAGTAACCCTCCAGTATCCAGTACAACTGGCCAAAAAGGGGAACCGTCCTCATTTTCCCATTTCCGCATTTTCACATTTCAACAGTAAAAGCCAAAGCGGCCAAAGCAAAAATGTTGTAATTTACCATCCACATTACGAATGAATTTTTCGTTTTACATCTTTTAACGTGAATTTCTTTGAGTGAGCGGGTGTGTGTGTGTGTGTGTGTGGGTGTATATGTGTATGTGTGTGTGTGTGTATACACACACTTTGTACGCTTATCAAAGAATGCTGTACATACTTCTATTATTTAATTTATATGGCATGCTATAATCTTTTCTATAATATAATTCTGATTCATGAACGACACGTTTCGATAGTGACAAGTAGGGATTTCTTTTGTTCAATTTATTTCCGATATGTTTGCGCTTCTCCATTTTGTATTCATTATTATCTCTATTGGCTAGCTGCAAAATTAAAATCTAAGCTAATTCAAATAATTTTGCATTATTTGTTGGTGAGTTTTCGTTTGCGTTCATTCTTATTTAAAGCTCTCTTGTGTGAAGGCTATGCAAGCTAATCTTAAAGAAGGAATGGCTTAAGCCCTATGAAAAAACAAGGACATAAGGGATATTAGTTCTGAATCAATCACAATAAAATGGTTATCTAAAAATGATTTATTTCTTATATTCTATCTAGAAAATATAAAACAGATCAATTAAGTTTAACATTTTTGAAAGGAGTCCAATATTCCGTATTAAATTGCACAACATGTTTATCAACATTCCTATAAAATAAATGTTCGCAATACTACATTGCTACATTTACCTAAAATATACTTTCATATATATATTTTTATTCGCAAATCTTGGCCAATTAAGTCAATGTTTTTCCTGGACAACCACACAAATACGGAGCTTGTTAAAAATTGTTGCCAAGGCTGCAGCATTTTAAAACAGAAACAAGCCACACAATGTTGTGTTTATTTTGAATGCCTCTGCTCCTCTCCAATATTTTCATTTGTGGAAAAACTGCACATTGCACTTGGAAATTCGAGAGTTCAAGCCAAAGGCTCCAAACATATTATGTAGCAATGGCCTGGAAATTCAGAATTGTGTTAACAAAACAAGCTGCAAATCATTTAAAGCACTTGGAATTTTGACTTTGCCAACAACAGAGTGCAGCTGGGGAGGGGGCGTGGCATGCCTCTGTAAAATGCAGTTAATGGATGCAACACAGAGATCTCCCAACACAATATAAAATGCCCAACGAGGCAAAAAAAATCATTGGAAAATATTTTAGGAAGCTCCCCTCCTGAAAAAATAAAGTAGCACCCGAAAAATTTGCCAGCACTCGAAAATTGCATTTTAAGGTACGCAATAAATGGACAAATGCAATACACTTTATTTGTGTGTGTGTGTGTGTGTGTGTGGTTGGGTGGGTTTGTTAGCGCAGACAAAAGGATCTCTTCTTGGGGCACGAAATAAGATTATTAACGTTGTTAAACCGAACGAGCAGCGGAAGTCAAGAAGCAACAGGACGAACGGCTGCACAGGACCGTCCTGCAAGTTCTGCTCGATTGGCCAGTCTCGGCACAGGACACAGAACAGAACAAAACAGCATTTGGTT
The DNA here is from genome assembly GCA_035042055.1 of Drosophila macrothrix. NCBI lineage: Eukaryota > Metazoa > Arthropoda > Insecta > Diptera > Drosophilidae > Drosophila > Drosophila macrothrix. Next base: position 6,056,058 of record JAWNLX010000124.1, on the reverse strand, counting down.
TGTTGTGCTATTGTTGCTGTCGTTGTTGTTGTTGTCGAGCTTAGTGCTTGGGGCAACAGCAAATGCGGAAACTGTAAACTACAAAAAATGTATTTTAGTGCAGCTACCACAGCAACAATAACAACACAAATAACACGAACAACATCAGCAGCAACAAACAACAGACTGCTGCAAGTGAAAATAGGGAAAATGGCAAGAGGCAAACAATTTAAGAAAACCATTTGTTGGTTAAGCCTTGCAGCTAAAATCTACACACACAACAAAGGAAAAAACGGAAAGAATTGTTAACATTTAGTGCCGGAGATACCCTTGATATCCTTGTAGCTGTTCAGCATTGCAAGATTATTATCTAATCATAAACATAAATTGCAGAATGCTTATAAATTAGATGTCATCTCTTTTTTTTTAGGGTTTCGTTTTTATTTTTTAAGTTTTAAATTATAAATCAGTCGTAGGATTATTTTGGAGTTGTTCACGATTTGATTGTTAATTTCAAATAATTATTTCATATATTACTTTATATTTGACGTACAAAATTCGGGTATCCCCTGTAAAGCGTATATTAAATCAGCATATTCCCAGTGCACTGCACATATTGAAAATGTTCAAGTACAACGACAACAACAACACGGCAAGCTAACAACATTTTAAGGCGTCATCTTGGCCTGGCCAACTGATAACTTCTGACTGCTTTAGGAGGTGGGTTAGTTCAGTGGCAGGTTACAGGCATCATAAACAGCCACTTGGTACAATGAAGCTCAGTTTCCATATTTTTTTGTTTGTTTTTTTTCTCTTCCTTTTTTTTTTTGCTAAGCAACCAACTTGAGTTGATCTTTTGTAAAGGGCTGCAGACATGATAGATGAATCCCACTGACGAACTGACTCGACGACTCCCTTAATCCTCCTCTTTCTCTCTCTATATATATAAATATATCTCTCCCTGTCTCTATCTAACTCATTCTTTCTTGTACCATAAATTATCGCCCCATATGCGGCATATGTTGTCTCAGCAAAGTCATCTTGAGCACCATGTACCGCTAAATCTTTTGGGTTTTACGCTCAATATGCACACAAAGCCACGCAGCCCTCTGCACCGCGGCACCCTCCCTATCATCCAATGAATCTTTCACTTCATTGTCATTGTCCTGCTCTGACAGGGTTCATTTATTATTGTCCGCCGCTGCAGTTGGCTGCGGTCAGACTTTGCTCCTCTCCATGCTTAGTTTAAGTCACTGTGTGTATGGGTGTGTCTGAGTGTGTGTAAGCAGCACATACTCATCATCGGTTTAGTGGAGCTCTCCGAGCTGCGTGTTGCGGCTCCTTAATTAAATTTCGCTATTAGTTTTAATCCAAGTGCACACATGCTGCACATGCTTTGATATAGTCTAAACTCTACATTCTGCGTAGGTGGGCTAAAGAGTGTTCAGCTAAAAACTAATTTAGTTTAAGTGCATGCAATTTATTTATTTAATTAACTGCTCATGACTAAGCTAGAGGTTCTATAAAAATCTTTACTATCTACATTCATCCATCCACTATTATTATTTATAATGCCGTCAGACTTATTGATAAGCAACTTAATTTCGGATAGTACAAATTTACGAGCTTCAAAACTTTACAATTATCATTCTCAACTTGTATTTTAGTGCGCTCAATAAAAATCAAACGGAAGCAAATGCATAAAATACCTGAACCAAAAATAAAATGCCAAAAAGCGCAAGCACAATTCTATCAAAACATTAGCCAACTCAAATAAATAAAGCTCGAGAATGAAATTCAGCAAAAAAAAAAACAAAATGGAAGAAAAATACAACAAATATGAAAAGGAAGCCGGGACTGCGAGCACTTAAGTAAAACGGAAGAAAAACACAAAAATGGAGCAAAGACTCAAAAAGTCAGGTGAGTGAAATTCCCTTAAAAAAGAGAATGTAACACGAAAAATAACAAAACAGAAACGAGATTACAAAAGCAAAGAACACATCGAAAACACCAACTGAGTTGTAAAAAGCAAGCGTGGAATAAATAAATAAAATCAGATCTCATTCGAAGACTTTTGGGCCTTTTCATTTTCGTATATATCCACGCCCACGCCAAGCAGGTGCAAATGAAATGCAGCGATGTGAAACTCCAGCAATAAATGGCTTAGATAATGCCCTAAAATATTCAATTAGTTTATGACCATGTTTTTTGGGCATGCCAACCCAAAGTTTTGCTGGCCAACCTCAAAAGCAGCAGCAACGCAGGGACTGGAAACATAATCAGCCCAAATGAGATGAGTTTCGGCACGTTTGTTGCCCGTTATTATTATTATTTGTTGTACATTTTGTTGCTGTTTTGTTTTTGTTATATTTTTTTTATTTTTTGTTTTTGTTTTTCGTGCGTATTCCACATTTTTCACGTGCCACAGCCCTTTTAATGGGCAGCCGGAAGGCAACCGTAAAAAATGTGCATTAAAATATTTTTATTGCCAGCGCGAAACGCATAGCAACTCGGGAGAAAATTCAAGGATTAAAGAGCGTAGCTAGAAAAATTGAAAATAGACATTAGATAATGAAGTCGGGCATCAACATGGGCCTTAACAGCTCGTTAAACGAACCATTCGGAATAACACTCTGAGCATAGCGAGATGGGGGCAAACTGTGGAGGAATAGTTATGTGTCAGTCTTTTAGTGTTTTGCAAGGACACAGGAAATACCCGTAGCTGTGCTCTTGACATTTAAATTAAATTCCTGCGGCTAGGCTATCCACTATAAATGTTAATGTGACGTTAACAGTTATGCCAACAAGAATGTTTCAAGATATGAGCACATTGCTTTGAGGCAGTTGGCAATGAATTAATGTGTCATAAAATCTATACATGAATGAAACTGTTTGCCTCAACTGACCGTTCAGTGATTGGCTTCTAAATTAACTGTCAAGAAGCTGAAGGTTCGAAAGGCAACTCTAAACTAACTTTGCCTAAGCTTAATCAATTTTCATTGACTTTCAAAATTATACAACAATAGTTGGAAACATTATTTTGGATCATGATTTGATCTATAGCTTAATACTATATTCAAGCTGGAAAGCGTGTTTGAAACAATATCAACAATTTGTTGTAAGGACAGGTCAATCTTTTCCACAGCCAAAACTTGGTTAAACCATCCTTGTGTTTCAAAAACTAGAGTTTTTTAATACAAGCTTGTCTAGTTTAATACCAAACTTACATTTGGAATCCCCCTTTTTTCATATACTTGTTGACATTGGATTCTTTACCTTCTGCTTGAACCAAGCTATCTTGAGACTCATCAAGTATCATTATTAATTATTTTATTATTTCACTTTCACACACCCATAAAAGTGATATACTTTCAACGCTGCAAGTCCCCGAAGCAGTTTACAGTTGCCAGAGACTCAGTTTCTCATTATTCACGCGTTTCACTTACCCCACACCACAAATTGCATTAGTCTGGGGAGGACATCGTGCCAGGACCTGACAAATTAATGCATATTTGCGACAACATCTTCAATTCAAATCACGTGACTTGTCACATTTGCTGTTCTTGTTGTGGTGTAGTGTGTATATAGAGAGAGTACCATTGAAAATCAAACAGCAGCTCATTTGATGCATCATCTGATGCTCGCCGGCTCCACCTGCACCTCGCCCTTGCTTTCGTCCCTTTCCTCCCTTCCACATCATACTCGTTATTTGTTTCCTGCCCAGGCCCGAGACTCTTGTTTGTGCCTCGAGGCAGTCTCAGCTGTGGGCAGATGTCGCAAATGCGCAACAATCCGCTCAAGTGTAAATAAAACATGGAGCGAGCACTGCGCACTGTTTTGAAAATCAAGTCTGGGAGATTGCGATGGCTATGGATATGGAGAATGTGGACTGCGGCCTAGACTCAGCCGGCTGCTTTTCGCTTCAGGTTTCGGCTTCAGTGTCTGCGGCGTTAAAATGACAAAACACCTGCACCTGAGCTATGGGGCTTGGTTATCTTTTCTCATTCTTTATAGCAAGTGGCAGCTGGCGCCCCTTCACTCCACCGTCCCCGACAGCCCAACCCCGCAGAGCAGTGCATTGTCTTCTGTGCCATGTTTTTGTCGCGCACGTGCTCCAACTGTAGCCAAGTTATGGTGTTAATGTATTTGCCAGTGGCCCAAAGTGGCAACAGCAGCGCCACAGCCTGTTTACCTCCTTTGACTTGTTGTGTCCCTTGCAAGGGTATGGCAATATTGTCATGAGTTGTGTAACGGACGGAAGTCGAGAATTTATGCAAACATTAAGTGTATCAATATGATCTTGATTCAACATTGGTGCACATAGTACATGTGTTTTAGTAGGTTGATATTTTGATGATGGGTTGTAACTATATTTTAATATTAATATCTAATAATTTTGATATACCAATATATATGAGCTTATGCTTTTTATATAAGACACTAGTCACTAAATGAAAATAATAATAATATATAGACATTAAATATTGGCTTTTAGAATTACAAGGTTTGTTTCAATGATTTACCTGCGGTTTACTTAATATTAGATATGTTAAATTTATATATGAAATATATTAGAAATGTGTTGTATTAACTTTAATTTTCTGAGTTATATTTACTTAATGTTGAATTAGATTTGTCGGAAATATGTTCCAGTAATTCAAATGTTTATTTTTCTTTGGTTTTATTTATTTTTGACCAATTCTGTTAACCTTGTCGATTAATTGAGATCAATTTTTAAATACTGTATCGTATTTACTTGATTATTTATTTCAACTTTTGATTTTTATTTTTGATTAATACATATCACTTTTCCAATATTTGCCAATCGTATAGAGTTTACGGAAATCCTACAGAATTAAATGGGGCAATTTTACTTCTATTACTTGTAGTTGTGCAAGAGCATTGCCTCTTCTGCAATCCATTGGTGGCAGTAACTTCTTGTTTTTGTCTACAGTTCGCGCAAGTGTGGCGCCAACGGCGTCGTCATTGTCAACTGTCGTCTGTGCCCGGGCTGTGCATTTTTGGGGGCAGAATGGACATGGACGTGGCGTTGGTGCTGGTGCTGGTAGGTGTGGGCCACCAGGCAACGTGTTGCCACGACGCACAGAGATAATAAGTCTGGCGTAAATTAGTTTGCCATTTTGAGTTATGAATGCGCATTTCAACGTTCTACTTCATGAATGTGTGGGAGTGTGTGTGTGTGTGTGTCATTGTGTCTGTGCATCTGTGTGTGTGTGTGTGTGTGTGTTGCATGTGTGCACTAGATCACAATGGATTAAAACTTGGTTGCGTATTACTTACGAGCAACTCTCCCTTAACTCTGACAAACTTGTCTGTCTGAGCAGATGAGAACAGCTTCTGCTGTTGCTGCTTCTGCTTCTGCTCTCAGCAAATACGCATCCGTTGGGGACTTGTGTGTCAAAATCGGATTGGAGCTAAGATATTGCCGGGTTAACAGAGTAAGCTTCTCAGATTTTATAATTAAAAGTGCATAATTTGAAGTCGAATTTATACATTTATTATATAGATTTGTGTATTAGGCTCCGTAATGTGAATGTGCATACAATTAATGGCTAAGTAGTTTCGAAAGAGCGTTAATTGGTGACAATATAATGAAATAACGACTGTATATGATTAAACATAATGTATTAATTATGTATAATGAAGTTGTGGAAATTCAGTGAACATACAGAAGGAAGCAGAGCACTTTCCTCTGTAGTGCTAGTATTTTTCATCAGCTAAGAATTTGCTTATAATTTAAGAAAATTGGTTATAATTTACTTAAATTATGCTTCGAAATTATTTAAATTCTGCACATTAACCAGTAAAACAGAAAGTGAAGTTATGACTCACTCATTCAATTAACTTAAACCCTGCAAACTGAATGTTTTTATTTAACAAGTTAACCCTAAATCGGTATTTGAAATGGATGCTTGAATATCGTTAAAGCAAACGCAGACACATGTTGAATATTTGACCCCAACGGGTAAGAACATCAAATGTTGGCCAATAAATAAGACAAATTCAGAGACATACATAAAAGGGCATAATTACAGTTGTGATTGCTCGATAAGGAGGAGGCCACAGGGCAAACGACATGACAAATATGCCCAATCATAAAACTAATCTACATGAAGAAGCTCATTAAAATAACGCATACGCTCCGTTGACCGCTGTCAACAAGCCAAGCCAAAGGCAATACACAAGACGTAGAAGCCATAGAAACAAGTTTAGCTGGTAGACAAATGTTGCATGTAGACTGATAAATGTAGCCGGACTACAAGTGCGTCTGATGGCTGACAAAGCAGTCACCAGTCACTCTTAACGCACTGGGTTTTTGCGGGCAACCGAGCCAAATTAACATAAATGAATTTGCAGCTGTCGCTCGTAAAGTTATTACACCCGTACGTACAGTCGGGACAAATGTGGCCAAGAACAAATCACACTGACCCAGTAGTTGAGTCTGCTGCTATCTGCCTGCCTGCCAGCCTGCCTGCCTGCCAGCCTGTCTGGTTGTCTGTCCGCTTGAATTAAAGATGAATGGAAAGTCGTAGAGCTGTAAACATGTGGCTTTAATAACGCCACATGAATCATTTATGCTATGCTAAATCCAAATACCAGCAACGGCAACAGCAGCAGCATCGTCGAAGGTGCCAAGCATATTAAGTAATACGCAGCACGCTCCGCAAATCCAGCAGCGACTTTAAGGACAGTGAGGCACTAACCTACTACAACAATACGCAAAAAAAAAAACAAAAAAAACTGTGTCACTCCGAGCCGAAGCACTCTCTCAAGAGTATTTCTGCGCCTGCGCATTGGCAAATGGCATCCACAAACAATTCGAAATGCCTAACATTGACCAAGAAAATGGATGAGGGCGCAGCAAAATGCCACACGCCACACAGCAGCAGCAGCAGCAGCGAGGCAGCATCCGTCGTCAGTCAAACGGCGTTGCTGTTAGCGTGCACAACACACACAAATCCTTTTGCGACAGGCACAGCGTTTACGTCCTGTGACGTCAAAGTCAGAAAACGCGTGTGTTTTGCGAACCGGCTGCAAAATTGACGAATGAATAAAACAAATCAAAAGATTCAATTGAATGAATTTAAATGCCCAGTCAGATGAAACCAATTGCTGTCGCTGGTAATCAAATTCAAAATCGTAATCGTTATCCAATCGTTGGCCAATCTCAATTGGAGTGGAAGTTTTTGTAATTTTGGGGCAGGGCAGTTCCAGGCCACATTTGGCTCCTTTGGACTTGTTGCCAAAAATTGTGCGTGTTGTTTTTGTGGTGTTCAAATTAGTCGCCTCAATAGCATTTTTAAATCAACAAATTAGCTTCAAAATATCACAAATAGAAAATTTCAATAAAATAAAGAAAATCATAATAAAATCAATGCAAATTATTTAAATAACTATGCAATGTAATAAACAAAGATTTCAAGTACCAGTTGCCATAAAATAATAACAATTTCATAGTTTGCAATTGCAAGGGCAAACAGAAAAAGCTCACAAAATTTTAGCCGACAAATAATTAAGCAAAAGTCAAAAAAATTAAATAAATAAACAACATTTACAAATAGCATCAGTAAATACCAATAAAACATAAAATAGTATTGCTTACCAATTTTAAACAAAAACAAAGCCATTTATTAAAATATCCCCTATAGAAAATTAAAACAAAGTGCAGTAAATTTCAATATTAAATGAATTAATTGTAATAGCAAACAAGTGACGCAAATTAATCAAAAAAAAAAAAAAAGAAAAGAGAAAAAGTTGACATGTGCTTTCCACATATGCTACACACTTATTTGTGGTATAATTGATGCATGTAACAATCGAAATTTAATCAAAATTATTGACGCTTTGACCTAATTGCAAACGAAGTAAATTAATGCTAATAAATACATATGCAAATGCGAAAAATATACCAAGTTTAACACATTAATGATAGATGTAAAAAAGTTTGAAAATGGCAAACATCGCTATTTTGATGGCATAAATGTGTTCAAGTGTTGTTATCAGTTCACATCGTGTGCAGCTGTGTATGCTTTTGTGTGTTTTGTGTATTTGGAGAACACACTAAATTAAAAGTCATTTATAAATCAATTAAATTAATAAACGCCCATAACATACAAAGGCTTGCTGGCATAATTTACGCAAAAAAAAATCCTTCAAAGCCGCGGCACGTTCAAAATTCAAAATAGAAAAAAGTGTCATATCAATTACGTATTTACATGTTTCTGCTTATGTGCAGCTATGTGTGTGTGTGTGTATGTGTATGTGTGTAAATGCTTTAATTAAATACCCGGCATAAGCAAAAACCATAATTTGGATTATCAGTGGAAAAACGCGTGTGGAAAACTCGTAAGTTATTTACTACATTACATGAACTTAAAAAAATGGAAAATTTAGTGGGCCATAAATTTATTACGGAATACGATTAAACTAGAATTATTTTTATTATTATCATTTTCTATATCATTATTTAATACTATTATTATTATTTAAGTGTTGCGTAAAAGCTGAAAACCATTTGCCGAAATGTTTTCAACAAAAAACTAGAATTTAATGACATTCTTTATTATTTAGCAGATACTTACAGTGCATACATAAGTTAATTGTGTTAGTTGTTCTTTGGATGGCTTTGTAAAAGAAGGTGTATGGGCGATTAAAAGGTATTCAACTGGTGTGACAGACAGGACGAGTTTGTTTTTTTGTATAAAAGTAGGTGAATTTTGTACAAAAATGGTTTAGAGCCATTGTGTTGCCATATTATTGTGTAGTTTATGTAGTTTGCTTAGGCATTCTTCTTAAAAAACTGCACTAACATATTCTATCTAATCAAAAATGATATATATTTGTCTCTATTTTTAAGAAACAAAGGCTTTTTCTAAGGTATCGAAACACGTATGCATATTAATTGCATATTTAAATATTAAATTATGTTCTCAATAAATATTTCAAAGGTATTGTTTTCACAGCTATAAAAAAAAGGAAAATGAAAAACAAGCCAGAAAACAAACAACTGTACTAATTATGCAAAATATACAGATGTAAATGAATTGCTGTAATTTGGTAGAAAACAAGAAACGACCTTATGCTCAAGTACATAAATTTTCAATATAAATTATTCATTGTTTTCTTAATTGCTTGAGACGCAAATGAAAACATTTGCCAACATAATTTTTTAATGTGTTGATTTTTTCTGTGCACTGGCACAAAAATGAAATTAATTGATTTCTAATCTTGACTTGAGCAAAATCGCTGAGGCGACATGGAAAATGTAAACAGCAATATGCACTTGACAACATTTGTACGCTTCAATTCCCCCCACTTGTTTCTTGTCAGTTTTTTGTATTTTTCTTGCCTTCTGTTTGTGCGTTCCAATTTTGCTGGCCAGTGTTTATTTTGAGACAAAGTCAGTGAGTTAGTTGACTTAGCTGCTTTTGTTGCTGTTGCTTTTGCTGTTATTCCATGTAATTAATTTTGCTAGCTACAACTTGCTGGGGCAACGAGATAGACCATGCTCTAAACTCAGCTATAATTAATTTAAATTAAGCATAAATTGTTTTTGATATATAATGTAAGATGACACAACAAGAAAAACAAGAAAAACACATCCCTCGCGGCCAGTCAACACGCTGCGTATGCGTAATGTGTAATTGTCAGAGCCTGCCTAGAGGCAAAAGCTCATTTACATTAATTGTACTCTGCCTGGAATTTATCTTAAGCAAACAGAACTGGTGTATTTTGCACAGGAATGTTGCAAAGCTCTGACATCGTCTTTCAACTACAGCATCTACATTTTAACATTGAATGATTCCACGTTTTTCTTTTGCTCCTTTGTAGCTGTAGCCTTGAGTGGCTGCTGCTGCATTTGGATCTGCACTTGTGATTTGATGGACTAGCAAAGCATTTGCGTAATGCAAATCAAATGGCTTCGCTTTTACTTTTATACATATCGATATATAGAGCAGCAGCAGCAGTGGAAGTGGCAGCAGCCTCACTACTGCTACGCACTGATTGACATTGATTTATTACCATTTTATGCATGTGCAAATCTATTATTTATGATTGGAATGCCTCTGACTACAAACTTTTTATGGCCATGTTTTATTACGATGCGCGTTACTGATATATGTACATACATGTAAGCCGATAATATATTTAACTTATTCCATCGCATAGCATAACCATTTTCCAATTGAAACAAATTCCGCAAAATCTTTCTACACAGTAAAATATTTTAGTTTGAATTTACTACTATATATTTATGGTGTTTTTGAAGAATGTTGTGTAACTAATTGAAGCGATTTCTATTTCACTTTTGGTATGAGCTTGAACTAAAGAAGCAGAGGATTAAATATTAAAATGAATGACTTAATTTCAATATATATAATTGTATGAATATTATTACTTTAACTGATACTATTCCACTTTTCATAAATGCCGCCATAAAAATTCTTGTCGCAACTTTACAAAGATGGGCTCAGTTGATAAATCCAGAAATGGATTATGATTATTGTTAGTTTGCTCGCTCCGTTCGCTTTTTAGTCCAGTTAAATGTATAAATACTCTTTCCAGGCTCAGTCGCGAACTGCTATTTGCACCGCATCGCACAGCAAATGCCAGCGTGCTCAAGAGCTTGACAAATATGTAGAGGCGCTGGCAAGGCGAGCCGAGGCTTGGCGTTAGGGAGATGAAGGTGGAGATACGCCATGTAAAATAGCAAAAGCACTTGCAAATCCCGCAGCTGTCTGCTGTGTGCGACTGCCAGCTGCTACAAACAGACATAGCCATTACCAGCACCACAGCTATCTGTGGTTTTTTATCCTCTGTGTGTGTGTGTGTGTGTGAGGCAGAGTCTTGCTGCATTTGGTGCGCTGTGTGCATTGCGTTCGGTTGCAAGCAGCTGAAGCCAAACGACATAAACAATTTGTAAGTCATGTGTAAACATCATAAGTTACGCGCATTTTCTGTTCAAATTATAAGCACTTAATGTCCCAACAGGGACAGGCAGTTAACGAGAGAGGGAGACAACTTCCGTTTACGTATACGCAATGTGCAAATACTACACATACGCCACGTAATGCGCGTGCTGTCGTAAAATCAAATGTGTACGTAGCAACTGAGACACAGCTGCTAATGCTTTAGGAAGTTGCTGTTCCTGATGCCGTTGTTGTTGTTGTCCTCCTCGTTACTAGTTAGTTAAACAGCAGCCAAGTAATTAGATTTTTCCACTCGAAGTCAGCAGTGGCATAGCAAAGCAGACACAGAGCATACCACAGCATAGCACAGCACAGCACAGCATAGAACGACGCAGCACGCAGCGTGCAAATAGTGTATCAAGCATAAACAAAGGCCGTCTCGCCTCTTGCTTCTTGCTTTGTGCCACGCCTACGCCCACACCCACACCCACAACCAACGCCCATACAATTCAATTAAAAAGCAAACTCACTGTGCGAAAACTTAATGCGTTTAATGCGTGAGGGGCAAGCAAATGGATTAGTGTTGCAAAGCGCCATGTCTTCCTCAACCCGGCTGCCCCTCCTCGTTGCTCCCTTCACTGGCTTTTAGCCGCTGGTCATAAAGTTTATCCATTTGGCACATGCCATATGCCAAATCTCCAAAGTGTGTATGTTTTTGTGTGCCGCGATTGGCTCCCATTTTGGAGCGTTTTGCAACTCGCTTTTCATACGTGTTTGTTGCCTGTCAGGCCAAACTTATGGCTTGTGTATGCCCCATTGTAGACACCAACAAATTTTGGGTACAACTCTTTTTTTTTGTTTGTTGTTCACGCTCATGTCGCCCCAGTTATGTGCAACTGGGCAAAAAGTTGTCCATAAAAAAAATTGACACCTTTTTTACATTCACAAAAGTTTGCCATGCTCAAAATTGCATAAATGCAGACAGAAAGTTTAGCTGCCGGTTGAGATTTGCAGTCATTTTCCAGCTTGCTGTGTGTGCTGTTGTTTGTTTGTGCTGGCGCCTTTGAAACTTTAAATTCATACTTGTTCATTAGTTGTAGAGGTTGGGGTTGCATTCAAGTCAAAGTTGAAAAATTTCACACTTTATGACTACAATAGACCAAAGATTCCTATCCACAATATGCTGAAAATATATTATGCTTGTGGTCTAAACTATTATTGAAAGCGCTCTTTTATGTCTCATATATATATATATATATATTTATATATACGATAATAAAATGAAAGCAATAAATTTTGATGCTATTTGCTTTACTACACATATAAATTAAATATATATAGTTCTGTGCCAGGCAGCTAATCAGGATTATGTATATGCATACAATACGTGACAATGAAAAATACTGCAATAGTATTAATAAAATAAAGGCGAGCAGAATGGATTTTATGGAACACAATCTAAAATAAAGAAAAATAAAATATAACTAAAATAGTCTGCGGCCTGCAAATTCATAATTTAAAGTCAACTTTATGCATATTTTTGAAATAAAGTGGACTTTATAGTATGCTAGAAACTTTATGCGAACTATGTGTGTTTCTCTCTGTATATGTGCGTGTATAGGTAAAACACTGCTGGCTTTGTATTCGGGCTGCGGACTGAAAAACCCCGTCTGTAGTACCCAGTCAAAAAAAAAAAAATACGGAGAAAACTCCGGGCTGGTCTATGTGTGCATTGAGCAGATAAAACAGCTGCATATAAATCATGTCATAGCCAAGATAAAGAGTGCAAATGGCTTGGAAAGGTAGAGGGAGAGCCAAACAGAAATGCAGACTTAGTCTTGAACTGCAACTGAATCTGCGAGCTGAAACTGAGACTGCCACAGAGTTCATGGCTAAGCCATATATACAGACAAATATAGAGAGAGAGAGAGACCGGAGAAACATTGCTTGATTTAGTCAGCTTACTTTGCATTCAATAAATGCAGTTGAATTACCTTTTATGACACTTGCCGCGCAACTAGAAAATAAAAGATTTAATACAACTATTGAGAGTGAGTTGCATTAAATGTAATCCATTTGATTTATGTATAATAGATAGGAATATACATTTTAAATTAAGCTTTCAATTACTATAGTTGTATTGATTTTATATAGTGCATAGACGCTGCGAAAATTCAATTGCTACTGACTCCAACCTTCCACTTTGTGTTGCAATACGAAGTTAGAGTAGATGTCCTTCTAAAGTTTAAAGGCATAGTTTACTAGTTCTTTTTTGCAAAGTCATAATTTTGTAACATAATAAATGAATAATTGGAAATGTCTTCCATAGACTAAATTACTTAAATCTTAAATTACTTTCTCAAAACTAAACCAATTTCGAATCTCTGAGGTCATTTTAGTCTAGGACCTTTTCTGCATCTAACATTCATGCATATTCATATTTTCCGATTTTCTCGCAAGTTTTGCGAGAACAACTTTGACATGTAAATCTGCATTCTGGGAAGAATGTTATTCAAAAACTTTTTGATCACATAACTTAATTAAAACTAAATTGATTTTCATTCACCATCGCATTTTCCCAGCTATGTGTATCCAAGGACATTTTCTTTCTTATCTAGAAAATAATTTCTGGATATTTATTTAATCTGTGACAATTTCTATTACTCAACGTAGCTTGACAATCAGATTGAGCATTTATTGTGCTAACTGAGACTCGGACAATTATAAGTTCAGGAGTGCAGCTTTCCCCCTTACACTTTTCTCAATTTCCCCTTATCAGGTGAGAAAACTTCACGCAGTCACGGACTCGTACAATATACGGAGCTTGTTAAACTGCTCCCCGGTCAACCGTAGAAAGCGTTCTCCTCGCTAATACCCAAGTAATTGTTCGCTTTAGCGCTGACTGTCAATTTATTGACTTGTATATCTCTTTACACCAATAACAGCAGCTGTCACAGTTAGTTTGGATTGTCGTTTGCTGTTATTTGTATTTCCATTACCTTTGATTTTCTACTTTTCCACAAGTTTATTTTTTATATATATGTGCATATATATATAGATATTTGTTTGGCTAAGGAAGTTGACAGCATACACATACATTCACACAGTTAGCACGTCGCAAAAGTTTATCCCCTTCAATTTTTTATTATGCGATTTTATTTATTTGGATTTTACCCCAGAGAAAGTTTACCGTGAGCCAAAATCACCCCAAACATTCTCACGACCATTATTGACAGCAGCAACGTCTAATGATGTTAACAGCTAAGGGCTTATCCGTTGAGTAAATCAGCTTACGATCTAATAACTTGAGTCCTGCCAGCACCACTACTAAATGGCTCTGCAAAACTTTCAACAAACCTTTTATTTTTGTTGTTTTTTTTCTTTTTTCTTTTTTTTTAATCTCACTTAGACTTTTACTGCTTAACTACAAGCATGCCCTGTGCCGGTCCAGAGCTGTGCTTAATTATTACCAAGTTTGCGCATTTTCTTTTTTTCTTTACGCTTTTCATCCATATGGAATTTCAATTTTCTCCCGCACCAAACCAAAAAGAATGCAATGTGGGCAAATGCAATTATTTTGTGCACTCCCATTTATAACCCAGATGCAAGGAAATGTGTGTCCTTTCTCACAGGATGGTGTTGCTGCTCGCTGCTTTCGATGGTCATAAATTTATAAACAACTGAAATTACAATTACTCAGCACCCAATGGCGAACGGGCGCCAAATGGGCGAAAAATGCATAATGAAGGCAATCCATATTGAAATATAAATCACGTCGTGCAGACAGCAAGCATCCTTTGAACAGGATATATTCCTGTGTGTGTTGTATATTGGAACAATAATAATATGGCCAACTGTCACTCAGCAGCAGCAGCAGCAGCAGCAGCAGCAGCAGCACCACACCAGTGGCAAATAATTAATTGCCTGCATTATGGACCTACCCAACGGCAATCCAGCAATCCAGCAATCAGACCGAGATATCTGCGTGTGTTTGAGTCCGAATCGCAGCAATGAGTGCGAGCGAATGAGCGTTGTGAGTGCGGCCACCTGTCAGTGCCAGGCTGAGTTTTCAGTCGGCTTGTGTTAACTGTGGCACACTCGAGACCGCATTATGACTACCATAATTTTCAGCTTGTTGTGGCCGCCAAAATTGGTGTTCATTAACATCGCGCAATTGGGGCCAAGTGGTTTTCTTTCTTTTTTTCGTTGTGAAGTGGTTGTGTGTGGTGCTCATCAATGGATCCGCTGCGCTCAGTCAGCAATTTGCCAACCACATGCAGCGCAAATACAATTTTCTAAACATTTTGAAATCAACTCTCATCATTAACACGAGTTTATTCATAAACAAATATGGGTAAATCCTAATTGAACTCTGTAGCCAACATAATTTCTATTTATATTATCCACATGAAAATTATTATTTGACAGCAAGAATTTTCCCCAAATCAGGCTAATAGCTTTCAAATCTGCAATATTTTTATATCTTAGGGGAGTTATAAAAGATCTGGTCTAGATGAGAAAACAGCATACTCAATAACAAAAGGAAAATAATCGATATCTCTCCAAATTGTTATTTAATTATAGTCTTTTAGTTTCAGGTAGATAAACTTTGCTCGTTTAGTGCAAATAATCACTTCTCATAAATTAATTTTCATGAATAATAATATATTTGTGTGCTTATCAAAACTTGCAAGTAGTCTGAAATAATCGATATCTCTTTAAATATATATGTCATTATAGTCCTTGAGTTTCAGACAGATAAACTTTACGCATCTATTGCGAATAATAACTTCGCATAAATTACATTTCTTCAATCATAATATATTTGTATGTTTATCAAAAAACAGAAAAAAAAGCAAAGAACTTCGAGTAGCAGTTGTCAAAACTGCCGGAGTAGTTGCCAAAGCAATTTTCAGCTAATTGTTGTGCAGCAAGTAGTAAGTTTTTGTAAGTTTCTTAGTTTTATTCCTGGGTAAAACTTGCTATTGAATTTGGCAGCACAACTTTAGCCAGCTGACGGCCGTAAGTCTTGGCAAGGATATTAGACTTGGCTTGCGAGCTACTACTGCTGTGTCCTTGGTTTTATAAGCTGCATTGCATGTAATCAGTTAGGGATATTCATGGACATGACTATGATTTTAGTGTATACATATACACATCCGTACAAATATAGCTAGCAATGGCGGTGGCGCCATTTCACAGCAGGTCCTTGAGCGCGTGATGCTTGAAAAAGAGAAACAAGAGAAAACTGCAATGCTATGCAAATCCAACAGCAGCAGAAGTAGCAACAACCAGGAGCTCTCAACACGACATCTGCTTAGTGATGAGAGCACTTGCTTGGCCAGCCATCAACATGGCCCCGTTGTCCAGAGTCCTGCGCCCTGTATCCTGCCACTTGCAATATGTGAACAAGACAATAGCTATGTCTTTAAGCACATAATCGGGCGATTTGCAGGCATTATGACTGGTCAACTGGACAGTGAAACAGATGTTCTCTCCGGGAATGCACTTCCCTAAGCCATTCGCCTCGTCCATGGTGCTCTTCAACTGCTACTGCTCCACCTTCAAAGTTCAGTTTGTAAGCTTATTATTTAAATACTTTTCCACCTTAATTTTGTTTGAAATGAATATTTCTTGGGTGAAAGGAAAGAAAGAATTACTGAGGAAATGCTTGATATTAATATTTGTTGGTTGTACGATAAGAAAATATAAAAAAAAATATTCTTCTTACAATATTGCAATAAACTTAGTTTACAAAGGTTACAGGATTTCAATAGTCAACACTGAGCTAAGTGAAATATGCTGGTATTTTAAATATATATATATTGATATATATATCCCGTGACTAAAGCACAGTACAAGCAAGTTTTCAGCCAACATGCGTTCATTTTCATTTGGTCAATGCTTGTCTGAAGTTGATGGGCATGGTTGCGCTTAGCCGCTTGTCGAAACTAGCAATCTAGTTAAAAGACATTCTCAACTGACACAAACTGTTCATTCCAAGCCAGTCTTGGTCTTCACCACACACCACACAGTTTTTTGCGAATTTTACATGAGTCTAATCGTAGGTAGTCTCTGCATAGTACATGGTAAAAACTATCATCTATCTGTGTGTTTTATGGAAATCCGTTGGGTGTGCCTTATCCATTCCATCCGGCTTCTAAATGATGCTGTACGCAGTCGTTGCAGTACATATGGTATATGTATGCTTGGTACATATATGTACATATATATGTATGTGCTGACATCTTGCACAAAGTTTTTCGGTTACCCTCGTTTCAATCTTGCTGACAGTTCTGTTCATCTTTCAGTCTCTCATTGTATCTCTCTCTGTCTCTGTCTCAGTCTGTCTTTGCCTTTTTGAAGAGTTTTTTATGCGCTTTTCATTACGTCTGGTTGCCATTGCCCTTATTTTCTTGTTACACTTGCTCAAAGAATTATTGCCTTTGCATATATAGCCGAGATCGTTTTGTATACTTCTTTTTTTATATGTGAATATTTTTTCTTTCGCATTCCTCGCACTAAAATGACAGCTGACACTTGCGTTTAACCGCACAGATTTGCTTTGGCCATTTCCATTTGCCATTCTCTCTCTCTCTCTCTGTCTCTACTTCTATCTCTCTCACTCTTTGGTTGCCTTTTGTAGATGTCTGTTTTACTCTGTTGGCCATCAAATTGCGGTCCGTCTGTTTGTACGTTCATTTGAAGGCAAGCTGTAATTGTCGTTTGCATTACCACCGACGAAGTTAAGCGTTGGGGTTTGTGGTTTTTCTTTCCAGTACGTGGACCGCATTTACAACTCTCCCCCTCCCCCCTCCACCCACCTCACCCCTCTCTCGACGACCATCTGTTTGCCCGTTGCCAAATGTAAGCGGAGAAAAGTCTATAAAAAAAGTGCATGCATTTGACTTGACAGATTTATAGCTCCCACAGATTGCAAATTAAAAACGTGTTGGCATCAATTTCTCCGCTCATTTGTAAAATGTTAACGCTGTAACATTTTTTAATATCGCTTTTTATTAGTATTATCTATGGCTTATTAGCAGATTGCAGACAGCATAAAACAAGTAAATTATTATACTTAAGATAGTCATTAAATAACATTTATTATTACTGTTTTGAGCAGTAACTTTTTAAATATATTTTGGGCATGTTATCCAATTAGAGAAATGTAACTTAATATTTATTGCTGGCTTAATGCAGACTGCTAATGGAACAACTATTCTCTTTCACTTATTCCATTTTGGAAAATCCACTGCCTCTGTCATTTTGACATTGCATAAATATTGTTATTGGCTTAAAAGTCAGCGAGGAGTGAGATTATTTGTAAACGAAACTCGATGTAAACAGCTGGTGTGCCAACTGTCGGGTGCTAATGTTGTTGTTATTGTGGTTGCTCCCGAATGTTGTTATGTGCATACATTTGCATTCAATTTGAGTTACACAAACGAGCTGCTCTCCAGCACCCTGCTCTGGTTATTGGTCATGTTGTTGTTTGTTTTTGCACGGGTCTGCTTAAATATTTACTTACATTGGCTGAAAGGACATCAGAAATTTGCATGACAACCCAATGGTTGGTTGGTACACAGCCCTTAGCTTGCCATGCATCATCAAAAACTGACTCGTACCCCGTTGCGTATACTCGATTTTACCACTCTTAAAATACTAGCTGGCAATTTGTAGTGTTTTTCATGCTGTTCAACTATCTTTGATAAACAATCGATATGAATGTATGTCTGCGTGTGTGTTGTAAAGTTGGTTTTTATTTTCGTACACAAAGTAAAGCGACAAGTGAATTGTTTATTGCTGTTCGAGTGTTTTCCGCGAGCTATAATTGCTAGCATGGAGCTGCATCTGCCTTTTTGCCTGGTCATACAATATGCCAAAGGATTTGTGTTGGCTCTGTGTATTTTCGAGTGTTTTATGTGCGCTAATGGAATATTCTCTCACCTGGGGATTAGACACGTTCAATACCAACACCCAGCATTTTGTGTAATGTTGTTCAAATCCATACCAATAAATTTGGTATTTTAGTGTTGTAGACTCTCTACTAAACCTCTGTTGGGATTAAGTTTTTCAATTTGATTACATAAGTGTTATTAATATTTATGAAACATAACGTATTTAAAAGTTTTAGCTTTTAACACAAGCTTACGTTATATTTACGGACGTATTTGGTTCAAGGCAAACTTTGTAATCATCCACTTTGGAAAATTACGAAGCAAAGGCAAATAAACATAAAGTCCAAAAAGAAATGGCTTGGAAAATGTTCGCTAACAAATTGACATAAATAAGGCGAAGATGGCAAAGCCAATATGAAACAAAATAAAAGAATTATCGAAAGTGGGCGGAGGAGCGAGTGAAACGACCAAAACAAGAATGACAAGGACAACGCCCGTTGACAAATAAACAAATAAGATTTGGCTCAAAAATTTATTTAATTTCATTTTATTGGCCAAAGTCAAAGGCGTCTGCTGTCAGTGAGCCAAAATGAAAACAAAAGGCACTGCTGCTAACTTGCTGGTGACCCAACAACAATGTTTTCAACGCCGCGGCGAGAATCCAATGAGAAATCATTAATCTTTTTATGCTGAATCAGCTTGCCACAAGAGACAACCCCAGCAAGTCAGACAGATAGAAATTTGCCTAGTCATTGCCAAAGACAGACTGAGATGATTGGGAATGAAACTGAAAGAGAGAGACAGAGACAGAGATTGAGAGTGAGAGAGTCTCGTATTGTTGGCCATTTGCAAATGAGCTGGCGACGATGTCCAAGGACCACAACTTAATGGCAACCAAGTTATTTACCCAGCCGCTTGGAATAATAACAAAAATAAAAGATCTTGGACTTTGATTAACTTTGAGATACTCTCTTTCATAATTGTAGTTATGCATTTACATTTATCTATTTATAGTGACTGTGATTCACTTCGAAATACTCTCTTTATATTCATATATATTTATTTGTTATTATTTATGTACATGTAATTTATATTCATTTTAATCATAGATGAGATAAGATAAGATTAGTTATAAATATTTTGTATATAAATGCTTAAATTCTTTGCTGCATATCTGGAGTCTGTGTAGGCAAGCTCTGCTTTCGCTACAGGGTATATATCAGCTACAATTTGGGTAAGAATTTCGCTTGGTTCATTAACGAACAAGTTGTTGTCAAAAATATCTCTTTGGTCTGTTAATTTATTTGCAATATATTTGCGTGGCTCGTTCAATTTTATTTGCAATTATTTTGGCAACTTTGCCGACAACTTTCATATCGAAATTTTTGGGCTGTGCATATTTGACCAGCTCTTAAAAGTACGTGGGTGTGTCACTTAATTTGCGCCATGCAATTGAAATTAAAAATTTAAACGCAACATGAACCCTCAGCCGGGACCCGAGGGCCTCTGGCAATAAAAATGAGAAATATGCGCCTGTTAACTTGTTCATTACCCTAATGGAGCGTTTGTCCCATGTATTGTATGCGTGGGGACACATCCTTGCGACACTTGCACCGCTTTGGGTAGTGCGTCCTTAGTCCTAGGTCCTGGGTCTTGAGACCGCTGGCACTTCAATCCCAATTCCATTGCCCATTGAGTGCTTGTCTGCTTTGTGTTGGGTCGTCTTCTTCCACATCGTCTTCCCACAGCTAACTTCTCCTTTGGCTGTTGTTTATTGTGTCCCTTTTCATGGGTGTCGGGGGCGCATTTCACAGTATTGTCGCGGCCCTGTTATATTTCATTTAAATGACATTTTAATTAATGTCAACATTTTGTTATTGCGGCAACTTTTCCTTGTTATTAGGCATATGAAGTGCTGGTTGTGGCAAAGGATGTCTCTTTGGTCCTGCCTGTGTGCCTGTCCATGCCTCATTTCAATTTTATTTTTCTCAAAACTTTGCATTTTTTTTACCCTAATATAATTATTTAATTAAGCAATTCTACTCTGTTTTAATTTATTAATATTATTAAAATTGTTTAAAGTTCTTTCTTGCACCCAGCGACCCAAAAAAAGGGATGGCTAATGAAAATACATTTTGGTTAGAGTTTCGCCACAAAATAACATTATTTGCATTTTACTTATTATTGTGAACATAATATATTTCAATAATGAATTGTTTGTTTAATTGATTATTTTATTCCAATATCTTAAGTTTTTCTTTTCCAATTGATGCCCTCAAAAATTGCTAGAGGTGATTTGTTTAAACTTTCCACAGCCACCAAATTTGTCAAATGTTTTCGATCAACTGTAGATTAATACTACACTCAATGTTGAAAACTCCCACTCATTTTGGGTAAAGAATATTGAACTCTATACTGAATCAGAGAATAAAATTTAATTAAAACTATTTGCGTATAATGTTTATGTTTATTTGGCAATTTGATGCTCATTTTATACCTACTTCATATTTGAAAACCTTGAACATGATTATGGACAGCAAGTGAGTTAAAGTTAATAATATTAAATGCAAGTGCCACTTCAAAGGACTTAGCTGTAAAGCACAGATTTACGAAAAAGATTGAAAGGGATCGAATATCGAAATGTGTGAAAGGGATGCGAACAAAAGTCAAAAGTAAGTCAACTACTAATCTTGAGCTTAACGTCAATTTTAATCCCCCAAACAAAGTCCACGCTGACAGTTGAAACTTTGCCAAAGTCGAACAAGCACACACAATACACACACACACACACACACACACACAGAGTGACATACACCCATTTAGACAGCAGCGCTCTATAAAAATTGTACACAAGAGAGCAACAAAAAATAAGAACAGGGCAAACAGAAAAACTTTTAGTTACAATAAATTATATGCAACAGTTTAAAAAAAATGTAAAAAAAAACGAATAAAAAAAAGAATGAAGAAAGCAAAGCAAAGCAGAGAAACCAAAGAGTTAACAACGAGGCGGCCGACTGAAATGTTTGCCAAATAAAGCACTTGAGGGAATTGCACATAAAACGAATGCCATATGGAGCCTTGGAGCCTTGGAGGTTGAGCACAGTTAGGCTCTTGGCGCTTGCCCATTGTCGGGCGGTAGCATCAGAGGCCCATCATTGGCATGTGGCGAAAAACAACAAAAAAACGAGTCCTTTCTTTTGGGAACGCATTGCCACGAGTGTGTGTGTGTGTGTGCTCCAAATATTTGCAGGTACAAATGGCATAGCCAAGAAAAAAAAAGGACAGGACAAATCCCAATGTGTCAGGCACTTTATTGCAATCCCTTTAAATAAGTTTTTTATTATTTGCTACCTGGCAGCCTGCCTGCCTGCCTGTCTGCCTAGAGAGATCTACGTACAAATGCGCAAACAAATGTGAATACTTTGCTTTCGCTTTGTGGAGTTCTAGTCGTAGTCGTACACTCAGAAAAAATACGACTTTGAGCCACACTATTATCGCCCAAGGCAACTCGACTTTTCACGGATATTGAATATCTTAAATCCATGCATTGGTTTCTCCCATTTTTCGTAGACGGACGTTTGAGTCATGCAGCTTTTTTTTGGTGAAGAAAGCATTCTAATTCTATCTCTTTTTTATATTTAAGATTGAAGTTTTCCATTTAAATTTAAAACTTTAAATTGTTAGATAGATTTGTTCTTAATTGTAAATTTAAGTTTTTAGTCCGTTTTTTTGCCTGTAAGCGTACTTTGTTCAGAGTGTATTCAATGCTATTCGTAGTTCGAGTCGAGGTCCTTTTTCAAATCCTTTTGCTTGGCCTTGCCACATATAACATACAATGCGCTGTATCTCAAGTTGGCCAAAGCCAAATAAATATGGAATTACTTAACGGCAAGTCAGTGTGCATATTTGTATGTGTGTGTGTTGTGTGAGTATTTGCGTGTGTCTATTTGTTGGCGGTTCGCTAGATCTTTTGTGCTGACTTTAGCTGGGATTTTATTTGCCTCAGATGTGATTTGTTTAGCAGTCGCTCCCCCCAACTTGCAACTAACAAAACACGAAGATTTACCCATATGTCAGTTCGTCTTTAAACTCGAGTGTGAAAGGTTTACTTTTGTGTGTACATGTGTGTGTGGGTGTGTGTGTGTGTGTGTGGGTGTATCTGTCAGTGCTCAACCCCATGCTGTAAGTGCTACATATGTTTCCAGGGGCTTTAAAAGTAATGTTGTTTCGTCGAAATTGTTTTTAGGGACTTAAAGCAAACAACAAGAGTGCAAACAACATTGAAGCGTATCAGCTGTTGCTATATTTGCCATACACACGTCGTATGATTGATATTCTTGCTGTAGGGCAAATGTCGAAAAAGAGATTCGGTTAATGCTTAAGCGAAGCATAACTTTGGTTGTCAGTCATAAAACAAACATTCGCATCTGATCTAGAATTATACTGCAAATATTTTATTATCTCTGCTCGCAAAATATAAATACTTCGTCGGCAAAAAGAAAACTTTGTTCTTGTTGAACTATCTGTGAAAAAAACATCATTAAAAAAGTTTTTCGCTGAGCGCATAAATTTTTCTATTAAAGCACTGAAATTTGACACGCTTCATAAAGCGTACTTAAAATGCCAGCCAACGAAATAAAAATAACGCCTGAAAGGGTTGCTGCTGCTGGTTTTTCTCCATCTTCGACCTGCTCATCATATATAAACAGATATATATGTATATATATATGTGTAAGTAGAGCGCCTTCAGCGCTCATCAGATATTCAGCGTGCGTGGGTGAATCTTATGAAAACTCAATGCCATCTTGATGACATTCATTGTTTTGTGTGAAAAGTGTGTGGATGGGTTGTACAAAGAGAGAGAGGGTCGGCTGGAGAGAGCAGGGCGGGGAAGGTTTCTCTTCAAGGCAGTCTTTTCAAAGCCACATGTGGAAGACGCCGCTTGGGGACCCTGGAATTTCAGGCATAACTTCTTAAAATTTATATATATATATGAATTTTCCGGCATTCAGAATTTACTTACTGCCATTTTTGTCGCTGCTGCTTTTGTGAGTTCGCCTTCTTTCTTTGTGCCAAAATTGTTAGATATTTCCTCTAAGCCGCCAAGTGTCTTTTCAAGTTCTCATTTCTTTCTTTGCGAACAGGTGTTGTTGAATTCTGCTTTCAGCGTGCAAAAACTTTTCTAATGAAAAATTCAACAGCTGCCATCGTTGGATTGTGCTTTGCTTTATAAGAATGCAGCTGCATAAATGACTTCAACTGCTCAAATGACAATCCAAAAGGATGAAAAAGAAATGTATGGATTTGAATGAATTAAATTCCGGTAGAATATATTTCGCGGTTTTTGTAAATGTGTGGAATTTATTGATGCAACTTTATCGAGCTTCAAGTTTCCAGTTTAAAGGGCTCTGATAATATTTGCATTGGATTTCTATTCACACTTACTGTGATAAATTTATGTACATGAGTCTATTATCATGTCTTATCTACATTTTCAATGCATTATGCACTGAATGGACTTTGGCTTGCAATTTCATTAAAGCCTATCCAACGTTCCGACAATTTATTAAGTGTCGAGCGTTAAAACAGATCTCCCCACACTTTCCATTGAGTGCTGGCCAGCAAGGGGTGTGGCACACAGAAGGGGCTGACTGGTACTGTGTTGCATAAAATGAAGCAATTTTAATTTGCTGGGTAGAGTAAAACATCAACAGCAACAAGCAAAACATCGTCGAGCAAACCAAACTGAAAGTTTTCCTTTTTCCCAGCCCAAATGCAGTGGGCGTTGCCAGCCAAGTGTTGCTTCTCATAAATAAAGCAAGGGAAATTGCAGAAGAAAAAAGGGATGGGGGAAGGGGTGGATTGTAAGAGGTTCGAGAGGAGGTGAAAAGAGTTGCAGGAGTAGTAACAGCATACCATGTTGCCCACTTGGCACCCAGTGTAAAAGCATATTTTCTGCTTTTAATTGCAATATATTCTTTTAGACAAAATGACTGATGATGGCTGAGTTGGTTGGCCAGCAAAAATATATTGCCATGAAATTTGCACAAGGCAGGAAACGGAAAGCCAATGGAGACAGCGTCGTTGTCCTCGTCCAGCCTTTGTCGTCGTCGACTCCGTTTGGCTGCTAAGTGAACAAGGCAAACTCATCCGCCCCGTTGGCGGGCCACTGACTCGAAGCATTGTGGTCGACAGTGATGTTGTTGTTGGTTACTGCGGTCGGGTTGCTGGATACTCCTGCATCCCCGAGATACAAATAACTCTGGGCTCTGGGCAACTGCTGCGAAGCTTTGTCTTAGCCCGAGTTGCCTTTTAACCAACGCCATTTTGATGATGAATAAATGAAGCCCATTGTTCGTTAGTCGTGAAAGTAGGAAACGAAAATTTACCACTTGCATTCGCAGTCGGCACATTTCTCAAGGCACTACTTAAAAATGGAATAATTAAAATTGCTCCTACTCCATCTGTCCAAGTTTAAAATCGGACAAACTACGATTTCTCTCTGTCTCTCTCACACACAGCCACACAACTATTCCAGATATTATTCTCTTCATTTGTTTAGTACTAATTCACAGCTGCCGGCAGACAAAAAACAGCTGAAATTTGTTCGAGTGAATAAAATAATGGCAAGTCGCGCAGAAAACTCGTCATAATTTTATCCTTTTTTTTTAAATCCAATTTGTGCTGTGAAGCGGCGTAAATTTTATTATTGGCATTGGCAAATGCAGCGACAAAAACAGCAATAACATCAAGCTAAAGATTTTCATCATACTGTATACATATATATTATTTTTTTTCGTATTTTTCATGCACTTTTGAACAAACTATGCAAACTCAACCAAAATGATTAATGAAGCTTTGAAAACTTGAGCAGAAATTTAATCAAGCGCGCAAGCCGATCGAAACAATCGTAAAAAATCGCAAACTTATTATAAGCCCCAAATTTGTACAATATGCTTCACAGCGGAAGCTAAAAATAAAATAGAAAAATAACAAAATCAAGTGGCACCAGCAAAGTTTGACACATTGAAGCTTACATACTCTTCCACAGATTAAAATCTAATTTCTCAATTTAAAACTGATTTTGCCTATGGGATTTATAAACAATTTTTATGATTCTTGAAATTGTTTGTACATTTTTAAGCTCCACTATAAACACCATTTAAGCCTATTTATTGTGCCTAGATAATTTTGGTAAGTAGAAATGTTTTTTCAAACTAGATCGAAAGTTTCTACCAGCTAACTAAAATTGTAATCCAATCGGATCCAATTTATAAAGATAAATGAACCTAACTAGAAGAACAACAAAATTAAAACACCCCCGGCAAGAGTACAAAAATAACTAGGAAAACAAAAGAGCGATGATGCTTAGAAAATAAATTATGCTATGGTAAGGGAATTGGCGTTGTTCTAAGAACGCTGTGATTTATTACGCGATTTTTGACATACATTTATTCACTATTGTATCGGGAGCCTATTCTTTTGGCCAGAAAGGGAGAGATAGAGAGAGTGAGAGAGAGAGAAAGAGACAGGGAGAGAGGGCAAGGAAAGCAAGTGTAATGAATTGCCACACACAATTTCGATCATGAAGAAGATTTTTTTTTTTTTATATGAATTGCCAAATTTATTTATGTTTCAGAGAGTATTGTGCCATACATTTTCAGCATAAAACATAAACACTAGCTTTAAAAAAAATATGGTCACATAATACATAACAATAAATTATTGCATATAAATAATAAATAGTTGTGCACATTGAACTGCAAATTTGCATGCTAGTGCAAAATAAACCAGTTTACAACTGGCAGACAAACGGGTGCCGTTTATCAACTATACAACGATAAATTACTATTCGTAAATATTTACATTCAATAATTTAAGCTACTAGCTTAACTGTTCTGTATTAATATTCCTTCGTTTAAAGCAAGAGTATATTTTATTTGACAGATGCTGTCCGCCTTTTTATGGTGCGCAGAAATTTCTATTTTTACGGTATTCATATTTCCTTGAGAACTTTCATTCTTCTCTTTTTATTCATTCAAAACTTTATCTTGCAGCACGTGTTGCAAGTGAACCCAAATATATACATATATATATATATATAAACATGCCTGATAATACACAAGAACTCGCAAGCAGTCACAAGCATTCATCATGGCTGTCAGTTTTATGTTAAAATTTCATTAAACTTTGGACCGGTGAAGATATGGTTTTTCTGGTTGCCCCTTCGTCAGTGGACAGCTGCTTGAAATATATAATCAAGTGTCCCGCATATTATGCATATTTGTTTTTGACGTATTCATGAGCCCCAGAAACAAAACACCATCAATTTCAAAGCCGGGTAACATTGGCCAACTAACTTTTGACACACGGCCTGTGTGCCAAACTGACGTTCAGAATTTGACAGGTTCAGGCCGTATTGACAGCAAATTGGAGAGCTAAATCAGAAGTCGGTGTTGGTGTTGGTGTCGGTGTCGGCGCTGGTATGGCCAATTATAATCATAAGCCCAAATGAAGATGACAACGTTGACATCGTTGACCGCCTGCGAAACTTTTAATGATACTGTTAAGGTCAGCTAGCACCCGAATTTGAGCTGGGGTGGCAATTAATCACAGTCTCCGACTTTGTTTCCAGTCCAGCGTCTCCATTTTGAGTGTCACTTAGTTTTTATGGACAGGAGCAGAAACAGCAGCAGCAGCAGCAGCAGAAATAGCAGGAGTAGGAGTAGAAGCACAAGTCGGAGCAGGAGCAGCAGCAGGAGTTGCTCGTCGCGTCAAACGGCGCACGTTCAATTGTTTTATGCCATCTGTGGTGCCTCTTGGTACTCGCTGAAGTACCTTCAACCAAAGTACCGCCATCCACTTCTCCTCCCCCTCCTCTACTGTGGCGGCTCTCTCCTTAGTCCCTTTATGATGTCCTTGCTGATTGCTGCTGTTGCTTTCGCTTGAGCCATTTTGAGTGCGATGAAACTTTTGTGCGCACTGCGAACGTCAATTTGTCCCAAATATGTGTACACTGGAAAAAAACGCGGTTTTGACATTTAGTATTCAGTTTATTCTAGCTACATTTTAAGTATTATCGAGCGAGAGATGCTACATTAAATATAAATACGATTGAAATAATCGATAGAGAGCAACAAAAATCATTTAACGAATTTCCAACGAATAACTTAACATTAATAAATTTTAAGTAGATTTTGTATCGCATTTTCCAATCGAATTATAATAAAATCCAAAGTATTAAATATAAATTCTATTGAAATTTCGCTTAATTACGCCTTAAAGCTGATGTCACAAATAAATTTAAGCAAAGCTTCGAATTCTCTCTGTGCAAGTACAATGTGGTTAGTCTGTGTAGATGTTTTTAATGGCAGTTTATGCAGCTGCATCCCCTCAAAACTGGGTGTGTGGTTGTCTGTGTGTGAAGACGGTCAACTTGCTGTAGCTATTATTAAATTAGTTGCGGGCGATTTGCGGTAATTAAAGTGAAATTTGATGGCCCTTTGAACTTGGAGTGCGACGACGCGTCGTCTGCTCTTGACTTTATGCATATTTTATAAGTTTTCGTTATGGGACATACATATTAATTTCAAGCAATTTGCTTGAATATTGCAAGCAAACTTAGTTGGGCAATAAATAGCAAATTCATATTAACAATTATGTCTAAGAAAAATACAAGTATTTTTTTTTGTTGCTTCACAGAAAGGCAGGGAGGGAATGTATCCATTAGCTGACCTTTCCCTTATTTCGAGTCAAGATCCGGCTTGTAGTCGCTAAAAAAGTTCATAAAAAAAGATACAAATTATCATATATAAATGTATATATATATATATATATATATAGAGAAGGCTGAAAGCGTGCTTGTTTTGAAAGTTAAATGCTCATCACAGCAATGCATTGCCGTTCATCTTCATAAACTTGAGCTGTCTGAGCAATCTTTGGGTGCGTGTTACTGAATCTTGGCCGAAGCATCATCAGCTATTTATGCATGCCACTCACCGTGCTACCGCAACCCTCCCGAGCTGAAAAAGAGAACACGGAGCAAGCTAACAGAGAGGACGACAACACCTGGCAAGAAATCTGTTTGCGGTTGCTGTTGATGATGCATTCGTGTAGTTGCTGTGTTAATAACACGTCAACAGCAGAATGTATCAAGGATTCGCCATGTTGTGTACACAGTACATACTGCTTGTATCTGAATATGGGCTAATCGGGTGAGCTGCCTCATGCTGCATGGCTGCGTGCCTGCCTGCCTGCCTGCCTGGCTGGCTGGCTGGCTGCTTGTCTGGTTGTCTGGCTCAACTCTAAGCGCACTTTATGGTTCATGCTGCGCTCTTCGCAGCTGGCAATGAGCCATCGACACACTTTGCCTTGCGCACTGCAATTAATTAATTGAAGTACTTAAGCGATTCGCTGCAAGCGTTGCATGCAGTCCCATTAATGATACGAACAGCAGTGAACAGCAGCAAAGCTGCCACCGCAACGCTCTTTTCAAATGGGTGTCACGTGTCTCTTGGTGGTGGCTCAATGTCTTGAATGTGTCGCATGTCGCATGTCGCATTTCCCTCTTGTCTCTCTCTGTCTGGTAAACCCAGTGAGCTGCCTTATTATTGGTGGCTTTTCGTTGCGGCAGCTATTAGGGTTCCAAGACTTCCATTAACAGCACCAGCACATCCTTGTGTATCCTTGACACCAGCTACAACTTTAATTTGCACCATTTCCTTGGAATTGTTCTGTTGCATTCATCTGCGTTGCATGGTGAATAATTGACACATTTATTATGCTACAGTCGCTCAATATTGTACTCAATACAGGCAATCAAGGTGCGAAATATCAGGCATACATCTTGTATTAAGAAAACAAATGGAAAATCATCATCGTAAATATTAAATTAAATCAGACAGCCGGCACAACTGTGAATAAAATTAATTTCCCATATTATATACCCTGCGATAGCATATCAAATATGTGACAAATATGTGATATACCACATCAGATATGTAACAGAGATTGAGACTGAGAAGAAAATACCTCTGACTGTATAAAATATATATTTATTCCTTGTCACACTCGAAACTAAAGTCTGTCCGTATTCAACACAAGTAAAAGGACTTTTAAGTCTATATTTTGTGAGATCTCGTATAGGTTTGTATAGTAAATAGATCGACGTTTAGTCAGATTTACTTTATATCAATTAAATAAGTTTCTAAATTAGTTTTTATATAACAAATGTGAATCGCTGACTTTCTTAAAAATATTGTCATCAGATGATTTCTTTCCCTACTTTTGATAGCTCTATTCACTTGACATTTTCAAAACTAGTCGGTTGGTATTTAATTGATTTTATTTTAATTTAATTTTAAATTTGGTTGAACTGGGTTTTTTAAAGCTAATGTCATTAAATGATTTGTTTCCATACATTTGATGGCTCCATTTCCACGAAGTTGGCAATTAGCGATACTAAGTGTAATTTAAATTTGTTCACAGAGTATTGAGTAGTCTAGCACTCTAGCTTCACTCACACTTATTTATCTTTTGAGGCAAATTATTAATTCATACAAATATAATACAAGTGATGTCCTGAACAGCTTAATGACACCGTCCTCCAATTGCAGCCGCCAGCCTATTTACATTTCATTTGCATAGTTATTTCTGAAGAAGTTTTTCATTATTATTATTCATTTTGATTGAGCCACAGAAATCTGAATTTTTTATGATATTTTTGTATTTTTAAGCATATGAGCAATCAGTTACAAACACCCTCAAATACAATATTTATTGTAATTCACTTGCCGTCGAGTAATGATCAAAATAAATTGCAAGAAAATAAAAACAAGCGAAAAATGAAAAACAAAAAAAAAAAAAATTTAATATGTGCTCACATTTAATATTCATTGAAAAAATATTTTGAAACAAATATAATCATGCGGCATGCGCATAGGCAACAATAACAAGAATAACAATCGCAAACAGCGGCAAACGGGGCAATATTAAAAAGCAGTATAAACATATTGTGGCAGACATCTTTTCTCATGTTACAAGCGAGGGTTGGCAGACTAGTTGGCCTCGGGCTAAAGAAAATACAAGCAACTGCTCATTATCATACCTTAAATATAAAGTGTCAAGCTTTTTGAAAAGTACATGCTCATGTCTATATCGATAATATTCAACGTCTGGAAGTTGTAGAGCCTTTTAGTGTGTTTCCTTCCTTAAGATAGAAAATAAAAATGAGTATGAATTATATTAAATACTGTTGTTATTTACAGCTGAGCTTTTGTATGACCATTCAGTAGATTCCATTAACAATTAATGGTTTCAAACCTTTTGTTTATAAACCTTTTAGTCTTTATGACAAAATAATAGTCAAATCAATTTAATAATCAAATAATTCTGACAAAAAGCAGTCTGATGTTTATCAATAATAATTGCTTTTTAGAGCAGCATTTTGTGACCAATCAACAGATAAAATTAACGAATAATGTTATTGGAAAGCTATCACTAGCAAAGTAGATAAAACTCAAGACTGCTTACTTATTGTATTGTCAAACCATTTCAATAAGTTGTCAAATAAAAACAAGTAATAGTAAAATTTAACTGCATCTGGCGACCATTAAAAGTTATTGACTGTTATTAATTCAAGCAAATGCCAATTACTTATCAAGCTGTCCTCGCACAAAATAATAAAAAGAAGCGAACAATTCGAAATGGCAAACACGTCGAAAAGGGCAAAATGTTGGTCGAACGTGAATGTGTTGGTTAAGGCGGGATCAACTTAATTCCTGATGTAATGTGATAGCAACAAAACATTCGCTGAACAAAAGACAAGCGACACTTCCCATAGATAAATAATCTAGAGTATTTCTTCTACTTTTTATTTTTGGGTTTGTATTGAATGCGATTCTCAAAGCAGTGACAAGATAATACATATCCTTTGATATCCTAGAACTTAGCATATAAATATCGTAATTAATTACACGAGAAAATTGGCAAAAGCAAAATAGGATCCAGTCGTAGCAGAGAGTAAAGTAGAAAAGGTAACATTAATGTTCTGACTGTGAAAAATGTATTTTTGTCAAAGTCCGTTAAAAAAATGACAACCAAAGTGGAATAGAAAAATGCGAAATGAGCAATATTATTTACGGAGACTTTTCACAAATACGAATCATAATCATACGAAAGCTGAAATAATGTTGAAATGAAGATTGTTTTCTTTTCATTTCTTCTAGTTGTAGATTGCATAAAGATAATAAATATGTGCAGCACATGACTCGCTTAATTTAGCAACTGAAATTCTTGGCACTCAGCGTGATATTTAATATGTCGAATAAAGCACTTGATTAAATGCCTATTTGAAGCAGATGCTTATGTTGTGTATATATTGTGTATATACTACAACATGCCTACATATATATCAACCATAATGAATTCAATTAATTTACTCTTTCCAAACACTCGACGCATTCTTTTTATGCTCCATTCTGGAACACTTCGACCTTGTCTCGCCAACATTATGATGACTGATTATTGCTGTCAGTCTGAGTGTGTGTGTGTGTGTGTTGGGGTGTGTTGGGGTGTGTGTGTGTCTCAGATTCACTTTGGTCTCTTTTCCTACAGAGATGCCTTGGCTTTCATTTATTTTGCTTTCTTTTGTTTGACGCACGTTCCTGTGGTTTTATTAATGTGTGCTAAATGTGCCGTCAAAGACGTCGTCTCCCACATAATATAATACTCTCGAATACTTCTTCACATTCATAATAAACCCACTTGTGAGGCAGCCATGCCAAATTCTTATGAACAACTTGATAAACACAAGGTGGCCGGCATATTCCTCAACTATATTGATATTTATGTATATGTGTATCTTTTATTTAGTTAGGCAAACAATGCTTGAAAGGCTTTGTCAAGTTCATCTGTCTAAAAGTCTAATTTGAGTGCTCTCAGTGTGTTTATTTCAAGTGCCAGCAACTTCCATGTGCTTAATATGTATATTAAAAATCAGCACTAAATTTGTTCTTACTTTTATTATAACAAGTTATTTTTTTTACCAAGAATGTGATGCTATGTTGCGGCTAATTGGTAGCATATTAATTTATCTAAGCACATTCACACACTTGAATTGCATAATTTTTCTGTGTGTGTCGAGAGATAGACATCCGAAATATTTTTGGCAACAAATAATTTGGTCTTGTTCCGAGGAAAAAAGGCAAACTTGACGTAAACATTATGCGTCTATTTGGCACTTAATGAATTTTCCAATAGCTGGCCATAAGTTGTCCATAAAAAGGGGGTATGCCGGCCAAATGGCAAACCTGTGTTATGTGCTCTCAACCAACTGACTGCCAACTTGGCACAAACTTAAGCCCCGAGCACTCTCTGCACAAGTGGCAAATAAAGTAACTCCGTGCAACTTAGTTTCTTAGTTGCACCAACTTTTTGCACAGTTCAACAAAAAATAATACTTTAGAAAGTACTGGTAAACAAAATGCGTCGACTGTCGCACTGCAAAACATTTCCGGCATCAGGACTGTGCCAAGTAAAATGTAATTGTAATTTTTAATTTTAAGTGCTTGCCAAAAAACCCAAAAAATAAAGAAAAAAAAAAACAACAAAGATTATATGCAAAAGTATTTTGTGCCAGCAATGCAAATGTTAATTGCGCAACACATAACTCATAGCAGCCCAGCGAAACGGAGAAACAGAACAGAAGCAGAACAAGTTGCAGATACGCCAGCAGATAGTTAAGTTTACTTACATATATACATGCTGCATTGGGGGGGCAGGTTAACCCCTTTTAATGAGTCCTGCACCATCATAATTGGTTTTGCTGTAAAGCAAAAGACAACTTCAAATGTTGCCAGCTGCAGGTTTTTTACGGCTTCTGCTGCTGCTGCTGCTGCTGGTGCATAAAGAAAATCAGCGACTGCAGTGTTCCATTAAACGCATGCAACACACTTTCGCCAAATATATCTAGGAGTTTTTCTCAAAAAAATTACATGTGCCATACTTGCCATACTTTTCTTGTTTTTATAGTATATAGTTAACAAAGTTTATTTTCTAAATTGTTTTAATGCACTACTTAACAATTTCTTCTGCATGATTATAAAAAAATTGAGTAAACCGTAATATTTAAAAGTTGTTTCTCACTACTAATATAACAAGTTTTTTATGGTAACTTGTTATAAATAAAAATAAAAGAAAATTGTCGAGAAAAACCATTGATAAATCTAATAGCAAATAGGGATAAAAATAAAAATAAACTCGACGAGAAAACTGCCAAATATGAATTATATATAAACATATAAAAATTTAAAAAAATAAAAACACAAAGTTGACAACAAGTTTTTATTTTAGGGTCTTAAGCGCCTATTTAAAGCTGCACAGTTTTTGGGGGAAAAATAGAATACAATTTGTACAGAAATTTATTCGAGGAACACTTGCGTCGTTGCCCCAAGCGGTGTTTTCCACAAACACTCGACGCCTAGGGCAGGTTTCAATTGCTCGAAATTGTTGGCGAGGCGGCAAAAACTGACCCTTACGCGATTGTGTGCGCTGATCCTATCGTGTGTGTGTCATTATGTGTGTGTGTGTGTGTGTGTGTGTGTGTGTGTGTTGGTGTGTGTATTTATGTGTGCTTAGGGTAGCTTGTTTTGTGTCCCGGCGCTCGTTTGGTTCTCGAGCCCTTTGTGCGTTACTTATGTGTGATAAATGCGACGCATTTGCTGCACTCGCTTGCAGGACAATGCATTAATTTGGTGCTGCTTCTGTTGCTACTGCTGCTGCTGCTACAGCGTTGCAAACTCCATTGTCCTTAACAATCCTTTTGCCAGTCGAGCTCGCATTTCAATTGTTTTGTGCAGCACATCGATGATATGCTCTTCATGACTTTGTAGGTGTTATCTTAGCCATTGGCAAATGCTCTGTTTAAATTCCACTCTGTCGATTGAAGTCGTTGCCATTACCGTTGTGGTCAACAGCAGCTGCAAATCTGATTGTCTGTGTGCTAAACTTGATTATCGTTGGACTTTAATGGGTAATGGACACACTGGGGAACTTCATCATCGATTCATTATCAATTTGTTGTTTATTGAGAGGCAATAATACAATTTTGAACCCCTTTCACCTTAAATACGAAAAACGCCTGTTTATTCAACTGCTTCAATTTAAATTTTTAATGTGAGCTTATTGGCAATTAGCCTTAATTGTTAATAGACAATGAAATTAATGATTAAATGAAGACAAGAAGTAAAATGGACTTTAATAAAGCCACTGCAGCTAAGCACCCTAATTGACATTAATACACTTTAATTTGTATTCGACAAGCTGGCCAAAAAGCAAGCGAAGCGAAAATGGCAGCTTAGAAGCGAAACAGACGCAAAAAACTAATAACAATTTCTAGTCAAGGTTAGCTCACTGAATTTGGCACGTCTTATTACAACATTTTCGTTGTAATACGTGGTCAAGAATCTTTTTAATTGGAAAACTAGTTTACACCAAGCAGTTTTTAGGTGCGCCATTGGGGAGATTTAATATATTTTATCTTTTATAACTGAATATAATGAGAATCATGAAAC
This sequence comes from Drosophila macrothrix, assembly GCA_035042055.1. NCBI lineage: Eukaryota > Metazoa > Arthropoda > Insecta > Diptera > Drosophilidae > Drosophila > Drosophila macrothrix. The sequence continues at coordinate 6,020,676 of JAWNLX010000124.1, read as the reverse complement.
TCATTATCAAAGTGTCGCAAGTTCTTCTGATAATAATAATAATAATTATATGATGGCATGATAAACTCAAACGTGTTTTAGTCCTAGCGTATTCCAGTGAAACAGCTGCAACTGTTAGTTAGTCTTTGTTACAGTTTTCGCTTATAGCCAACTCTTAATTACCATCTAATTTTTTCTGTGGCAGGCAGCAATAGAAATCTCTCGCACATTGCTAATTTATGCTGCCTGTTCCACATTTGCTCGTCGCTATTCAATTGCCATTTCACTGAGCATTTCACGTCTGCTGCTCATGAGCATAACAGTGTGAACAGAAGCACATTCACATTCACATTCTATCACATTCACACTCACACTCACATTCATATGCACATTCACCACCACATTCACATTCACATTCACAATTCAGCGGCAGTCGTTTGGCCATTGCCATTCACAATCAACCACTTGCCAGGCCATAAATTTAACACACACCTAACCACATAGTGCTTTGCGCAAATACACACACACACACACACACACAAAGAACCCCTGGTGGAAACCAAATCATTAGCCAGAAAAATTGAATTTTTGGGGACAGTGCCGAATAATTTTTGCTGCTAACCAAAGCAACGCAGTTTGGCTACCACATCCGGCAGCCGCTGCCCAGCCCATAATTATCTAACCAAAAATTTGCGACTGCAATTTGCAGTTGCCCACAGACCTCACATATTGTATTTGGCACACAGGACACATGGCCACAAAGGGGTCACGTAGCTGTAAACAGTTGCAACATTTAACATAAATTGTCTTTTTTGGTTTCTCGCTGCTGACTGTGATTCTGCTATGATTTGCTTTTTCTGGCTACAGATTTGTTTTGAAAATGCATTTTAATAACGATTAAAATAAACTGGGTTTTACATAAATTCCTAATTAATAAATTATATATTTAGTTGATAAACAAATATTTTTTTTACCTAATTAGATTTATATACCACATTCCATTTATTGACAGCTTTGCTTCCGTTTTGCGTGTAGAATTTCAAAGGTTTTGCTGTTGCAGTGTAGTTTTTTGTGCGCAGTGTTGTAAAACGGTGTTGCATCTCTAAATGCAAACCGGAAATTAATTTGTAACGGTTCCTTTTAAGTGGTGAAAGGCCGTGAACAATTAAATGGCATCTGATAAATTTAAATAATTATATCACTTTAACGATGAAGTTACTTGGATAACTATTGTGCTATGTTATTAATCCAATTAAATTAATAATTAATCCAAAAAAAAAACAGCTGCTTAGTTAATTTATTTTATTTATTGTAAAATTTCAAATGAGATCACCAAACAAATCACAATGTAAGAAATTATTGAAAATAATTAACTTAGAGTCGTGCCCTAATTCCAGTTTCCATTTCGAAATATTCATTAGTTTCAGTTACCAATTTTCTTGTTACGTTTTTCAAAAATTAAACGCACAAATGCAATTTTGAAACAAATTTAATTAAATGTAGTTCGCTTTTGGCCCATAACAAATCCCATGCCTACCTGATTTTCATGATTTCCATGCTAATGAGCCGCACACCATGGACCATGCAAATATTTGGTCAATTGTGTGCAAATACGGTCTTACACATATATATATATATATACATATAAGTATACTCTGGCAATTGGGCTGAACACTGGAAACTCCAACTAATGATCAATCCCATTATCCTACAAATTAAATCCCTAAACTAATTTCACCAAGCGCAACGGGATTCGCACGCACGAGTCCTGCCTTTGCCAGGTCTGCTTGCCACATAAATATGTTGACAGTAGGTGTGTGTGTTTCTGTGTGTGTGTATGTGAGGCCCCCAACGGAATAGTTGAAACTGAGTATTGGGGTTTTTAGCAAGTATTGACTGCCTTAGACTGCAATATGCACTGGAGATTGTATCAATTAAAATTTAACAAAAAGGCAAAGGCATGTGAAATAATCAAAAGATTGTGCTCGAAACACAAATACCCCGTATTTATCTGTATCCATTTTAGATACAAGACTTTATCTACCATTAATATCTATTCTATATTATATATTACAATTATATATTACGCAAATTGAATGCTGTTCGTATATAATCTCAAATATTTCACTCTCCAAATGTGCCACACATTTCCAAGATTTCAAAATGCCCCGTTCACCTTTATTTTATTGAGCATTTGTTTATGGCTTTGAAAATTTACGAAAATTTTGCAACAGTTGTGGCAATTTGTTGAGTGCGTGATCTGAAGCCAACTTTATTTGATAGGTTTTGCCCACAAGTTGTTCACAATAAATATTGAGCACGCTTTATTTGCCAATTTGCGAAGATGGCTGCAACTGTCGGCTGCACCCGTTGCACAAACTTTACTAGCAATATAAAGTTCGGTTGAACATGACCGCCAAATGCACAAAAAATGCCCAGCAAACTTTTTGGTATTGTATGAAATTATAAACCACGACTAGCAGGCTAAAAGCAACAAGAATGGGCAACTGCAACTTAAAATAACTTTGTTTAAAGTCTGGCATGTTAAAACATCTTTTATCAAAGTTATTTACAGAGTTTTTGACTGATTTTCTGTTAAATTAAGTTAGGTTTAAGTTTTGATAGCTGTCATAATTGGTCTCTTTTATGACCGCTTTAAAAATAATCAGTTCACTTCACTCAAGATAAAAAGGTGTATCGAGGTCAAGTTATGATATAAAATCCCAGCTTCGAATATCTGATCAGTGTTGATAAAGTTATGAATGTGAAGAGTGTTGTCCAATGTGTAAGGATGATATTTCTCCATTATTTACATCACATGGGCTTCTTGTACATATCACAGACAGTTGATAACAGGCTGTCACAAATGTTGGAAACTGTGTTTATTGAACTGGGAACTGGGAAACGACTTGAATCAGCAAAAAAAGGCATTTGAGCTGATAGAAGTCTGAATAGCAATAACAATTGCGGCAACTTATTTACAGGGCCCCCCTCAATAAAATGTAATGCAATGTGCATAATGTCAACTTTGATTTAAGAATCGAAATGAAATTCCGGGCACATAAAAAAAATAAGAAGTAATTGGCATGCAATAAAAAAGGGGGTACAATATAAATAGAATTGGAGTCTGAAGCATAAAAACTGTCAGACCCTAAAACACTCACACACACATATATTTTTATAAAGCCGTGTGTGCTTGTGAGTGTGTGCTTGTGTTCAATCTATTTGCACTAAGTGTTCGTTAGAAAATGTTTGCATAGCAGCACTCAACGTCATTCAGAAAACACATGTAAAGCAAGAGGATGTGAGCTGCTGCTGCTGCTGCTGCTGCTGCTTGAGCGAAGACACTGTGTGCTGAGAAAATCAAAGAAAATCAATAAAGGCAAATTGTCATAGTAGGAAAACAGAAATGTGCATCATTTTCACTTTATGCAAATTGCAAAATGTGTGATGAAGTCGACTCCCAAGAAGCAGCATCAGCAGCAGCAGCAGCAGCAGTCAGCAGCCAGCAGTGAGTACTCTGAATGAATACCCAGACAAGGAGTTAAAGTAAATGTGCCCATTTCACTCTGCATACATACATACAACTGTATGTGTGTGTGTGCGTGTGTATTTGTGCTTGTCATGTGTAAATGCATGGCTGACAAAAGGCATTTGCATATTTAATGTTATTACGTTATTTTGCATGGCACACACAAAAATTTATGATTGCATTCAAACCGCCCATTTTTCACTCCATGTGTGCATTCCGAATCCGCATATATAGTAACGTTCATATTCTCCACAAATTTTTGCAATAATTTCGCTCCTGTTCCGGTTATACCTTGTCGTCGTCATCAGCATAAATAATACAATTATGCTGCTGTCAGTTTAAATTTTACGCCCAGTGTTACGCCCGAAACCAAGGCAAATATTGAAAAATGTAATGCATAAAAAGTGCCATTAAAATCTCGTTTCGCAATGCAATGCTAGACGGAGATAGAAATTGCGGAAGTCTGCGAAAGAGAGAGAGAGAGAGAGAGAGAGAGATAGAGCATTTGTGTTTTTTGACGGAATTCAAAAACTTGAAACATGACAGCCTAAAGTGCCCCTGGCAATAACAGAAGCAATAGTCCTTCTCTGAATGATTTATTTATTCTGTTGTCAATATCAACTATTTCTGTGCTCTATAAATAAGATAAGAAGTATTTAAAATACTAAAGCAAAGCAAATATTTAGTGGAGCTCAAAGAGACAGAGAGAGAAGTACAATCTGAGAGGGCGATCATTGTTGGTTTTCCTGTATTCAAACACTTAAAATATGAGAGCATAAAGTGCCCCTGGCAATAACAATAAGTAAGTGATTTATTTCACTAAGTGATTTATTTATTCTGCTATCAATATCAACTATTTATGAGCTCTATGAACCAGATAATTGCAGATAAAAATATTAAATAATACGCGGGTAAATGAAAAGCAAAAGCATCTTAAGGTCCTATTTGATATATCAAAATTTCTTATATTTTCTGTACAGCTTTAAAATCCATGTTGCGAAAGCCTACGCAATGAAAGCTCTGGCAAATTAGCTAAAAAAAAAAAAACCATTCGAGAGCCAGCAAAAGGCTTTAAATCGCAAAATTTCCATTTAGGAAAATTAATAACAATGCTTTTGGGCCTAGCAGCCATGGAAGTTAAAACCACAGCTGCCACATGGCAACGCACAGATTGGCCTGGCCTGGCCTAAACTGGTCATACCGGCACTCAAAAAAAAAAGGCCAAACAATGAAATTGGCCCACACCACTCAAAAGTGAGGAACTGGAGTGTGACTTTAGTCACTTGAAATTGCCGGAAACCAGAGGCCAAAGTCCTGGCACACAATATAGTTAGTATACTCCCATTGTGCGAGCGGAAGTGTCGAGTATACATACATACACACACATATATATATGTACACACATATATATATATATATATATATATATATATGTATATATGTAGAGGGAACCGACAATCATGGCAACCGCAAATCATCATAGATATTTCGAGAATTTCATTACACTGGTTTGGTTTTGGTTGCCCAAGGTGGATAATCCTCGAGAGCATTTGGCTGAATTTTATCTACAATGCTCAATGATGTCAATGAATGGTTAGATGAGGTGTGTGTGCCTGTATGCTCTATCTGTGTGAAGTTATGTAAGCCACACACACACACATAGGCTGACAGCAGGCACGCAGTTAATGATGGCTCAGCCTCAACTCGACTGGCATTCAGCAGTCGACTTATGGGCGGAGTCCTTCTCTCTCTCTCTTACCTCTCTAGCTTAACTCGACCTGTCGTTTGTTTTTGTGTCCATGCCACATTGTTGTTGCTACGTCATCGTCGTCGTCGTCGGTCGTCGTCGTCATCGTCATCCTCGTCGTTGTTGTCTATTGTCTCATTGTCTGTGCGGCCATGTATGATTTTTTATTATAAATAAGCTCGTAGGCATGTGTCGGCTGGCTGTACTTGCCAACTAAACTACAGCCCTAATCTGAAATGGCAAGCAGCACCAACAGTAGCAGCAGCAGCAGCAGCAGCAGCAGCAGCAGTAGCAGTAACAACAATAATAATAATAATGTCTGACAATCATGTTTGCTGCTGTGGCATCCTCGACATGGCGACATACAAAATGCCTTGTGCGATTAAACTTTAAGATTTAGCCGGGAACGTTTTGCACAAAATTACAAGTTTATTACACGTGTGGCTTTTGTGGCTCTAAATACATGTCTGTGGTTGCATTGATGAACTGACTGAATCTGTGCTTGACAACTTTTGACACACCCTTATACCAAAAATACATAATTAAATTTTACTTTAATTTCGTATCATTGCAGGTGGTGCACAAAATAGCTAATGTAAACGGTAAGTCAAGTTTCTTTTTGGAGAAAATAAATTAAAAAATAAAATAAAAATAATAATATAAATGAGCATTAAGCAAGATTAGATTAGATTCGCAGATTGTCATTAATAAAAAAAAGTATAGCCTATGCGTAAAGTTGAGTCTGATATTTCCCAGATATCTGCTCTCAGATAAAGCTTTTATTTTGTTAGTTTTAATCAGGTTTGCCCCGGTTTTTTTAATTGAAATTTAATGTGATTAAAATTGCTGTTCGCGGAAAAATAGATAAGCTGAGCTTAATTGGCTGAAGCATGAAATTACTCATGTCGCTTCCGCCTTTTAAAAATATAAAGACTGAAAGCCATTTGACAGTTTTTTTATTACCTCAGCATCATTAATATTAAATCAACGTTTCATTTCCCCCATTTCTTTTTCTAACGAAAAGAAAAGTTGGCCACATTGGCTTGAGCTGTCTTTAGCTATTAAAAAGTAAAATCGAGTGCCAAAATCCAGTCGATTTAATAAAGTCTAAAAATACCCAACCAACTCACACACACCCACACTGAAACACAATGTTCGAAGCAATCAGCTCACGTTTCTACGTAGTTGTCGTGTCGAAACCAATTTTGGTTGGGTTTAAGCAATTTGGAGAACATATCGCACACAAACATGCACGAAATTTGTATGCTAAATCGCAAACAAATCGAAGCCAATTTCATCGACACGCCTCTTTTCAAATGCAACAGTCGCAACCCACAACAAATCTACCCCTTTTCAGGAGGGGGCTGGGAATAGCTGCAGGAAAAATAAGTAAGAAATGTTGAGAATGCTTTCTGCCTGCGGCTATTTGTCGGCTGTGCAATGCAACACTCTGCCCCAATCCTAACCTCAGGCTTAAATGAATCATGGCAAACGCCCTTAGTTGGATTAGACATCGTAAACAATCCACACAGCCCCTCAATCCCCATCTGTTCACACAATGGTTCAGGCGCTGAGACTCAGACTGAGGCTGAGATTGAGGCAACGTTTGTGGCTGTGGCTGTGGCTGTGGCTGTGTCAATTCCATCAGTTGATTGCCATTATGCTCTGTTAAGGTGAAAAGCGCAGTGGCCTTGTTGTTTTTTGTTTTCTTTCTCATGTTCTCGTTGTAGACTCTCGGGTGTTGACAGACAGACAACAAGTGCAATGAATTGCATATTGTTTGCTTGCTTTTGCTCCTGCTGCTGCTATTGCTGCTGCTGCGGCTGTTGAATGTTGTTGAGTGGAAAATGCGTTTACACTTAAGTAAATCACTCGCGTTTGGCCATTGACAAATCAAATTTGCTGGCGATTGAGTCATCAGCAATAAATTTAAACTTATAGCTGCAGTCTTTGCACGTAACACATTGCGAATACGCAACGCAGGAGAGATTGTGTATACGCATCGTGCAATTGCTTTATGTTATTTATATATACCGTTTACTTATTTAAATGCTGGGAGTAGGGTATGAAATGGATAATGTCGGAATCTTCGATTGCAAAGGCAATTAAAATTGCTTACTCATTCAAAGAAAATAATATAGATTTAGCAAGTTGCAGTCCAGTTTCCCATTTTAAGATTTTCATATATCACAGTTAAATCAGTTTTAAATAACCCACCTCTGTGTCACTTTAATAAAAATCGATTTAGATTAGATCTAGTTATTTGATACATGCAAACTTTTGATTGTTACAGAACCTTTTCCTCGTTGAGCACTCTCGACTGCAATTCCCCACACTACCGTCTCATGATAGTTGTTGCTTTCGCTGTTGTGGCCCTGTTCCTGTTGACCCTTGTGACGTGGCAAAAACGAAATTTGATTTTAAATTGGCAGGTCGAAAATGTTTCAGCTCTGTGCCAAACACACGCACACACACACACACACGCACACGCACACACACCCAATTTGCTGGCTAATTTAATATGCAGGCAGCAGAAACGCCATGAATTCAAGAAGTACATACTACGCATGCCATAAGGCATCGGGATGTAACGTAATTGGATTTCAAAGTTATTGTCTAAGATTTTGTTTTTTGTTTTTTTTTTTGAATTTGGTGTTTTTTTTGTTGTTGTTTCACATTTGAAATATCGAAAAAGTTTTTGCAACTGTGTGTTGTACAAGAGTTTTTACTTTGTTGCTTGTTCTCGACTTTGGTACTGGGTTGAAAGGGTTGCACGCAGCGGGTCTGTTTCATAAGAATTGTATATGAGATACTCGTCGAATAAGGATATAAGTCGCATGCATGCTAAGTCATGGCTGACCAAGCGTGCTAAACTAACTGAAACTAAAACTACAACTTTGAAATGACTTTTGGCTACTGACGACTGCATACCACTTTTCTATTTGCACTTGACTATTATTTGGGGATTTCATCTCGAATATGTTTGTATATACATTTGTGCATATATATATATATATAAACAATGCATAGGATGACAACAACAACAACAACATCAAAAACGATAGCAGGGCAGCAACGACTTTTGGCAGCCTCAAGTTAAGTTTAATTAAAAAAAAAGCTGTCAGCTCTTTTCGCTCTTGTGGCAAGTTTTGCATGCATATTGCGACTTGTCGACAAAACTATTTCAATTTATGTAACGTTGCAACATTTTGACTTCAAGTTTTTCCAACGCACCACTCAAGAATTTATTTTACATGTGACGTGTGTGCTCAAGTGTGCATGTGTAAGTGTGCATGTGTGTGTGTGTGTGTGTGTGTGGCAAACTTGTTTGTACTCGTTGTTAAATTCTTAACCATTTTTGCAGTGGCCAATTATTGTGTTTGTTTTGTAAAATGGTCTGCTTGCTTTCAAAATTTTTGGTTATATTTATTTCTTTTGTAATCTCTCTAAATAAACACTCAATTATATTTTATGTTTGCTTAGGCAAACTCATAATCTTTTCAGTTTTGAACTGATTTAAATCAACATCATCTGCGTGCGTGATTTCATATCCTGCGGCTTTTAAAAATATGTGATGGGAGTATATTCAAAGTTTATCTGCCTGTCCTTAAAGTCTATAGAAATTAGAAATATTAAATTAAATTGTTCGCTTCCAAGTTGATTATAAAAGTGTTTATAAAATTTATAATATTTTCTGTTCCGGAATAAATCAATAAAAAATCATTTGCAGACCACTCGAGTATGCTAAGAGATGAATTTATTTACTCACAATTTGAATCAATATTTCTTAAGCACTTTAAAAGTGTTTTCCATAAATCGTAGACCAAATTATACCACTTCTCATACTCTACAGGGTACATTTGAATCGCATACCATTTGCTTCAAAAATATTTCAATTAAATAATATGCTTAAAACTCGAATTGAAAATTCAGCTGATATGTATCAATTAAAATGGCAAAATATTCCTGTATTTAAGTTATATTGAGTTAGTTTAAATAAACAAAATGATGTTATGTTTAGATTAAAGTATTTAAAAAGTTGTCATACACAAAACAGCTGCTTACTTCACTTAAAGCAAGGAAAAAAAATCAAAATTAATTCCATACACATGAAATAACTTTTCAATGCCGTAAATATTAAAACACGCAGCAAAAACAGCAAACTTTGACGAAGACTTGTTTCATGCGTAGCACAACTTGTCATCTACAGAAAATGGCTTAAGCTAAAAAAAAAAACAAAAAACGTAACACCAACGTGACGACGTATTTTTTGGCCCGTAACAGTTAAAAAAAAAAATTTTATTTGCCTTAGGCACACGTCCACACACAGACACACATATGGAGGGTGTGCGTGTTTTAAAAACATTTTCTGTGCTTTTTTGACAGACGTCTATCAGCCAGTTATTGCGGCATCCTTTTCTTCCTTTCATTAAACTTTCCACAGGTGGGCAAGATACATTCTATATGATCGATTAACCGTCATTAGCAGCAATTTTGTTGTGTACGGTTTAAGAATATTTAAAATGTTTAATGAAAGTGAAATCACAAATGTATTTTGTGTGTGTTAAATGGGAGTGTTAAATTTTCTTGCGTATTTAGCTAATATTTTTATTTGCATATCTGATGTGTTAACTAAATAGCCGTGTAAATAATGAAAACATATATTCAAACATTTTGTTATGGATTTTCCTGTTTGTTGAGTGTTTTAAATAATTTAAATATGTATTTAGCTGGCTGCAGGTCAAATGTGTGACAAATACATCCGAGTTTGTTCTTTTTAATGCTCATATTGTTCTTCCTTGTTGATAGTTTTCTTTCACAAATGTGAAGAGCTTAAATAAACATAGTTAGTATATTTGGTTAGGGTATCTACAGTAACTAAACTTATCGCCGATTGTTTCTATGGTAGACATGTGTAGCAAATGTTACGAGTTTTATCAAGACATCTTCAAAGCTGAGGGACTAGTTCACAAGAGAAAAGACAGACTAAATCGACTCAGATAGTGAAACTGGTCAGGAATTTATATAATTTGTGTAGTCATGACAAAACTGTAATACCCTCAGCAAGGGCATAATAATGAGCAAAGTTATGTGGCACAGCAGTCAAAGTGAATATTCAGCCTCTTTGTGGGAGCTGTGGAAATTTGTAGTTTGTGTTTTGCTGGCTTATTATTTACCACCAGCTGTGTTTTCTGAATTCCGCCGCACAATTTCCGGCCGCCGTCAGAAAGCCAAACAAAAGTGCTGTCAATTTTTCCTTAAACACACACACAGATGTATAGAACGAGAGAGAGAAAGAGAGAGGGAGAGAGACAGAGAGAGAGAGAGAGAGAGAAAGAGTCTCGTGTTTTGTGCGCACTTGCTCATAATGAATATGTGAAAAGTGCAGGCATAAGTTTTTACCATGGGAGTTGTCTCGCTTGTCCATGGCTATCTATTGCATGTGGGCTTTGAACCTGCCACCTTCCGCTGTAATTCAAAACAGTTTGTTGCCACTCGGATAGCGGTGTGTTTGTGTATGTGTGTGTGTGTGTGTGTGCTGTCTGTTATCAGCTGCTTCCTGTTGTTAAGTTTTGTTGGCCAAAAAACTTTACGCAAAAGTGTTTTTACAAACGGGGCAATGTGTGCATGTCAATGCTGAATTTAATGCAACATTAAACCAAATGTTGTTGCATGAAAATCAAAACCAATTCAATTTAAAAAAAGCACACACACACACACCCACACACAAAATGCTGATGCTTACAGTGCGCTTGGAGTGCTCTTCTGCATTTCTGCATTTGCTTGCAACAATTGCATAGTGATAATAAAACCAAATGTTATTGAAAGGTCTTGCAAGCCATGCCAATGTGGCAAGCGAACCCCAAGATGCAAAGCAGCCATGCAGATAGGCAGGCTGGTAGACAGGCATGCAACATGCAACATGCCACAGGCAGCTGTAAAAGTCAATATGCCACACTGGAGCATTACTCAAGCTGGAAATGTTCTGGAGTTCTCCGGCATGCAAATGGTAAACTGTAAACTGGCTAACGGGAAAACGGGCTAAGGACTTGCCACAGACTCCGCTTTGCACTACAACCACAACAAGTAAGAACGTTGAGGTTGAACGTCAACATTATTGTGATACTCTGCTTCAAGTGTTACAGCTCTTGGAAATGTTGATGGAAACCGGACACAAAATTTGTATTGAAAATTCTACTGATTAATATTTATAAATAATTAAAATTAAAATCGAAGTTTATCAGTAAAGTAACTTTAAAATTTTGAACAAATAAGCTCCCAAATTATTGACTTATATGCGTAGTGGGATTTGTGTAAACTGTGCTATGAGCATTAATTTTCCAGCTTTTAATAAGCACAGTAGCTTAAACAATGCCAGAAATATTGATGATCCCGGAAAATGCTGTGGCTGGCACAAAGTTTATCACATTTTCTCTGACCCGGATATGTATTCGGGAACATATTCAAAAATGTATATGGATACAATATCGACTTATATTATTCTCTCGGCATGTAGTGTATAAAAAGGCATGTTGCATTTCAGTTTTTTTTGTATTTACCGCAGCTTAGTCGCTGCTGGACTCCATCGGCAACTATCCCCTGCTCCGCTTTCATTTTATCGGCTGCAAAAAGCAATGTAGTCGAGTGGCAAAAGTTCGGGCAGCCAACTGGAAATGCAAAAAGATTCAGTTTCTGATTCAAAATGCGGTTTTGCGTTACGTGAACTTCTTTTCTCCACCGAGTAGAAAAACATTATGTGCTTCCACTGTCTGCCAACTTAAAAAGAGGGACTTAACAAGGGAAAGCCAGGGAAAAATGAAAACAAGGAGTATTACCAGTTTCCGACATGTGTGTGTGTGTGTGAACCCAGCCGGAAAATGCTTGTTACCTTAATTTGCGAATGCATAGATATAAATACATTATGGATCTAATTGGATTTGAAGCATGATAAGTAAACCAATACTTTTTCAATCATTTCGAGAGAGAGATTTTAATTGACGCAGTTCGTCTTCTGAACCGGACTCATTGTGTTCATAAATATTTATTAATATTTATTACTACTACTATAATTACTAGGAAAAATCAGATGAACACTCAACTATCCAGTTGAGTTGGCAAAGTAAAAGTTAAAGGTAATCAATATCAAAGCAGCAACAAACAACAACAACAACAACAACAACAACAACAATAAAAACAATTGCTGGGAACTTGGAGGTATTCTTTGACTGTTGTTTGAAGTTGCTTTCAATGAATTCGAAATGTGTTCTTAGAGCTGGGTCAATACACTTCAACTGCTGAGTTGCTGTTCTTGCTGTCATGCTGCTGTTGCTGTTTCTGTTGTTGCTCTTGCGTGTTGAATAAATGAAGGAACGAAAAGCTATTAGGACCTGTCGTAAGTTCAACAGTTTATTGGCTGTTTAGCCACTTGCCATTGCCACCGACTTTACGATGGGTGTAAAAGTGCAGCCAAAATATTTTGCTCTACTTAATTGAAAATGCACTTCAAGCCCCTTCTACACCTGCCTCACTCGCACGCTAGCGTTTTCTCTCTCTCTCTCTCTCTGTTTTTCTCTCTCTCTCTCTCTCTCTCTCTCTCTCTCTAGCAGTACTCGTTTCGATTCAACCAGTTCTAATGAGCACTTAACAATTAGGTGCACTAAAAAAAAAGAGAGTCAAACGAGTTCTTGCCAAATCTCACATAAACTAAAATAATTAAAATAATTTTTTAAATTATATTAAAATTCACAAAATAATATCTTAAAATCACAATAAACGTTTATCAATCAGAAATAATTTCCACAACTAAATTTCTTAAAATCACACATTCTTAAAATCACACAATTAATTTTTAGAGTTAGAAAACCACAACTCTAAAGCCAATTTGACAATTTTCGAAGATCTTTTGTGTTTTTTTATTATTAAAGAGTTATGCTTTGGCACCTTTTTTATGAGTGTACTTTAACGCGTTCCCAACTATTTCCATTGCAATTCTGTTTTACCTTCATCTCAACAGCTTTCTCTGTTTTCTTACGTTGTGTCTGCTGTTGCTCAGCGCTAGCGAAAATTTATAGCATAGTTTTTGCTCTCTGGTTTATACCAGCCATTTTCCACATTTAATCAAAGCCAACTTGACCGGCAATAAAGACATCGTTGCCAGCGAGGGAGTTAGTTGGTTAAAGAGCCCTCTTAAGGTCCACTCATTTCCAAATGAAAATCACCTGAAATTGTCGTCGAGTTGCGCTCGTTGTCTGCTAGCTCTCGAGCACTGATTGATTTGGTAAATGTTTGCACTTGAAATATTTAAGCTAGTCGAGTACTGACTGGCACATAATTGCATGGCAATAGGGCATTCAGCTCGCACAGCTTGACCAAGCAAAATGGCTCGTGTGGAGTACTCCTCTTATGATGTCGCCTCGCATCGTAATTTTTGTCCAGCTAAGTGTGGAACTTCCTTGCGGCCTTCCTTGGCCTGGCCGAGAAAGCTTAACAAGTGGCTCGTCGCATGTCGCATGTCGCCGTCGAATTAATAAACCAGCAACGGCATCGAGCAGCACTCAGCACTCGCCCTCCTTTTACTTTACCGCCCACTCGAGAGCACCTTCAGTCTCTTTCCGTTACACGCATAAAACCAAACTGTGATTTTAATGCTCTGCACTCATAAAATGGCCAAAACGGGTGTTTTATGGTAGTATCTCTTGGTAGCAAGCAAATGTGGAAGACTGAGTCTGTGTGGTCTATAAATAAATATAAATAAAGACAAATGAATATGAATAGAAAAAAAAAAAATAAATAAATATGAAAATGAATAAGTATAAATAAATAAATATGGCAGACAGGCCAATATTTTAAATGTGTAATTTCTTATATAATATAAATTATAATTAATATTTTTTTTTATTTAGTTGTAAGCAAGCGAAATTATATACATACTTTTCAATGTATTAATAATGTATGCAAATATATCCACGTGCCTGAGATCATAGCACAGGGTATCTGATAGTCAAACACTTCCAACTCGAGGTAATTTTTTCTTTTCTGTCTTTTATTTTTTTTTGGCATATTACGACGAATTTATGCGGCTTGCACGTTAATGATATGACCATGTCCACTTCTCTCTGTGTGCGTGTGTGTGAGTGTGTGTGTGTGTGCGTGTGTGTGTGTGTGTGTGTGTGTGTGTGTGTGTGTGTGTGTGTGTGTGTGTGTGTGTGTGTGTGTGTGTGTGACTGTGTCTGTGAGTGTTTCGGGAGTATCAAGAGCAAAGAGCTTTCTGTTAATTATGCACGTGTGCGCGGTGAAGTGGGTGGTCCGAGGGGCGGGACAATGCTGGTAACATTAGTTGTATTTTGGCTGTGCGAGTGTGTGTGTGTTTGTGTGTGTGTGTGTGTGTGTGTGTGTTTGTGTGCTATGATAATGAGCAGCAAAACAATTAATCGTATAAGGCGGCCCCGCAAATGCGATAAAGGCCAAATGAAGTGTGCACGTTTGAGTCCAATGAAAAGGTCGAGCGAGCCGAGAGGAAGAAGAAAGAAAAATATTCGGAAAATGTGCAGACATTAACAAGGGGAACAAGTACGAGCTCAGCAGTTAGCTGAAATGGCCAGCGATTCGCACAGTTGCACACATAGGTAATGGCACCACTGCCTGCCCGCCTGGCTTGGTGCGAACTCTTTTTTTAGCCACTGTTGCCATTCTGATTATTGCAGCTGTTATCGCCGCTTATGGCGCACTTTACACTCGATTATTGTTTGTTTTTGCAACAATTACAGTAACTGCTACGCCCAGACATACACACATATACACAATGGGAGTAAAAACAGCACTTAATTTTTAATAACACGCATTTAAATTAAAGGCTTGCGTCATTAAGAAAAAACATGTTTGTGTATGGGCGGCTGGTGGAGGGCGTGGTCGCTCAATTTCCACTTCATTCACACATCATTTACTGGAGCCAACATGTAATCAATCTGCCATATAACACAACAATTGTGAATTGATGCCAAAGTAAAAAGAAAAAGAGAAAAAAACCATTTTGACGTACATTTATTGAAAAGGTCACAATTTATTAAATTAAATGTGCAAAATAATATTTATGGCCTGAATTCATTGTGGAAAAGTGTACGATGTATGTAACATATATATTCTTGATCAACATCAACAGACGAATCGATTTAGCCATGGCCGTACATCCATTTGTATATATAAAAGCTAGAAATTCTAAATTTGGAATATAAGCTATAAAACTCCATTAATTTGTCAATAATCAACTTCACACATACCGATAAAAATCGATTACTAATCGAGAATGACATTATATTGATCAGCTCGACTAGCTCATTTTTCCTCAATCTTTTTGATCTGCTGATATTAACAATACTGATATGTGCTAAAAGCGCTTTTCTACGTCTTTAAACTGGCTCAAACTGTGTGTGGCAAAACGTTGACTTTTTTATTTATTATTATATTACATAAAGCTAACTTATAGTCTAAAATCTCAGGCTAACTTATGATATATTAAAGTTACTATATTAAATAACCTTCAGCTCGGTGAGCGTTCGCTTTAAAATCTTAAAAGCTTTTCATAAATTAACCGAAAATGTGGTAAACGAGAGAAGTGGAATTCAAGGTGTTCTTTATAAATTCCCAGTTGTTTTAAGGATATGAAATCGAATAAATTAAATGCCATTTGCTAAAAACAACATGCAACTTAAATGCGAGAACAATACTATAAATAACTTTAAATACTACGAGATATATATTTATATTATTCCTCTGACAGCACTATATATCGTATATATGTACAGAGATATTTATTGAGTGCTGTACAAGGAATAAAAGTATAATTACGGTGCGCAACACAGAACATTGGATCACGTACCGCTCGAAGCAATTGATTGTGAAATGTGTTGAGTTGGCATCGCCACTAGACTCAGTTCTCACTTCTCCTCTCGGCTCTCCTCTCTCTCTCTCTCTCTCTCTCTCTCTCTCTGTCCCTGTCAGTTATCTGCGTTATCTCAATTGGCGCGCACCGTGCGCTGAGTGATTTCGTAATTAACACAAAATGTTCAAGTGACCCGTCGACCGAATGGCGAGGGGATAGTAGGGGCTTAGTAGGGGGTTGATACTGTAGGGGATGACAATGCCTGGTCGACCGACCAGCACGTAAGCATAAAAAGCATCTGACACGCATCAGGCGCAGATAGGCCAAATGTGGACCTTTAACTGTTCATGGGGGGGTGGTTAAAGGGTGGTGTGTTACAGGGTGGCTGGGGGCAGTGGGGTCAGAACGGTCGAGTTTGCTGTGTTACCCGTTGATAGCACGCAACGAGCGTTGTCGACGTGACAATAAAGCGCCGAACCGTTAAACTATTGTGTACCATAAGGATTAATGACATTTACATAATTTGCTCATGTGCCAATGTGTTCTGCTCAGCTCTGCTCTGCTCTGTTCTGTTCTGTTGTGTTGTGTTGTGGAGTGTTCAGCTGGGTTGTTGCTTGTCATTGTTGTAGTTGTTGTTGTTGTTCTTGTTGATGTTGCTGCTGTTGTGTAAGGTGTTGTTGGCTTCAACGTCGCATAAAACCAACAGAGCAACACACACACTTACACAGAGAGACTCTTCCCACATTGGCCACTCGCACGAACAGCTGCTGCAACATGATTGAGCTTTCAATTTGTTGGCCATTTCCAAAACACCCTCAACCCTCAACCCTCAACCTGTAACCCCTACTTCTCCCTTACCCCTACTCCTCCCACGTTTTCATTACCAACAATCCCATCAGACATCAGATATCAGTGCCCCACGGACGCATGAAAGTAGCCAACAATTTCTGTACATTGCCACGTGGTTGACCAGCCTTTTGCTTCTTGCTTTTGTCGCCCTTCTCGCTCTTCTCTCTTCTGTCGCGCTGCATGTTCATTTGCCACACTAAGCTGCCGCCAATGAGTTGAATTTAGAGTGCGGTTTGTGTATGTGGACGGTGGGTGGTGTGTTGGGTTGGTTTGGCATGTCGCTATTTGGAGGATCTTTGTATTCAGTTTTGTTATTTTCAGCGTAAAACAGGCAAATTAATTGCTGTCTGTGAAATTTGATTGAAATAGTTTCCTGCTCTGATTTTAGAGAAACATTTTATTTTGACATTTTTTCTTAGTTTTCAACTTTAAATGAAGAAAAATGTTGAAAATATAACAAGTTAATTGTTGTATAATATATGTGTATGTCTGCGTATCAATCTCTATTAAAGATTGTGAAATGAAACAATATTAGAAAGACCATTCCGCTATTATGTCTCTTATTTCTTGTATAAATTTCAAATTAATTCAAGATGATTGGTCTCAAAAATAACTCTGAGACAAACTTGAAGTTAGTTGCTTCCCCAGCGTCCAAATAGCGTCCAAAGAAACTTAAATTAACTTTTGAGTTCAATTATATCTATGTGCATTGGGATTTTGTGCTCCCCAGAGAATAATTGGCCACAATTGTGAACACGCGGATACTTTCGCGTTAAGAGCTGTTGAGGAGAGGAGTTAAACATTTCATTAATGGTCAACACTTGAGTAAGTTATAAGCTGCATATGACGCTGTCCGACAAAATAATAATCGACTCCCGTGACAGATGTGTAGTGCATGAGTGTGTTTGCAATTTGGACAATTATAGAGACTGACCGCAGGGCATTCACATTCACACTTGAATTGGCACTCGCACTCGCACATGAATACCACTCACATGCAAAAATAGCTGGGGAGTTGTCAACAACAGCAGTAAAAGTAAGGCAAAAAGAAATGCATTCTGTCAAACCACAACGGCGAGAGACACTTGCCCCACTCGTGGATCAGACTCGTGCGCGTGGTGGTTTTGATTTCGCCAAGAGTGCAGCTCATGGCTCATTGTTACCCCGGACCAGACCCATCTATGCCAACTGCTGGCACATACATATACGAATGGATTCGAGTGCATACACTAAACAAAAAGTTGGCCTGCATTTTAGAACTTCGGAAAGTCTATTTTTCAGTAAGTGTATTTCTAACAACCTGAATGTTTCTATTTCTTCTTGAAACTAATTCTGAACAGAAAAAACACTTCCCAATATTTAGAGCGATTTTCCAAAATTCAGTGCAATTATTTTCTCTGAGTGCATGTATACAGATACCAGCAGTGCATATCTCAGCAGCGACAATTGCATTGCAAATCGGATTAAGCCATCATGCAGCAAGGAAATCCAATGACAGCTGCCTCTGAAATGGCCAAGTTTCAAGTTGAAGCTGACATGGCTGCTGCCACATGAGCTAACATCATGAACTTATGGCTAAATTACAGCATGACATTTAACGCACAGAGCGAGTTGCTTTTGATGACTTCTTCTCAGAGTTTGGATTCGAAAGCTTACTTTGCGTTTTTCAATTTTACGCAGAATTATTTCGAAATATTGCTGGATTTTGTTGAGCGAACTTTTGTGTTGTTAAATACTTAATGGCCAATTTTGGGTCCTTGCAGATAGTGGCAAGCGTGCTTGTGGCATGTGGCGCACTGGGAAAGTTCTTTGACATGTGCAACAATTTCAATTCACTTGCTACCAAGCTAAACTGTATGTGCAACAAGATAGATGCATGGCACTTTATCCGACATCATAGTTCGACGTTGCTGTCGCCACAGCGAGCAGTCATATTTCATGGTTTGTCCGCTGACTCCACTAGTCTGTCCAACTGTCTGCTCTGCTTGTCTCTGCCCCATCGCTGTCTATCTATGTATGTGTGTGGTGTGCCATGCGAGTAATCCACATATTTGAGTGTGAGTTGCGTTTCGTTTCGTTCCGTTGATGCGACGTGATGTGGCAAGAAAGAATCTTCTTGGCTGGTTGAGCATGACAATGCCAAAATGTACGCCAAAATACTTTTAACAGCCGTCTAGTCAAGTTCTTTTTATTTTCAATCTGGCAGCTGCTATATATTTATTTATATATGTATATATATTGCTGGATTACACGTGTCAGTGGCCATGTCAATTGTCTGAGTGACTTGGCTTTTAATGTGAAGGTTCGCTGGCTCATTGCTGAACTCAACTGTGGCAGCTGTGGCAAGCTCCACATAAATCAAAACTCTATTTTGTTATTGCTTATATGTATATATATATATAAATAGTGTATACTGTAGTCTCTGAGATCGGCTGGTTATTACAGTCGAAAAGGAGGATATGCTTCCACCTGCTTGCTTTTTTTTTATTTTTACTTTTGCACAACTTCACTTTAAACTCCTTTCCATTTTTAATGGGCTCAGTATAAACAGAGTGTCTTAAAGAAGTAAAGTTTCACATAACTATTCGCTCAACACCACTTAACTCCTTCAACTATCCAGCACTCATTTTAATAAACTACCATCGATTGTGAAGCAGTGCATATTTATTATCCAGTAGACAAACGAATTGTGGCGCAGCCAGTTAAACCACAGAATTAATCGACACGAACTATTACCACTAATAGTGTTAGCTCAAGCCGCCTTCCTCGCCCTCCCTCCCCACACACGTCTCTCACGTGCCGGCAATTAGCTACTGCTTGTATCTGGTATCTGGTGGGACAATCGTCATCATCATGGTTGTGATTATGATAATCGGGTGAGCATATTATCGGCTTAATTACCATAAGCCACATGCTGATTAAAGCAGCCCACAAACATAATCATAATCAAAAAGTTGTCGACCCTTCAGCCGCCCCTACCACCCTCCCACCCTCCCACTTTCGCACTCTCGCTCAACCCATCAAAACTTCGCGACATGTGCGTGCTAATGGTAGCGAACGATAGATGGCGCCACTTCATAATATCTGCATTTCATTTGACCCTCGCCTAGTTCTGGCTTACTTCTTGGCTCAATAAATGAGAAATGAGCGTAAATTTCGATCAAACTAATTGTTGACGACGACACTGAGGCGAAATACTTTGCAGTTCTAGTTTAGTTTGCCGAGTGCGAAATCGAGTTTAACGGGAAACACACGTTGCACATTAATAACTTTTGATTTATTTGATAGGTTTTAGCTATAGTTCACCAGCAGCTTTTTACATCTGCTGCTGCTGCAAGCATAAAGAGAAAAAAATTGCACCAAATTACACGTCGTTAGATAAAAGTTTTTCTCTGTATGTGTGTGCGTGTGGAAAAGTTTTTGCATAATTGGTTGTATGTGCGAGAGAATTTAATATGTGAAAAGTGTGTGTGTGGTGCGAATGTGGATAGTGTTTAGCCAGGTGGGTGGACTACACTCAGCGAAAATCATTGTTCCTTCAGCTAGCATAACTTTGTCTAATCTGCAGCCATTTTTGAAGTAGACTTAATATTAGTTTACATTGTTATATATCATACTTAATTCGTAGGATTTTCTAAGCTGCACAACTAATAGCATTTTTAATATTCGAAATTTTTACGCCGAAAGCTTTTGCAAACACTTTAAACACTTTAAAATGCTTTAGATTCAAAATATTTGGTTCTAATCCCATTTCAAATAGTTAAACTGAAAACTACACTTAAAAAAAGTACTTAATGCAAGGCTGCGTGCAAATATTAAAGTAATATTGTCAATGGCTGCAAGCAACGCTTTGCAACACATGCAACACAATTGCACTGATAAGTGCTTACCACATGGGGTAAGCTGCGTTGCAAAACAATGAGAAATTCGTCAACGGCTGACTGATTTCTAAACTGTCTTTTGTTGTGTGAGAAAAAAACAAAAAAAAAAACACTAAAAAAAGGGGAACACAAAAACGCATTTAGGATGATAACCATGGCCACCCTGTTTGTTGAACTGACTTGCGCCACAAGCAGCGTTGTCGTCGTTTCAGTGTTAAGCAACGCTGCAACTTTTGCCACAATGCACAATTTTTACGCGCTCTACTTCATAAATTAAATAGCAGCCGAGAGTGACAGGGGACTATCCCTCTCTCCATCTCTCTCAGTCTCTGTCTGTGTGGTCTGGCTGTCTGTCTCTATCTGCCTGTGTGTGTGTATTACGTAATTTTCTAGACACAAACACACACTCACAGTCAGACACACACACACACACAGCGAATGCCATTGTCTTTAGCGGTTGTTAGCAAACAAAACGTCAAGAAAAGTAATTCACTGCACAAAAGCGACGAGACGAGTTGGAATGGTTGGAATGGAATGGAGTGAAAGACAGCTAAAATTGAGGCTCAGGATTGTAACAACGTTGGAAAAGAAAAACCGAACCGCTGGAAATTGACAACTGTTCTCATCGCGCCCTAAAGCCAAACAATTTCTTGACATTTTAATTTCGCATACCACTGACAAATAATATTTCCAAGTATATCCTTATTCAAGATTGTCTAGAAGCTCAACACTTTAGTTTAAAGCATAAAATATGTTGAAATATAAGTATTTCCATAGCCTTTTGGCTTTGTAGAATTTTTTTGTATAAGCCATCTAAAAAATGTTTCATTTAATTAATGCATTATTTAAACACTGACTTATTATATTATTTTTTTAAACTTTTTTCCTGCGCTTGCTTGTCAGAGGTGGAAAAATTGCCAGCATAAAGCGGCAAAAGTTTTCCAATATTTAATTAATATTTCTTTGGTATTTACCACATATTAAATCGACCTTCATTTGTCAGTTTGACGCCACTTGTGGCACTTACTCTTTTTCTGCTTTTTGTTGTTGGGCATAAAAAATGTACATTTTTATTTATGTGGCCGCAAAATATGATTATTATTACAATTATTATTATGACATAAAAGCATATTTAGCCGCATTTCAGCCAATCAGTCTGTGAGTCTCTGTGTGGGAAGCCTTTGTCCGCTGCGCATAATTAACCAATATACCCGGATATATGCATATATAACTACAACTACAACAATGTTGAAGGCCATAAACCACTTGCTTTACTATGATTATTATTCTGTTTGGTGTAAAGTCAACCTTTTATCACATGTAATAAAAATGGAAAAATGTTTTATTAATGCAAAGTCAAGCTACTCTTCATTCCTGGGGTTTTTCAATTACTAAATGAAACACTTACAGCAAAATCATTGTTAATTGAAATTATAATTTTAAAGTGAATTCCGAATTTGTAGCTGAACTATTTGTCTTTTAAAGCATTAAAAATACAGAGATTATTAGTTTTTATACTCTGAACACATAAAAAATGCAAAAATAGTTTTATAAAATTTTGCAAAAGAATGCAGCAGACAGAAGGACCAGAGATATCTTAGTCTGTCTGTCTTTATCGATCTCAGAGACTATAATAGCTACAGTGATTGATTTTGAATATAAATTCATCATCAACTGTACAAATTTCATTAAGATAGTAAAATAAGCACAGATTTTGTGATTTATTAAACAATCTACAACAATTATGTACTTATCACCTCTGCTTAGGGCAACTTAGAGTTGAGCACTCTCGACTCGACAATATATTAAGAATTCAACTTAGTAATGCATTAAGAATTAAATTTCGAAGCATTTCACATTCATGTTTGTCTTTAATTAGCTTTAAGTTTAATATGTATCCGTAAAACTAAAATCCTAATAAATTGTTTTATCTTATTATCTCTCATTGCAGTGACTCAACATTTTCAATTCAATGTCAGCGAAATTCTCGGCGAGGTCACACTACAATCCCATTAACAACAGACATTAAAAACAACCAAGGCAAAGTAAAGGAAAAACAGCAAGAAAAAAAAGCAAGAAGAGAAAAATTAAGGCAGCAGCAGATAAAGGAAGGCACTTTGATTGCAACATAAAATTACCACAGAAAATTGCATAAAATTGCAGAAGGCACAGATAGAAACAGAGACGCAGAGAACGAGAGAGAGAGAAAGAGAGCGATGCAAGATAACTAAATAAAAAGAAAAAAAATAGAGGTAGAAGCAGAGGAAGACGGCTTGAAGATAGCCGAATCTAAACGGGGTCAGCAATTTGCTGCACGATTGCCAGGAACCCAACGAGCCGAAAGTTTAATTGCCAAAGCTATTGTCCTTTTGTTGTTGTTGTTGCTTTTGTTGTCCGGGGCGAATGCAACAATTAAAGCCAAAAACTTTTGGACAAAATGCTGCTGGCCGAGACCGGTTGCCAACTTGCTAAACAAATCCATCGCCAACAACAACAATTGTTCAGGGCATAAGAAACATAACCCGAAAATATCCAAAACAGGAGCAGGAGCATCATCATCAGCAGCAGCAGCAGCAGCAGCAGCAGCAGGAGGAGGAGGTGGAGAAGGAGGAGGAGGAGCGAAGCTTTAAAATTGTCTGCTTCTAATTTGAATGGACTCAACAGCATTCGACATACAAATGCATATTTGGAAACTTTTGTTAATTGGTAAGTGACAGTTTGTGTTCTACGCTTTTTTCTTCGTTTTTCACTTGTTCTTATTAGGCAACACCTCACCCCCTGCTCCCTGCTTCCTGCTAATATGCCCCATTCAGAGCCAAGTCGCAGCCAAGTCAAGTTTGGTTGAGTTTTGTAAACAACGTACCAAATAAGAATGCTAATTTTTAACTTTGAACGCGCTGCATTCGTTAAATTAACCAGCATACAAAAATATATAAAGAACATACAAAAACAAGTCGCAATAAGTTGACAACAGCTGACAAAGTTTTAATACCCTTACAGCTTTGCTGCCTGGGCAAAATTTGGTTGCAAGATTGTTGTGAGAGTTTTGTATGAGAAATATATAAACGTAATGAAAATTGTTAGTTTGTTAGTTTGTTAGTTAGTTTTGGTGTTTAAAAAATTATATGCCGGCATTGACATTTATCAAAGAGATCGAAAAACTATACCTAGATGAGAGTTCAGTTTCCATGAAGTTATATTCTCTTTTTAGAGACGAAAGTTTCTTTTTGAACAGCTTTATACTCTAAACAGACTTGTTAGTTTCTCTTTCAAGATGTTATTTTGTTCGCACAGTTTGTCAAGAACTTACTCTCTTTAATAATGAAAATCTAATAAGGAGTCCTTTTTCCAGAAGTTATAGACTCCTAATAGAGTTGCGAGTTATTTTTGCATACTAAATTTAGAAATGAAACATCCTTTTTCAAGAAATTAATAACTCTAAAAACGAAAATTAAATTCTTAAGAAGTTAATTAGTTGGAAAGGAGACCAAAATATGTTCTTCATGAAAATGCATTGTCTGTTTAGAGACTAAAGTTGCTTTTCATGAAATTCTATACTTCATTTAGAGATACACCTTCTTTTCGTATAGAAGGTATACTCCACTTATAGTTAAACGCTTCTTTTTCAAGATGTTCTACATTCTATATACAAATGACAGTTATTTTATAAGAAGTTCCTCTTTCAATCCATGCCAAGAATTCGACTACCCTCTGTTAGGGTATATGGGAAAATAACAGCAAAAAAAAGGATAAAATAGCAAAAGGAAAGGGCAACTTTCGGAAAAGGGTTTCAAGTTGCAGGCAACGTATCTCAGAGCGCTTCTTCCTCCACGTCGTCCCTTTTGGCCCTTTTTCAGCTCTTCATATTTAACTTGGCCTCTTGGCAGTTGCCTTCCGCTGTTGCTGCTGTTGTTAATGTTGTTGCCTCTGCCTGGAGAGTTGTGCAGTTTTATTTTACAAAATATTTGTTTTTTTTTTTGCAACGCTGATTTAAATAGTACTTGTACTTTTGCCTACTTGTTTGCTGGCCCCAACTTGAGCAAGTCTCTGTTGCGTTTCCTTTCGTCGAGTGTAAAAGTGTCGAGTGTGAGGAGGGGTGCTTCCCCCCTCTTCCCAACACACTCCCCCCACCCCTTCCACCACCCTGTTTGAGGTGTTTAATTATGATGCCGCACAAGCTGCAAAACTTGCGGCCGTTTACTTAATTTGTTTTAAAGTTTTAATGCTGACTTTATTAGACCGAACTTGGCGTGCAACGCAACTTTCAGCCGTTGCCCGCCACAAATTAATTGCATAAAACTGACAGCAAGTGCGGCATATGGTGCACATTTTTATATACTTTTACCATCTTATTTTAAACATCAGATAGTTTGGAAACGGTGTGCAGCATGACATTAAATACCACTATATTTAATGAGAGTCTTAAGGAAAATAATAATAGAATGTTGTAAGAAATTAACTTGACTGAAACCGATCTGTGTGAAGGAGTACGCATTCAATGTCTTTAAGTATTGACTGTCTCCAGATTGAACTCATAGAAGACAAACTTTGTATAATTTTGTATAATTTACTTTAATACTTTCAGTAGTTTTATGAAGTTGTCATTCATGTCTTTCAAAGCACTTTGAAAGGAAACAACTGTTTAACTATTTGTAATTAATTTACCTCAGAGAATGACTGCTTCGAATTAACAAAGGCAATTAGAAGTTGATTATTGTTGTGCACTAAAACGTTTTCAATTGGCAATTGCATTCAAGTTCAATTTGTGATTTAGTTTCTACGCATCAAGCAGTATTTGCTGCAATATAAAATATTAAATTCAGCTGGAGCAAATATCTTTTATCTTGTTGCATAAAACTTTTTTGAAAAGACATCCTGGCTGGCTGGCAGCGGGCGATGTCATGCACTTAATAAACTTACGCAACTAGCTGAGTATCTGAGAGTAACTCAAAGTGTTTGAGAGATGACAGCACCAGTTTGAAGTTCAGGTCAACTATCTCTCTTTGTGTCTCTGTCTCTCTCTCTCTCACACACACTTTCTGATTGATGACATCGATAAGTGCTTTAAAATTGCGCACATGTCCTGTTTGTTGGACGGACATCCTGCCAGATAAGAACTGAGTGTTGCACAGTTGCTCTAAATTGCACATACGCCTTTGCCACATAATTCCTCAAGACGATTATGGTGCACTTTAATTTTGTTTTTTGACATTAGGCAAAACTGGATAATTACGCTTGCTCCCAAAAACAAAAACAACACCAACTCCACTTGAGACTTTTGAATTTTTCCGTGGCTAGCCACAAAAGAGGGGGAAATGTGGAGAGGTTTTCCACTTTCAGCTTTGCAGACTGTTAAACTACTCTGCTATTGTGCTGTGACTGTTCACCGATTATTTCGCTCTATTTTCCTCTTTTTTCAAAGGCCAAATCAAACAGCCAAAAATTCGCAAACAATAAAACTTTTCCCAAGCTTTGACAACTGTTTCAAAATGTCCTCTTTGAACCTGAAAATGAATGCAAATTAGCAAGTGACTATAAATTATATATAAAATTATTTTTAAAGTGTGTTTGATTCTTTTTGCATGAAATTCGAGTATTTTGCTTAACGGTTCGAGAAAAGTTAATAGTTCTTCGACAACTGTGTCCAAGCAGTTAAACTAATCAAAAGTTGTCTCTTTTGTCAACTTTTGAAGGAGCATGAATTAAAGAATGAAAATAGTTGAAGTGTTTTTATAAACGACTGAAAATAGTTTTTGAGTATCAATACAAATCTTTTTTTTTATCAAAACATACAATTTAAACTAAGTTTAGTTTGTGGTGCAAATATTTGACATAATTTCTAGCAATTTTTACACATTTTCTTCTACAACAATAAAAATTGAACAACACAAAAGTCTACACTAAAAACGAACTAAACTTAACGAAGACTAATCCTTGATGTCAACTCGAAGCTTTTAGCCATAAAAAGCTTTAGTTTTAAAGCTTTCGATGCATTTTCCAACTGGTATAAGTATTAGACATTTTTTCGAATATAAAAGGCATAAGAATAAAGACAAATTCAAGGGACTTTTGACTTATATCTTAGACCACTTAGAGTATTATTGAAAGTTTTGAATAAAGTGGTTGAGTAGGGAAATTTAACATCGTCTTAGCAAGCTCAAACTTAGAAGACCATTATAAGTTATGAATTCAATGAAATTATAATAGTTTTCATTAATAATTCCTTTCTAAAAGTATCTATAATTATATTAAATTATATATTTAATTCTTATAAATACATTTTAAATATATCTTATATGTGGTTTTATAAGTAGTATATGTTTAATAATATAAGTGTTGCATTTAAGACTTATACCTTAAAAGTACTAGGACATTTCTACCTTATACTTCTTTCAACTTTAAAACCATATCTGAGTCTACTACAATATAAGTACTTGTATAAGAGGACAAACTTATGTCCACAAAAGTACGGGATGTATAAGTAATATTTTTATAAGCAGAATCAACTTATACCCTGGCAAACTTAGAATTCCTTTTATAAGTTGAAATTTCCCAATAGCTTTTCAGGAACTCCTAATTTAAAATCCCTTTATATGGACTTGTGAAATCTGAAGCTTTTACTTGAGTGAAAGCAGGGAAAACGAAGTATATTCATTTTTTATGGCTTATATATGACAGTTGCCAAAACTACTGTTATACACATATCAGTTTAAGAGAAAATGAATGCCTCATTATTAAGCAAATTGGTCATCAGCGCTTCCCATGTTCAAGAGTTTTTAAAAAATTAATATGTAAATAATAAAATATTGCAGAATAAAAATAAAATAGTCAGGTTTTTTCTATTGACTCACTTAAAAAAGCACTTAAAGCGCTGCCAGCTAAATAAATATTGAAAGTAGGAAAAAGTTAACAAAGACTAAATAATTTATTAGCTCAGCTAAAAATCGAATTTATTATATGCATTCTAGATGTTTTTACACCTTTCACAAATCAATTTATTAAATTGCAATTCAGCGTTTTCAGCTTGATATAAATAGATATTTATACTTTAAAATTAATCACAGAATGTCATACACAATAATGACATTATTCAGTGTCCACTTCCATGGTGCGATAAACGTAAACAAATTAGAAATTACGAGAGTGACAAAAAGCTAGCCAAAAAGAACCCGCAAAAACCGACCAACAAAACCAGCAAACAACAAAACTGCTAACAAAATGTTAACAGACACTGAGCAGCGATAACAGCAGCAGCAGCAAGGGAGGGGTGGGTGGGGTGGTTGGAAACCTATAATTTGTGTGTTGCGGACTTAACCCTGTTCAACTCCCCACCCACACACACATACACACACAAAAAAACACACATGAGTCTAGTTTTATTATTGTGGCTTCATTTGCCATGCACAAAACGACCAACACTGAAAGAGACAGACTGAAGAGTGTGCAAGCGAGATAGATAGAGAGAGAGAAAGCGACGCCCGAATCTGAAATGAAAAATCTTCAGCACTGCCTTTGATATATGCACACTCAGACACACACATCGGACAACATGTAGACTTGCACAATATTAGCAAAAAAAAAATAAATAAATAAGGAAACAACAAAAAGCCGGATGCGTATGCCTTGAATAGTGTTGGACAACACTTGTGGCTTTTGGGTCACACGCATTTCCACTAAAGTACATGACAAACATGCAGGAATACCCTAGTTGACAGTGCTCGTCTCGCAGATACCCTGCATCTATTTAAATATATTAAAATATGTCTGTGCTTATACAGAAAATGCTTTTTCTTACTTGCAGTGGAATTTGATAAATATGAAATTACAATTTTCTTTGGTGTATTCTAACGGAATTTAAAACAAATTTTAATGGTGACTAATATATATTGATTAAAAGATATTTGATTAAAATTGCGCTTGTTATTGCTATCAGTAATCGATTTTTATCGAAATGGCTAACTAGCTCTGCTAGTGCATTCATAGTGAACAAGAATTTATAGTCTTTATAGGGTCAGAGATACTTCCTTCTGTCTACTAAACTAGTTATTTAATACAGAAAAGATAAGATAAGAATGCATAGCTAATAAATATAAAGATTAAAGACTAAAAAGATAGTTGTATTTATGTATGTATGTATTGTAAATAAGTATTATATAGTTGTATGCCACATTCTAAGTTGAATAGAGTAGCTGCAACTCTTGAATGTTTTTCTTCATTGTGCACTTTGTTTTGTGGCAGTGTGGGTGTGAAAATGGCCACAGATACAATTTGTGTTACCACCGAGTAAATGTTGATACTTGACATAGACAAATACACACACAGAGCAAGTGAGAGAGAAAGAGAGGGAGATGGAGTGGAGGGGAGAAGAGAGAACGATAAAGAGAAAGAGTTAGAACAAGAGCAGAAGAAAGAGAGAAAAGTTGGCAGCGCTAACCCGTTTGGAGTTTGTTTTATGCTTCCGCACACTTGACACTACGTTGCCACTGCAACATACTCCTAATCCCCCAACCCCCACCCACACCCACACCCGTCCCCCACCCACATCGCAACCCAGCCTCATTTCGGCTCATTTTGCCTCGAGTTGTTGGTGTTGTTGTGGTTTATTTGTTTGTGCCCCCAACGAGCAGCGTTAAAAGGAAGCCTTTATTCAATTTCACTTCGACTCCCAGCCACTAGTTATTTATGTGCGTAGTTCTCTGCGAGTAGTCCTGTACATGGTGGGGTGTGGGGGTTGCGGGGCGTAGTCCTTTGGCCTGTTCGAACGTTCCTGACACTTTGAAAGCAAATTATTACAGTCTGATGAGTTCGTCTTGCTGATGAATGTCGCTGGCCAATAAATTATGCTTTTGGGCGCGTTGATAAGCCGAAAGGAACAACGAAAACTTGGCCCAAATCTATGTTGCCCCATCTCTCTCACTCACCCTCTGCCTCTCTCTTCTCTTCTCTTTCTCTCAGTGGGTCGCCCATCAATTTGTTTGCTTTATTTAAGTTTCTGGGCTGCTTGTTTTAGGAAGCACACAAAACAACAAAAAAAACTTTTTGCATTCGCTTAAGTGGCACGTACCTCATTCCTGTATGTCTTTGGGGCAAGTCCAAGCTACTTACTGGCAAAATTATACACTGAGAAATAAATGATGCATACTAAATCTGTAATATTCACCACAAGTTGGGCGCTGTAGAACAAAAGCAATTTAGAATGCTCGACTAGACAATATCTGGAAATTTACCTTTAGATATATGGAAAGCTAATTTCGATATGAAAATACGTTTTCATTTAATAAGATAAGTAAGCACTTAAGAAGTCATAAATAAACACAGAGTTAAAGAGTGACAGAGAAAATAAAGAAGAGATTGGCAAATATCAGAAACAATGGAGTAAGATAAATTTACCACATGAAGCAGGTTCTTACAGATTTGCCGGATATATGTTATTATTGGAAACTTTATTCAAGAAGGGAAGTATTAAAGAATTTCACAAAGTTTGTATAGTTGAATTATATGTCACTGTATATTAAATAAAAATTGGAGAGATTTCTATCGGAAATGGAACCGTATCGGTTACCAAAATGTATATATTAAATTTGAAGTAACTAGCTTTTATTGTCTAGATTAAATTGACTCGATGTTGATACGGATCAAGATTATTTAAGTATTATACTATTATAAATTTTTAGACAATTGTAAGATTTTTATAGAGCAAACGAATTTTTTTCAGTCTATTTATTTATTTAATGCATACGAGTATATATACATATATATATACATATAGAAAGATTAAATCTGTTCAAAAGGTTGCAAAATCAAATGCCAAAAGTCGAGCAGCCAAATTAAACGCATCGCATAGCTCAAATTGCTGTTGGTAGTAGCTGCTGTTTGCCACTGCTGCTGGCGACGAGGACAATGCAAGGATAATGCCAAACCGCACAAATGTGTGCGTGCCTTTGGCGCCTTGCAACAAACGAAAATATTCTCCACGAAATTAATTACACAGAACGAAATGAGGTGAGGCAAAGACAGCGTTTCATGATTTTCAACCCACCCAACACCCCTTGGGTTATTTCACCACACCTCCATGCCCCCAGCAACCCTTTGATATGTGTGTGTGTGTGTGTGTGTAAGTGTTTTATAGCCGCCACAAGCAGCAGGCCAAAAGATATGGCCGCTTCTTACGCATACCTGTTTTGTATGGCCTTATTGGCCATATAATGCGCCTCGGCAACTGCTGATTCTGCTCTTTGCTCCTGTTTCCTGTTTGTTGTTGATGTTGCTGCTTGCTGGCGTTATCCTGCTGCATTCCTTTTTGCTTGGCTGCAACCGCAATCCTTGCAATATAAACTACTTTGCGGTTCAAAGTTGATGCGCTGGAAACTTTAGCTGAATGCTACGCGTCTGCAAGTTAATTAAAGTGCTTTATAACCTGCTTAACTTACCTAGCTACTCCACTCCCCTTCACTCCCCTCCACTCCCCTTCACTCCCCTCCACTGCCCTCCTCTGCCCTATACTCAACCTTCAACCCTTTTCCCTGTCCTTGTGAATAAGAGTTTTGTGGTATTCTGTCTGTTTCGCCAAAGCAATCACAGCTGTTGCCAGTTTATCAACCAGTTTGTTGACTTTTTACCGACTTTCCAACGATTTTCACTTAAACACTTTGCATCTCAGCAGAGCTTGGATTAGTTTTTGTTATTTTGCTCTCATTACTTGGGCTTGTCACCAGCAAGTAAGTACTTTACTTTAGTTATCTCTGCGGGGCTTCTTCGCTTATATAAAAAGCAAATTGTTATCAATTTTATCAACACCCAATCGACTTATAATAACCCAGCAGCTTAATGGATTAGTTGGAGTTTGTCTATGGCTTTAAGCTGATTAAGTATTGGCTGGAATAAGTTGAAATGTGGCAGTAGAGAGTGCTCCACTTGGGAATGATTTTAAAGATGCTGTTCAATTTGTTCAATTTGAATATACATTTTGGTTAACTAAATCTGTGTTTTTAACGAGATTAATGAAAATGTTGTCTTGTTTTGCTATCGATTTGTATCGATATTCACGATAAATATATCACATTAAATAACATTTTATTTGCGTATGATTAACGACAACTTATATTCCAAATTTTAAATCTCTAAGTTCTATAGTCTTATGGGGTTGAAAATGCTTCACTCTGGCTTAAACATACTTTTGCTTAACTTTATCATTCCTTTCTCATCATTTTTTAAAGCTTCTGGGTATCAAAATAAATGTTTGTTCAACAAGTTATTTCTTGAGACTTGGCCAACATTCCAAACATGCTCTCTTTACAGAGCTCATTGCTTTGGTAATTAAATAATGCAAGGTGTTAATAGATATAAGCCACAAAAGTGTGTGTGCTGTTAATCAGAAATGCTTTTAGCCGCAAAAGAACTGTATTCAA
Organism: Drosophila macrothrix; assembly: GCA_035042055.1. Taxonomy (NCBI): domain Eukaryota; kingdom Metazoa; phylum Arthropoda; class Insecta; order Diptera; family Drosophilidae; genus Drosophila; species Drosophila macrothrix. The sequence continues at coordinate 5,988,401 of JAWNLX010000124.1, read as the reverse complement.
TTATGTAAACAAAATAAGTACGAATTTGGCCGCAAGCAAAATGAAGGACAGACAGCTCACAAAAGCCACGACTTGTGTCAAAAGGAAGCGGACGTCAACAGCAGCAACAGCAACAGCAACAACAAACAAAAACACCAACAATTGCTGGACAACAGCAACAATTTTGTAGCTGGAAAATCAAGACTTGGGCCGCTTTCGACGCTGCCAAAAAGCAAAAAACTTTTATTTCATTTTTGTTTTGTTGCTATGCTTTCGCTACGCAAAGTGGGTGTGGGGGGGGGGGGGGGGTAAGGGGACAGCAGTAGCAGGACATGGGGAAAGGGGGTCTGAGGTAGAAAGCAGCAACTGTAGATGAAAATTAAATAAGTAGCAGCTTAAATAACTTGGGGCAACACTCCAGAAAGCAGAGCGGAAGCAAAGGGAGATGGAGAGAGAGAGAGAGAGATAGAGAGTGAAATAAAGTGAGAGAGAAGAGGGAGCAGCAGTTTGTAAAGAGGAAAAATCAAATATAAAACAGGCATCAAGAAGAGGACCTCTCAAAGGTAAAAGACACAGCCACAAAAGGTCGGCAGAGGTGCGAACTCAGTGCAGCAACAAAAGCAGGCAAGAATGGGCAGGTGGCAGGAAGAAACGATAAATGACAACTTGAAGCACATCAAAAGAAGGCACAGCAGGACACAGCAGGACGCAGCAGGACACACAGGACACGTACATATGTACATATATATACCTATTTAGGTGAGTCAGGTGCCTGGCTTTGGCACGTGCATTCTATTGTTCGAGTCCTTAGCACAGTTTGCACGACGCTTATCTAAATGGCCAGAAGAATTTATTCTATTCAAAAAAAAAAAAAAACTTTTGATTTAAACAGTTGCCAGTTGCCAGTTTTCAGTTGTTGTTGCTGCAGTTGTTGTTGCTGTTGTTGTGGCAGCTGCTTTGCATTTTGATTTGGGTCTCTTGGCGTGTGCAAAAATATTTATTTAATATTAACGCCCAATATAAACACACACACACTGGGTGTGTTTGTCATATTATTTGCCTATTAACTTTGACAAGAAAGCCAAATGTTGTCCAACTGGCAGTTAATCAGCATTCGACATGCACTTGCACGTCTCAGCAGTTGAGTCATTTGTTGAAGTTGTCCCGTTTTGGCCTGTATCAAAATGCCTTCATCTGTCCATCTTTCTGATAAGAGCGACTCGTAGAAATTCTTGAGACACCTGTCACCTGTCATCCATTTATCATTCTTCAGCGTCGACCTCTCAAAAGTCCTACCGTCATTACTCGTAGCCTTATCTTATATAGTATGAATATATATAAAGAAATTTGATCTCAATCTCTCCAAAACTAAATGTAATTCCGTTTTTCAGTTTTAAGTCAGTACCAGCAAAATTGTTGGCTACATTTTTTTTGTTTATATATATTTTATAGTAACTTTAATATGACTTATTTGGAATTTTATTAAAGAAATTGATAACAAATTTCTCAGATTGAGGAGATATTATTTATTTATGATTAAAACAACTCAAATAACTTAAAATAGTTTCCAAAAATGCTTAACAATCTTTAAATTGGCCTAAAAAACTGTTTTGCTTGATGTCCATGCTTCTATAATAAATTAAGCTTAAAAGTACAGCATATTTAAATATAATTTATTTAAAAATGTTCCACATTTTACTATGCCAAATCTTCCTCGCAAAAATTTAAAATGTATCTATATATTTTTTATTTTTATTAATAATTCACAAATTAAAACGATTTCTAAAAATCAGTTAAATTCTTTAGTTTTCAGATCAATTTTTGATTTACACAGATTTTTTAAAATTTCATTGCAATTATTTTTGTAAGTGTATCTAAGTAGAGTATACAATTAATAATCTTTGTGTAGGATTTTCTCTACTCGAGCACTTATTCGCACTCAGTTGGTTTTCCGCTGCACATCTGTCGATTGTGGCGCCATTAGGGCGACGCCGTCATTAGGATGTCCTTTGTCCTTTGTCTGTAACACTTTTTTTCTGTTTTTTTTTTTTGTTGCTTATTTGCTGTTGAGTTGCTCACTGGCTGCTGCAAATTGTCGCATTAAAAGTTTGCAGTTGATTTTTGCTTGTTGTTTGTTTGTTTGGTTGGTTTTTCTTCTTTTTTATGGCCAAGCTGACCACACTGCTGGTCAAATGATGGAAATGGTATGGCAAATGGTTACCTAGACGTGCAACGTGTCGTATGCGTAATGTCAACTATTTAACAATGCTGCATTGTTGTGGCTGCGCACTGTGGCCGGGTGTTATGTTAATTACTGCTGTGCTCATTATTTGATTGCTCGAAATCAATGCAAGCTTACATACAAATCCATACACATAATTATCATCCCAGCTGAGAGTCCTGCCCAAGGATGTTTGCCTGTCAGCGTTACATTGTGACAAGTACAATGCACAAACATAAATGCGTCACTGTAACTAGAATGCATCGCATGCAAATAAGGGTTAGAGTCCACCTCTTGGTACGGTACTGTTACGTTAACAATTGTCATAACATGGCCAATTGAGGGGTAGTTCGAGTGCTTTGTGTTGCGACTGACCAACCGGGAGTGGCATCCAATGGCCAGCTGGTTATGGCGTTGACATATATTCATACTTACAACTACACACAACACAATAACAAAAAAATAATTGTTCTGTTCTGGAAATACTGAAAATGCTAGAAATGTGTATGAATTCTTCAAGTCAGAGGACTTTGAAGCATCTTTGTTCAACATGCCATAAATAAAAATTAATCTGGTTTTATCTGTGTAGTTTATTGAAAACAAAAACAGTTTTTCTGTTTATATATATTAGTATTTATAATAACAGTTCTCATTTGATAAATTAAAATATTTCATAATTATTTTTGATTGGCTTTGTTTACCGAAACAATTAATTTTTTTTTTTATTAAAAGAATTTTAATTCAACATTTAATATATCTGATACATTTTATATATACTTTACTGATTATTAATAAATTACATATTGTTTTGATTTATTTAAATTAGCTACTTGGTATATAATAATTTGGTATATAAGAAAATACACTTTTCTTAAAGAATTCCTTTTCAGCCCTTTCGCTCAGCAGATTTCAGAATCTTTGAAATATTGTTGCTATCAAACATTTATTTAGACACTTACACAAATGTATTCTCCACTTCATGCCATCCTGTCTATGCATCTTTAATGGGTATATAAAAGAATCGATGGCCAGCAATAATGGCAGCAGGTAACGTCAGCCAAATGCATTAATGCATGTTGTGCCAGCTCTTTGTCCGTCTCTGTCCCTGTCTATCTCTGTATTTGTCTGTCTCCTTCTCAAATTGCATTTGAAGCTGACCAGAGGCATGTGTGTAATGTGTGTGACGCGTTTGTGGTGTGTGTGCCGTGTGTGCTGTGTGTGTGCCGTGCAGAGGGTCAGTCAAACCAGACAATGGCCAATACAAAATAGCAAATAACAAAAGGCGGCCACACAAATAACTCACGACAATGCGACTTGAAATGAAGATAGATGCCTCTTGGCAGTCACACACACACACACACACACACAGATACACACATACACCCTCTCTCTGTCTCTCTCTCACTCTATGTTTATCTGTGTGTGTGCTTCTCATATATGTATGGATGATGTACTGACTGCCACAAAATGTTGAGGGTTGGGGGTTATATGTGACACACTAACTGCATGAGTGAGTGCATTGCATGAATGCCACAAACTCGACTGACTGACTGACTGACTGACTGACTGACTGACTGAGTCGAGCTGTACTTTTGCCCAGTTGGCTGCCAATGCTGGCCAAGTTATTGTGCGTGACATCAAGTGAATTGTTGTTTATTTCTCGTCTCGCTTTGTCCGCCCTGACAAATGTGGCACTGACGTTTTATATCACGCCATTTAACTGCCGTCGCGCTTTCAGCCACACCAAATTGATATAAAGCATCCACACACACAGACAAACAACAAGCACCAAGGCACACGCAGTGCATTGAACCTTGAACTCATTTATAGGTTATAATTAACACTTGAACAATTCATTAACAACCGCATTTTGCAAATATTCAAGTCAAGAACACTCAAGCAGCCAGTTCAAGGCGCTCTCAGCAGGAGCCCAGTTGCAGGGCAACAGCGCGCAAGGACTCGCCAGGATATACCACCGACTCACTCCGTGCTACGTGACAATGGCACAATTTATGCGTTTTCCTGCATAATGAGGCAGCAAAAGAATGGAGGATGACGCATTTCGACATAAATTGCAAAAGGACAAATACCAAATGCCAACGAGCTCAACGCATAAGCCTTTAAAATGTGGCAAACACCATTTAAGCGTGTCAAAATTGGGCAGCTCGACCAGAGTTACCCTGTAAGAGACCGAACACACAGCTCTCATAGATATATAACATTATCGATTGGCTAACTTGAGCAAGCGGAAGTTAATCGATATCTGCAAAATAATATAAATTTAAAGGGTACAATGAAGGCATAAGGAAGTATCGTAGAAATATATATATATATATATATATATATATATATATATCTTGATCAGCACCAAAAGTTGAGTCGATTTAGTCAAGTCCAGTTGTGCCTCTGTCTGAAGCAGTCGATCTCAGGAACTATAATAAGTAGAGACTTACCATTTGGAATATAAGTTCTCGAATACTACACCCAGATCGAGTGTCATTCATCTCTTCGATAACCTGTGCTGTTTTGCGAATATCGATACAAATCGATTTCCAATTGCACACTTTTAAAAATACAACCCAGATTTATTATTAATCAACTGTAAAAATGCACAAGGATCGCAGTTTTCGTTAACCAACATCAAATAGAACAATTTATTTCACAGCTGGTCACAGGGTATCTCATAGTCTCATATTATAGAACTCGATAGATTAATATTGTTAAAATTTCATAAGCCCGCAAATCTATATACAAGATTCTGCTGGCAACAGGGTAAAGTCATCAAATGAGCCAGCAAAGCGTTGCATATCAAGCACACCACACACGCACACACACACACACACACACACACACACACACACACACACACTGGCACACACTGAGATATGCAAATGCAATCTGTGGGATTGTTGCTGTCATTTCTATTTTTGTGAATAATTTTGATAAGTTAAACATAAACCGGACGGCGTCATGTAAAAATGAGATGGATGCCACTAAAATGCAAAATATGTTGCAGCAAATACAACAAATGCTTTCTGTGGTGTGTGCGTGTGTGTGTGTGTGTGTGTGTGTGTATGTCAGAAATTATTTACAAAATATTTATACTCATTTTCTGGTAGCCAAAAATTGCAACAAGCAAAATGAAAATTTGTTGTTGCTAACCAAAATTTCACTTTTCACTCAGGTCAATATGTGTGTGCGTGTGTGTGTGTTAGTTTGTCGGTATTTCGCTTTAATTAGCTAGCATGCAAAAATAAAATGCATTATCCAATGAATTCAGTGTTGGAAAATTGTTTCAGGCTTCAGCTTAGGCAGCAATATTTGTTATTTATTTTACTATTGTAGTTTGACAGCATATCTATTTGATTTCCAATTTGTATCATTGTAAATGTTTCAATTTCAATTTCGTATGCAAACAAATAGAAGAGAATTGCGTTTATTATTATATAATATACAAAGGTAAATATTTACATAAATTTTCATTGTTGTAAATTTGCTCAAGAATATTCCATTGTGGATTTTACAGATGTTAAATGTGATTATGTTTAGCCAAACTGTGTTAAGATCATGTTAAGCTAAATCATTTTGCAGAGCTTAGTAGATTTGTCAAGCGAAGTTAACAGCGTGAACAACAGTGGCTGTAAAGTTCAGTCGCAGCATGCTCAAATTATTGTCGTCGTCATGTTTATGCACTGCTTTTGTGTAAGGAGTGCGAGGGGTTTCCGCGGGGTCTGTTGCGGCTTTTGCCATTTTGTGTGTTCTCGTGTTCAATTCAGGCACCCAAACTTAGAGGGTGAGAGAGAGGGAGTGATGCTTGCAGAGAGAGGGGGACAAACTAAGGACAAACATACCGAGTTGTAGCGTTGCAAATCTTAACGTGATTTAAACATCACGACGTAGCTGGCAAAATAACAGTAACGCATGAAGAGCACACACACACAGACACAGAGAACGAGAGACAGAGAGAGACAACGTCGCTGACAGCACAGTTGCTGTTTTTGGCCAATGGAGGCGGGGAAGGGGGAGCAGCTGCCGTACGAAGAGCGCCAGAACAGTTAGTGTGCCCACGTAGCTGTCAGCTTTAAGCATATGTGTGTGTGTGTGCATGTTCATTTTGTTTAAAGTAGAGATGAGTGCGGCTCGTGCTGTTTTTTCGTGACACGAAAAATCTGTAATTTCCATTTAAAATACACAATTCAGAGGAATAATTCAATAAAATATCTGGGTATGCAAATAAAATTATTTAAAATTGAAATTGCAATGTTAAAAAATTAGGAACAGATGAGAAAAAAATAAATGAAACATGTATAGTAAAGAAATTCGAAAGCTCGAACTCAATGTGACGAATGGGATAAATTAGAGCGAATTAAATTCCTTTTGGGGATCAATCATAAATAATACAGAGAATTTGATAACAAAATGTATGTTTAAAAACAGAACGAAACTCTTCTTCTTCTTCTTCTACGTGTTAGTGTGGCAACGTCATTTTTGGTATTTGGGTTGCACGTGTTTTTTTTGTCAATTTGTCTCCTGTCTAAAAATGAAATAGTTGAAAAATGTTTGACAGCCGAAAAAGTCTTAAAAAAATACAAAATTCGATCATATTTTTAGAGATATGTTTTTGAACGAGTTTCGGCATTTAAGGAATGTTTGAGTTGCTTTAAAATTGTGAGCACAAAATACATATTCATATTTATTAAAATAATAATTTAAATCCCGAAAAAAATGATGTTAAGAATATACAGTAAATAAAATATTTCTATTTCTATTATTGATAACCTGAATTGAAAGTGGAGAAAAGTATTTAATGAAGTGCGAAAATCATATTTTAGTTTTAATCCAATTTCACATTGGTTTATACATACAAACAAACAGTGTATCTGCTAGTCGTGCACACATCTCATTTATGGCATTCTTATTTGATTCTTATCGATTGGCATCTTTTTCATCAAGTTTCATATACAGCTGCCCAAAATCCATTCAGCACTTTCGCTTCATCTTCATTATTGCACACACCACAATTTCTGTGTGTATCTGTGTGTAGGTGTGTGTGTGTGTGTGTGTGTGTGTCTGTGTGGGAGTGCTGACATTTTCAAGCAAGTTTTGACCAAATTTTTCGGTGAATGGCGAACTGGATGAAGCCTCAACCTTTATCCCCTCTCACGCTCTTTAGCTCTCCATATCTCTATCTCTCTCCAACTCTCTCTCTCTCTCTCTCTCCCTCTTTCGCTCACTGTGTATGGATGGAAATGTGAGCGTGTCCAGTGGCATAGCGACCAAAACACGTTGCATGCATAAATGCAACTTTTGCCTCCCCCTCTGCACATGAATGCATCATTGTTGTTGTGGTTGTTGCCATTGCTGCTGCTGCTGCTGCTGTTGATGTTGGCATTGTAGCTGAAGTTACTGTCATGTCAGTTCAGGCCAAGCAGCACGATATTTTAGCTGCATGTGTACACGGCCAACAGCAACAACAACAACAACAACAGAAGCAACAACAACAACAACAACAGCAACAGCATTTGTAGTTTGTTGTGTACTCGTATAATTTCAGCAAAAGCTGCCTGTGCTGAACATGTCTGTTTGCTCATGTTTGTTGTCTATGTTGTTGTTGCTGTTGTTGTCAACATGTTGTTCCCAACTGGACACTCTTGAGCTTCGCAGTAGTAAACACGACTTTCTGGTCAGGCCGATCACTTAACTCAAAAGCAGCAGCACCAGCAACAACAACAACAACAAACAACAAACACATCCTAAAAACACATTAAACATGCCATTAACTCCAAAAGCAAGCAACACATTTGGCTATTAAAAGCAGCCGGCAATATGAAGATGACTTGCTTGATTAATATTTATATATATATAGATTAGAGATAGAGAGAGAGAGAGAGAGAGAGAGAGAGAGAGAGTAGTATAATCATTAATTAAAACATGAACAGATTGAGGAAGTGCTAAGAAAAAGATAAAAAGAGACAGAGAGAGAGAGAGAGAGAGAGAGAGATAGATGAGGCGGAAGTAGACCCTTTGTTCTAATTAGAATGGGAAATGTTAAGTTAATATATCTCCAAATAATTAGATATAAATGAGAATTTATCGGATCTAATTAACTATCGGAATTAAATGTTTTATTTGCGAACGTTACAGGCTGATAGAAACTACTTTTCTGAGCGAGAGAGAGAGAAAGAGAGAGAGAGCGAGAGAGAGGCAGAGCAAGAGAAGAAGCCTGGAATAGAAAATGTGCATTAAAAATGTGAATTGAAATATGCATTCTATAAAAAAACAGCTGTGCAGATCTAGGGTGACCATTCATTCACTCCTATAAGTTTGCTCCAAATGAATTTCTTTCCTTCTCTTTCTATTTAAAATGGAAATTGTTAATTTTTATAAATAAATGAAAAATAATTCAGAATATGTACAAAGATCCTAAGATGACACTTTTTGACAACTGAAAGTTCTGGAATGAACTGTAGGGTGACCATACACTTTAGCAACACTTCTGCTTCACTTGTATCTCACTTGTTTCTATCTCCTTTCTGTTCAGTTAAATTATATATGGCAGTTCTAATAAATGGCTGTACTCCAGGATGACCATACCACCTTCCAACTACAACTCAGTTTAATCGAGTTTCTATCATTTTGCCTTCTATCCAGATTGGTAGTTATTCATCGCTAGGGTGATCATACTTTGGAGCCACACTTGTGCTTCACTATTTGCCACCTGCTTTTCCTCTTTCCTTTCCCGACCCGCCTGCGGCACCAGCCACCTGCAAGTTATTTGCAGATTGCCAGTAATTCGCTTCCAGGCTGACCATGCAAAGTTGTGGCCACATTCTGCATAGCTTTGAAGTCATCTCGATATGCTAAGCCAATTGAGCCGTGTAATTCTCGTAAGCATTCAACAATCTTCAAAAACTGATGCATTCGGCTTTCCACCTATTCCACTTTCCAGTTCAAACAGCAGACTTCACTGGCAAAATCGAAATTATAAATACCTTTACTGTATTTGGCAACACTGCTCGACTCGCTCCCCCTCCTCTCTCTCTCTCTCTCCGTTTGCCAGATATGCACATTTTCAACTACATGCCACATATTGCCGCACCACTTGATGCATCATGCAGTGCATCTGAACTTTTATTGAGCCTGCTTCTAAGGTCACTGTAATAATGTGCCACATCTGCAAAGCATATGCATGTGTGTGTTACTGTGTGTGTGTGTGTGTGGTATTTACATGGCATCGTGCAGCTTGTTGTATGAAATTTGTACAGCTGCACATAGAAAACTTTCGTGGCACGGCCAACCTTCAAAACAGTTGCATGCATTTTTCAATTTAATTCAATGTTTTTCCTTCTTCATTTTTGTTTTTTTTTTTCTGGGCGTGGCGAAACGCGTTGTTGCCACGACTCAGTGTGGCAGGCGTTTTGCTACACAAAATTTCAACCGCATGACATTCATCACAACCCAAAAAAAAAAAAAAAAAACAAGAAAAACGCAGCCAACATCAAATCCCAAACTGAGTTGGACTGCCTAATGGGTTTTGGGCTTGTGGATTTGGGGGCTGGGCTTTTGTGGGTGTCACTTGTCTGTATTTTCTGTGCTTGCAAGTCTGGCCATGTGCATATGTGTGTGTGTGTGTGTGTGTGTGCTGCCAAAATAAACATTGCAAATTTATGTCTCCCCATAAATTTGTAGCATAATTCTGAGGACGCTGCAGCCGCCACTTGAAAATGTTTGCCTGCCATGTTGCAAGTTTCTCTCCCTCAACTAGCCCTTCTCTACACCATTTCCAGTTGTCTGTGCCAGCTTGCTTGGCTTTTGAGCTTCTTTTTGCTCCTCAGCCAACTCTCTCTCTCTCTCTCGCTCTCTCCAGCTCAATCACCATCGAGAGAGAGAGAGAGAGACATCTCTGTGTTTGTTGGGCTAACGAACCGCGTGAATGCAATTTCTCGAATATTTCATCTTCTTCTTGTTCTGGCCTTTGCCTTTGGCTAGCTAACTTCAAATATTTGAGCCTGCATAATGCATTTAAGCTCAAACTTGTTGTTTTTCAACGCACACACGTTGTTCGACTCAAACATTTGCATAAGCCACTTACACATTCAAAAGCACCTGCATATTCCACGGCCTGTTAAAAAATATACAAAATTGCATAATTCCTTTAGCTCGAAATGTCGAAAATCCTGCTTTAGCCATATGTATAAACCTTTCACAGCCTTTACTTTCGCAAAAGTGAATCGATTTTCAAACAAATTGTGGTTTGGTTTCATAAAAACTTTGACCTCTACATAAATACTACATGCAAAGTTGAAAATACAAATCTGTCTTAATTTTATAACGATTCTCCCAAAAGTTGCAGTAAGAGAAATTAAGCAAAATTCTAGATTTAAATTTGGAAGCGCTATTTGACCTCGATTTTCATATTAAAATTATGGGTCAGCATTTTCTCATTTCACTCTCAACTTGATGAAAACTTAATGGATTTTCAAAAACCACGATTTTTTAATCATGGTTTGACCTCTAGTTTAATATTACATTCGAAAGTTGAAAGCTCAATTCAAGCTCGCAGTTCATGTTAAAATCTTGCTTAATAAAAACCATTAAAAATCTGCTGACCTACCGCAATTTATTCGCATGCTGGCCAAAACCAAAAAATAACTACGAGCCAAATGAAAGATTTTAATAACAAACCACAATACGCTAACAGAGAGGTAAATATAGAGAAAGTGAGAGACGGAGAAAGTGGGAGGGGCAACTGAGACGCCAAAGTAGCGCAATTCCTTTGAGCTTGTTATTATTACTTGACGACCCCGTTTGCGAATTAAGTTTTAAGTTGAACTCAGTTCGAAAGTGGGGCAAACAGCAAACTGGAAAAATAAAAAAACCAACAAAAAATGGGGAAAAAATAAAGAATTACTGGCATTTCTTTTGCTCTCACTTGCAGGCGACTCGCTGTGTTGTGGTTGCCCTTTGGGCTTCCTGCACACACCCACATCACCAGCTGCACATGCTTATGCATAAGTGAACAGTATTTGAGTGGCAAGTCGGCAAGAATGCAAGTAGTCAAAGCTGCTGCTGCCACACGCTGCGTATGCGCAATTCTCAAGCCATATTTTGGGCTTAGGGCATTCGAGCTTAACCTTAATGCCAAGGTAAGCGCATTATAGCCACTGACTTGACTTGACTTTTACTCTGGCATCCCCCTCATTCCCCCTTGGTGTAGTACTGATTTCAACTAATTAATTTATTTGACGCAAGTGACTCAAATCCCGCACAAAATCCACAGCTGCAACTGATTATGCAACGTAAGCTCTGCTTGCCACAGCGCCAATAATTGATGATAGACATATTGAGGACAGAGTCTCAGTGTCAGTAAGAGAATCTATTTTAAGTCAGCGCGTGAATTGTTTTGGCTTGTTTTTGCACATTTGACTGCATATTGCATCTTGACTCTGACAGCGACAGCAATCTATTAATATTCAACCAGTTTGCAGGCCGAACTTGCTGACAGCGATTGGGGAATGCCTGACATCAACTTTTCCGTTTGAAATCTGTCTCCCTTTCTCTCTCTCTCTCTCTCTCTCTCTCTCTCTCGATCTCTTTGCTTGTCTCTGACATGCATAATTGTGGTAAAGTTGCAATTGACTTTTGGTATTTTCACATTTTGGCTGACAAATTGTGGTCAATTGCCGCGAATCAGCGACTAAAAAGCTTGAAACGCTAGCCCATTTCATAGTTTAGCATCAATTCGCTATTCAGTTGAAAAGTTATGTTTTTTTTTTGTTAATATTCACAAATTTTATTGAAGCTATGCAAATGACAAATGATGCTATGCATTAAGTGACATTGGCAGGGGAATTGATTCAATTACTGACCAATATATTCAACTATTGTCAGAGTTTATAAAGCGTTTGCTATGCAAACTAGCTCTGATGGAAATAAATTTATACATTTTATATATTAACAAGCATAAAATGTGAAAAGTGTGGAAACAGCAGTGGTAGCATCACCGATCCGAACAGATATATATTCGCATACTATATTATACTATATACTATACTAAAGTAGAATAAAAGTAATTGTTGTAAAGTAATTTTAAATTTTGTAAGCATGAGAATTTGTTATGCATTTCAATTTAAAACATCTTCGAAAAGTTATCATTTTGGATCAGCATCCAAAGTCGAGTAGATTTACCAATATTTGTCTGCTTGTCTATTGAACTCTGTGTCTAATTTGAAGAAGAATTTACTTGCAACTCAAGTTATCAATAGCTGCATGCGTTTTGCGAATATCGATACTAATCGATTGGCGATAGCAATGAAAGACACAATTGTAAAAATAGAAACAATCAATGGATGTAAAATATGCCCGGACAAACATTCATTCGGCTCTGATAAGAAACACAGACTTGGTAAACCCAAAAGTTCATTGAAACACAAAATAATAGCAGCCTGCAATGTATTTATCATATCCGAGTTAAGCATTCCTAACTGGAGTATTCTAATTTATTAAGCCCTTAAAATATCCGAGAGTAAAACAAGCACAAATAATTTAATTTCAATGCGACAATAAAATATAAAGACTTTGAAACTAAAACTAATCCAAGGCTGGGCTGGAAACAATGACAATTTCGACAGAGAAAGAGAGAGAGAGAGGTAGAGAGAGAGGTAGAGAAAGAGAGCTGTGGCAAATTATCTAAACGAGACAAGCGGCAAAGTTGAGAATAGTGGTAACCCTGGCAATTATTCTTGTGGCTCGGTGGCACAGAATGCCACAGCCACAACAGGATGCCAGCAATGGGTAGGATGGGGAAGGGGAATGGTGAGCGGGGGAGTGGCGGAATGGGGCAGGATCTGCCGTTCTCATAACACGCAGTTTAGCCATAAAAGTAAAAGCCTCGCTCAAGTCTGAGTGGAAGGCAGGCGGCTGGGGACCTCTGACTCTTAGTTGACTTGCAAAATAGTTGAAATTTGAGCTAACCAAAGACAAAGCAACGAAAACGACAACGACAACGGCAACGGCAACGACAACTACAACGGCAACGACAACGGCAACGACAACGACGACTACAACAATGATAAAAGCCAAGCGGGCGTATACTTGATATGCAGACCGTCGCACAATTTGACCTACATGCATGCGAAATGTTGTTGTTTGTGGGATGGAGGAGAGGTGGGGAAAGCAAATTTTAATAATTCACTGCTTACATTAAAACAAGTGAAATAAATTCTGTTGCTCATCGTGCTCATATTTTTTGTGTGTGGTTCTTTTCCTATCATTGAATTTACATTTGCATTGCAGTTCTTCTTCTATATCATTTTTTTTTTATCTCATTAATTCGCAGCTTAAAAATGTTTGTGCAATTTGAGGGCGGCTAAGCTATGCCATTAATTTGGCCCTTCTGGCTGGTCAGCAGATTTTTCACCGCAATGAAATTGCTTTAAATCCATTTTATGGGCAGACCCATTAAAAATAAAATCATTCCATGTGTGTCATGCTAAAAGCCGACAAAAACACAGCAACAGCAACAGCGGCAATGTTGTTGTTGTCTATGCCACGTGTGGCACGCTTGAAGCACATTTCGATGATGACCTCAGGGCTAAAAATGAAAAGTTTTCTTTGCTAGTTTAGCAGTCAGCAGCCAGCAGCAGCAGCCCTCACTTCTCAGTCCTCATACACAAAAAATCACGCATACGCCCTGTTAAACGTAGTAAAAACTTTTCACATTTCAATGCTTATTAAATAAATGCCCGGTTGCCTGCCCCAAAACTGAACGCATTATGAATCCAGCTACTAAACGGGGGGTTATGTTAAAGCTACGGATTTGGGCAATGATCAACAGTTAGATATCCTTTACCTTGTCACAAATATACTTTCAACTTTTGCTACACGATTTGCTTTAAACAAGAACCATAACGTTCCCAATTGAAATGCTGAACCGAACAAGTCAATCAACATTGTTTTAAGAACCGAATCGACTGCCAAAAATCATTTGAAAACTATTCAAAACCTTATTTGTAAAACAGTTTTGTGAAGTGAAATTTTTTAATAAATAAATCAAATATATAAAAAATGTTGAATACAATCTTAACCCTCACAGAACCCTTAACACTTCGCATACCTGATTTCGAACGGAAACAGAAATGGGAGTCGCTTTGACAACCTATTTTTGGAGTCCTTTTTATAACATTTAATAAACCTGAAGCAAAATACTAAATAAATATGTTTATGCAAGCTTTAATGGATGCATCCCTCTCAGTATCAATATTTGTCTCTTCTTTCTATCATTTTATTCATTTTTTCACTCAATAACTCAACTTGAACTTTATTTTTTGCAATATTAAATTATTAATATTTCTCTGGAGATTATTTGAACATTTTATTGAAACTTTTGTAGCCGAACATGGGCAACAGATAAGACACTTAAATAATATGGGTTTAGCTGTTGTCTAAACTTTTTGGCCGCCTGCGGGCTTCGCTGTTCAGCGACTAAACAGACAGTTGCGGGTAACCCACAAGATGCGCAAATACCCTTTAAATTCTTGAATGTGCCGCAAGAGGGGGCGGGGCGCCTCGCCTGCTAGTGATGTAAAAATCATGAAAATAGAAATTGTTGATTTTTCGTCTCGTTGCGCATACTAACGAGCTAGGAAAAACAAGAAGACATCTTTAACACAGGCGATGCACACGCAGAGGCAGACAGACTGTGGCACCTCTTCGAGTCACACATTAATGGAAAAAACCCAAACCGTGCCACAATCTTTCCAACGCTTTCGATTTCATTTGGCATTTTTAAGGTCTCGTTTTGTGTTTCTTTTTTTTTTGTCACCAACTGGCGGCACTTGTAATTTCCGTTGTGTCTCAGTCTGTCTGTGCCCCAAAAAAACCCCTTTTTTATGCTTTCCCTTTTCATTTCGGCTGCGAACAGCCATTAAACCCTTTTGTGTTGTTGAGTCTGATGTTGAGCGCCTGCTAAACTGCTAAATGTCGCATAATTATCGTATTTTCCTTGACAATTCTTTTTTGTTGCTGTTGTTATTGTTGGGTTCGAGTTTGAGCTTGTCTCATTATGTCCATGTTTCGCCTGGCCTTTTTATTCAGGGCGCAATAATCGTATACAACATAAAATGTAATGGATTTTTATTAATTCCAGCATCTCTCATACTTTTATGCATGTGTAGTGTAGTTATTATGAACCTAAAAACCCAACCCCCCAAAAATCTAAGGCTAATTTGAATGTTTCGCTTCAGTATCTCTGTGCCCAATGGTTTTGAATAGATTAACAGCAGAACGAGTACCTTAGACAAATTTCGTATTGTCTTTAATATATATATATATATATATATATATAAAATGAAAGCAAGTGGAAATTTTTTGGGGAGAGCATGAAAAATGTGAATGAATATGAATCGAGAGAAAGCTGGGAACGAAAGCAAAGTTTAAAAAATAAATTGAGTCAAAGGAATTTTAGTCATTTCATAGGTGGGTAGCTCAGTCATAATTTGTATTTTAATTAGGGTAAATATTTATACAAAATCAAAGCAAAGGCAGAATATAAGCAAGTCAAAATCGAGAGGGAGGGAGGAAAATAGAGAAAAAGGGACCTCAACTGGGAGATACTTTAAAGCTAAATACAAAAAAGTACTGTTAAGCAATTTTACTCTTAGAAGTTGCTTGAGATAAATAATTAAATAGTAATAGATTAGGTAGTCTATATTCTTCACAAGTTGACAAGTATGCGTAATAAATTGTAGCTATCTTTAATCTGCCTTTAATCCATTCTTGATCCACACATAAAACAAGCACAATTGAAATTTAATTGAAACGAACCGGAACTCAAATCAACTTCAAAACATAAAACTTGGACTAGACAAAATGTGTGTGGCATGAGACCTTTTAGCACTTTGACCGAGCCAAAACTAAATCTTATAACAATTAGGCTGCACATAAAGGGGAGGGGGCATGCAACAATGGGGCAAGCCGGCGCTCGTTAACTGCGTCAAATGGCCAAAAACTTTCTGGCCGAGAATGGAGAAGGCCGCTCTAAAGTGCAATTAGAGCGCACAATAACAATTAAAATCATTTAAGCCGCTGTTGCCAGCCAACTTTCAACTCACTACACATCTACGAATAACTGTCACTGAGTATGTGTCTGGGTGTGTGGGTGTTCGTGTGTTGGTGTGTTTGTGTGTGCGAGTGTAATAACTATAAACTATTTGTACAAAACTTGGCACGACGCGACGAACTTTAAGTGTCTGTGTGTGCGTTGAACCCCAGCCTCGCCCCCTCAGCGGAAAGCCGCAAAAACTTTCAAAATTCCGTACACTAATCGTTGGACACAGTGTGCACAGTGTGACCAGATTCGCGTGTAACTTTTTTATGTGTGTGTCTATTTATACGTAAAACAGCCAAAAATACAAGACAACGTTTTTGTGGGCCAAGTGCAGCGACTACAATTTGTTGTTTGTTGCTTCTGCTTTTTTTTGGCACCAGCCTTGAGACGCCTCCTTTAGCAACCTCTAGACACCCCCCCCCCCCTCTCTCTCTCTCTTAACCCTCTTTGGGTGTGTGTCTGCGGTTGTTGGTCATGTTGCCGTTGCTGATGTTTATGTCATGGCTTTTTACGACAAAGTAACATTTTTTATTATTTTGTTACATTTTATTTCGGTTGCAAAGTTTTTCTTTTGGCACCCAGAACCCATTGCAAATGGCCAAAAAGGTATAATGAAGTTGTGCGAAGGATATGTAATAGGCACAGGAAAGTATAAGCCATATATTCATATATTCTTGATCAGTATTAATGCTTTTAGATATTCCCATCCATCTGTCTGTTGATCTGTATGAAAAACATAACCTCAGAGGCTAAAAGAGCTATATACTCAATATGTGGAATATAAGTCATCGCTTATCGTAAGCAGATCAACTTCATATAATTTTAAATAAATCGATTTCAAATAGTAATAAAAGACTCTATTTTAAAAGTGGAGCCCTCTACACAGATATATAATGGCTAAACCATATACATTTCATTAAGTTCGAATAAGAAAAACAGAATTGAATAACAAAATCGTATTTAACAGAGTATCTCCTAGTCGAATACTTTGAATTAACTTGTTTTTTATGTCGCGCTCCCGCCGAGCCTAAGTCGCGTTGATTTTCCTTTTCTTCTGGTTGTTTTGTTGCCTTTTGGTTTGATGGTTTCTTGGCCCGCCTTTTTATCTAAACATTGTCACTGGCCTAACTCAATCCCCTCTTTCTGGTCTGACCCCCGCCCTACCTCCCCCCCCTCGGCCTGTCTTAGAAAGTTGTGTCCTTTTCCAGGACTTTGTGGACTTGTAAACGTTTTATTGTTTCATAAATACTTAATATGTGTTGTAATTACTTTTAAGGATCTTATCATTGTTCCAACCACTTTATATGTTGTATTTGCCCAGCCTTTCACTGCGCTTTCACACTTCCTCCGTGGCCAGCTCCCTCTTTCGCCTATAATTGCCTTTTGCTCTCTTAGCTTAAATACGTGAACCAATTCCAATTGAGGCGACTGCTCAGAGCTCTGCTCTGCTCTGTGGTTAAACACAAAATGGGTGCCCAACACTTTTGGTCGCTTGACCCATAAAGAAAACATATGTTGCACAGTCACTGTGCCCCTCTTTGTCTGCCACACAGCAGCTGCAGCAGGCGAGTGTGAATTTAATTGCAATTTATCTGATGATTGTTTGCGGTTGCCAATATTAAAGTGGGACTCGCTTGGGGTAAAATTGCTGTCAATTTCTGGTTTCTTGTTTCGCTTTCAATACTGTGAAAACGAGCCAAAAACTGTTCAATTTAAACATTTCCTATTTGTACAGTAAAGATAACTTAATATTTTTTGTAAACAAGCTGACTCTATATTTGCATATATATGAAAAATTAATATTAATGCACTTTTTTACTACATAATCCACTCAATATTTCGTTGAATTTGAATGCAAAAAACGAGTGAGAACAACTGACTCACTAACAACTAACCGAAGTTTACTTATCCTTGCAGACTCAAGTCCAGCAAATTTAGTTGTTAATACAAAAATACCAAACAATTATTTCAGATGTGAAAAAAATATATATAATCTATATAATCAGCAGAAGCACACAATAAATATAATTAATTTTAGTGGGGTTTTTCAATTAGCCTAATTAAAAAGTAACTATTGCAATTTATTATAATTTCAAATAATTACATGATACTATGATATTTCTACAAGCAGTTTATATTTATTATGGTTAATTTTATAATATTAAAATAATTACTATAATATTTGTTTTGTTGCTTGTTTTATTATAAATGAAAATACATTTTACTTTAACTAAATTATATTTTTATTATTATCCTACCTTAATGAAAGCTTTACAGCTCATAAATAATAAGTCTTTGTATATTATATACCAAGATGATGGTTATTTCTTTGCAATTTTGTCTTTTATCACTAGCAGAAATCGACTTGTTTGGGGGTAGTTATCGATAACACGAAATAACCTCTATCTGCTTATAGTCATTGAAATTAACTTGTTCATACAGATGAAGTGGTGGATTATGGCTAAATCGGTTAATCTTTTCATGCTAATTAAGAATATATATGCCTTATGTGGTAGAAGTTGCTTCTTTCCGACATTTTCACATCTTCAAATTCAATATTTTGTTCAATTTTCAATTTGCAAGGAAATAATTACACATTTCTTTTTATTTAGTAAGCATATCTGCAGACTTATATTGTTAGCAGAGTATCTGCAAGTCGAGCAGCGCCCACTGAAATATTATCGTTAATTAAAATGAACTATGTCCACTTAAAGGACTTTTGCACAAGACATAAATACAAATAAATAGAAACCAAATAAACAAGATTACAACCGATTTCTATCACTGCCACAAATTGGTGCACAAAAAAGAAACAAACACAGACCAATAATGTGTAATTTCACTCAATACACACACACACCAATCGTAGAAGAAGCAAAAGTTTTGTGAAGTCATTGCCAACAATTGTTACAATGAATTATGAGGCCAACATAACAAGTTCGCCAAGTCCCAATAAAAGTCAACATAATAACGAGCCAAGTGCAAAGCTTTGCAATATCCACATTCTAATTCAAACACACACACACACACAAAGTGAGGACACCGTATCTATTTATATACATATATATATATATAGTACAACAACAATAGATGCAATAAATGTGTGCAATAAGCTAACAATATTCAAAGGGCGACAAATGCCAAACGACAACGAAAGGAAGCGTTTCAAGTGAGAGAAGAAGCAGAACTCAATACTCGAGACTCAATATTCGAAACTGGCAACTGGCAACTGGCAACTGAAAACTCGACAATGTTCCACGTACTGCAATTTCTACCCACATATGAATTGTAAAAAAGTGGCCAAATACAACCCATAAATCGACGAACAATGCAACACACACACACACACACACAAACACGGTTGCATTCACATAGATACACGCACATCAAACAATGCCAGATGCCCGGTGTGTGTGTGTGTGTGTGTGTGTGTGTATGTGTGTGTGTAATAAACGTAGAAGTCAGTGCAATGGCAATTGCATGTCGAAATGGCCACACAACTGCACTTGACCCTTTGACACATCCTTCTACAGCCCACCCCGTCTGCACCACTTCGCTCCAGCCATTGTTTGAGATGGAAACAGTGTGGCAAAAAACAGTGTTGACCAACATAAAATGCAACACTGTTACACACGTTGAGCAACATAAAATGAAACAGTATTGAATAAGTTAATCAACAGTCCATAAAACAGTGTTGCATAAGCTTAACAACATAAAATATAACAGCGTAGGATCAAACAGTGTTGCATAAGGTGATCAATATATAAGGCAACAGTGTTGCATAAACAAATGCAACAGTGCTGAGCACATTGGCCCACATTAAATGAAGCAGTGTGGAGAAGAGTGACCAATGTCATTTTACGAGCAAGTATGTTGATTCAAGCGCACAAAATAAAACGAAACAGTGTTGCACAATGTTTGCATGTAACATTAAATTTACTTGTCTCAAATATTACTTGAGGCGCCTTAAATTTGAGCTGAATCTGGCTTGCAGATAAATGAGAAACTTATCAAAGAGTTGGTCCGGGAATCGAAGTCTTAGAAGATTTCTGGGTTTATTCATCTAGTTTTTCGTCTGATTAAAAATAGTTACATAAAAATCAAAGCGGTGATTTGCAATGCAAAATAATATTTTTATGTAATTATCCCAATGAAAGGGATTCCTTTGTATTATCTCAAAAATGGATCGCGATCATAAGTTTTCTTTTAGTGAAACACTTTCCTTACATAATAATGAAAATTTGAATAATTTCAAACATATAACAATTAAGTAATATAAATATTTTTATTAATTTTTGATAGTTATTATATTTATGGTCAAGAGGTTGATGCGGGAATCACAATAGTGGTTAAATATAATAAGATCCGGATCAAAAGGCTTTTGTGGGGAGAATATAACTATTCATCTCCCTTATGACTTACAACAAATCACGATTTATTTATTTATTTCTGCCAATTTTTGTTAGTCATTGTGATTATGATGAAAGAGATTCCTTTTTTGTTATTTCGTCAAATTTCGTTTTTGCAACGAGTCACGTAGGGACTTGCAACACGAGTGTAGCTCCGCAAACAACTGCCACCCTGCCCCGAAAAATAGTAAAACACAATTGTTGCAGTTGAACGTGTGAGGCGAGGACAGAGTGAAGCGGAGAGAGAGAGGGAGGGAGAGGGAATTATACACTTAAACTTGCCCGAAGGATTGACTTGCTCTTCGAACATGCTTCAAGTGTTGTGTTGTGCAGTTTGAATGTGTGTGTGTGTGTGAAAGAGGACGCGCGTGTGTGTGTGTGTGTGTGTGTGTTGGTTGCCATTCATCTCGGTTTTTAATAAAATTGCGGCAACGACTCAAGCTCTGAGCTGCCAAGGCTAAGCGCACTCGACTGTAAGGCAAAGAAGGGCGTGGCACTACTCAAAATAAACTATACCATATATATATATATATATATATATATGTATACATATAGTATAAAGAGCTGACCAAAGTCAGCCAAATGCCAATAACAGCTGCAGCAACAACAGCAATAAAAACAGCAGCAAGAATAATAGTCTTAACTGGCAAAGGAGACGAAGAAGGGGCCCGAAAAGGAGGCATGCTGCACTTGACCACATTTAAAAAGAGTTATGAATATTGCACCAAAGTCTGCACACACACAGACGAGCTGTGTGTGTGTGTGTGTGTGTGCCATAGAAAATGTTATTTTCCTTATTTATTTCAATTTGCGGGATTTTTATATGCATCCTTTTGTAGCTAACACTTTTTGGCTGTGAGCAGAGTGAATGCAACAAACAATCTTTATTTTATATTGCAAATATATTTTTGCCACCAGCAATTTTCTGCTTAGTAATAAAAGACACATCAAGTTCCAAGCTTATGCTTTTAATTTGATGGTTATCTTTATGGATGCTTTTTTCTTAACAAATAAATATCAAAAATGCAAGTCTGAGTTAAAATAGATGTTAATTGAAGCAAGACTTCATTGGTCTCAATTGCAGACTATGCAAATGAATTTTCAAAGTTACAAATTATTCAATAGCTAGCAGTCTTTATACCCTTGAATACATTTTTGAAATTTGATATATAAGTTATCATTTATCATACGCAGATGAATTTTATTTAGTGTTATTTGGTAACCTTATAAGTTTCACACAAGACATACTCGTATAAACTGACATATTATTGAGAAAAACACAGCATTAATTTCAATGAGATCAACTAAAAATCTCAGATTTTGCTACTAAAAATCAATATTAAGCAAACTATTATGAGTGAATCGATGTGTTTATCGATTCCCAGTCGAGCTCTGCCGACTGCACCACTCTAAATTCTTTGCTCTGTGCAATTTTGTATTCGAAATCAGTGCAAACAGTTAAAGAGCTCTTATTGTTTTTAATTGATTTCAATTGCTGCGTAATAGGGCGCTCCAAAGCGCAATCGAATTATGAGGAAAAGCAAAGCAAAGCACGACTCAAAATGCGATTATTTATCGATTAATGAAAACAGAGCCAAAAGCAAGAAGCAGAACTAGAAGGAAATTATCGTGGCTCTGGCGAAAGGTGGTGAAGGAAATGCACTCCACTCACCGATTGGCCGCTGCTAAACCAGCAACAAGCCAATGTCACTAATTCAATTTCGTCCACCACGCAAAAGACCAACAAAAAAGAAAGAGTGAAAAATAGCTATAAAAAAAAGAAGAGAAAAGGCGAGTAAAAAAAGAAGTTAGCAAGTGACTGCAACTCGGTCACGAACTGTCATAAAAAGCGCTAAGAGCCACAGAAGAATCAAGGCAACATAAAAAAAGAAAGAAAACGCGCAAGAAGAGAATGAAAGCGAGTGTGGACAATTGTGAAGCGGCGGCTAAATGCTGGGAGGGAGATGGGGGGTGGGGGGCAGGATAGTTATCCAGTGTATTCGAGTTGATATTTGCGCATCACTGCACACATTGAACTGTCATTGGCAAGCGACAGGCGACAAAAGAGAGCGGGTTGTGTGTGTGTGGAGCTGGGGGCAGGTTGCAGTGGGTTATTGCCAATTTATCAATTGCAGAGCAATGCTTTGAGCCAAAAGCAGCCAGAGCACTAATGCAGCCATTGCCATTTGACCTGGCTAAATCGCCAGAGAGAGAGAGAGAAGAGTAAAGAAGAGTAGAGAAGTTGTTTTCCTTTTAACTTCTTTTTTTTTTGCTGTCCGGATTCTCGTCATGTGCGTGTTGAAAAAGTAATTACATCGCTGACTGCTCCTATAAATAACCTGCCTTGAATTTTATTGCAGCCTTAAAGTGTCATTTGGGGCATAAATTCATGGCCGGCAAAAAGCAAAACACTGCTCTTCTCTCCATCTTTATACATCTTTTATTCAATACCCTGTAAACAAGCGACTAATTGTCAAATACATTTCTGTTGCCCCATGTAAGCCGAGGCACATATTTTCCAATCTACAACAAGCATTTATGACAATTGTGGCACTTGCCACTACTTGTTAGGCATTAAGCAGTTAGTTTGCTCCTTTCAATTAAATTTGATGAGTACTTGAAGCTAGCAGGAGAAGAAGTGGAATCAATTATGAAACTCAATTTTAGAATATAGATTATGGATTATAGCGCAGTATTCTCATGTGATATTTACAGGACTCGGAATTTAAATTTCTTAAGAAAAACAGGAATCTCTAGAAGAATTCTTCTGCCGCTGTCCGACAGTTGCCAACAAGATATGAAGCACTCTGGGAAGCCACTTTAAAACTGATTTAACTGTGCCAGTTAGTCAACTTTGGTATTAGTAAGACAAATTTGGATACCTCAAGCAAAGCTGGTCGAATCTGGCTCTTCTTAGCTAAACTAACTTAATCGCAATCTTAATCTTAATCTTGTCACTCTCCAAACGGAGTCTACATGCGGCAAGTGCCAAGTGCTGCTTCTCAGACCACTTAAGAAGGACATGACTCATTTTGAGTCCTCTTCAAAATGATTGTGAAAATTCAATTCATCACGGAATGTTTTAAAATGCTATTATTTTCCAAATACTAAACGAGGTAAAATATTACCGCTCATCATATCTAGTTTCTAGAAAGCTGAAAACACTTCACAATTATTCCACAACTACTTTAATCATAAATTTAAATAATAATTTAATGAAAATAAATATTAGATAATAAATACATTTATCTGCAGTATTAATTGCTGGTGTTTTAAAAATATTTTCACAATTCCCGAACTATATTCCAAGTATATATTTTTTGCAACACTTTCGGTTGCTATTATTTTGGGCGCAGCTGTACACAGTAACACACAAGCAGAGTAGCTGCCAGTCGAGTCAACTGCAACTGTTTGCATTTTACACACATTTTATTCCGTTAGATTTGCTGTTTTCATCTGCTGGCTCGGCTGCCTGCCTTCGCCAGCATAAATCAACGCAAATGAATGCTATTTAGTTGACGGCACAGGCCCGGAAATGCGCCGCTTAGCCAAACATACACACACCAATACACACACACAGACACACGCACACTCCAACACACACACACATACATCGAATGAGCAGTGGAAAAGTTGGATCTGTGCCGTTTTGCAGTTACAAAATGCAGTTGGTTTGCCATTTTCCACATGCATTTCTCAAAAGGCAGCGGAAACCACGTCAAATGCAAACTCTGGCAAACAACAACAACAACAACAACAACCAGCAACTTCATCTTGAGATGTATTGCATTAGTCTGTGACCTGCAGCATATAGAGGCATGCGTGTGTGTGTGCGTGTGTGTGTGTGTGTGTTTGCGAGTGTTGTGGCAGTTCCGTTTGATATTAGCCCCGCACCTAGATGCGTTTAGTCAACGGCTACAGAAACATGGCACAAAACTTGAACGAACAGTTGCACAATTTTCCAATTGCACTCAGCGAAATATTCATGACTTCAAACTGAAACCGAAGAGGAGATAAAGTGTGTCATGTTGTTGTGTGAAGCATGTGTGGCAGGCAGAAGGAAGCAACGCAGACACCATAAATCCTATAAACATTCTCAATCAGCATCAGCAGTCGAGTCGACTCAGCCAAGTCTGTTCATCTGTCGATGAAAATAGGATTCAGAGCCTTTAAATGCGATATATAAATTTTCGAATAACAAACATGGATCGAGTTTATTTAATTTTATGAATAACTGCACACGTTTCGTGAATATCGATAGAAATAGACACAGTTGTAAAGATTCAGTCTTCCACTTGTTATGGAATATACCCAGACTTATTGGTGATCACATCTTTAAAATTTCAAGACCTAAATTCACACTGAACAAACTGATATCATTGGCCTAATATGTATTTCCTAGCTCAATCTCGAGCTGTCTTTAGTAGAATACTCGAACTTTCATTTAAAAGGATTCCATTATTATCAAGGCTTTGAACTAATCTTTATTTGCAAGCCGGTTGGAATCGAATCTAAACCATTTTTACACGAAACAACTTAACCAAAATATTAACCAATTTTTGGTACTATTTTCTGATTAATACAAGTAACATTTTATAGAATGCAAAATAAGGAACTATTTATATAAAGTTATGCTTAAATTGTTGTTACCAATAAAATATTGTTTGTATCTATTTTTTGTAACCATCAAAAATTTGCTTAAGTTTTGCAGCATTCTAAACTGAAAGCAATTTGAATTATCGATATTGATATCGATGAGACCCTTTTGAACTTGTTTTCTTCGCACTACACAAATTGCAATAGCACACGTATTTTTGTTGAGTGTAAGTAATCCATTTGTGCGGTTGCTGCCAGCAACCAAACAAGCGAGACGAGACTCGGAGACGGCCAGACTACCAAAACAGGCAGACAGCGAGACTGTGGCGTTGCCAGCCTTTTCTTTGTTGCACTGCATGTGCCTTGAGTTTGCCAACGGGGATGGGGGAGGGGGCGCGGCGGGGAGGAAGGATATTCAGAGGGGGGCAACGACATCGTCTGTGCAACGGTTGCAGCTGTTGTTGCCATTGCATATTTTGCATATTTGTGGCACTGCTCATAAATTCCAACGGCAAATGTATATCAGCAACGGCAACAGCAACGGCAACAGCTGCAACTGTGGCAACATCTGCTGCCTCCACATCCTTGCATTGCAGTTGCCTGCCTCTTATATATTTCGGATCTAGTCTGCTGCTGCTGGTGCTGATAAGGTTAAGCAGCATTCCAAATGATTTCTGCACACACAACTCAAATGTGGCATTTTAGCTTGATGCATTTAGCATTGAGCAATCAGCATTTGGCCAAGAAACCGCTCATTCCGTTCACATTCAGCATGGCTTATGCATTAAGCCATCAACACACTTGCTGCCAAGTTGCACAGTCACAGAGCTCTTCTGTGGCCTCAGTTGCAGTGGCAGTTGCTAATCTGCCAACGGTTTTCAAACTTACCTCTTGGCTGCGATTTGACGTGCAAAGTAATTGGGAAGGTTTCTATGAAATTAATAGACTCACTTCAAATAAATTATCTTTACGGAATTGAATGACATTTTGACATTAGCTTCGCTTAAGTTTTCAGCAATTTATCAGAGTTATCATTTATCATTTACTTAATATTTAAAATCAATGCAATAAAAGACAATTATTAACTTGAATGGGAAATAATTTAAGTTCAGCTTAATTATAGTTATAAACTTGAATGAAATGTTGCATTTTTATTTGGCAGTTGGAAGTTAGGCAATTTGATTTACTAAATATTTATTTAATTTGTGTAAAATAAAATTAGCTTAAAAACTGATTAAAATTGTTTTAGAACATATTTAAAAATTAGGAAAACAGAAGACTATTATTAAAAAGAGTTTAATAAATTGAATGACTCAAAATATTTCGATTTATTTCTCAACTATACTGGAACAGAAGTATAATGAAGTCGATGAATTATATATAAATTTTGATATCTCACTGACTGTATAGATGTTGATATATATATATGTATATACTACTATAATAACCCTAAAAATGATAAACTACAACTAAGAAATCTGCTTAAAATGCAAATTTTAGCTTGGTTAATATTAAAGCATTTTAGTAATAATATTATTACGCATAATGGCCAACTAATTAAAACTGTTTATATTAACCACTCTCTCTCTCTCTCTCTCTCTCTCTCTCTTTCTATTTGCAGGTAAGTGACGTCACTTGTTGCCTTTGCATTTGGCTCTGTTTTCGCTGTAAGTAAAACATTTATTTAATTTTTTATGGCTCAATCTGCCAATAATATTGACAAAGGCGCACTTTAATTTTTCCATTTTGAATCGTTTTGGCCACAAAAGCAAACAGCTAAAATAAGTGCAAATAAACAGAGAAATTAAATACTTAAATCATATTTTAAGCTGCGTTAAATGGTAAATTATATTTCAGTTAAAAAATAATAAATTTAAAATAAATTAAAAGGGGAAAATGTACTTCAAAAGGCTGCCAATTGAATTTTAGCGACATTTTCGCTTCTTGCGTGAAAAGCATTAAAAATTATATTGAAAGTGTGGCTGAGTGTGCGTGTGTGTGTGTGTGTGTATGTATTAAGTGTGTGTAGCACTTATGTGTATGTGTGTGTGTGTGTGGAAAAGCTTTCAACTTTCAGCAAGCCAGCAAAGGCATGCAGAATATTTTTTTGTGCGAGTTTCTACTTCTTTTTTTAGCCACGTTGCTGCAGCAGAGTCCTTTTTGGCCAGAATATGTTACGCACACATACACACCCACCCACACACACACATGACCATATATATATAGATATGCATACCTTTGACAGCGCAACGTTTCGCCAGGATTTTGGGAAGGGTGTCTCTCGAAGGGGTTGTGGGGGATGGGGGATGGGGGTTGGGAGAGTCAGGGTGTGTCACAACATTGTTTAATTAAATGCCACATAATAACGGCACTCTTGCAACAGCTGAGTGAATGCCTTAAATCATTTAACAGCTTACAAAAAGAAAAAGATGCCAAATGTTCAATATTTTTCCGACACACAAAAAACATGTTTTTATAAAAAATGTCATGTTAAATGAAGATATTTTTAGCTGAAAGACTTCCTGAATAGCAGCACGAAGCACACATGCAAACTTGTAAGAGGATATCATCTATATATATATATATATAGAATTAAATTTTAATTCTAGGCAAAGGATTAAATTATAATGCGGTGAATTTTATTGTGTACAATTTTGATACTTTATTTTCTTACTACGCTTGCAAGAATTGTTTTTATTATTTATTTGTTGGAATTTCGACAGAAAACTGGAGAGGAAAAATAGCAAAAATTCGCAGCTTGCCAAGAAAAAAATTAAAGGAAAAATAAATAAATTTAAAATTAAAATTAAGTAAAAAATAATAAATATATATTTGGAAAAACAGTTTCGCAGCTGTTGCCTAACTTATAATTGAATGATTTATGAATAACTTATAAGAATATAAATATTGAATAGAATCAGGAAACATAAATCTAGAAATTATGCTCGACTTGAAAATTTGAAGCGCTTGCAGAAAATGCGCGAAAAATGCTGCAAAATATTGCCAAATCACACATGTAAATCAAATGTGTAATAAAAATTAATGGCAAATAATAAAGTACATTTAATCTGCATAACACACACACACACACACACACACACATAGGTTTGCTTACATATGTCTTAAGTATTTATAAAGTCTGCTTCGATTCGGGTGAATAATGACAGCTGGTGGATTAATTGAAATGCGGCTACAAATCACAGCACAGCTCAAGTCTCTGATTGGTTCCCTTTCTTAATTTATGAGAAATAATAATATAAAATATTTTACAGTTGGTTTGCGTTTGCTAAGCTGCTTTGAATTATGTGAATGTTCAACAACATTGAGGATAACATGAATGGTTATCAGTTAAAGAGCGCACCACTAAGAGAGTGCACAGACAGGCTTAAGCAGACTTAACAGCGAGCGCAGCAACAGAAATTTACGTAAATGTTATCTACTTAAGAGAGCGTCAAGCGTACACTATTAACTCCAACTGAAGTGAAATGTTAAGGGAAATGGTAAGAGAGTTGAACTGCTAACAGAGTCTGAAGTTGAAATGAAAACTTAAAAAAAGTGACTAGTCAATAATTGGTAGTTAGTTAACTTAAATTAAAATTATAAGGCACAAGAATGGAGCTATAGTTTAAGCCAACATTAACTTAGCTTGCCTTAAAAATATATGTTTCTTAGGTCAAATATTGAATTTACTTGTTGAGCCAACATTAGCTTAACAGCTTCAGTCTCTCTCTCTTAGTGCGGAAAAGCACCGGCGTAAAGAGTAAATTTCCCTCTGTTAATTGCCGGCTTGCTAGCAATAGGCCAACCTACTAACCTACTGAGCGCACTTAACAGCGCAAACATACTAAGAGCAGCATTTTTTTTTTCAGCACTGCGACTGCTTATCACATTAACATTACAGCAACTGTTGCGGTTAGAGCTACTGTTAGAACTACGGTTACGGTTACGGTGGCTGTCAGCTGCTGTACAGCATCCCTAAGGCTGCTGCTGCTGCTGCTGCCGCTGCTGCTGTTGTCAGTTAGTACATTTTGAGTGGTTGACGGCGGTGCGCGCGTTTCTCGGGCTGCTGTAGCGGACACGTTGGAAAAATATCGTCGATTCTTAACAGAATTACAAATTGTGATCAACGCGTGAATAATATGATTGCAGCCGCAATGTAAAATCGAATGTAAAAATTGTAAGAGGCAATAAATGAGTGTTTATGTGAGTGCTCCACTGAGTATGCGTGTGAGTGAGTGTGTGTGATAAATTATATTAATGTGCAGAGATAGCTGAAATTTATGGGCAACTCGCTTTTGATGTGTGCTGATAACAACAACAGCAACATCAACAACAACAACAGCAATAACAACAACAAGAAAATAAAAAATGTCCATGCGAATCAATGTTGAAATGAAAAATAAAATGAATTAAATTAAAAATATAAAAATTATATATATTTGTATGTGTGTGTGTGTGTGTCTGTGTGTGTGTGTTTATTGCTGTGATAAATGGTGTGCGAAGCTGCTGCCATTAAAATTACAATTAATCATAATCAAAGCCGGTGTTTAAATAGTTTAATTAACGTTAATTATTGAAATAAGCAAAGTGCATATCAAACACGAATATTTAATGCAGCCAGAGTTCGATAACGATTTCGATACCGATAATGGAATCGTTAATGGGAAATGTGATTTACAGTTAATTATGATGAAGCAGAGCTCCAATTTTAATTGCCTGAAACAAATTAAAACAATGTTGACTTCATTATTATTTATTGTTAATTATCACATTAATAATAAAGTTAATGACAACAATAATGATATAAAATAATATAATATAAAAATGACTCAAATAAAAACGGAGTTAAAAAAAAGGAAAAAAAAAACAAAAAATTAAATTGAGAAATCAAATAAGGAATAATTATTTTAACTTTCAAAGTCATATAATTTGTTAAAAAAAAAATTGGAACTACAATTTGTGTTAATAAAATTCAACAAACTTAAAAGGAATAAATGTTTTACGATATTTTTAATTGTTAAAAAATGAATGAATACACATCGTAAATAAGCAGATTGAAATGAATCAAATAACTCCTCAAAGGCTTAAATATTCAATGCAAATAACTGAGTTTATTGAATGAATGCCTTAACAAAAGAAACAAAATAAAAGAGAAAATAAATGTTTTCCAATTGCCAAAAAAAAGTCATAATAGAAACCAATCGTAACTCCAGATGGAAATAAATACGACTGTAATTAAAAACCGCCACAAAGACCAATATAAACATAATGAAAAAAGCCCGACAAAAGTAATTAATAATTAATAAATAATTGCATAATGCGTATAAAGTAATAAGCTGGCAAACAAAAAAAAAAACAGCTAGCGATTTGAACTAATTAAGCACATAAGTGAAAAATCCCATTGAGCACAATTTAATAATGGCCCCAATTATCGAAAATAAATAATAATATTCATATGAAAAATAATTTATAAAAACCTCTTATTAAAATTGCAAAATTGGAAAGCAGCAACAAGCGACCAGCCCAGCAACGATTACAGGCACAACACAAATAGGCCTTTTACACACACACACACACACACAGACACACATGATGATAATGCGTGGCTGGCAAATTGCTGGGATAGTGGGTAGAGTTGGAGTAGGGGAGGGGAGGGGTTTTTCGATGGGCTGTGGGATAAAAGGGCAACATTTGCCGCTAAGCCGCTTAAGTGCTATCATGTTGTATACAACGTCAATCCAGCAGAAAAAAGGCCATCTGAAACATGATTAATCTCAATTTATGACAACGCCAGCAACAACAACAACAACAAAAGCAAAAACCAAAAAAAAAACAAATAGAAAGCCAAACACGAGGCTGGCAAAATCAAGTTGGCCAGAAGTTTTCAGGCTGCTGCTGCTGCTGCGGGCCACGCTAACGATCAAGCCATCCATCAATCAATCAATCAATTTATCAATCAACACTGCACTCATTCTGCATCTCTCTCGCTCGCTCTCTCTCTCTCTCGCTTGAGTAAGGCCTATTTGTTAGCATTTATGCAGACTTAATTAAGTTTTGTTATGGGCCAACAATCGAGTTCAATTTGCCTTGTTTCCCCCTTTGATGATTTATGCATATGTCTAATTAGTATTACTGCAGACTAACTGATATCTGTTTTACATGCTCGAGCTGCGAACTCTCCTCTCCCCCCCATTCAGTCACCATCATCCTCGACATCATCAGCCACAGCAGCATTCATAATAAAACAATAATGCATTCGGTTCTGAATTTGGCTTATGAACTGACTCGGCTGTAATGTGTACCTAAATATATCCTGTAACCCGTGTAACTGGCTAAAAGGGGTTAGTCAAGTTGAGTAAAGCACATGTGATACGCAGAGGGAAGCATGTCGAACTGCTTAAGCGATATATGTTCTTGATCAGCATCAAAAGTCGAGCCGATTTAGCCTTCTATTTAAACAAGCCAAGTTCAAAGATTATCAGAGCTAGAGTCTTGTAGAGTTGATTAAAAATGTCTCGTTTAACATAAACAGATCAAGCTTGTTTCAATTTATCGATGAGCCATTTTGCACTTATCGATATTAATCGATCGCATCCAAATACACGTTGGTAAATTAATGGAAATAGGTGCATTTTATACCCACACATATTATTGATCAACTGTATAGCAAACTACCAACAGCCAGTCTACTCTAAATTTAACAGGGTAGCTCCTAGTCGAGCACTTTCGACTATCGCCCTCAAACTGGTTGTAGTTATGATAATGCTCTGCTAATTAGTTGCATAAATCAACCTATAAAACCGGATGGACATGCACTCGACTTGCCTCTCTCTTACTCTCTGATTCCCTCTCTCTCTTTATCGCTCTCTCTCTCTCTCTCTCTCTCTCTCTCTTTTTCTCTGTGCGTGTGTGTTAATTGGTTTCAAATGTTTTCATGTGCCGCAAATTGATATTAAGCCGGAGATTACCGACAAGAGTTTTGCATTTGTGTGTGTGTGTTTTGGCCAGAGACTGCTGCATAATTAAAACGACTTAGACATGGCCATATAAAAGATGGTGGCCGTAACCCCACCGCTGCCCCTACCACCTTGCAACTCGTACCTCTTTTGTGGCACGGGACTTTTTGGCTTTCACCAGATTCAGGCGAATCTGGGAGTGAAAGTGAGCCGCATCTCAGTTGTCTTAATTTATTATGTCCGCCTCATTTAATTTTGCTTTGAGTGTGTTACGGTTGTGCGTGTTTAGCTGTGTGTGTGTGTGTGTGTGTGTGCTTGGCCATTATACTTTGTGGCATATAAGCTTTACATGTGTGGCACCATTAAAAGCACACAGCATTGTTATTATTATTACGATTATGTGTGTTATATGGGTGCCAGGGTTATGATTTCGCAAGGATTCACTTTAACTCTCTCTCTTCACTCTCCAGCAGACGAGGACGAGAATCTGAACTTGAAATCAGTTTTAATTTTAGCACAACAAACATTCGACTAAGCTGCGAATGGCTAAAAATGCAGATTTGAACTGCAATTTGTAGTCTTTGGTTGACTTTGAGTAGCAAATTAACTTCCACTTACTGAAAATACTTCTTTATGTACTTTTGAGAGAGGGTGTCCCAATGCAGTTATTTTAATGCAAATATAAACTGAATAAACTGGAATTTAATAAATTGATTTGATGCCCTCAAAAGTATGCTACATTTATGCAACTTCTTTTTTTTTTGTATGTTTTTCTGTGGCTTGTTTAACATAACAAATACAAACCTGTTTATACAGCTGCGATCAAAATAATATTACTGCAAAAATATGCTTTTCTTGTGTTAAAAAACAAATATTCAGCAAATATTCAACAGTAATGAAAACTGTGTTGCAGCAGAAGCAATCAATACTGAAGATAAGTAAACATTGAAACATTGTCAAAGATGGCAAAGCATTAAAATTTATTTACAAAAATTAATAAGAATTGAGCCGGTGAAAATAAGAGAAGTATTTTGTTTTTCTATTGCTCTCTTTACTTTATACACATATTTTTTATTTCTGTGTACTCTGTTTAATTTTCTTAGCTCTTCAAATTTGTAGTTCTGCAAAATGTTTAGTTGGTTTTTCTTGTTTGCTGCGTCCAAGTTGTCTGTTCGCCAAAAATGGGTTAGTTGCGTTGACTCAATTTGTAGGCCTGTCATAAATCAACTACGATATTATATATATGGCTTAAAAGCGCCACCTGCCGTTTGACAGTTTGACAACGCACACACACACACACACACACGCAGGCACAACACTCGTTGGTTGTGTCGCGCATCGAAATTGGTTTTAATGAAGCGCCTGTTACGCTTGAGCTGCGGAGAAACGTTCGTAAATTGATTGGCGGGCTGTGTAAGCCACAAATGGTCGACGGTCGGCGGTCGTTGGTTGTTGGCCAATTGGCCGTTTTTGGCCAACTGCGTGGCTGTCCGGCCCGTCCTCTCCTGTCCTGTCTGTCCTGTCAAAGGCTGCGGTGGCCCATTCGCGAAATCTGCTGAGGTGTGAAAGCCAAAAATTATTGGAGCACGTGCCACAACATAACCCCCTCCTCATAGTTTGTGAGCAATTAGATGCAATAAATCACAGGCGTTTATCTATTGTGTGTGTGCGGGTTGGCTACTGGCCTGGCCAAGATAGCCAAGATTGTTCGCATTGCTGCTGGCTATAGACTCAAATATTGTACACATGATTGCCTCGCTAGCCCCTCCGTTGCCCGCCCCTAAGTTGCCTTTGTGCAACCAGTCAAGTGTGCCCCTATTTATGTATGCATGTTTATATATATTTATATATACATAAGGCTTGACAATTTATTGATGTGCTGATATTTCTTTGGCAACGGGCCCGCGGCACTTTGGGCCTGTCTCGCTTAATTGGCAACGCTTTGTTGTCGGCTCACTGATTGCAGCTGAAACTGAAACTCAATATGCCCATTTCTATATATATAACAAGCCAAAAAATACAATAAAATTTCTAAAACTGTCAACTATTAAAATTATTATTCATCTTTTTAGTTTTACTTATATCCTCGATTTATTGAGTCATTAACTAATCTTCATCTTGATAAATTTAATGATATTATTATATATTATTATTCTATTATACATTATTATTTATTTGTGCTTTCTTATTGTTATTTATATCCTCAACAATAAACTAATTAGTTTGCCCTTAAGCTAGTCTTTTAGTCAGAAAAATACACAAAAGGTTGACATATATAAACATAGCATACTTTTGAGAGCAACAAACCATTCGCCAGTTTCTTTAATTATTTTAAAAGAAATTAAAATACATTTTTATATCACTACAAATTTAATTTGGAGCCTAAATAAATAGAACAACTAAAAAGAGTTAAGTGCCACCAAAGTAATCGAAATGTACATGTATAAATTATAGTCCGGAGAGCCTTTAAGGAACTTAAAATGAGTGCTGGCAGCGTTCAAAGTGTGGTGTAAGAAGCAGGTGACCAGGGTGGCAGAAAGGGCGTGGCAGTTGCGGCATAGCTGGAAGAGAATTCATAAGCGTTTTGCTCGCAACACAAATAAAAAGCAGGTGCAAGTTTTCCGGGTACATACAATTTGCATGTGTGGCACGAAGCTGCCACGTATAGAGAGAAAAAACTGATATAACAGAGAGAGAGAGAGAGAGAGAGATATATGTATATATAGAGAGAGATGTAGATAAGTAAAGTTCGGAGACAGGTGTCACAGTGTGGCAAGAATTGCCCAAGCAAACTTGAAGTTCGTGTAAAGTTAAAAACTTACAACCAAGTACAACTTTTGCCAAAAAAAAGTAAATAAACGTTGCTTAAAAATTTCTGAAATATTTGTCCCACTTACGCTTTGTTAACTAATAAAACACATGTGTTTAATTTGACTGCATCTCAAAGAATTCACATATTTCCTGATTTAATTCCCAACTCTAAAACTGAAGTAATTCAAATCTCTTTTTATATATTCTAGATTTAATCGTTTTTAGTCGAGTGAGTTTTGGCTGTTCTCAGTTTCGTTCAGCCACATCACGTTGCGGCATTTTTGATAAGCATTAAGTGTCATGTTGCCTGCCACACCTCCTTTTCAGCACCTTACCGCATGTGCCCCCGTCAAGCCACAAGCGTTATACAAGCACAGTTCTCTGCTGGCAAACAAAATATTCCAATTGGCAAACTGCCCAGACAACTTGAGTTAACTTTATG
Source organism: Drosophila macrothrix (assembly GCA_035042055.1). Lineage (NCBI taxonomy): Eukaryota > Metazoa > Arthropoda > Insecta > Diptera > Drosophilidae > Drosophila > Drosophila macrothrix. Next base: position 5,952,880 of record JAWNLX010000124.1, on the reverse strand, counting down.
CTATATATTTTTTATTTGTTTGGTTAATAAACAGCCCCCGCTTCTCCCAGCTTCTCTCCTCGTTCAGAACTCACATCGTCTCTTGCATATGTGCATTGTTCTTGTTGTTGTTGCGGATATTTGAATGCTGGTTTATTTACTTTTCATTTGCTGTAAGCCAATTAATTGTTATTTACTTTAATGCAGCGCCATTTTTCCGTTTCCTTTCAGTTTCCAGTTTCCAGTATGCCGTTTCTCGTTTCTCGTTTCCGGTTCTCAGTTAAAGCGTTTCAGTTTCATTTGCAGTTCCCGTTTGCGCCTCTTTCAGTCAGCCTTTGCCGTTTCCCAAATTTATGCATTACTTGCAAAAATTATTGACCCAGTTGTGCAACAAAGGCGCAAATGTTAAAATTCGGTTTTTTATACCCTGAACATATTGAAAATGGCTCTAGAGGGTATGGTGGAGTTATGACAAAGTACGTAACAGACATAAATAATGCTCCAAGGTATATATATTCTTAATTGGAATCAATTTCTAGAGACTTTAAATATCATATATAATTTGTCGTATACCAAATGCAGATCGAGTTTATTTCATTTGATTGATAACTTCTCCCAATCCGTTAATCGATGCAAATCGATTTTCAATAACGATAAGAACACAATTTTCAAGATGTATCGGTGTTTTCGGGGTAGTCTATAGTTTAGAATAATTTTGATCATTATATCGGTTAAGCAACTCGCAAAACAAGGTTGTCTTTTAAATGACTTTGTTATCTGCCCAAATTTAATTACTTAAGCTCTTAGCAGCCTCATTAGATTCAATTTAAGAATCGAATTTTGTTACGCGCATTAACCTTAATCTTATATACATTCCCTGATGAGTTCTGATAACCCATGCGAGGCACGCTTACATTTAATGCATTGCTTATTCGAAACATGTATTTTTTTAAAGTGCTCCCTGCTGAATTTTCTAATTAGGAACCTCTTTTCTAAACACTAAAAGTGTTAATTTATGGCCCATGTCGAGTCTTCTCTTAAATTATGTTCATTGAACATTTCCAAGTTACATTTGCAAATATCCGATTATTGAGATGATTATCTTAATAAATGTGCCATGCCTAATATTTCATAATGTATTTTTTCTATGAGCATTAATCTATGATCTATTTATGGTAGCACACGCAATAAGTAGAAATAATAAATCATCTACCTGAAATAAATGTGATAAATGTGTTGCTTTTAAGACAAAAATGTATTTATGTCGTAAATCAAATTAAATGCATTTAAATCTACATATTTCTAATACTATAAATATGTCTGCCAAAGATGTGAATCACCAATGATTTTCCACCAACTGTTTTCACTCCCCCTTAAACTTAAAACAGGTCTGAATGCTGCCTCCGACAACCATTAACCATTTTTGCATGTGTTTGTTGCTTTTCCCACCGGGTAAAAGTAACCAATTTGTTGGACTGTGCTTAAATATTCAGTGTGGCCAACTCGAAACTAGTATCCATTTGTAAAGTTGTATTTTCAACATCAACATAAAAAAAAGAACGAAAAAAACTTTTGCCCTAAAGGCTGGCAATAAAGCTTAAATAATAGTTTAAAACTAGAAACGTGGTTTTGATGCCATTACTAAAATGAGAAAGGGAACCGACTTTTAGTTAATGCCACATTAGGCCCAATTCGAATGGTTGATGGTGCTGGCTAATTGCAAAATTGGTATTCAGGCATGCGCTTAAAATTCACTGGAACAATGCACACCACCCACAAATATGGTGAGTGGCGCTGAGTTGGCTGACTGACAGGACACTAGCAGCTGGCGGCAGTGTTGGTAGGGGTACTCCCGCATTTTACTGCCGGCAAATTGACTTGAAAGTTAATTACTCTGATTTAAACACATCACAGAGCAGCATAGATTGAATGAGCGACAGGGGCTGTGTGGGTTGGGAGCGGAGATAGACTGAAGTTGAACAGCCTAAACTCACTGATTAGCAAACCAAGTCCCCAATATACACTCCCCCCCCCCCCCCCCCATCCCATACAATCAAATTCCAGTGAATGTGCCACGCCCACTCGGAATGCTGCGGGCGGTTTGTCTTCCGTTTGTTTTCCCACAGTTTTCCACACAGCGAAAAATAAAAAAGCTTTGCGCTGAAACGCCAAATTTCGATTCGGGAGTATTTTGTTCTCGTGGGGCTAATCTTAAATTGAGCCTTTTTAATCTCAAATTGAGATCTGCACAGCGGAGACTGAAAGCAAATCGAATTGCGGCTTTATGTCTGATTCTGTTTTTGAGTTTCAATCGCTTAACGGTTTCGATTTTAGTTCTTATTTAATTTCTGCTTCAAATTTTAAATAAGAAACGTTCATAATTAGCTCAAGATAAATTTAATTAAAGAATAATATTTTTTAGTATGATTTTTGCCACTCTATTGCCTCAAGAGTATTTTCTTTTTGTTGATTTGCGTAGGTTTTTTATTTCAGTGTTGTGGGGGGCGACGCGTTGAAGGAAGCCACTTGCAAAAATCAGAAGGGAATGCAGGGCAGCAAAAACAAAAAGAAAGAAAACATTCAAACAAGTTGCAAGTTGTTGACTACGCCTCGAAGTGTGTATGTTGTTGGGGCTTTGCACGCGGAAATTTAATTAAGTTGTCATTATTGTTGTTGTTGTTGTTTTTGTTGTTGTTATTGTTGTTGCCTGTTGTTTCTGCCGATTTGATTAAATTGTTTGGATGCCACAGCATCTATTTGTTATTTGCAAGATTTTCGCATAAATTAACTTTGAAGTATGTGCGCGAGTGTGAGAGCGAGGTGTGCGGCTGCTGTGAGACGCCTCCGCTGGTAGTGGCACTTGGCTCACGTGCCCCAATTGCCCCAATTACTCCAGTTGCTAGCAAAGCCCCCATCAAAACCAGATTAGGTTTACTTAGCTTAACTACTTAATTGAAATACAGTTTGTCTTCCAATTGCTAAAATCAAATTAAAACCAAATTAAAACACAACCAAAAAAAAGCAATTGACCCTTTCGACAAGCCCTAAATTAAAAAAGGGTATTCCTTGATTAATGATTTGTATAAGTGCAACATTTATTTAGACAACTGGATAAAAAGGATTATTTTTGCTAATGCAATGCAAAGAGTTAGTTTGATTAAAACAATAAATTATTTTAATAATTAGTGTTGATTGATATTTTTTGGTAATTTCTAAAATTAATTTGAAATTATTGTTTGATACTGATAGTTAGTCTTAATGAAGCCGGTGATAAAATTAATCAAGAATATTAAGTTATTCAATTTCAGCTTCAATCAATACATGCAATAATATATCAAATTAAAATGTTTGTTTTTATTGTTGTTTTTAATAAATTCCCATCAGCTGTATAAATGCCAAATGCTAAAATATAAGCCCATATAAATGGCCAACTTTAATACTGTTTCTTACCAAGACTTTCTGGAATACTTTCTAAGCGGTAGAGTGCATCTTCTTTATGGGTCACTCAAGTTATAATCTAACAATGTTTATAGCAGCAACTTTGTGATGCAACTACTTCAAGCAACATTTGTTTGCTTTTACGCACTCAGTGTTAGCCAAATATATGTATACCCTGTAGTCGAAAAGGAAATATGTACAAATGGAGAGAATGCCATGTTTATGTCTACAATATTTACTGCCACGCAGTAAAATTGGTAAACGGTAAAGTTCAAATTTTAATGCACTGAATTTGTGAATAATAAAATAGATATGGATATGAGTCAAAGTTGGATACCGCTGAGCATAGAGTATAGATTACTCAAGGCATAAACTTTCTATGTTTTATGCAGTAGTAAATAGTATAGGAAATCGATTTTAGAGGATGCGATATAGTCTAGAGTATATTGGAAACACTCTTGGAGCACAGAATATCTTTCACGCAAGCTTTCTCGGCTGAAGCCCACTTTTTAAGCGTTTTTAAGAGCCAAACTCATTTTAAACCGTTTACCAAATTAAATTTCCAAGCTTATGTGTTTTTCCAAAGTTTTGCCTATAGTCTCTCTCTCTCTCTCTCTCTCTCTCTCTCTCTCTTTCTCTGTATTTCTCTGCCTCCCGCTCTGTATGCCTGCCGCTTCATGTTCGCCAGCACCTGCACAAAGTTATTGAAGTTTTGGCAGACAGGCTTTGAGAATTGCGCTAAAATGCGCCCAGCTCGTTCATCAAAACATTTTATGGTAACTAACTACAACACAAGATTTTCTTCCTCTGCTCAAAGGCATCGGGATAGCTGTCTGGCAGCTGTTTGCATATTCTTGTGCCTCAAGTATATGCAACAAAGCCCAGTTGCAATCCAATTTTTCACTCAGACGTTTCCTTGGCGCGGATTCCTCGCTAAAATGGGTCACACGGCTGAGCGCACTTTTTGGGGCGCGTCAAAGATGTCGATTTGCAAACAGCTGCTGGCCCCTCCCCTGCCTCCCTCCCTCAATTATTACAGTATGTTGCGTCGCTCACTTACTTCGTGGGGCAAATGTAGCAAATGTGTTACTGCGCCAAGCCCTCCATTTCTTATTTTCTTTGCTGTTCGCCTATGAAATATGCTAATGATCAACTTGAGACATGTTCAAATTATTGTCAAGCAGCTGCGCTGCGTCCAACAAGTTGAAAAACACACACAAACACCCACACAAACACACAGGCAGTCTTAAACTGCAATTTCTGTTGCACGAAAAGTTTTTCATGACTTTGAGGCAACTTTTTGTGGGGATAATTTTAATAACTTTGAAAGTAGAGCTTTAACTTGTCCCTGCTACAGATACAGAACGCAGCAGCAGCAGCAGCAGCAGCAGCAGCATCACTGCTAATTAAGTCAGTTAGCTTGGCTTCTATTTTATTAGTTACCTCACATTTCGCTTCTTTTTTCTTTTCTTTTCTTTTCATTTAATTTCTTTTCTTTTCTTTTTTCCCACTTCTGTTTGCATTGCCGTTGGCAACATAATCTTGCGAATTGTCTCGTCGCGCCTTGCTAAATTAATTTTTATAAATTTAATTAGCATTGCATATTATCAACAAAGCTCTGGGCCATTTTACAAGTCTACGACTAATGGCAGAGTCAGACAATGGTCAAAAGCAAGGAGGTGCAAACAGTGGCGAAGAGGAGCGTTTTGATACCAAATTTTCTGTTTGAGCTATCTGCATTTATTTGAATGAACTGCAGCAAGAGTGAAACTGCTTTGGGGCATGGAATTTAATCATATTTCTTAAGCTTTAGAATAAATTCAAATTTTTGACGAAAAGAAAGTAATTAAAGCCATAGATCAGTAACATTTCTCTAAGGGCTTTCTTATATTAACCAAGTTTCTGACTGAAGATGTGATAGATTGAGAAAAATGTAATATTTAAAATACATTTAGCAATATATGATTTATATTGATAAAGTTACTTCAAGTTTGTGCTTTAAATATGTTCTTGCCAGCCCAAGCAAAGTGTTTTATTTATACACTTTAATATTTTTCATGATTTCAGGGTACACTTTAAACAGGATGTGAGTTTTTAATGCAATTAGAAATGATGTAGAATGTTGGACTACTTTACTTTGATTATAAAACTACTATTCACGTTTAGCTCTCCGTGGGAGGTATTCGCTGTAGCCTTATGCTCATCCTGACGTGATCTATTCATTTACTAGCAGACTTTAAGCGAAATTGGCTAGGTGTCTCGTTAGCTTCTCCAGGTAGATGGCTTTTAAATAATTCCTTCAAATCAAGGAACTCCTCAATACTTAAATAATTAATACAAAAGCTGCTGCACCACAAATCGTATTTGATTTATGTTAACACAAGCAGAAGCAAATAGATTAAGGGTTTCGAACTTAAAGCAGTCAGTCAAGCCAATGTTGTCGTTAACTAAAATAATTAGTATCGCAGTTGTGGCAAGTGTGGACAAGCCTTTATCTAATCTCTGAGCTTTTGCTCTTGTTGTCAGTTTTCAGCGTTGCCCTTTATGAGCTACTCGTGCAGCATGACAATAAGCTTAGTGGCACCTGGTATGCCTTCTCTTTCTCTTCCCTTGCCCCTGCTCCACTCACTTTAATTGGAATGTTCGCTGCATTTCGTTGCACATTTCAACGTGTTTTCCCCTCGCTGCTTATTTTTTCCACTTTTCTCTGCTGTCTGTTTTTCCCATCAGCTAACTAAGGCGCGACGACTGTACGGACTTTACTCACTCTCTCTCTCTATTGCTCTCTCGTTCTCTATCTCACTCGCACAACACAATAGCACAACACACTGCGCCATTTCCCGATTTGCTACTTGGCAAGCGTTGGATGTGATTGTAGCGAATGCAAGGACGAATGCACAGGATCCCGCATTAGTTCACGCACGGTTCAGTGCACCAAACTTAATCCTTGCTCTGCGGCACCAGCCACGCCCCAACCACTCCTCTATGTGTGTATGTGCACGTGTTTGTGTGTGTGAGTGTGTGCGTGCTTCGCTGGATCGTTAGTTTATAATTTTAAAGTTGGATTAAGCCAGCAAAGCAGCGACGTGCAAGCAACTAGATAGGTTGAGTAAGAGGTTTGGGGTTGGGGTTGGGGTTTGGGGAGACAACTCGTTTGGGGCGGGCTTTTGCGAAGGACGCGTAAAGAATGTGCTCTAGAAAATCAGGTCAAATGTATGTGTCACTTTTACAGCTTATTATGGCAAGAACAGGATAAGAGTTGCTCTCCCCGATTCCTCTTCTCTGCTGCTGCTGCTCCTGCTGCTGCTGCTGTGGTTTCTGCTGTTGTTACTGCATGCAGCCTTTTATGGGCAACATTATCGCATAATGTAATCATTGGCCCAATGATAGCATGTCCTCAAGACAAATTCTTTGTTAAAGTCCTTTGCTCTGTTCCCCCTTTTTTACATCGCACGTTGGCGCCACATGAGCGAGGAGAAAATCCAATAAAATAATAAAAGTTCGTTTAGTTAAAGGCAATAAAGTGACAACACCTCATCACCGCATCATACTCGTTATCCTGTAAGCAGCAGCAGCATGAGCAGTAGCAGCAGCAGTAGCAGCAGCACCAGCAGCACAATGTGAATTTGTCCTGCGGGCTTGTTCCAGTTTAGAACTATGTACAGTGAAAACTGTCGGATAGCGCACTTGAATGGGGTAGCTCCCTTTTGAAGCATACAATCGCCATTGTGTCGAAGCATTTCAATAGCTCAAAGATAAGTTTGCCATTCAAATTGACTTGGCAACTAGGAAATAATTTCTTTTCTTTAAACTATAACTATTATTAAAAATTTCGAGAGCACAATAGATTCGACAGTCTGCCAGCTAGCATAATATTGACATCGTTTTCATTGAATGGTGACATTCCCATTCTGCTTTGAATGACCACACAAAACGAATCCAAGCAACTTCGAGGTTTGTGCAATTTTCAGATGGATATAAATGGATACTTGAACTGAATTTATTGCTCAATAATGCTCTTGAATCAATTTTATTTTTCCGAGTAATTTATTTTTATTTGACATTGGCAAGAATAATATTTTTATGGAAATAAAAATCAATTTAATTTCTTTAAAAGTGGATTTATATTTATTAACAAACAATTTATTAACAATAAATGTCACCAAAAATGGCAAAGTTGAAAAAACTTGACCATTTCAACTTGAACTTTATAATTATATAAAAGTTTTTTTCTTAGTGAATCAATCGAATCAAATATCGAAGATAAACCGAGTTCACAATTTAACACACTTTCAGCAGCATTCGTTGACAATTTGTAGCAAAGAGCCAAAAGTTTTCTATGCCTCAGCATATTTGCTAAAGTTTTAACAAGTAGTCAAAGGGCATCATTTAAATATTATTATTATTGTACAAAAGTTGCACGCTCTGACTTTTGTTAGAAGACACTTCCCAAAGATAGGCCTCAGTATGCGAAGAAGTTTGCGTTTTATATTTATTAACAAACAAAAAGCAGAGAAAAACAGAAAAACATTTTGCCAAGTTATTAAAAGTTTTGTGCAGTAAGAATGCGTGCCACAAGAGCGCAAGAAGAATAAGTTCCAAATAAGGTTGTTCGTCACACAAAAGTTCATTACCGGGCCAAAGTTCATTGTGGACAAGTTTGCCATGTGCCACAGTCGGTGGCAGCAAACAGGCAAACAAGTTTTCGGTGCTTAGTGTCTTATTGTAAACGCATTCAGATTTGCCGCAAGCACACCACAACCGAGCTTGCCGCAAAAAGTTGCAAGCAGCGCGATGCTTACACAAAACTAATGAGTTTCCGTTCAAGATTTGCACTTGTTTCAAGTTTAAATTGAAGTGATTTGTGGCCAGCTGCAAGTTGCAAATGGCAAACAAAATGGCCACTCGACAGCATCTTTATCGCTTCATCTCCGTGCTCTTTTTCGCATAATGCATTTTTATTTGCCTCACTTTTGTTTTGCCCTATTGTTGACTTCTATTTTTGGTTCTTTTCCATTGCTTTTTGCTGTTTGACTTGGCAACAAAATTTGCATATTTATTGCACAGCATCGAGGCAAATAAATCTGCGACAAAATGTAAATAACGGTAGCCATAAAAAATCCAAGCCAAAATGAGCTGCTGCTGCTTCTGCTGCTTATCTGGCATATTGATCACTCCTTACTTAACTCTTATTTTGCCACTTAAAAATATAAATAAATATCTGAGTCAGCAATTTGACGTATAGCCTAGATAACTGCGAATTTATTATGTTTTTTTCTTTGCCGACTTCTTTTTTTGATTATTACCCTTGGCAAACATGGCAAAAATCAAATTCCTTTGTGTCTACAACTTTTTAATGCGCCAACTGTCAAAGAGCAATGTCAATTTGTCGGCACATGTATAGATATATAAATATATATTGATAAATATATATGCAGGTCTATGTGGCAGCCAGTTGAGTTCACGATAATTGATTTACTTTCAGCTCATTGTCGTCAATCAATTGTGATTGCCATAGCCAACACTCATACGCCACGTGCGCCCAGCAAAAAAAAACGACTAAGTCGACATAACGAGCAAATTCTTACACACTTTTCTACTCTTCTCTTCTCGCTCTCTTTCTGTCTTTCTCCTTCTCTCTCTCTCTCTCTCTCTCCGATATATAAATATGTCTTTCTGTTGCCCCCCGAGTGCTGATAACATTTTTTGAGGGCGGCGACGCACATTGATTGATGTCACTTTGTCAGTGGCACGCCAGCTGCCAACATTCTGTGTGTGTGTGTGCTGAGTGTGTATGGCCCATCAGGGGGCAATCAACTTTGCTCCGAGGCACTAAAGGATTGCAAAGCACAGGGAGATGGCAAGATTGCGTGCTCTTCACTTCCTACCATCCTTTATGATAAAATTGCCTTGAAAATGAATTAAAGATTTTGTCTCAATTTACTTTTTCTATGAATCTAATAGTATTGATTCTTAGCTTGATTTCAAACTTGTTTATTTTATTAAAATAAAGCTAAATGTCAAGCATTTAATTCTCTTTACAATCATTTTTGTACCTACCACAAAACTAGAACCTTCTAGCAACGATCCTCTTAATTTAAGAGTCAAAATTCTAAAACCTTCTTTAATTCAGCATCTTAAATCGGAGCATGTCTTTAGATTAGGCTAGCTTTTTTAGATTGGTTCAACTCAGCGTCTTAAATTAAAGCACTCAATTTGCTCTCGCATTTTCCATCAAATGGCGGCCTTTAACTATAAGCAAAAAGATTGTACACATTAAAGTGCTTCAACAGTTCGATTGTTGTGCAGTAGTTGTTATATTGCAGAGTAAATGTTGTGAGCCGTCTTTTTCTGGCACGCTGCCATCTCCACTCAGAGTATAATTTCTTGTGAGCGAAACACAATTGCGCCATTTAGATGAGATTGAGCGTACCACTCGTACTGTTTTGGGAGTGTGTGTGTGTGTGTGTGTGTTTGAGTGTGTGTGTGTGTATGTGGTGTCACTGTGTGATGGCTAAAGTTTGGCACGTGACAAAAGCCTGGCAGTAACGCCGTCAATGGGAGGCAGAGGATGGAGGCACTGCGGCGCTAAGTCGCGATGTTGGCCGCAAAATGGCAAGCGAAAATAATGACGCTTATATTTATGAAATTTATGCGTGACACCCACTTGAATATGACTTGGTGTGTGTGCTAGTGTGTGTGTGTGTGTGTGTGTGTGTGTGTATGCTAGTGTGCTTATCAGCAAGCTGCGGGCTGCTCCAACAAACCAGAGGCCAACAACAACAAGCTGCGTTCCGCTCATTTTTAATCTTAATAAGAGAAAACTTTTGCCATGCCAAAAATGTCAGTGGAGGCGTTTTTATTGCAAACGCCTAAGCTTTATGGGGGGGATTGGGGGTGCTGAGTTAAACTAGTGAGCTCTAACAAAATGGGCGTGCGTGTGTGCGTGTTTGTGTCATCTGACAAAATGACATTGGGCTAGAAGTATATGTATATATACCATTATTATCAATGCATGCCTGGCAAACTTTTGCCCTTTTAACGCTCAAGCTTTGGCCTCTCACTGAAATAAAATGAAATCAAAATATCATCATAAACACTTGAAGGCTAACGGTTCTGTCTCCGACTGGGCGTGTGTGCCAGTCGAGATATATCCAAATATATATGTATATATATATTTTCGTGAATACTCCAATATATACTTAGTTTTTATGCTCAAAGCTGTCGGAGTCATTAGATAAATAATGCCAAAAATAAAGTTTGCTCAAAAAAAAAAACAAGTTTGCCACAATTTTCTTTTTTGTTTAGCTTAGCTTAACTTTGGTGTCCGTTTCAGAAGCTGTGATTTTTTTCTTGGCAATCGTCGACGGTGAATCAACAACCAAATAAATAAGGCCAATAATGGCTGGAAAATTGATGCGTTTTGGTATTTCTTGTGAAGTTGTTGCGGCCCTTGAAAGTGTCTATTGATACACTGGCGTAGCATGGAATAATATTGTAGCTAACTGGCGAAATGTGTCACACAATATAGTCAGATTCAAACAATAACAGCGTTCGATATTTAGACTTGCAAAAAAATATAAACAAAATTCAATTCAAACTCAATATGTGCAGTACAGAAAATATAAAATTAAACTCTTGGATTAAAATATTTTATTTTATTTAACTCAAGTCACTTAAGTCCAGTCTGCTTAAATACTTATTTGAGATCCTGCATAAAATATAATAAATACTTATTATGTTTTATTATATTTATGTTTTAAATATCTTGATCCTTGTTAAGAATCTGAATTCTCATCTTCTCAAATATGCCGTAAGAAGATATCTTTGTCTTATTACATTTAAACCTTGTCTTAATCTAAGATTTGCTTTGCTAAAATATGTATTTCAGCAATTAGAAAATCAAAACTGCTCTTTGGATTATTTGAAAATATATTCAGCTTTGTTAAAAGTCTTTTGTGTCATCGCCCACGGCTCTCAAATGGATCCAAATGAATTTTCATTTTTTACAGCACAAATTGAACGGCTCTTTAAATGAAGTTTGCTTTATTTTGTCCTGATATTCCCTTGAGGCGTCTTCAGTTTTTTTTTGTGGGCAAAGTCCACAAAAGTTCTAGCTTGCAGATGCTTATTAAATATGTATTCGGTTCGCAATGTTGAAAATGCTGTTTTGTTGTGTGTGTGGTTTTTTTTAGTGGTTTCTAATCAACTTGAACAGTTTTAAATATTCATGTTAAAGTGCTCAAGGGTTTTTCATATGCTGTACGTTTATTTTTGAATGTTGAAAAGTGTTAAATGCAGTTCTACGGAATACAATTTTTAATATACCGTGAACATGAATTTGTTTGTATTTTTATTTTTGGTTTTTCTTTTCACAAATAGCTGGCAGCTGTTGCTCAGTGCTTTTAAAAATTCGACAAATTGTTTTCAGAACAGCCAAAAAAAACATTTTTTCCAACGGCCACAAAAAGACCAACAATCGCAACAAATTCAGCTTTTTATTGACTGTCGCTAAGTTCAAAAATAGAAAATCTCAAACAAAAAACTAACAATAAAAAAAGAATATCAATGAACGAAGTACATTGAGCAAATACACAAATTGAACACAATTTGACACAGATACACACACGAAAACACACACATACATAAATATAAAATGAGGGCGTGTCGAAAGCAAAATGTACTCAAAAAATCAAATAAATCAAATGCTCGTAAATAAATCATTTGAATTTTCTTTTTTCATATGGGCCAAAAGAAAAACCTGACAAAATAAATGCACGATAAATACTCCAAATGACAACAACCAAGACAACAACAACGAAATGACGACTCGACACGTTGCATAAGGACCTTTACCAACACTCGCCCCACACCACTGTCCAGGCCATAAACTGAAAGCAGGACACGCTCAACAGACACTGAGTGACAACAAAACGTGGCAGACAGGACACTTTCAAGTTGTCTGTTTTGTCCTGTGCTGAATGTCTGCTTCCAAAGCCGAAATGTTATTTTCTCACTTGCTGAGCCTTTTTATGGGTAGGTGGGTGTGTGTGTGTGTTGGTGTGTGTGTGTATGCTGGTGTGTGTGTGTGTGTGTGTGTGTTGGTGTGTTTGTGTGCTTTGCACTTGTGGTTAGTTATTTTGTTGGCCCGCCTGCTCTTTGGCTCAAGTATTTGAGGACTGAAAACAATTTCGCCTGCTGCCTGCTGCCTGCTTCAGTTTCATTTTGTCAAAGCATTCCATTATATTATTCCACATTTCTTTTATGTATATATTTTTTGTGTGTCGGGTATTTAAACGTTGGAACGTGTCTGCGCATTTATGGCATCGTTGCAGGTTCGTCATCTTAGCTGATTTGAATGTTGTCATATCAACGATATGCTTCTTATTGAATCAAGCACATATTTTGGGCCATCAGAAACACATATTGCCAACTAATTAATTATTGAGCTCTTATATCAAGCATGAATTAAGAATTTCGCTCATTGATCAAAGTGAAATCAAATCTAATCAATTTAACAGTTCTCATTAGTCAGCTCAATATTAAACGAGCTGTTCGATTGAAGTTCTGTTTTTGATATGGCTGCATGTGGTTACAGGTATTCAAATTAGAGTTATTTGTGTATTTAATCCTATTATTGACAGCCTTAATTAGCACATCATTTTACAATATGAACCTGTTCCAGGCATTGTTAATTTTCATCTTCTCTGGTTTATTCGCTAGGCCTGTCCAAAAAGTATATTTAAATTGATTATCAAAACTTTCAAACTTTCATTTGTTTGATTTTAACAATAATAAATGTGAGAAGAATTTCGATAGAAAGTTACCTTGTATATGTGTTAATATCATTTTAATTAAGTTTCTTGACATAAACTTGCCAAAACTGAAAAGATTTCCACAAATCAGAGCTTTTCAGTCGTGGGTTGCTTCAATTTAACACTCTATTCAAAGTTGAGAATCATGCTAAAATGATACCATCAAAGAATGCTTCTAGGAATGGGTTGAAACTTTGTGAAAACAGCAATACGAGACTTGTCCAAACTTTTCACTGTTCGTGCAATTAATATAGCCTGATTGTTTGATATTAATCTAGTATACAGCACACAATTTACGCAACTATCCGCTGCTAGTATTTTGCTTTATCATCTACTTGGGGCAACAAAGCTGCTGGTGGACAAACATTTCACAACAAATTCCACTTTGTAGTTTTTGCTCTTCAGGACTTTTCAGTTACGCTCGCAAATCTTCACTTGGCAGAAGTCCTCTTCATCCAGTTGCCGATCCCTTCTCATGTAGCCACAAACAAATCTTTTAAGCTGAAGCGTTTCTTGTTTTGTTTGAAATGTTGAAACACGAATTTTCAACAACTCGTCTGCTGCTGCTGCTGCTGCTGCTGCTACTGCTGCATGCAGCAATAAGCAAGTAGAAGTTTCCTGTCTGCATCAGTTCCTGTTGCCATTCTTGCTCGATTCCTCCGGCTTGCCGCCGTCAAATGAATGCAAGCAGGCAGGCAGCCAAACAGAAATACAGACAAAGATAGACGTAAGCCGAGCTGCTGTGTCAGTTTTAACTTGGCCAACAACACAAGTTGGTAGCAGCGCACCCATTGGCGAAACAAATTAATTACATTTTATTCAAGTTGTCAGGTTTTGTTGCAATTTAGTAGTTCGCTTGATTCGCTCGTTGTGCTTAGCATGATGATGGTGGCAACGCGGTTCTCAATTTTACAATTGCTGCATGTGGCACGTGCCACGTCAGCAGCATTGCCATTGTGCTAATTGAATAGTTAAGCGCATTTGAAGCACCGCCAAGTTGCTTAGCTCGCTTGAAATTTGTACTTGAGCTCAGCTGCTACTTAATTTGCAAACGTGCCACACAGCGGCAAGCTCCTTAATGATGAGCTAGATCAGCAGCAGCAGCAGCAGCAGCCGCAGAAGCAACAGCAATGACAACGTGCCACTTAAAGTACATCTGTTTGGTAACATGCGGCTATCTGCCACTTTTGCGGATATGCAGCTTATAATTGTTTTTGAGTGTTGTTCTTTTTGTTACACTCGGAAAAAATATAAAGTGATTTCAAGAAAAAGTGTTTGAATCGAGAAATTGAGGTAAAATTGTAATCTAGTCTTAGATTATATATTTAAAAGTCTTATAAATATTGTGGTCTGCTTTGAGTCAACCATAAATTTTCATTAAACTCTCATCACATTCTCGATTTAAATTTGTTAATTTAAGCTGTGATTTCGTTAAAGATTTCAATCGAACTTATCTCTATGAAATCAATCAAAGTGAACTGTTTTTCTTCAATTTACAAGTTAAAAAAAATGCAGAATAATTTCTTGTGTTTGCATTACATTTGAAATTCGACTGTATATTTTTTCGAAGTGTATTCTGTTTTCCAACAGAGCAATCTAAAAACAGCTTTAGAGCAGTAGGAGCATTCACATAGGTTTTAATGCCCCACACAGGGCCTCTTTGCTGCTCTTGTTTGGAACTCCGAATGACTTCAGTTTTTTTTCATGTTGAACGCATGTCGTTGTGCATGTTGTTGATGTTGTCGCAGTTGTTGTTGTTGGTGTCGGTGCTGGTGTTGGTGTTGTTGTCGCTGCTGTTGCCTGTCCTATGTAGGTCACTTCTTGCCTTCTTAACTCATTTGAATTGCACGTCAACAATTCGAAAAACAAAGCCACAAACTTTTGTCATTTGCTCAACTACAATAACAGCAACAACAACAACTATCAGAGTAGCAGCAACAACAACAACAGCAACAATCAGAGCAGCAGCAAACGAACCAACAACAACAACTCGACAGACGAGTGCTTTTACAGAGAACCTGGCAGCTTTGTGTGACTTTGCCGCTTAAAGCCGCTTAGAGATTTGTTTGGTTTTCTTTTGTTTTTGTAATTGCTAACGCATAAAAATTTGGTATTTGTTGTGTTGAATGTTCCAGCTGCTTAAACGACAAACATGTTATGAGATCTGTTTTCGAAGTTGTTAGAAAATCAGAAATAATTGCTTTATTTTGTGTGTTGTGATGTGTAAAACTAAGGCGAATGTTACAAATGTCTTTAACACTGTTAGTTCAATAAAGAACCTATTATTGACTGTTGATATTTATTTTAAATTTTTGTTTAATTTTTTCTTTGAATAAACAACATATTTTCGCCTGTGGGATTTTCTTGTGCTTTGTGTACGAAATGCTTTAAGTCTCATAAAGCCTTAAACTGTTGGTATTTTAATTATATTTCCAAGTTATTAGTTTCTTTTGAATTGCACAATACTTCCATTCCAGACCATGTTCTTAATAGTTTTTCATTTATTTTGTTCTCATAAAAATTATGCAGAAAATATACAGCTAAGTTTACCACCAAAAAACTTTCAGTACCATAAATATCTGCTCTTGTCAAAGGAATTTATGAAGTGAATGACCTCAAAATTGCATAACATTTTTAAAGTTAACAAAAGTTGCTTTGGGGTTTGGCTATAGAAAAGTTCATTTTCATTTCCCTTTTGGCCCCGAAAAGTGGTAATTAATATTACTGAAGGAAATCATTGAAGTGGAATAATATTCCATTCGCATTCCCATTCTAGCCGGCAAAATGGCAAACTGAAAGGTTCTCAACTAATTTACTTTGCGCATTTCCGCAGTCATATTTTTTGTTTAGTGTTGGCTTTTTTTCACTTATTTTTATTTTTGTTTTCGTTAGTGGGATCAGCTAGCAAGTTTATGTCCATTAAACTTCCGCCACAATTTGCGCTTTATTTTTTGGGGGTTCAAACTTAGCTCGACTGTCGCTGCGGTCGCTGCTCTGGCCAGAGCTGGCCGGAAAGTTGATGCTTTTGTATTTCCGGCGAAACTAGCTCAAAAGGGCTTTTTGCGCTGCCACTTCTTGTTCTTGGGCTTGGTCTTCTCTTTCTCCTGCTGCTCTTGCTGCTGCAGCGGATGTTTTACTTGTGGCGGAAAAGTGCAATTTCAAAATTTGTACAGCGTCGCTGGCGACGGCTGAGTCCTTTATGCACAGCTCAGTGTCCTGAGTCCTTTACAAAGCAATGCTAAGAAAATGAGCAAGTCCAACTTTTTGGTAGCCAAAAAGCGGGCTTAAACATTTTTAAGCACAGCCAGACAACTTTGATGGAGAAGAAATATAGCAACAACAAAAATACGAATAACAGCAGCAGCAGCAGCAGCTGAGCATTCATAAATTTGCATAAGTTGGGCAAAAATGGGGGCGCAGCTGGCTTAAGTCATTCAAAGACTGACGCTAATATTGTTGACCTCGATTGCAGCGCGTCTTTATTATTTTTCACTTGCGCATTATTCGCACTTTTATAATCATTGCGCGTCCGCTTGGCTGTCATACTACCAATTGATTTGACCACAAAAGCTCTGGCAGCTCTTTTTCCTTTTTTTGGCTTCTTTTTTTCTTGCGCACAATTACACCGTCCAGTTTTTGCTATGCATAATTTATGAAGACAGCGAACACAACAACAATGGAAAACCGCCAATAAGGCGAGCCATTTGTATGCAGCACTCAACGGTGTAGCGGAAAAAGCAATTGAGTTACTAATTACTTTGCGTTAGCCCTAATCGCCGCCTGGCTCTAGATGGCCAGGCTAAAAGCAGATCCACTCCTTTGGGCTGTCCATTAAAAGTGAACCAAATGTTTCAAGTGCTGCCATAAACAATTAAATATTTACGCAGCGACAGCAGCAGCAACAACAGAAGCAGCAGAAGCAGCAGCAGCAGCAGCAGCAGCTGCTTTTACTCATTCTGCTCCAGTCATCCTTTCAATTGCCCTGCAGATAAAGGTCAAGGCTGCGGTGTAAGCAGCCCACAGCCTCCAGCCCCCGCCTCCGATCCCACCTCCACACAGTGGCCCTTGGGCTCATTTGACTAAGCCTTAGCTGCGTTAATTGGCGCCTTTTGTTTTGGCCCTTCCCCAGTCAGCTAATGGCCGTAAACTGTTGTTACAGCCAACAACCCAACCGGGCAGCAGCAGCAGCAGCAGCGCGCTTAGTGTTTGAAGTGCGATTGAGAATTTGTGAGCAGCACGCGAGGAAAATTGTGCTTGGCTGCGAGAGTAATCTGCAAACGTGGTAAGAGTAAACACCTTGCCGCGGGCTATCTAAATTCTATTGCAACTAAGCCTTGACAATTATTTGGGCCGTTCACAAATATGACCCACTTAGCCGAGCTGTTCCGCTTCTGTTAACCCTTCTGTAAATGGCTAGTTAAATTTGCTGAGATATGCATATATGTGATTTATTTCACATTCCGATTTTGCATTTGTGTATGTGGGATGAAAACTTGTTCAGTAATCAACTACAGGTTTATCTTTATTTTAGATGCTGCAATTGATGCAAGGTCAAAATCAAAATAGCAAAATAGTTAGAGAGATACAAATATGGTGTAATTGAATTATTTCTGGTTTAAAAATAAAAGAAACTTCTAATCTTAAAAGCTACGGCTGCTCCAAGGAATTTGTGTATTTTTGATCCCAACTAGAATACATTTCTAAAGAAATTTCAAATTTGTTGGCAAATATGCAAATTAATATCAAGTCTTAAAATCAAAAAGCAGTCGAAATCAAATTGGTCTCCTGATTGTGGAACTGTTGTTCATAGTCAAAATAAATTGTGCATTTGATAAAAGTATTGCCTGCTTTTGTGAGTAGGCAAAAGCTTATCTTGCCAGAAACACAATTTGAAAATGGGAACACAATATCAAGTCCAAAATGATCAGATTTAGCTAATTGGACATCAAAAATCAAAAAGCAAAACGAAAAACAAAACTGAAACTGAAATGAAAATGGGAATAAAGTTAGTTAGACTGCAGCACAAATTGACACAAAACATACAAAACAAAATGGAAAGTGCATAAGCTGGTTAAAAGTTTATGGCAATGTTGTAAGTTCTTAATAGCTGTAGATAATCAACGCAAAAATCATAATGATGATGATGACGATAATGAACGGTTGTCAAAACATTGTTGCTGCTGTCGTTGACATAAATTATTTAAATAAACCGCATAATTTTAATTACCACAGCACGAACTGAGCAGTGAATGCGAAATTTTATAATGAATTTGAAAAGACCAAGCAGTTGGGTGTGTGTGTGTGTGCGGGTGTAAGCGTGTGTGTGTGTGTGAGAGTATAAACTAAAGCCAAAAATTGTTAATCCATCAAATTGCTAAAGTTCAAATATTTTTCACAGTTAATTAAAATGTGAATTTCAAGTAATAAAACAAATGTTTGGTACTATGAAAAACGCGCTACATTTCGATTTATGCAAACGCCATAAAAGTGCACAACGCAAACTATACAAATGCCACAAAGGCAACAGCAACAAGGACAACAGCAAGAGCAGCAGCAGCAGCAGCAGCAGCAGCACCGACCGCAGTTGCAACAGCGGCAGCCTCTGCGCTTTGCTCATTAAACATAGTGCGAATCAACAAGCCGGCAAGCAAGCTTACCAAAAGCAGCAACATCAGCCACAACAACAGCGACTACAACAGTATCTGCAACAGCAGCTGCAATTACATCAGCAACAGCAACTACAACAGCAACAACAGCAGCAAGAACAGAAGCAGCAGCAGCAGCAACAGCAGCTGCAGCAACAGCAACTACAACAACAGCAGCATCATCTACTCAGCAGCCAAAGTCGCATCCATTATTTAATCTTTCACAGCAACAAAGTGAAATTACAAAGCTTCGCGCCTCGCCAAATCGCTAACAACAATTATAGCAGCAGCAACAACAAGAACAATAACACATCCCACAGCAACAGCAACAAGAACAACAACAACAACAACAGCAACTTGCAGCAACGTGAACAAATTAATTGCTGGCTACTGTACAAAGCTTGGCAGTAAACAAGGACTGGCGGCTGGCGACTGGCGACTGGCGTCTGCTAACGCTATTTACTCAAGGTGTTGCTGGCGTGCAGCATTTGCAGAGCAACAATAACAGCAGCAACAACTGTAGCAGCAGCAGCAACTTGAAGTCAACGTTTGCTGTTTGCTGTTTGCCTGCGTAGTTATGGTCGATCCATTAAAAATCTTTTGGGTTTTGACAAATAGCACCTATTTGGGTAAGTGTGTGCACGGCAATTTCTCTCTCTGTATTTGTTTCGCCACTGCAAATCAAGCTAAGTAGCAGACGCTTCATGTGTGTGTGTGTGTGTGTGTATTATTTACAGCTGTAAACCACTGCCGTTCAAATTTGCAGGATATGTGTGTTATTTGGCCCGCGGGGAAATGCCAAACTAATGATACCCCTGTGTTATGCCTTTGAGTAGAGGGCCTTTTAAGCGTGCCTCTATATGTGTGTAATTCTTTCACTGCAACGTGGTTATTATTTTAATGGATGCATTAATTTCAAGTCTAGCTAAGAGATGGATGCTCCTTAATGGCCCGGCCTGATGACTGCGATATGTTTTGAGAGTGCCAGAAAATGAGTTTATGAAAGAGTTTGCCTTACGTGTGTAAGAGCATATACATAATAAAATATCGTAATTTGTCAAGGAGATTTCGCTTTTTTACTGTGCACATTTTACTGAGTGATTATTGTCGTCAATATGTATGTATTTTATATGAATTTATAATAGGATATCATCTTATACATGTTATATATACACATATAATAAATAAGATTGAACCCTTTGGGTGTCCTAAAAAGCATTTGAGATATTCGTATTCTTATAAATAATAAAATTCATATTTGTTGATTTGAATATTTTATTATGTCAAATAATATTCCATAACTATAACTAGACAACAAACAAAAAATACCTCAATTGTTGTTGCATCGTGTGGCTTACTGAAAGGGAATATTTACTTATTTTATGCATATAAAATAAACACAATTACAACTTATATAATCTAATTTACACTAGTCCACTTTAAACTTGTAGTCAATTTCTAGAAACTTTAATAAAACACTTTGCGAGCAGTTTAAAGCTTTTCATGGGTCGAAAACAAATCTATTTGCATAAGTGCCCAGCTTTTGGCTTTGGCAAAAGTTTTTGCAAATAAATAAATAAGCTACACGCTTTTAATTTACTAATTAGTTTTTGTGACACAAAAACAAATAAATAAATAACAGCATAAGCAAATACATAACAAATACTTCAAACCACACACACACACACACAAACACACTTACACACACAAATGTCATACACACTCAGACAACTATTTTTTTATTGCTTTTCGTTTGTCAGCGCAAAAATTTTAATCCTCAACGCAGTTAACATTGCGCCGACCACGCCCACGCCCACTCCCATGCCCACGCATAAAGCGACAAACGTTGCGTAATAAATTAGCCAAGTTTATGATAATCTCTGTATTGTGTTTACACATGTATTTCGGATTTAGTTTGCCAACGCTTCTGTCTGTGTGCATACCCTGTAACCTGTAGGCGAATTAGCACACGGGTAGGCTCAACTTGTGATAGGTAACTGCCGCAATCATGAATGAGAAGAAGAAATACAAGTGAAGAAATGCTTAAGACTACAATTGCGAATCCAATTCTAGCCTTACTTATAATTTTCATTCTCATTTCCCAAGAATTAATTCTCATTTTAAGATTTTAGATATTTATTTTAGGTTAACATTTGCTAAAGTGATAAATGTCTGAATAATGAGTATCTACTTGCGAAAGCATGCAGGGAATTTCATAATCTAGTTTTAAACTATTTCATTCTTACTTGTTTTTCTCTGTGCTATGCAAAAAAGTTGCTTTCACATAAAGTAAATATCGAGTTTTCTGTTTGTGTTTGTCTATTTACATTTATTTGATATTGTTGTCTGTGTGTGTGTGTGTTTTATTGTGTGTGCTTGTGTGTGGCGACCATTAAAACTATTACAACTAATATTACTATTAGTGGGTTTGGGTTGGTTAGGTTAAGTGGGCTGTTTTTGTGATAAGCGGCGTATACGTGATATTTTAGTGTGCCAAAGGCGAAAGTTGGCATAGGCTTTGACATCGTGATGCATTAAATGCGAAGCTCTCTGTTAAAATCAAAGGGTTGAAATAAATTTAGTTAATTTAGCCTGCGGTCTGGATGAATGTGTGTCTGTGTATCTCCTTGACTTTTAATTAGTTTTCACCTGAATTGATTGCTTTATTTGAACCGTTAATTTTGGGCACATCAAGTAAAGCTTGGCTAACAGCTTTAAAAGGGGATATAATTTTTCCATTTATATATTCTTCTGAGAATCAGGATGAATTTTGTATTTTTATTCAGCTGGTGAAAAAAAGAAGAAGAAAAAAGTAATAAATATGTACATGTATCCAAATCAGGGGGCGCAAAAGTTTTTAATTGCGGCTGAGCCCTCTCAGCGGACATAGACCGTAATTAACACGTGCAGTCGAGTGTCCGAGGTTGCCCCTGTACCCATCCCCAAACCCTGTATCTCGTTAACTTGCTCGTTGCGTTAATGAACAACAGTAACGACAACAACAACGACAACAACAACTTGCAACACAAGACCTTGACAAAGACTCACAATGTGGAAGCGTGGAATGGGAGCAACTCATTATAGCTGACAAAATATTTGTCAACTCATCAGGCGCTGCCGTTATCGCCATTGCCGTGCGCCATATTTTTTTGCTGTTGTTCTTGTTTTGGTTTTTGTTCTTTGTTTTTTATTTATTTTTTGTGTTCTATATCGCGCAATGTGCGCCATCTTGTTTTTTTGTGAGCATTTTTTTATGACTTTTTGTTTTTTGCGGTGAGCTTTGTCTTTTGTGCGTCTTTTTTTTTTTTGTTTGCCTTCTGTCACTGGGCGCATTTTTCATTGCGATACCCTGTGTGTCAATGGAAGGGGGCGTGCTATGAGCAGCGATAGCATCTTTAAATATTTTTTAGTAATTAATCTAACTATAGCTAACGCAAAAAACATTTGTCAGAATATACAATTCTGAGTTCATCAGCATGTCAATTTTCTAGTGTGAAAATATGAGAAGTGACTACACATTCTTTTAAACAATTAAGAATTCCTGTTCATTTCACATTAATCATTGGTTGCAGGGGATGTTTTAGCTCTTCAGTTGCTATCATCTAGCTTTACAACTTGTGTATTTTTCAAAGCCGGACGTACTTTTTAATTAGTCGTAGTTGGCGGTGTCTAAGTACTAAGAATCACTCGGAAGTCTCTTCAACAAATACAGATTTCAATGCTCTTGGGCATCATAAGCACGGCCAATGATTATTTAAATATTTTCACAAGTTTAATTAACTTTACAGCGTGTCCCAATTGTGCAGGTGCAGGTGAGGTCACTTCGGTCATTGGCTATTAAAGCCCGTTCCACACACTCTTTATGATGTTGCTCTGTGTGTGCTAATGAATACAAATATATGAAGTAAGATAAAATATATATGTATTTATTTATGTGGTTAAATATGTATATATAAATTCGCGGCTCTTTCGACGCGCCTCGATTCGCAGCCTAATTGAAAATATGCCCAGCAGCCGCTAAGGAAAAACAAAATCCTGTTTACCACGGACCCCCCTGCTGCTCTCGTCCCTTTGGATGGGGCATCAAAGTTAATGAGCTGCAGTGCCGCGTCCGAGGTCGAGTTTTGTAGTGGCCCAAGGGCGTTATTTGGATTTGGTTATTCGTTAGGGTTCAACGAGTTTATTAAATGGATTTAATTGTGTTTTTACTTTATGAGTAAAATGAGGTTTTCTCTCTCTCCCTCTCAGTATAGTCGAGGTTTTTGCGTGCTGCGGCTTTCCAGCTGATTCACCAAATTCCCAAATATTTCAGTGTGTGTGTGTGTGTGTGTGCGTGTATCTGTGTGCGCCGCTGGTTGCACATAAATCATAAAATATAGCTTAATAATTACCTGTGCTAATTACTCTGGGGTCTAATTGGAAATTAAAGCCAGGCAAACAATTTAAGAAGCAGGAAAAGTGAATTGAATGTGATGTCTTAATCAAATATTGAATACATGAAAGAAGCAGCAGTGAAAGTAAGTCAAATCATAAATGTAGAACAAATATAAATATATATACGTTTGTTCGCTTAGGGCTCTAATAATATTCGCTATCTCACGTAACACGTATAATATTATTGCAGTCTCTTCTTTCACTTGAGCTTTCCCTTCAGACCTCAATTTATACATAAATATTTTTGCAATTTTTTATTGAATTTTAATATTACTTTTTCACCCACGCGTGCAAGAATTTTTCTTGAATTTGTAATATTTATATTACTTGCGAGCACTCCCATATTTCCTATTGAAGTCAAACAGTTTAATAGGGGTCCAATATGAGTCAACTTCACTTCTAATATTTATTTTACATTCACTTTTTTATTCTCTTTCCAAACCTAATTTGCCTACACACAAAAGAATTTTTCTTGAATTTTTAATATGTCTTTTTCACCCACACTTGCAAGAATTTTTCTGAATTTTTAATCTCTATAATATTTAATTTAATTTATTTATCAATGACTCCTTCACTTATGGTAGCACTTCGTGTTCAAACACTTATTATTTTATTATTTGGTTGTCCAAAATACTCTTATGCTCAACTTACTTTACATCATGAGCCGCGTTAGCTGCACGAACAAACAATAAACCTAAAAAAAAGCCAGTCAACTAGCAAGAAAAGACACCTTCTGCCCCCTGCTGGTTGGTCCCAACATCCCTCTAGTAAATCAACAATGTTTAACCCCAACCTGCTGTCACTTTAAATGTTTTGCGCTTTGTTGCCTTTTCGGATAACAAAGCACCTTTACTTCCGGCTCTGTAAACTACTCTATTTACCCCCTACCTACTTCTCTAATGCACGTACTATATAAATATATATTTTTTGTTTTTTTACCATGGCTGATTTGAGCAGCTCTGACACTTGACTCCACTCTCCTAGGGCTGTGCTCTAAACCAAATTATAGAAAAAGATAAAAATAATGATAATAAAAAACTGCACGGGGAGCTGCTCCGAGAGAGAGAGAGAGAGAGAGAGAGAGAGGGGAGGAGAAAAGCGGAAGGTTAGAGTCTGACGAAAAATGTTGTTGCCAACAAAATGTTGTTGCCAACAAAATGTTGAAATGCTTCTCAGTGTTGTGTGAGTGTGTGTTGATGTTTACAGAAGCTGCTGCTGTTTCTGGCAGTCATACAATGACAGACTGACATATGGTTTGGTTAGTCGTAGGGGCGTGTGGGGGTGTGGGGGGTGTGGGGGGTTGGATATGGGTGTGTGTGCCAGTTATATGACCATAAATAGCTGACATCAGCCCGGCCACGTTAATAGTTTAAAGTGAGTTCTTTTGACTGCCGCTCATCGAGCGCTCAGCATTCCATTTCCCCCTCCCTGCCTACCTGTGTGCTTGGCTGTCACTGCTCAGTTTGTTGGCCAATTTAACAGCAACAAAAAGGCCACTTAAATATGCAGGCTGAATGTGCTTTTTGTACTTTTGCCTATGCCCTTTAGCCACGAGTGCCAAAACTTAAGTCAAGACAGCGACAAAGTACAAAAAAGGACCAACAACAGCAACAACAAAATTCAATTTCAGCTAGGGCTCCATTTACTCAGTAAGCTGGTGTGTGTGTGTGTGTTGTGTGTGTTTATATGTGTGTGCTTATAGCTGTTTTTATATTTATTTAGTATATTGTTCTACACCTACTTGCGTACATGCTGCGAAGTGCCTCTCTGACTGCCTACAACTTGCTCGCCCTCTCTCTAAATATACCCTGAACCCGTTAAAAGTGGGAGGAAGGGTATAATGAAGCTGTTCAAAAGTATGTTACAGCATTTTTGATTAGCAGCAGCAGACGAAATGATTTAGCCATTTTCGTCTGTCTAAACAAACCATTCTCACAGACTGTGACAGCTAAGGATAATTATGACAATACCAGATGAAGTTTATTTAATTTGATCGATAACTACACCCGCGTAGCGAATATCGAAACAAAGCGACGCACAAGTCAAAATTGTAAAGATATATCCATAAATATTACTGATCAAACATATTTTCACATTACTATCAGCAAGCCTACTCTGTATTTAACAGCTGAGTGCTGTGTATGCCCTAATCGAGCTGCCGCTAATATTCTAGCTTCTAACAAGTTTTCCACATCGGACAGCAATATCATAAGCATAAGCAGCGCACAGCTCCTGGACTGTTGTCAGGAAGGACATGTAATATTCGGCTTCGCAACAATGCATTTTAATTTTCCTTTTTTATTATTAAGTTTGCCCTATTTACAAAAGTTGTGCGCCCCAACAAAAAAAAATTTAAATGAGAAGAGTTGTTTGCGTTTTTTTATTTACTTTTGCGCATTTCTCATTTTCTTTCGCTTTCCGGTTTTCGAGCATTACGCGCCTCTGCAACCCCCTCAGCCCCTTCCCCAATGTGTTCAACGAGTAAGTTAAATAATGCGGAGCTAAATTCTAATTTAGATTTCGTTTATTATTTCACGACCAGATTGCTTTTAATTTAGCCAACTGAATGTCATAAAAGAAATGCCTGATAAATTGTTCATGAAAGTATGCGAAATTTAATTTCAGTTGCATATAACTAATATATTTTCTAAATTGAAAAAGGCAAACAAACGAATTGAAAATGAATACAAAATATTGCATTTTGGATTTTAGAATTGAATTATTTGGCGAGCTCAGCAAATAACATAGTGAAATTTGAATAATTAACGACATCGATGCGCAGTGAAAACATTAATAAATTTTCACTTTGCACAATAAAAATAAAGTGCCGAAAATTTCGAAAATAAATGTAGTTATTCGGTATTATATAGTTATGTGTTCACGCTGGAAAATCAAATCGATAGAGTACAATGCAAACATATGCAATTAGTTCATAAAATTTACGCTCTCTTTCAATATTAAATATATTTATAGATGTTGAAAGAGCGCACAGATGTGCATATATTTTAAAAATGTCATATATGGCATATTAAAATGCATTGGCGAATTCGTTTAAGAAAATGCCTCATGTATTCTGATCAAAGCAGGAAAGACGCCCGCACAACCTGCGTTCTTTGGCATATTACGTATACGCATGAAGTGCCGAGCTGCAATATTCACATCCAGGCTGCTGTTGACTGCCAGCTGGCAATATTAATTTTTCCCAGCAACTTTATGATGTGTGACCAACTATGTGTGTGCTGTTGTCTCACTCTCTCTCCCCCTCTCTCTCTATGTCTGTCTTCCTTTGTAGCATTCACTTAAAGCATTTATCGCATTTATTTTGCACAAAATAAAATTTTATTTATTTATACATGTTTGCACAAGTTGCAGTTGCCATAAAATTCTAGCAGGAAAAGCGAATTATTGCTTCCGCATGTGGGCAATTTTCACAAACAAACAAGAAACTTCAACTTGCAGCAAAAAACTTGTTTTTGCTCCCCGTTCGGCCCCCCCAACTTTCAACCTTATCTTGTGCTGAGCAAGAGTGTTCTTGAAGATATCTGTTTTTCAAAAGCAGTAAATCAATTATAAAAAAAATCTCATTTTATTAAATGCATTGCATAGATTAAATGCAATCAAATCAACAAGCTGAAACTTCATCAAAGTCTTAAGAAAGATGTTATTGTGAAAAATGAGGCGAAAGCTGAAGTACAAACTTGAATGCATTAAAGTATTTAAAAGCAAAACAAATATGCAATATAAACATTATTGTATTTTAATTTTAAAAAAAATAACAGCAATGAAAATGAAGATTCATCTCAGAGCTATGCCTTTAAGCAGAGCAGAAAGAGCATAATCTAATATTTTATACATTTTGCTAAGGCACTTTTCCAACTTTCCAAGTTTTAAAAGCTTATTTAACGCACATTGCTCATATCTTATGAAAATGCAGCATAAGTTTAATACAAACATTGGAATTAAACTCCAAAAGTCATTAAAGCACAGATTTCTTTGGCCAAAGCTCTTTAGAAAACTTTAAGAAAACTTAAATTAGCGCAATTAAGCAAATAATTATATAAAAATACAAAGTGCAAAGAGAAAAGTGTTATTTTTGGCTACACTTGCAGTTGCAGTTTGTGCCAATTTCTCGTAAACAAGCAAAATTTTCTTTGCTTCGAACGAAGATGTTATCCAAGAAAGTTGTTTGTCTGCGATGAGTTTTCCTATTAAGTGGTGAGGCATTCAACACTCAGTCGTCAACTGATTCGACAATTTAATTATGCTCATTAGAGCACAGGCCCCAAACATCTGTGTTGCGACGAGTTGCGATGCGTGCCACAATTTAATGCATGCCACGTTTTGCGCATAAACCGAACAATTTACGACTTTGTGAAGCCGCCAAGGCACGCGCGCAATTTGTCAATCGATAAATTTTGGCTATAATTAATGCGGCTTATTGGCATTTCATATACTCGTTTTACTACTATTCGCCAAAGGGGGATGCGTCCAAATTCAATCAATATAAAAAGTATCTATGTATTTTTGTATCCTTGTATCCGTGTGTGTTGTGCTTGATTTTCTCATGCGTCTCCTTCTATCTTTTTTCATTTGCAGTTACAAAATTTGTACGCATTGGTATTGCCGACAAGAACGACTCTCCGCCGTATTTCGATAGATTTCTGTACGAGACTGAAATCGACGAGAATGCCGATTTGCAGAGCACAGTGCTCACTGTCAACGCCAAGGATCACAATGAGTGTGAGTATAACTAATACACACACACACGCACGCACATTCACATTCATACATCAGCCACACACACACACACATATCCTTTTAATTGTTTAAGGCGATTTGTCATTGTCGCTCAGCCATTATCCATCTGTGAGCTCGTATCCGAAATGTGTCAGTTGACTTAAGTTAAGGCAGAAATGAATTTTATTTCATTGCTATTTAATAAAGCTTAGGCAACATTTTGTTGCATAAATTAGACATTGATTTAATCAGTCTTGCTTTTAATTGCAATTGCCCAAAAAGGCAGTCTCATCTAATCTACGTGAGCCCTTTTAACGGCAACTGTTCCCTAGCATAATTGATATACATAAAAATACACTCGAATGCGAATTGTGTGAAAGAGAAGATTGCCTTAGGGCAATGCGATGGGAGTTAAGGGAATAAATTGAAGCGAACACAAATTCTTAGATCTACATTTGGGCCATATTCCATCTGCTTTCAAGTATGCTGAAGTTAATTACTTTGAATAACTTAATAAATCAACATGGAAGAGGTTTTGCAACGCCGAATTAAGTTAAGCAGAGACAAATTCTTAGACCTACACTTAAGCTAGAGAACTTATTTTTTAAGGCAAGCCAAATTGTCTCCGCATTTTTATATTTTCAAAGTTGGTTGAAAACCCAAATTTGACAGGTTGTTTTGTTTGCTGAACTGATACAAAGATTGTATCAACGTCACTTCAAATTAGCGAAAGGAGAAATTATCCAAGATTTAGTTAAGCTTTGATTATTTATAGGTGGAAAGATAGAAATCTGTGTCTTCTTCCACAATCAAAGCTGGCTTACAAGTCAAACTAAGCATTGTAAATCCCAAGATGTTGATGATTGCGCAGCATTTTGAGACACTACTTTTGGCTATGTTTACTGATAATAATCATAATGTCATCAGCGGGATATAGCCTACAATATTATGTAATTTTGTCAAATCATTGTGACGCGCTACTTTGGGGCATTAACTTTTTGACTCATATCGTTTTAATGCCACTCTCTGCGCGCACATAAAAAAATAAATTCACATAAATAAATGATGATATAAACATTAGGAAAATACCAATTTGGCAATTTCCTATATGGCGTTTCTTCCGCTGCTGCTGCTGCTGCTGCTTTAGCTTTAGCTGCCTGCATAAATATTAAAAGATGGCTTTGAATATTTTTCACATTCGAGCACACACAAAATATGTATTTGGACGATTTCGTTCGCGTTGGCCCGTAATAAACATTTGTTTATTTTAATACGCCGCCAAGATACACACTATGTGTGTGTGTGTTTGTAACCATTGTGAAAATATTATTGCTCATACGCCATGTACGCCAAATATTTACCAAATATTAACAAATAAATGCTCATTGAAGGCAAAGATACACAATAAGAGATACACTCTCAACTTACGCTCCCCATGAATAAATCCATAAAATACAAAGACAACACACACACACACACACACGCACACATGAGCAACTACCTCCCATGCTCTTCTATTGATTCGCCATACGAAAACTATCATTGTAAATATTATGGCCAGCGAAAACTACACGTTTTATCGCATGTTCCCCCAATAAGAGAGTTGGGCGAAGGGGCGGAAAGGGAAGGGAAGGCGAGCGAAATAAGATTTGCAGTATCGCAACATTCAAAATCTCATTGAGAACGTTTAACAACTTTGATAGGGGAGTAAAACACGAGTGAGCCACAAGCAAGACACACACCCACCACACACACACACACATATGCAGGCGACACATGTCAGCAACAGCAACGGAATATATATGGAGCCAAATCTCCTTCTTCCGGTTCGTCCCGCTGCTCTCCTCGTTTGTGCTCGTCAATGTCGCCGTCGTGACGACTGCGAAAAAAGCATTAACCCGAATTGGAAAAAAAGACGGTAGACAAAGAAGAAGAAAAAGCTGAAACAAGAAAGCAGCAACAGCACCCGTCCATACAAATTGGAATGTATTTGCGTCCGTCTGTCTGTGTGTGTGTGTGTGTGTTCGAGTGTGTGTGTGTGTTTAGTACGCAAAACAATAATACGAAAACGAATATTTCGCCAAAGCTGAGCAACAGAAAATGGCAAAAACAAGCTGCTGGCGACAGACTTGGAGATATCCTATTCCCAAATAGTGAACAAATAGTTGGGACACAAAAATCGAGAATCGTTAAATAAAGCTCTAAGTCTGCAAGCTTAGTTTAAAGTTAGTAAGCAGCTGAATAATATATATAGTCAAGAGAAAATATACATAGAAGAATATTTCTCTATATATATGCAGTGAAAAAAAGTCCAAAAATTGTTGACCTGCAGCAAAGTCTTAACTAAGAAAATAGTTTAAGTTTGAAGAATACTTGAAAGAGTTATGAATATTGAAAGTCAATTAATCAAGTTTGTTTCTGCGCTTGGCATACAAAAACCTACATAAAAGAAAGTTTTTTTCAGCTCTCTTTCACTTAAACTTAGCTCTCATTAAAACCGAGCTTGTAAAGTTTATCCCATAATTAGTCACAGCTAAATCAGCTGATTAAATTGGCATAGTCGAGAACAACCGACTGTCTGTCACATATATTGTGTGTGTACTGTAGCCCATTTGTATTCATTTGCAATAGGTCCAGGGCATATATATAAATTGTTAGCTAGCCAAATGTTTTGTATACATTGAGAAATCCATATCGCACATCGCTCGTATTTGCGAGCAAGTCTCACAAATAATATATGGATGGCCCCCAAACACAACAAGCACACACTCACACACACTCACACACACATATTAAGTGGAATATGGGGGCCATGACAATCTTTTATGTGATTTCTTTTGCCTATTTTGCTAGTGCAAATGGCATGGAATGCTATGCACAAAAATGAAGCTGTAAAAACTTCGGTGATTCCAATTTTCCTTCACTCTCTCTCTCTCTCTCTCTCTCTCGCTCTCTCTCTCTCTCTCTTTCTCGTTCTCTATTTGTCTCCCGCTCTCTCTCTCTCTCACGCCCCTTTGCTAGCGCAAATACAACATTCGAAATTTATGAGCGCAAAAATTATTTATTATTCAAGTATGTGAGACTTTGAAACTGTTTTCAACATGCAAGCATTTTCGGTTTGACAGTATGTGCTTGCTTATGTGTGTGTGTGTGTGTGAGTGTGTGTGTTTTAGTGTGTGTCAGATGAGGTTCTTAAATTTTTAAACGATGTTAGCCATGCAAGAAACATTTGTTCTTTTTATTCAATTTCGGTACATTGTTCGAGCTTAATGCAACTTTGTTTGTTTGAAGCTTAAATTGAATCCATTCACTTTATTATTATTTATTTATTTATCCACGGCTACAAGTCTGCAACTTATGACAAAAGTGTTAATATTTCTCACTAATTTATTATTAAATTTATTTTTTAGATATCATAATATATGAAAATAAAATATTAAATACTTGTGCTAATTGCAATTAATTGTTCTCTTCAGCCTTAATATTAACATGAGATATTTCAGTTGGTTAAAAGTTTGTTTCGAGAGGGAATTTTGGGCTTACTTTTGAATAATATCCAGTGTAGCTTAGGCCAATATTTCTTGCCATTATACCATTCATATTAAAGATTTAAAGTTCAAGAGTATTTCGATCTTAAGCTAAGCTCTTTGAGCAGTCTTATGGCATAAATGCCGTTTTCATTTTAAAACTCATTTCCTTGCTATTACTGGCAAACATTAATCAAATTAAAGTAAATGTGCACTTAAATTGAGTGAAAATCTTTGATTTCACTAATGCACAGCAACTAATTCAAACTTTTTTCTGATTCAGTCGTCCCCAAGGTCTTTTGGATTTAAGGGCGTTAAGTAATCCTTTCGTGGCGTTTGGCTGTACTTACACATTGGCTGGCCAATGGCTTTGGGGATGCCATGAAATGGCTTTCCATTATCATCTCAAGTTCTCGGGCCGTCATAAAACATTTTAACGCCAAAATACAATTCAACAATAGAACGGGTCACGTTTGAACGCAAACGTTCCACTTAGCCAGAGTCAGTGGGCCACAGTGGTCCCTCAGTGGCACGGCTGCAGTGGATGTAAGCGAGTCATAAAAAGTCTTTGCTACCACGATCTTAGACCATAGACGAAGCACTCAAATAAAGTAAGGTCAATAAAATGGTAGGAGGGGCAACGCATAGAACCAGAAACAATAAGAAACGCAAGAATAAAGTTGTTTTTTATTTCACATTTTAAACTGACTTTTCATGCTAAATAAGTATGGCATAAAAACAACAACAAAAGACAAGAAACAAAAAACAAAAAACAAGAAGAATATGTAGTATATGAGCAAGCAGAAATGGGGCAGCAGCTGCGGTTGCCACAGTGTGTGTGTATTGTGTGTGTATGTGTGTGTGTTGGAGTCTCTTAGGAACGAGCTCAGCAGCAATTCCCAAGGCGAATGTCTTAGAGTGTGCGTGTGTGTGTGTGTGTGCTTGAGTGTATTAATTTATTATCATTATCAGTGATTTTAAAATGGCGTCGTGACATCGTAAATTATAAATGCCTCTGTGTCTAAGACACGCTCACTGAGACTGGGGACTACTTAACGCCTGCCAAGATACAGTTGCTATCTTGTTCTTGCTGCTATTGCTGTTGCTATTGCTGTGGCCGTTGCTGTGTTCGTAAATTGTGGCAACCAAGAAAATAAAAACAGAGTCGGGGGCCCCACTTAAAGTGCACCATGTGTATATATTTTTAATGCTGCCAAAAAGACGCGACTAACATAATGAAAAAATGCTCTTAATTTATGGCGAGGGTTGCTCAGAATTATGGTTATCATGTGCAGCTACCTCGAAAGAATAGAGCTGGAATACTAAATACGTTGGTGACTTAGAAGTCAACTAACTTAACTCGATTTGCAGTAGCGGAATCAGTAGTCAGAATGAGCTATCCTGGCCAAAGCTATAGACGGGACATATAATAAATAATATGTAATAACGACTGGCAAATAAAGGCAAGCTTAGGCTCATCATTGACTAGTTTGTTAATAGTTAATAGGTAGTTGAAAAACCTACAATAAATTAATATTATTATGTTACTTAATAATAACAAAATTTAAATTAATCAGCATTCATGCAGCATTCACATGCATAATAAGTCCATATTTATCTTTAATTACAATCCAAAATGATTTAAAATAACTGAAAAGTTATGGCGGAGCTTCTCCTAGAATATTGTACATACTTTAAATCCGTACAACAACGAACTCATAATATGCATAAATCAGAAGCTAACAACTGATAAGACGTGACATTATGAGCATTCTAACATATCCCCAATCTCCGTTGCGAATGTTTATGTTAATGTGAAGCAGCCCGCGTAAATTGTCTTACTGCTCACATGCTAACTGCCTTTAATTGAGCAGAAAGCTGTAAAGTTAACACACGTCTAAAGTGCTCAACATTGAGACCAAGTTGTCGCCGCCTCCTCCCACTCCCCACACAAGTTGCCAGACTTTTGGGTTAAGCGATTTACGCGTCGCTAATTCCCGCTAATGTTTGTCATTTTACATTTTTGCATAAATGAACTGGCGAACTCCTACTTCGTCGTCTACTTTTGCGTCTTCTTCTTATTTGCATAGCCACGCCCATACGCCCACGTACATGACTGTGCATATGTGTGTGTGAGTGTGTGTGTGTGTGTGTGTGTGTGGCACACATGTGTGAAGTTGTTCTTGTTGTTTGCCGTCTCGCCCGCTTTTTTAGCGCACTGCCGGCTAGAACACTTCCACAAGCTGTTTAATTATTTAATAAGTAAATTATACGCCACGGCGCAGGACACGCCCACTTTTAAAATATTAGCTGAGAGTTCGGTGCAAGTGTTTTTAATTAATAAACTTAATTATGTTGTCCCGTTTTCCTACTGATTTTGCTATCGTCGTCGCATTCCCACTCAACTTTGATCTTTCACTTGAAGTATTAGTTTCTAATTCCAAGAAAATACCAGCAATTTTGGCTTCTGATTAATTATCCAAATTCAATATATCCGCAATTTTGTTTCGATAAAGCTAAACAAGTAGAAAATCTACAAAACGCTTTGATGTGGATGCCATTGGCTAATAGTTGGTCCTACGCAAAGCTGTATATCAATTTACTTGAAATGCCTTAAAAGCCAAATGCCTGAGGATCTCTGCGTAGACCAGGTGGATGCAAAATAAATTCATTTCACAGCAAGTATAAAATAAGAGGCCACCAAACTCCCCGTTGAGGTCTTAATTGCACACAAGCCAGAGCCAAAGCCTTCTCTTACATTATGCATACGCCATGTGTGATGTGAAGAAATCAGCTTAAGTTTAAATGACCTCAATAGCAGTACTACACTGAGAGAAACAAGCTTAAAACCACATTAAAAGTAGCGAAGAAATCTAAATAATAATAATAATATCGAATTTCGAGTCAGTTTGTATTGCAAAATGAAACAAACTTCAATAAAGCTATCAATTTATATCAAAGTTATTCGTTTATTTTACAAACATATAAAATATCAATTGAATTGTTAACCGGAAGAGGAAATTTGGAATCAATTTAAAGCCTTTACAGAAACTGATAAAATTCACTTAAACTTTGAAGGATGTAACCATGACTAAATAATTGTTATTGTTAAATTGATAGGTAGGAAAAGTCTTTTGGTTCATTGGATTATTGGAACAAGGCTTGAGTACAAAAAACGATACGGCTAAAAATACATTCCTTAATTGAGGTTGTAGCTATTAATTTTAGTTACTAATTTGAGCAACAATTGAACAATGTCCTAGACACGAGCATTTAATTAAATAAAAAATCCTTTTTGTATTTTATTTTCTGTTCGACACAGCGACGAATATTCGATACCAGATCACAGGCGGTAACATAGGCAATGCCTTTGCCGTTCAGAATACGACCGGCGTCATCTACGTTGCCAGTCCGCTAGACTATGAAACGCGGCCAAGGGTAAGTATTAGTCGTATAAGTATGCAAATAAGCCAGCCTCTCTCTATGATTTCTCTTTACCCTTGTCACACACGACAGAATACTGACGACAGACAGGAGCTGTGCTGACAGCAGAGCCTACTCAAAAGTCTAGCCTTAACTTTCTGTTTTATTTTCTTATTTTACTCATCTTCAACTTGCAGCATGTATTATTATTTTTGTCTTCTTTAGTGTGTGTGTTTTATTTTTTATGCTCAACTTTTTTGGTTGTGCATGCATAATTTATATATTTTTTGGTTTGGTTGCCTTACTGTGGAATGCCACGAGTAAAAATATGCAAAACTATGCAAAACTTACAGCCGAACAACTTTTCGACGCTCTGCTGCTGCGACGACAAAAGAAAAAATTAATAAAAAAAAAACTAAAAAAATGTGAACATGCAAATAGATATACATAGTCGCTATATGTGCGTGTTTGTTTGTCCGCAACCCAAAATTACGTGAATAGCAAAAAGACAAACAACAAAGACAACTCGCATCGAGTCAACGTTGAGATCCACATCTGTTGGCACATTCTCCGCACCGAATTTTTAACGTGATTGCACCCGGGCAAACTATTGAAATGCTGCCGTCCTTCCTCCGCCCCGCTGTGCCGTATAGGGAATCCGTGTAGCTGCCAATGGGCTGTCATGCAACAAGCGGCAACAATGCCACAAAACATGTGTTGCCATCTCCTCTTCCTCTTCCTCTTCCTATATATATATTTTTTTTTTGTTATCTGCTTTTAGGTTTTATTTTGTTTTCGCTTGTTTGGGAAAAAGTTTGACTAACATTTTCCAGCGAGTTTTGGCATTTTACTTTCGTAAATAACAGGCAAATTGAAGCTTTTCGCTGCCTCTGGTTGCAATTTTAATTAAATTGAATTGAAATTAGATGCGATTTCTATTATTGACTCATTCTGTTTGCAGTATGAGCTGCGCTTGGAGGCAACACGCAATCGCAAAAACAACTATACCACCGTTGTCATCAATGTACGCGATGTTAACGATAATCCACCTGTCTTCGATCGTCAAACATATCGCACACAAATCACCGAAGAAGATGATCGCAATTTGCCCAAACGCATTTTACAGGTGAGTACAAATAAATACTAAAATCACCATTGATAGCTAGTAAAACTGGCATCTGTTCGATATTATTTGCTGCCTTTTGTCCCTAACGAATGCAAGAATGCAAGAATTCGTAGTCAGTTTGAGGGTTTATATGATTGTCGAGTTAACAACATTGCCTAATTAATGCCAAACATTCTGCTTTGATGCGCTCTGAGAATTCCAACTCATTTTCACAAAATTGAACGATTCCACTCAGAAAACAATCGCCCTGAATTTTCCAAAATCGGAAATTGCTTGAATCATTTTTGGTTATTGCTGCCAAAAAGAGATCTGGCTTGTCTGAAACCTGCTGCCCCTAAGCCATTCAAATGCCAAATATGTCTCTATTCTTTACTCAGTTACTGCCATATTGTGCGTTTACTATGCCACAATATTGTTCTGTTTCCCAATGGGATGAATGGGCCTCTTTGCACCCATTCTTGCCCTGCCATATCCCTATTACCAGAAATACACCCAAGGGAGATCCGAGTTGGTCAAGCTTGGTCCATAACTAACGAGCAACTGTAGACGTTAATTTCCCCTGCCTTAGTGCAATTAGAGATGCTTGATTATTGATGTTCATCTCTGTTGGAAATACCGATTTTATCAGAGACAAGCACAGCCTTCGTTAGCTGAATGATAAGCAGGCGATAAGCTGATGTTGTGCAAAAAATGCAACGAAAAACATACACGAAAAACAATTAAGTGTAATTAATCAACGTTAGCTTGCTGCAATGACTGCAATGGCTGCAATTTCTGCAGTTCGCAATGTATAATCGAGCCGTTAATCAACATTCTTCAATATTGGTGGAATTTCCTAGCAGAGATCCACTTTTGGTAGCTTATCGCCGCTATCATTATTTTCCCATTCCACATTTATTATCACCCGCTTGCTCTTATGCAATTTAAATATTGAAAGCAAAAAGAACAGCAACAACGACAACAACAACAATAACAACGACCGCCAAACACAATACATGCAATTTGCATAAAAATTCAACGGTCGAAAAAACTATGGAGGCGAAAAAAAAGACAAGCCAAACAATAGCGCAAACAAGGCCAGAAAACCAGGACTCGGACCGAGACCCAACCCCAAACCGAAGCCAAAACCAATCCAATCCAATCCCAACCCAATCCAGCCAACCAGGCAGCTCAAGCCTCAGATCTGGCCACTGCGTGTTCGAGGCATGTAAAGTGGTCAGCAACGATTCAACGGCCGTAAATGCAAAATAAATACTCATTCATTAATAATAACGTGATAGTTGCACAGTACTCCAACATAAGATACATATACACATCTGTATATGTGTGCGAAGTCTGTTGCAGCGACTTTTATTTAAGCCATAATTTACAACAATCCACAACATAAGAGAGAAATAATAACCTGTGTTATCCGTTTGCCAAAAGGTTAAATGCTCTTCTTTTCCACAAAACTCAACTCGAATCTGAATATGCTGAGTCATAAAAAATAAAAATACTTCTATATCTATATCTATAAGGTAACGGATTAGCTGCTTAGCTGTTATAATACCTGCAAACAATAAAAAAGAATAGTAATAAAAAAGGCAATAAAAATATCATAAACACAAGTACATAAAAGAGTTAAGAAGAGCTAACAATGAGTATTGCATAAAAACTTTTTGCAATTACGATATAATAATATTAATGACTAGTTTTTAGCTATAATAAAAAGAAAAGTTTGGAAAAGACATCAAAATCGCACACAGAATAGCTTGAAAATTGGTTAAGAAAGAACATTTGTCTAAAAAAGCAGACAGAAAGTTGAGAAAAATTGAAATTATGGATTTTTGCTTAAAAAAAAACGTTAAAAGCTCAAAAAAAGACAGCTCTATAAAGACTTTATTGTACTCTTTAATTTAATGTTGCTTATGAGAGATTTTTAATTGAGGCCACTATAAAATTGGTGAAGATTTTATTTAAATTTATTTAGTGGAATTTTGCAAAGTGTTTTAAAATGTTTTTAACGAAATATGTGAATCATCTCAGCTTGCTTTGATCTGTATCTATAATTTTATATACACAAAGTTCTCGACAGTAAATAGCGAATCTTTATTAAGCAATTTCCCATTTCAATAATTTGA
Source organism: Drosophila macrothrix (assembly GCA_035042055.1). Lineage (NCBI taxonomy): Eukaryota > Metazoa > Arthropoda > Insecta > Diptera > Drosophilidae > Drosophila > Drosophila macrothrix. The sequence goes on along the minus strand of JAWNLX010000124.1, from coordinate 5,914,636 downwards.
TTGACAAATAATTGCTGTAAAAATAAATTACAAATTACACAAAATGATTCCAGTAAGCCCAATGAGTTCGATAGAGTATTAGCGATGTCCTGCTGTGCACAAATTATCCGTTCAACTCTTGGAGATGTACATTTAAATTACACTGCCCGACTGCGATGGCGTCTGTCAGCCAATGACAACAACAAGAACAACAACAATAATGACAACGACCATTTTTAATTACACTTTTATATAAAAGTAAAGAAATTGAAGCGGTGCCAAGTGCCAGCGAATATCGAAAGATGCATATATATATATATATATATATATATATATATATAACTATACATATAATAAAGTAGGGCTAAAAGCATTGCCTGCTGTCTTCGACACCTTTGACCAAATTGATTTTTGTGGGCGCTGCAAAATGAATTGCGAATATGCCTTTATCGCGTGACATTTTAAATTATGCACGCCATTGTGTGTGAGTGTGTGCGAGTGTGTGTGTGAGAGTATTTAAATGTATGACTTGTTGAAAGGACAATGGCATGCGGGCCTCACAACGCAGCACGTGGGCCACAATAATGGCACGTAGACAACTCTTTTGTCATATGAAATTGTGCGAAACATTTAACGTAAATTGTCGCATTGTAAATGCTTAAATGGGGGGCGAAACATGGCAGCCAATGGGCGTGGCTCTTGGCAAAATAGGCACTCAACTGGAGTAGCCAACACCTACTCCCCACATAAATGACCATATATGAATGTATTTACATTTACTGTGCCCATTCAGTTGGCTTAAATGGTTTTTAGCTTTGCTATTCGTTAACTGATGCCGCATTGTTAATACCAACTTTTGCAGCTGGTCTGGCTCTAATTGGCTTGGCGAGTGTTTGATAACTGTCATTTCCTTGCATACACAATGCGAGAGGGAAACTCGACTTAACTCTATTGATAAATGACAATGGGCAACGGACTTTTTGTGTGGTTTTTGTATTTGTACTCGAGATTTTGTGATATGTGCATTTAGGCTGAGTATGCAACTAAACATTGCAAGACAATGGGCAAAATAACATCGTTGCGAATCCAAGCAAAGCTATTAACAGAGAGCATAATGTATGCAACAGACAACTTTACAATTTCAGCTGCAAATGGCTTCGAGTCTCAGTTGCCAAATGTGTTTTGTTGTTGTTTTGGCTATTCCATGGGGAACAAACCGATAGCCTACAGTAAGTAAACACAGTTTCTGATAGTTGTATATCTTGTTTTGTACATTCTGAATTCAATAAGTACTTTGAACATTCAGATATTGAAGGCATTTGCCAATGTTGAATTTAGTTGTAGTGTATTAAAAGGAAAGTTATGTTATAAGAATAAGAACTCTTAAAATGAATGAAAATGAAATTGTTGTTATTTAGTAACTATACAATTAAAAACTTTGAGAGGTAAAGAAATAGAAATTTCACTTTAAGTATGATTCTTAGATTCTCACAGAGAAATCTCTCTCCCGTCCAAATCAAATCTAAACCGGTTGTCAATTTCTGTTCCCTTTAATCCCTTTAATTAATCTTGATGCCAACCATTGCATTTATTTCGAAATGGGATTACATATTTAAATGCCAGCCTTAAGCTCACAATCTAAGAGCAACTGTTCTTAAATAGTGCCCACTTCACACATTCGCCTTTATTTATGGATACTTGGCAAACAGCTCGCAGATGCCTATCGAAAATAAGCTGTTAATAAGAAAAGGTATGCAGCAAATTTGCTTGCATCTTGTTTCTACCAAAGTATAAGAATAGTAATGCGCAATAAAATATTCGATGCGTAGACAGCAAAATAGCGCTAAACACAGATTTCATTTAGTAGACACAACCACAAAAAAAAAAAAATGGATAAAATAAAATATATAATCGAAAAAGACAAGGATGGACGAAAATACAGCAAGCCGATTGAATAATTACATAAATCTCGGTTAATATTAGCATTTTTTACAGACAGCATTTCGTTGCCAAAGAAATGGAATAAAAATACAAAATCGAAGCATAAATTTACAAGCAATCTGGCCTGTGAAAACCAGCAGGCGGCAGGCGGCACTCTCCCCGTTCCCATTAAAGTCTCACCCGCCCCTTCCCTTGACGGATTTTAACCGCCCCCATCGTCTACAAGCGCATTTCCTTTTGCTTGCTTTTTATTGGACATTAAAGGTTTTTTTGCACATTTGCATATTTGATTTATTGACTGAATATTGTAAGTAAAGTCCAGATTGGGCCACCAACGGCTAAACAGTTTGCAACCCCCACTCCCCCTTTTTTAAAAAGATACCCTTGCCCACAAGTCAATGCAATGAAGTTTTTTCTGTACGAGCATCGCTTACTCATTTTTCTTCAATTATTTTCTTCTTTCTTTTTTGGTTACAGGTTACGGCTACGGATGGCGATGTAGATAGACCAATAAATATTGTATATTTCCTTACCGGCCAGGGCATCGACCCGGATAATACAGCAAATAGTAAATTTGATATAAATCGCACAACGGGCGATATTTTTGTACTCAAGGTAAGTGGCACTCACAATGCTTAAGCTGATTTCTCGTATACCACCCCGGAACCCACCGACACCTACCGACACCAATCGACACCATAAAACCCGTAACCGTAATGAATGCCAGTTAAATTCCCCAACTGATGATGAAAACATGAAATCCTCTCCACTACACCACCCCTCAAACCAGTTCAAGCCAACACAACCAGGCTGCCTCCTCTGAGTTAAGCGTGCAAATGGCGTGCCATAATTTTGTTTTTGTTGGCCCACCTGCAGTGCTCAGAATATGATTGCCAGGCGGGTGGTTGGCGGTGTTGAGGGGGGTGCGAGGACAGCTGCTGGCGGTTTACAATGGGGCCAACAGTTTATATACACACACAGTTTATGCTGTGTGACTAGCAAACAGTTAAAAGTATTGCTTAAACAGACTGACTGAGTTTATATACTCTGAATACAAATAATACTATGATTATGGGTGTCATTCAAGGACAATTTTAATAAACAATAGAAGCTAGGTAAACATATTAAATTTAAATACTAGATTCTAATATAATTGTAATTGCATTTAAAAAAAGTCATGCAATAGATTTAAACAATTATTAAAATAGCCAAGCCTGTAATTTAAATGCTGATTTCTGATACAACAATTATAATTAATTAACAAACAATTGAAATAATAATAATAAAGAATTAATAAGTCAAGCTAACAAACCAAACAAATGATTTAAGCAATTTAATAAAATATAACAACAACACAATTAAAAGCTAGAAAATAATTATAAATCGTTTGAAAATGACCTTAATATAAAAAGAACGTCAGCATTTAAATGACAGCCAACATTAAATATTTAAACTAATTGTTTTTTAATAAATGGAAGATAGCAAATATCTGCAATGCAATTCTGCATGATTCATTTTAAAACCGATCAACTACTTTATGCATATTTCAATTGGTTAAAGATAAGTGATTGAGCAGCTCTATTGACTTTTTATACACTGCGCAAACTGACAGCTGACGCAGCTTTTAAAAGTATTTGCTTGCGCGCACGCACACACACACACACACACACACACACATGCATGAGCACACATATAGAATATATATGAAACATGGGTAAAATAAATACTTGCTGGAAAATATTTGCAATACTTGATGTTTTTGGCTGCTTGTGAATGTTAACAATGTCCGTCTGTGTATTGTAAAGCTTTTCATGCGGCTCGCTGGCGTATGATTAATTTAAAACTGTGTCAAACCGCACAATCTCACACACCAGCAAGCACACACACACACACACACTGCCACACACAAATACACACAGCCGCCAAAAAAAAAACTGACATTTTCAAGTATAAAAACTGCAAGCGTTTGATGCCAGGCTACATGAACTCCAATTAATTGCAGACAAAGTCCATAAAAACAACCAGTCAAATGGTACTGCCAACGACCATGCCTCCCCCACAGAGCACACACACCCCACACCCCACACCCCTCAACCCCCACTACTACCACCTACCCCTTACACTTGCTGCATCAAATGTTCAAATGTTGCTGCTGCTAGCGGCATGCTTTATTTGTTTTATTGTTTTAGGAGCACTCCGCCTCTATGTGTATGTTTAAGTGTGTATGTGTGTGTGTGTGTGTGTGTGTGTGTGTGTGTGTGTGTGATTGTTAGTATTGGTGTGTGTGGCTGGCAAAGGGGATTTTTTGGGGACGACAGCGTGTGGCATTTGTGGTTTTGACGCTCTACAAGCAGCCACATGTAAATGACATTCGTCGTTCGTTATTGGTGCGTGGTTGCCTCGCATAAAATTGTGTTTAAAATGTAGTGGTGTGTGTGTGTGTGTCTGTGTGTGTGTGTGTGTGTGTGTGTGTGTGGTTGTCATGCTTGATAGGAGGTTAGTCGTTGAGTTTAGTGAGCGCCACTCGACAGCTGCAGCGCGGTATTTAATTTGTAATTGCTTTGCTATGCGTGTCACATGCCACTGAATTGTGAAATGTGAAATGCTAAAACGTTAAAATCGTAAAATGGGCAAAATGTCAAATGTGAAATGTGAAATGCGAAATGCGAAATGGGAAAGTGGAAATGTGGGTACGGGGTAAGGGGTCAGGGGTAAGAAGTTTTCCGCCAGCTTTAATTGAGCGAATGCCATTTGCTGCAATTCAATTTTTGTGATTGGAATTTCTGCTTTATCGTCGCGTGTATTTCACGCATTTCCATCTCTTTGTTTTTTATGATTTATTATTATTGGTATTAGTTTTTGCAAATCTTATATAAATACTTATCGCATCTCTAACAAGTATCGCAAGAGTCCCCAAACAACCCTTTGTCAAGGTATTTTCCTTACTCATCAAGAACATCTTTAAATGCCAACCAAAATATATTGCACATAAATTAGTAAGCAGATACAGATATATATATATATATATATATATATATATATAGATATATATATTTATATATATAGCTGCCCAATGTAAGGCAAAGTCGGATTTAATTTGCATATCCAATCGAAAATGTATCCAAAGCGAAAATGTAATTGAAACGAGAGTTAATCCACCTGACCCAAACAATTTCCAAATGAGCCAGGTAAGCAATATTTAAGGATAATTTAAATAGGATCACAGTCAAGTAGGCAAACACACACAAACACACACAGAGATGGGGCAAACTGACACGATGGTGTGTTGAAATTGAACAAATTTCATTTGATTTGATGGTCTTTATTTAGTCATGATGCTGGCGCTTTCATTGAGTCGTATTCATGTGGATAACTCATTTAATGAGAGAGAGAAATCTAATATGAGCCTGGCAAATAAATTGACAGCAACCTCAAAGATGTACACAGCAACAGCAGCAACAACAACAACAGTGACAGCAACAGCAACATCATTAAACCGAACGCCTGGCAAACGGACGTCTTCCTTTTCCAAGAACCTGTAGCTGACAATAAGGCATGCCAGATATGTGCATATATATGTACAAACTCTGACTGCCTCCCTGCCACTGCCACTGCCACTGCCACTGCCACTGCCATTGGCATAAAATAATTTGCAAACAAACAAGGCAAACAGCCAGCAAATCGAACGCTACTCAGTTGTCTTTATTCTCTCTCTCACACACTCCCTCTCTCTCTCTCTCTCTCTCTGTCTCTCACTCTGTCGCCCTCATCACACAGCCCTTGGACCGGGATCAGCCCAATGGTCGGCCGCAGTGGCGCTTCACCGTATTTGCACAGGATGAGGGCGGCGAGGGTCTTGTCGGCTATGCGGACATTCAAGTTAATCTGAAGGACATCAATGACAATGCGCCGCAGTTTCCGCTGGGCGTCTACTTTGGCAATGTCACAGAGAACGGCACAGCCGGCAGCCCCGTCATGACAATGTCTGCCATTGACTATGACGATCCCAATGAGAGCACCAATGCCCGGCTAATCTACTCAATTGAGAAGAACGTCATCGAGGAGGAGACGGGCGCGCCCATCTTTGAAATTGAGCCCGAAACAGGACACATCAAGACAGCCGTTTGCTGTCTGGACCGAGAGCGCACACCGGACTACTCCATCCAGGTTGTCGCCATGGATGGCGGTGGCTTAAAGGGTAAGCACAACATAGTCATATATTTATACAGACATTTATATATATATATATTTATGACTACATTGAGGCTACTCAATTGAAACTCACACTACTCGTTGTACTCTGTTAGCAAAGTGAAGTAAGTTGAGTATTCAATACTCGATAAAGTAAATGTTCAAGTTTCGGTTGCAAAAATTAATAATACAATAATTAATAGTTAAGGAAAGTTATCTTTCCATAAAGCACTTTCAATCAGTAAACATTAACTTTTGTGATTAAAATGTCCAACAGTTTTTCAGAATTTATTCTTCTATGCTGTCTATAGAGACAATTGAAATCTCTTATTATTTTATTTTATTTAATTATTATTTTCCATTATCAAACTACCTCCAACCCGGCTTATGCAAACCTTTTGTTAAACATCAAACAGAGTATTGCACGTTCGTTCTCGAATGCAACTTTTTCAATGACTTTCGGAAATCAATTGAAGCTAATGTTTGGTGGTGATTTCTCTTCTTGTCTCGTTGTACCCGCACAGGCACCGGGACCGCCTCGATACGTGTCAAGGATCTTAACGATATGCCGCCACAGTTTACCAAGGATGAGTGGTTCACGGAGGTGGACGAAACAAACGGCACTTATATACCCGAGACGCCGATACTTACTGTCACCGTGCAGGATGAGGATGAGACGAATAGCTTTCAGTATAAAGTGGTGCCCAATAGTGGCTTTGGTGCCGACAAATTTGCCATGGTGCGCAATGCCGATGGCACTGGCTCCCTGAAGATTACCCAGCCGCTGGACTATGAGGATCCGTTGCAGAGCAGCGGTTTTCGCTTCCGCATCCAAGTGAATGATAAGGGCGAGGATGGCACTGATGGCGCCAGCGATAAATATCATGTGGCCTACTCGTGGGTGGTGGTCAAATTACGCGATATCAACGATAACGTGCCCCGATTTGAGCGCGATCACATCGAGGTGTCCATCTACGAGGACACCAAAGTGGGCACCATACTCGAACAGTTCCGGGCCACCGATGCAGATCAGGGCGGACACTCGCGAGTCTCCTACAGCATCATACGGGACAGCAATCGTCGCCGCCAATTCGCAATCAGTGAAAAGGGCGCCATTAGCATACAGAGGCCATTGGATCGCGAGACTGAGGATCGACACAATGTGCAGATCATTGCCAGCGACGATGGCAATCCATCGCGCACAGCAACCGCCACACTCACCGTGATTGTCAAGGATGTCAACGATAATGCACCAACGCTGGCACAGGACTACAGGCCAACGCTGCCGGAGAATGTGTCGCCACGCAAAATCATCGAGGTGGCCGCCCAGGATGCCGACGACCGACAGCGTGGCAATGGCGGACCCTTCAGCTTTCGCCTTGATCCCCTGGCGAGCGATGAGATCAGAGCCGGCTTTAAAGTCGAATACGATCGCAGTAAGTTTTATGTACATTCGGGGAGGGTATACACCAGAGATAATACTTTTAATAATACACGTTCTGTGGAAAGTTTAGAAAAAAAACATCATTTAATGGAGTAACCAAATTGATGACTCCAAATGAGTTCAAAGTATGAGTCATACACTTGTAGGCCCATCCATTATTATTGAAAAAAGGGAGGTGTTTTTATATTTATACGAAAAAATAACTCGAACTGCACTTGTAAAGTTTGTAGAGTTTCCGCCTCCATAAAATATATAAATTGATCAGCATTAGTAACCCAGTTGATATAGCCATATCCACCCGTCTGTCCGTCTGTGTGTCTTACTTGTTTAGAAGAGAGTTTTATAACTTTGCTCTTGAAACTTGGCACATATTTCAATATATGCTGAAGGCAAATAGTTATCATAGGAACAATCCGCCGAAAGATAACTCTCACATGAATATAGGCAATAAACTTAAACTACACAAATGTGGAATATTCAAGTCACAGCCAGTCGGGAAATTGTAGAGAAACACTTGCTGAAAACGTAGAAAGACAAGAATATTTCGGAGCACGGACTATAATTTAGATGGCATCAAACTTTCCGTTTGCAAGGGTATTAAATCTTACTTATGCCTACGAAAACTGTGCTCGGTTTCTCCTTTGCGCATTAAAATCAAACTTCAACTTGATTATTTACAAGCTGCAAGTTGCAATTACTTTGGAATGGGAATAGAGCCACTGCCAAATCTGAGTGGGTCTGTATAAAACCGCAAGTCAATTTGCGTTCATAATCAATCGTAGGCAGCCACTGCTATCGAAAGACTGCACTTGCAACAAATGGCAACCATTTGTGGCATGCTCTTGAGTCCCATTCAGTTGAGTGTGGTTGCGTTTACTCCATCCACAATCAGCATCAAACGGTTAACGAAAGTGTGTTTCTGCATAGTAATAGTGATTGAATTATGCCGCAGACAATCAGCATCATCAGCAATGTTTGTGCTCCAAGTTAGTTACCCAAAGAGACAACGAAAAATCAAAAAGGAAAACGAATACATATGAGACTAGCAGCATTGACAGATACCCTGTAAGTGGGCCTGAGAAGTAACACAAAATAATAATGGTGACGCATAGATACAGATACACTAAATCTGCACAACTTCAAAGTACCTCAACCATTTTGTTATAGGGCATTCAGATTTTGAATAGCTTGAAGCCTACGGGCCAATTTCTGGCATCGACATTCGAATCATTGAACTGGCTTAGTCTCCACTGCGAATTCATTTACCTTCCTCTTGGGTGAAAATCAAATTGGTCTTCACAGAAAGCAGCAGTATTCGCATGGGGTACTGTAGTCATTAAAAAACTAAAGTAAACAAGTTTTGATTGCTCTAGTCGAGTGCGCTCGACTGGGAAATACCCAGAAAGTTGTTTATTCAAAATGAAAATACGTTTTGAATAACACAATTTGTGCTTCTTAGCCGATCGTAATGAATATTTGATGTCAGCTTATTTGATATACCATTCCCTATATATTTTAATCCTTATTTTCGATTTGCAACTTGAAGTCTCTAACTTGTCTAGTCTCTGAGATGGACTTGTTCATACAGACGGGCTGAGTTACTTTCTTCCGCCTGTTACGTACTTTTTAGTTAGTCATTATTCCCTTTTCCCATTTGTAACGTGTCCAGGGTATAGAAAGAAAACAAAGACAAAAGTTCATAGTAATAAGCGGAGGTCGCAAAAACCAAATCGAATCGAAAGAAAGAAATTTGAGGTGCCACTCGAACAGAAGCCTGCCATTGACAAGCCGTGCGTTTTTCAATTTTCTTCTTTGAGCCATTTACTTTGCCTCTGCCTCATCTACTGCCCAATTTTTATTTGAGTTTCAGGACACTTCTTATTCAGGGACAGCGACTTTTTCCTTTGAATCTGCCTTTATTTATTTGTTGTTTTTTTTTTATTCCTTTTTGGGTTGACGCGTGTTTGAATTTCAACACGTGGCTGGTTGTTAGCCGAATAAATAATTGATTCGAAAAGCTTTCCAAATTAATTCCAATAAACAGAAATAGAAGGAAATTATATGGGATCAATGCGGCTGCTCCCAAACCGTTATCAATTTGCATGGCTAATTATTTAAATGAGTTGTATAATTAGTAATAAAAACGACCTAAATGCAGGTGCTATTTGCAAACGTACATAAATAAATAAATATAAATGGTTAATCAAGCTAATGCATTTCGCTTATGTTCAATTCGATTTGCGTCATTAATTATGCCAAAATTAAATACATATACAAAAAGGATAATAAAAAATGAGATATATTACATGCCCTTAAATGCATTTGTATTTTAATGTTTCGATTACGTTCGCAAATTGATATCCGCAGTGAAATTCAAATAATCAAAAGTGATGTCATAAATAATGCATACAAATGTTGATACTTTATTTACTATTCAGGCTCAGTATTTTTTTGCTATTTTGCTTTAATTAATGCATTTCAAAGTGCGTTGTTTTCATTCGTATTTAATTAACCTCAATCAAAAACACCACAAAGTAAAACTGATTCAGCTATAAATGGGAATAGGAGAATACACATAATAACAAGTATCATCAAATTTAGTGACTTGAGTGCTTTAAGGTATTCGATTTCAGTCAATTTCAGTTTAAAGTGTCTTTTATTGGAATTTTAATAAAAGACTGCGCCTAAATAGTTCCTCATCTTGAATTGCCAATGCTAACACAACAAACGATTTCCCTTCTCTTCTTTCTATGCGTCCAACAACAAAACGCACATCAAATGGAATTCATTTGAATGCTTGGGCCACAATCAACAAACATTTCAACGAACCCCAAAAAATAAATAAAAAAAAAAACCGAACACTTCAAAAACAGGAGGCGACAATGGCAACGGGGTGGCCATCATCTCCTCGCTGCGTCCCTTCGACCGTGAACAGCAGAAGTCCTACGACATACCCATCGAGATAAAGGATAACGGGGCACCGGCAATGACGGGCACCAGCACCCTGACGGTGACCATTGGCGACGTCAACGACAACAAAATGCAGCCGGGCAGCAAATCGGTCCTCGTCTACAACTACCAAGGCCAGTCGCAGGACACGCCAATCGGACGGGTATACGTCAACGATCCAGACGATTGGGATGTCCCCGACAAGAAGTACTACTGGGAGGCACAGGAGCATCAACGTTTCAAACTCGACACGGACACCGGCATTCTGACAATGCGTGCAGGCACTCGTCGTGGGCGCTATCAACTGCGCTTTAAGGTAAAGTTGTTAAATAGTTTGCGAAAAAGTGTGGCTTTTTTATACAACAATAGGTAGCTGTATTTATCGATAAATAATTAGCTGTACATTGCTATCATTAGATCGTTTCAGATCTGATTCCCTACTTACCAACGAATGTGATAATAAATATATATTCCATCTATCGCCATTTTATCACCTTTGTTTTACCTGTATAAAGTTCCTGTCAACATCTCATCATCTTTATATTGTCTTGTCAAATCTTGCCACCTTTTCTTATCGTATTGTATCTACTGGAATTAAATACAAATTAAATACCGATACCTCATTTAGAATATATCCCATCGAATATCAAACTAGGTATCTGGAATCTTTCGTAATCCCATCATCATCTCATCAACATTGTATTCCACCTATCGTGTTCTATTCTATTGCATCTTATTCGTATTCTCATCGCCTTCTTTTGAATTATGATTTATCATCTATCCTTCACCTTCCCAATGATTATTTTTACTAGGCGTAAAGTTTTCAACTACATATTCAACATTTCACATATGTCTTTTCCAGGTGTACGATCGAGAACATGGTCAGGAGGATATACCAGCGAATCTGAGTGTTACGGTGCGCGATATCACATCGGAGGCAGTGCAGCAGGCGGGCTCGATGCGCCTCTCGCACATCACCGACGAGGACTTTGTGCGCACCTGGAATCCGCTGAAGCAACAGGTGGAGCCATCGAAGCTGGAACGCTTTCGCAACAAGCTCGCCGAGCTGCTCTACACGGATCGCGACAATGTGGATGTGTTTAGCGTTCAGTTACGCTCCCAATCTCCCCATCCGCTGACCGATGTACACTTTGCCGCCAGATCAGCGACACAGCAGCCGTACTTCAAGGCGGTACGGCTCAACGGAGTGGTGCAAATGCATCGCGAGGAGATCGAAAAGGAGGTCGGACTCAACATAACCATGGTGCACATTGACGAGTGCATGCACGAGGGTCGTGGCAAGTGTCCGAGCGGTTCGTGCACCTCACGCACGGAGCTGGGCAAGCGACCCTACACGGTCAGTGTGAACCGTACCGCGCTGGTAGGGGTACGCCTGGAGTTGAGTGCTCAGTGCGTGTGTCGTGCGAGGAACTTCACTGGACAGGACCACAATTGCCGCTGGCATCACTGCTACAATGGGGGACGCTGTGTGGAGACGAGAAATGGACCGCGTTGCGTTGCCTGCCCGGTTGGATATGGCGGGCCTCGTTGCCAGCAATCGACGCGAAGTTTTCGCGGCAACGGCTGGGCCTGGTATCCACCCCTACAGCTATGCGGTGAATCTCATTTGAGTCTGGAGTTTATTACACGCGAACCGGATGGCCTCATACTCTATAATGGGCCGATTGTGCCGCCCAAGCTGGGTGAGCCGGTTATCAGTGACTTCATAGCCATTGAACTGGAACAGGGCTATCCGCGTCTCCTTATTGATTTTGGCTCCGGCACGCTGGAGTTGCGTGTGAAGACCAAGAAGACATTGGACGATGGCATCTGGCATCGTTTGGATGTCTTCTGGGATGCGGAAAATGTGCGTCTTGTAGTCGACTTTTGTCGCACTGCTCTGGTCTCTGAGCTGGAGGATGGCACGGCGCCCGAATTTGATGATAACGCGTGCCAGGCACGCGGACAAATACCACCGTTTGCGGAGACACTGAATCTCAATCAACCGCTGCAGCTGGGCGGCCTGTACAGGCAACACTTTGATCAGACGCTCTACAATTGGCAGTACGCATTCAGCTCGAAGGGATTCGATGGCTGTATTCGCAATGTGGTGCACAATTCGGAGCATTATGATTTGGCATTCCCGGCGCTGGCACGCAACAGCTTTCCCGCCTGCCCGCAAACGGATGAGGTGTGCCTGAAAACGGAGCACACAGCCAGATGCTGGGAGCATGGCAATTGTGTGGCTAGCTTGGTGCAGGCCAAGTGCCATTGTCAGCCGGGTTGGATGGGTGCCGGCTGCAACGTGCCCACTGTCCCGACCACCTTCAAGGCACAGAGCTATGTCAAGTTTGCGCTGAGCTTCGAACCGGATCGCTTCAGCACGCAGCTCCAATTGAGATTTCGCACCCGGGAACAGGCTGGCGAACTGTTTCGTGTGAGTGATCAGCATCAGCGTGAATATGCCATATTGGAGCTGCAACGTGGCCAGCTGCAGTTTCGCTACAATCTCAACTCGTTGCGGAATGAGGAACAGCTGCTGGCCCTGACGGCGGTCGCTGTCAACGATGGCCAGTGGCATGTGGTGCGAATTAGTCGGTATGGCTCGGCAGCGATTATGGAACTGGATGGTGGCGAGAGTCGGCGCTACAACGAGTCCTTTCACTACCAGGGACACCAGTGGCTAACCATTGACAAGCAGGAGGGCGTCTATGCGGGCGGCAAGGCGGAGTATACGGGCGTCAAAACGTTTGAGGTGCAAGCGGACTTTCAAAGGAGCTGCCTCGATGACATCAGGTAGGTCCCCATAATATACTTCACCCTCCCCTTTTGCTAATTATGCGCATTCAATTCTCTTTGTTGCATGCACGAAAGACTCGATGGCAAACACCTGCCGCTGCCACCGGCAATGAATGGCACCCAATGGGGCCAGGCAACGATGGCCAGAAACGTTGAACGCAATTGCCCCTCGAATCGGCCCTGCTCCAATGTTATCTGCCCGGATCCCTTTGATTGTGTTGATTTGTGGAATGAGTACGAGTGCACGTAAGTATGAATACCAACACCTGCAACACCTGCAACACCTACAAAACCTACAAAACACCAATCAAAATGCCTTGGTGCCGCTCAATTTTGGCCAAACAGCAACCTTTCGTGCAGCTGCCTCAATGCTAACTACCAAAAGGCGAATCTCGCTTTCAGCCATACCATTTGATCAATGCAATTGAGACTTTTTGCAAGAACTTTGTTTTTTTACATAGCCAAAGGAAAACCAATGCGTATCTTCAACTTGCCTTGTTCCAATCTTTAAATGCCTGAATTTAGCCATGCTGTTTGCACTTTTGAGCCACAACTAACCAGGTCTTTCTTTGTATGCATTTCTACCAATTTCGAAATATCTTAAACTCAGACGAAAAATCTGTTTAAAATTAAAAATAGAGCAAGTAAAGCGAGCAGGAAAATCTTAAGCAAAGAGCATATTCTTAAATTAAGTAAACACTAAATAGCTAAGCAGATTATATTAATAATATAATAATAATAATAAATAATTAAAGATAATATAAATGAAGGCGTTAGTTACTAATCAGTTCTATAAAATTTAAATAGATTATATTAAGAGTATGCAGACATTAAATATTTGATAAATTATGTATTTCCCTTATATGTATAAGTCCCATATATCTAGACTATTTATCTAATTGAAAGCACTTAATTTGCCCCGCAGATAGCCCACACACGAGAGTTTAAAATAAAAACCCATAATATATGTTGACCAACTTCATTTATTCATTCTGACTATCAAAAACACATTTTTCATTCAAGACATTAAATTATCTTTACACTTTAGCGGTGAAAAACGCATAAATTGATATTCGCAATAATGTTTTTAGTGAGCTTTAATTCCATTTAAAATGTTGTTTTTTTATATTCCATATTTTTAATTGTTTGCTTATTTAAATTAAAGTGAATTCCTGCTAACAAAACAGTGTTTAATTAAAAAAAAACTGATGGCAAAACATTCCGCTTAATTTCAACACTAACCTGCAGCTATCAACACTAAATAGGGCCAAAAAAGATGCAACCTTTAAACCTGTTTGTATTTGCGCATTCGCAACTGCAGCACAGAGTTCAAGGAAACGCATAAATATTTATGTTTGCATTTCAGTTGCTGCGCTTAGCTGCACTTTGCAAAAAGGAAAACACATTCGAACGCAATGTGTGAAACACATCATTTTCACATTAACTGAAGCATAAACTTTAAGCCCCATCTCTGCCAGCAGGTGTGGTACATTTGTGTATTCAGTTACAGTTGCTGGTGCAACAGAGGGACGCACACTCAACGCCGCTCAACACTCAACAAATAGCAAATAATATCAATTGTCATCAGCATATCCTGACACATCTGCACCCCAGATGGATGCACCGCAGAATATACAACAAATTTATATATAAATATATCTATTTGCATGCTGGCCGGGATGGGGAGGGAGGAGTGCTTAGCGAGATACTTCAGCAGTTTGTGGCAGCTGCCATTTGCAACACCTTCAACGCGATGCCATGCGAAGCTGCGACAAGCTGCACATTTTCCACATCATTAGTTTTGCCGAGTGACTCCATTTGAGTCGCACTGAGTACAAGCACACCCACACACACTGCTCCAATCCTCACTTTCCATCTTTTTAACTTGCCATCTATGCAGTAGTGCATCATGACTTTTACCACGGCCCCCCAAACCCGCCTTTCTCCCCTGTCTCACGGCTAACAGCTAACAGCCAACAGCAGCGTGCTCCATTTACTTTTGCCATTATATCAACCAGTGGGAGGCAAAACGGCTGCTGTAAAATTTGCTCCCATTCTGTAAGTCGAATTGAAGAGCTGGACAGAGAAAGAGAAATAAGGAAAGTCGCTTTAAGCAAATTTAAATAATGCCACGCGGACACATCCTTCCATCTGAGCTCTTGTAGCTTATACATATATATATATAAGTATATACTTGTCCAGGTGGCGATGTGCCATAAATTATGCCTGCTTTTTAGCCTCAATTCGAATTTCATTGTGCAGTGGCTGTTGAAATCGTGTCAGGCGCTGAAATATAATGTTGCGGCTTCCCCCTACTCACAATCTCCCAGTTCCTGCAACTCTCTCTAGCTCTGGCAACCAGTTCATAAGAAGACGAATTGACCCAAATTGCAAGTGTGTTGTACAAGCAAAAGCGAGCGTGCAATTTAAAATATTTAAGAAGAACTTCAAGTGCTGACAATGTGCTCAATTTGCGTAAATGCAGCTGAACAAAAGCAGTTTAACAAGGCGGCAAGTTCTAAGCAAAATTTGGTTGATCCTTCGATGCTCGCCTTAAGATTCAATTAGTTTCTTTGCTCTATCACATTTTGTATCCCAACGCTGTTTAATTTATTAGTGAAGCTGACGCTGTAAATCCACATTAAATTCGCAACATTGTGAAATGCATCGAAAAATCAACAGCTACAGGAAAATTGCTTAAAAATTTGCGAGCTTGCTCATGAATAACTGATTACCGTGCGAAACTAGAAACTAATCCTTTGGAGAGGGAGCGAGAGAGAGGCAGCCAGTGAGCCTTTTGCCTAGCGGAACTAACGCGAGCCTAATGCGCTGCAAAGCTGCTGCACACAAATACACACACACACACACACACACACACACACACTGAAGACACAAAGCGGTGGCTGCAACGGGGAATACATGCTACAACGGCTGCCACGAACTGACCAACTTTTTGGGTTGAAATAAAAAGTTGGACGCTTTTAAAAAGTTATGCACAACATGAATTTTACAAATGCCACTCTAAAACTCAGCGCTACTCATCCCTTCTCTCTCTCTCTCTCCCGCTCCCTCTCTCTCCCTCACACACTCTCCCGTTTTCTCGCTAACGGTCTCATTAACTACACGTTAAAAAATAGAAGCTTTCAGTTAGAGATAATTATAAAATTATATTTCTTTTTTGTTTTAATTTTCTGAATTTACCTTTTTTAATTTATTATTGTGAAGTGTTCTTTGGAGTTGATTTTAAGTGAAGTACTTGAATTTCAAAGAATTCGCTCAATTGAAAATGAAATAACAGCAAATAATGCTTTTATTTATAAATATTATTTTTCTTTGAGTTTTAAAAATTATTTCGTTGACTTTTACAAGCGAAATCAAAACAAAACTTAAGCAAGCCAACACTTTAGCCTATAAAAAAAGTTACGAGTCCTTTAAGTTTTATTCAATCTAGCATGGAAAAACTTAAATAAAGAATTTACAAAAAGACTGACAGGCTCAAGTCAAGTATGTATGTATATGTTTTTTAAAATAAGAATGTTTAAGACTAAGAATATTAACTTCAAATTAAGATCGACGATCGCAATCAAGACTGAGTTTGCTTAAACTGAGATATATGTGATGAGAGCAATTAAACTTGAATCCAGTATTTTTATTCTTAAATTGAGATTTTTCAAACTCAAAAATATTTTTGAATTTGAGAACCAAAATGACAAGTAAGAAAATAACTTTAACTCAAACATTCTACGCATTCTAAGCAAATAACCAAAGTTTTACGTTTTTAGTCGCTTTGCTGACTTTTTGGCGGTACACACAAATTTTTCTGAGTGTACCAGTTTATCACACCTCTCTCTCTATCTCTATCTGTATCTTTATCGCTCTTCCTTCCGTTACAGTTGCAGCGAGGGACGCATTATGTCGGCGGACACGAAAGGCTGCGTCGATCGCAATGAATGCCTGGATATGCCCTGCCTGAACGGAGGCACTTGCATTAATTTGGAGCCGCGACTGCGATATCGTTGCATTTGCCCCGAGGGCTATTGGGGCGAGAACTGTGAATTGGTGCAGGAAGGACAGCGTCTGAAGCTTAGCATGGGCGCCTTGGGCGCCATTTTCGTCTGCCTGATTATCATACTGAGTAAGTACTGTACAGACAGACAGACAGACAGACAGACAGAGGCCCCATGTAGAATCTATGGCTCACTAAGCTGCTACAATTTGGCATTCATGTGTGTCAGCTTAAGCAGCTTAAGCCGCATTCGCAACCCTTTTTAACACGGCCCCTCGACGCCTCCAGCAGCTTTCCCCATGGCAGCGCTCGTTGTTTCCGTTGTCGCGTTTTCCTACATGTAAATGCAATTTTCTGTAAGTTGGACGCGTTGCACTTAAATCCCAGCGCAAAAAAAATCCCCACACGAAGCAAGTGAAACAAATACTGGAAAAAATCAACGACACTCGCATATGTTTGCATAGGGGTTGTCAATGGCTTCTAGGGGTGCTTACTGTTGTGTGGGGGTGTGTGTGTGTGGTAGGGGTTGCCTCTCGTACAATGGCACATTTCTTGTCTGGACATTTTGTTTTGTTAGCCCAATGGAAAGGTCAGGCGGCTAATTAACAAGTGCACAAAAGAAAACACCATTAAGAGTAATCTTCTCACATTTTATTTACTTATTTTTTTATTTCTTTGCTTTGTTTTTAACTCGCAACACATTTGGTTGGCTTTGGTTGGACAGTAGAAAATGAGAGAAAAATGGAAAAGTAATTTACATAAGCTGAACATTTGTTTTAAGTGTTTTATTGTATGCAATTGTATTGAAATTGGATGCAGTTAAAGTTAGAACAGCTGTCTTGCACATACCAACCAAAGACAACGACTAAAAGATCAATTTAGAAATAGAGAATGGAATTACAAAACCCGGAAAAATTCTAGAGAAGTTGTGTGCACTAATTTCGTATTGATTTCTGTAAGATCTGCATTTCAACTTTTAATTACAAATCTTTAAAAATTCCTTTCCATTAGAGCTACAAAATGCATTTTTTTAATTTGAAAAATTCCATGCACTGAGCTTCCAGATGTGCAGAAAAATGATTGGTTTTCTTTTTCATACGAAAAAATGTGAATTAAACGAATTTTTATTCAATACATTTAACATGTATCTCGCCAATTTTACTGATTAAATATTTTTGACAACATTTGGATTACATATGGATTATAAATTGATCATGCATCAAGGCTATATAGATTGCGCAAAGCGCAAAAAACATCGCGTAAAAAACAGTTCCAACGCTTTTGTATTGTGCACGAAATTCAGTTAATAGTAACAATGCATTCTAGATTTTCTCTCTCTCTCTCTCTCTCTCTCATTCTCTCTCTCTCTATCTCAGTCTCTTTGTACATTCTAATCGGTATTTGGTCATTTGGTCGGATTTAGTTTTTACTTTCGCAAAAATTTTTATGTGATTTCAATTTGAGCTGAGAGTTGTGTGTATGCGTGTGTGTGCGTGTGTGTGCGTGTTTGTGTGTGTGCTTTTTGCAACACTGCCACTTAATGGACTTTGCAGCAAGCGTAAAGTGGATTTGGTCATTTTCCAAATGTTCACTGCAGAAAGCGAGACAGAGAAATGTGGATGCCACGCAATGCTCGACAATTTATTTTCATTTGCTGGCAATTCGACGCCTTTTTAGGGATTTCAAAGAGGGATTTTCAATTAGCAGCCCTCGTTTCTTGTTCTTTTTTTTTGGCTCAATTTATTTAGTAGCTGTATTTAAAAGTGAAGCTGATTTATCCTTGGGCAACAGAATCGCGGCTAGTTTTAATGAGCGAAACGGACGTGGTTTAAAGTTGCCACAAAAGGCACCAGTGACAGCAACAACAATAGCAAAAAAAAAGATAAAATAAAGAAACCTTAAGCTAATTAGTCGCTTCGGGGCCAGCTAATTACACAGTTGCCGTTTTGGGGCTAGCACACAACACGCATACGCAGTGCTGGCCATAAAACCGCTAAGCCGCCAAATAGGCGCCATAAATAAACGCAAACGAATGTCGTCGCACAGCAGGAGAGAGTCCAAAAGAGAGTCCACCGTTTATGAAGTGAAAATTTTCAACGAAACTGACAACAAGTCCGATTACTGTAGGCGTTTTATCTCGGCCATTGTTATTGTTGTTGTTGTTGCGTTAAAGTGGCGTAAGGACAACAAAACAAACTAAATAATTATCTAACATTATTTACAGTCAACGCTTTTGTGTCCATCTCCCACTCCCACTCTCTCTCTCTCTCTCTCTCTCTCTCTCTCTCTCTCTCTGTCTCAAAATTCTATCTGTGCTTAAGTCCTGTGTAATTTGAGAATCGCTGAACTGTATTTCGGGTATAAAATTCCAAGTGGACCTTCCAGTCCTTGGGCATGAAAGAAACTCACAACAACAGTAAAAAAAAAGTAACACAGGAAGAAAAAAACTAAAATTTAAAAAAAAATGGGAAACTTTGCTAGCTGGCCCCGATGAGCTGCTACAGCAGAACAACTGACCTGACCTGGTCATGAAATAAAAAGAAAAAAAACAAATACAAATTCAACTAGAAAACCAAAAAAAAACAAAGTCCTTTTTTATGTATGTGTAGTGTAGTGTAGTGCAGCTCAGTGTAAACAAAGCAGACCAAAGAGCCGGACAGGCGTTGTAGCTTTATGGGAGCATCACTCGTTAGTTGCTCTTGTTGTTCTTTTTGCGATTGCTGTTTATTTTTGAATATGGTTACTTACTCGGAGAGTGCACTCAGTGTGTATGAGTGTGTGTGTGTGTGTGTGTGTTTGACCTAAATTGAGTAATTACTGCAAGAGACCGGAGGAAAGCTGCACCTTAAGTTGAGGAAAACAAAATAGTTCGAGGCATGCAAAGTAAATGGAGACTTACATAATTGTTTAAGGGCAAAGTAGAGCACAGAAATGTTGAAAAATTCTCGCCAAAAATTGGCCTTTATAACTAATTAGGTTTTAATTAATGGTAAAACATGCAGTACACGAAAACTGACACTTAAAGCCGAACAAAAACTTTTAATATAAACTCGAATTTTAATTGAGATTTTACGGATTATCAAAAGCAATAACTTTTACAGTCTTGGCTTGGTATCAAGAAAAATATTGAATTTAATTCACCTTTTTTAGCAACGATTTTAAGCTGGAAATTCTATCTCCAAAAATCCTAAACTTCATTAAAACTGATATTTGGCCCCCATTCACAAATTTAAATTACGATTTTTGCTCGAAATTATTGTATATTTTGTGGCCACAGAAATCGACTCTGTGACTCTTGCTAACTTTTCACAGATTCTGAATCTGATTCTGAATCTGGTTCAATCCATTCACTTTCGATTTAAGCATTCTTCTACTTTCATTTGCATTATCATTGGGTATCAATTACCCTTTGGTCCCCTCTCCAGGTGCGCAGCTTGCCCCAAGTGACGTCTCGTCATTAAGGGGCATGCCGCATGCTGCTCCACTAATTGTTTTCGAACAAAGGTTTTTAAGTATTTTCGCCATGTTCTGTTCTGTTCTGTTCTGTTCTGTTCTCTTTTAACTGGCGTGTTAAAACGCACAATTGAGTAATAAATACCAAAAGGTAAATGTCGACAGCCAACTGTAAGTGGAAATGGTGGTGGCGCCATAACAACAACTCCATTTACATTTAATGATGCCAATTAAATCGAAAGAAAAATGCTATTCCACTTCGCTTGTGGCACTTGAGAAGGACACTTGAAAAGATGAAACAAGATAGAAGCAAAGCTAACGAAAATATTTGAAGAAAAGTTGACATTGAAAAATATGAACGCAAAATGAAAGAAAAAAATACATTGATAAAAAATGTGGGAGTCAATAAAAAAATTGGAGAAAGCTGAATTAGATAATAAATTAAAGTGTTTAATTGGGATCGATTTGGTGAAAACACGAAGAAACTAAGCAAATCTCAAATTTGTGAAGTGGATCAAATTGTAAGATAAATGGAATATGTTAGAAAGTAAATTCAAGTTTTGTTTTGATGTTTCTTGATTTAGAAAACACAAATAGGAACTTGGCAAAGTCAACCGTAAACTTGGTCCACAAAAAGTAAAATGGCAAATGTTAAATATTTTAAATGCACAAAACAAACAGACTCTGAGATAGAGTAGGTAAACACAATAAGAGTAGTCTGTTTCTTATAGCGTTCTGCACGGAATATCTGTAATCAAGAACAGCATTCACAGCACTTGATGCTCTCTTAATTTTTAAGTACTGAAAAGCTCACTTTCATGGCTATTATAAATGAACCTTGGCTTGTAGAGCAGCTGCCAGTTATTGCAGTCAAACTAATGAATCCGGTAAAACAAAAAAAAAGCAAATAAAACAGAAGCAGCAGAAAAAGAGGGAGAAAGACTGAGACAAATCGAGAGAGAGAGAGAGAGAGAGAGGGAAGAGTTTTAATTATTTTTGGTTGACTGTCATGTTTGCTGAACCCGCCGACAACCAGTAAATGTTGCTGTCAACCGGAGCAGCAATGATAAAATGCACTTCCAACAACATTCAACCCCCTCGCACACCTCTCTCCACCACTCCACAGCTTGTTTACACGAAAAACTGAGTGAACATATTGCAAGAGCATCATAAAACTTATTAATAACTTTATGCTTTCTGAGCAAAACTAAACGAAAGCCAAAAGCGAGTGCCCAAAAAAAGAAAAGGGGAACTTACCAAGTTTTCTGCATTTGAAATGCTCGCGTTTCTTGTTGGTCTTGTTGGTACACTTAATCCGCTTAGCTTGCAATACATTCTCAACCCCAGAACTACCCTGTTCATATAGAAATGTAGAGCATCCGATGTCGCCAAACCACCAAATACATGCGGATTTCGCAACTGTTTGTCTCTGACTACACAACTAATACTGTAACCAGTAACCAGTAACCAGTAACCAGACTATCTTTCTCACACACACACACACACAAATACTAAGTGCCTCTCTCTTGGTTGTGGCAAAGTTTAAGCTGAGAATTACAACTAGTTGCAAGTTTGGGCCAGCAGAAATAGTTGATTACCAGTTCGGTTATAGCGGAAAGTGCATTTAACTTTTAGCTTATCCAGCAAACGAACTTTTACTCTTAATGTGCAAAGATTTCGGTTTCGTTATCTATTTTGCAATAATCTTCACATCTTACAAACTACGCAAAGAAAAAAAATAACATCATTTTATGATGCAAAGTTGGCTTAAAACTTAAATCCCTAAAAGGCAAATATTCAGCAAAATGTTGCAGCGCACAACCAGATTAACGAATGCAGAACATGATTGTCTACAAGCTATAAATGCCATAAAAAATATTACAAATAATAATCAAATCAAGCACAACTGGAAATTGCCGTTTGCAATACTAATTTAAAGAATCATTTATATGCTTTTATCTATTTCTGTGGCAGTTCTCGCATTGATATTCGTGATATACAATCGCAAGCGTAAAACCACCAAAAAGAAGAAACGCTCCGGAACGGAAAAGGATGTGCGCGAAACGGTGATTAGCTACGAGGACGAGGGCGGCGGCGAGGACGATATGACGGCATTCGACATAACCCCACTTCAAATACCAATCAGTGCACAGAGCGGCACAATGCCACCGGACATAGCTGCCTGCAAGATGCCCATCATATGTGAGTAAATACACACACACACACACACACACACATGTGTGTATTATGTGTGTGTGTGTGTGTGTGTGTAGAGCATTTATATTGAATGTGGAGCACCAAGCATTGCGCACAATTTAAGCTGTATTGAGATGCTTGGGATTACAGCATGCCTTTGATTACAAATTCAAAGCAGAGCAATTATATATATACAGAAAATACATTATATTTATTGGCTCCGATAACTGGTTATCAAAAATATATCCAATTTTCAGATGAAAGCGATAACGTTGCAATTGTTGATTCAGTTCCGGTTCGAAGGATCTCATTTAGTTGTCCACATATCATTTTAAATAAAAAGAATATGCTTTAAGACGGTTTACAAATATTTGTACTCTCAATTTTAAATATTTTCATGGCCAAACTTTAGCTTGCAGATTTGCACTAATAATAAATAACCCACAACTGGTTCTTAAAAAATAAATGCAAAACTTCGATTGCGGTTCCACTTCTGAAATTTAGTCAATAAATTTGCGGTTCCTGTTCCGGTTTGACACCATGCCTCAAGGGAATTGATGTGGTTGCATACGCAGACCTTTTGCTTTTTTGGTTTTAAATTCCATTTTGAACATATTTCTGGCTTTATAATTCCTGTTACACATTGACTACAAATAGAGCTTTAACAAGCTTGTAGAAAGTTAACCTTAGCTGCTATTTACTATTTCAACATATTCTTAGGCTCTCTATTAATAAACGAGTCAACAAGTCAATATAAATATTTTGAAACACGTTTACAATTGCCAAAAAGCCTATAAAATAATAAAATTGAAAATTTCATCGACGAGCATCAATCATTTTCCAATTGCTGTTTAGCAAAACTATGATTGCCCAAGCATACAAAATTGTATTAAATTGAACGTTATAAATTGCTTACTGTGCAGATCCGGTGATGACACTGCTGTCACCTGGCCAGGAGTTGAATGTGGCCTATCTGATGGAGGAGCGCAAGCAGCGCATCGACAAGGATCCCAATGCGCCGCCCTTCGATGACCTGCGAAATTTCACGTTCGAGGGCAGCGGCAGCATTGCCGAATCGCTCAGCTCGTTGGCATCAGGTACGAATATGCCACACACATATACAGATACAGATACACAGTAGAAGCAGAAGTACACTTCCTTTTTCACTATCCACTTGCCACTCCTCATTCCAATTGCAGGCACCGACGATGAGAATCAAGACTTTAACTATTTACAAAATTGGGGTCCACGTTTCAATGCCCTTGCCACGATGTACGTGCATGATAAAGCGAAAACCAAGCAGCAGCAGCAACAGCAGCAACAGCAGCAGCCTCCTCAAGTGGGCGTGGACAATGTCCTGGCAGTGGTTGCAACGGGCAGCGGTGCTGGACCGGGGGGTGGTGCAAGCTGCCTTGTTATTGCCCCAACATCGGAAACCGGCAAAGTTGTATTATAAAAATAAATAAATTGTAGTTAAAAATGATGTTTCAGCTGTAAGCGTAATATACCAGGATATAGAAAAGAATGTGTGCATGTGTGTGTGTGTGTGTGTGTGTGTGTGTGTGTGTGTGTGTGGATTCTGTAGATTGTGCAGCAATTTAAGCTCAAAACTTAAGTATTCAATGTGTGTGTGTGTGTTTGAGTCAGCATTTGTGGCTGTTACTTTCGAATGAGAATGAATGAATGGATGTGATTGCTTTGTGCGAGTGCATTTATATTTAGTTTAGCTGGTAAGCAACAAATATGGATTATACCAAAGCAGAGCATTTACGAGTACTGTTACTGCTCCATAGATATTCACATATAGCAAGATACCATTAAAACTACATACAACAAAATATAACTGCGTAAACCAAAAATTTCTACACAACTTTATATCATTGGTGAATTTTTTGAAATTTTCGAAATGCTCTTCGAAGTTTTTTACTTTTTACAAAGACTGTTAACTGTAACAAATTCTACATTTTCTTGCAATCGAAAATATTTAAAGAGCAATTTATATTTCATTTTAGAAAACTTTATCTTTTACATATTTCTTTTGAATTGGAAACGGAAACAATTTTTAATAATTATTTTTAGAAATTTCCTAAATTTTTTGTTTTCCCATAATATATTTATTTGAATTCCTTTTCAATTAAATTTGAATTAAATTCCGCAGTTCCATTTGTCTCGACTGTAAACTAAACATGATCTTTCTTTCGTTCATCTCGCATATTTCTGTCAATTTCCACAGAAACATTTTCACGTAAACACACTCAAAAACAAAAAAAAAAAACAAAAACAAAAAAAAGATCAACTAAAAAACATAGTTAAAGAAATTAAGAGAATGAGCATAATTAGGCATGCTGCGATGCTACTATGTAAACGAGTTTCTAAAACTTGATACACAGCTAGTTAAACACTCTGTAAAATATACCGCATTAACTTTAGCACGTAAGTTGCAGCTATCCCCCTCCCCCCCCCCCCCCTTCATCCCTTTCAAAACCCAATCCTAAACCGTAGCAGGCATTCAGTGGGAGCAATTAAGAAATTGCAGCTGGGTCTTTTAGCTGCTGCGGAGTGTTAACTCCGGCACGTGTTAAATTGTGAACCGATTTCACACCTGAAACCTGTGAATGTTGTCTGCAGTCCTCCCACATCCTCCACCCCCCACTAATGTGGCCCGAAAAGTTGTCTGTTGCAGCCGGCAGTGGCTACAAAACTTTTGGTGAAATTTCAAACAAAAACCTAAATGGAAAAAAACATACGAAAGAGAAAAAAAGCAACTACCAACTGAAAAAAAGTACTGTAACATAATTTTGTAAATATTAAATTGTGTAATTTTAATATTAAATTATGAGCCAAGTAAATCGGCAATTAAACGAAATGATAAGAAAAAAAGAAAAAAAGAAAAACCAAATAATTAAGGAAATAATGGAACACACAACAAACACATAACTACTAGACTAATTGACTACAATTAAATTTAAATTAAATTAAATTTA
Source organism: Drosophila macrothrix (assembly GCA_035042055.1). Classification (NCBI taxonomy): domain Eukaryota; kingdom Metazoa; phylum Arthropoda; class Insecta; order Diptera; family Drosophilidae; genus Drosophila; species Drosophila macrothrix. Next base: position 5,888,694 of record JAWNLX010000124.1, on the reverse strand, counting down.
AATTTAATTAACGCCCAGTTGATCAACCAATTTCATATTTCTGCATTTACTAGCAAATACACATGGTAAACAACAAACAACAAAACAAACACAAATCAAAATATGAAAACACATATAAAATTCGATAAAAAAAAAAACGAAAAAATTATTATTATTATAATAATAATATTGTAACTTGTATTAAATGAACTTAAAATAAAAACAAATAAAAACAAAAATCATGAAAATGGCGAATACAAAATGTTAATTAAATTTACGTTAGTTAATGGACAATTTGTTAGTAGCTAGCATTTAAGCATAATTTTTTAAAAATCAATAAACCCCCCAGAAAAACAATAAAATTGAATATGCAAAACATTCGCATTCAATGGGGGCCAATTAACTACATACATACCTATCCCAACCCCCCACTTCCCACTCCTCAGCCTGTCAGCGCCTGTTCCTGCGCCTAACGATCCCTGAATCCGTCCACCAGAATCTGGTTACAATTTCCGGACTACAACCAAACCAACTTTAAAATGGCGTTAAGCTTAAAGGTGTCAAAAAGGTTCACAGAATGTGGTAAGCATAAAGCGAGTTTCAGCAATTGATGGACCTAATAAATACCCTAAGAAATGATATTTATTAATAGATTTAGCTTGTTGGACTTATGAAGACTGCCTGGCTCTAAGTTTACTTCAGTTAGTACCTAAATACGAAAATATATTTTCTAAAATTATATAATATTCACAGAGTTGATATACCCCATAAGAAATGGCTTAAAAGCAGGTGTTCGAAAACTTTCAGCGCCTGCCCAGCCTGAAAAGGCCAATGGAGCATGTGACAGGCGACAGAGCAAACATGGAATGCGTTTTATGCCACAAAGAAGGACGAAGGGGGCCGTTGGGATGAAGGGGGATCATGAGGAGCAGTGCCAGCAGTCCCACGCCTACCTCGTCTGCCCTACAACAACTGGATTTTAAACTTCATTGAACACACACATGCTAAACACAATCATCAATCTTGATTTTGGCAAATAAAGAAACTTGTAGTTGAACAAGCGAAATCTGTTTTATTTACAAGGCAAAAATACTTTTATTTCAGTGAATTAGATTACCAAATACAGCAAAAGTTCTCAAAGATCGCAAAAGAATGTATTTTTTGAGCTGACAGGCATTAGAAGTATCAGTTTGCATTCAACGATTTCTTGGATCCGATCAAAAATTGACGATATCTGAAAAATTGAGATAAATTTAAAAATCCTTGTCTTCATTTGGTTGATGTACAAAAACCAATTTTAGCTTGCATCGATAGCAAAGATACAATTTTCAGAATACACATCACACTTCGCAACAAAATTATAATTGCTACATAAAAATATAAAAAGGCAGCAAAGAAAGATAATATTTGGTAAACCGAATATTAAATACCCTGGCTGAGCTGCTGGCATCCAATTTGCAACAAAAGACTGATTGTTCCTATATAAGTTAGCTATGTGTTAGAGCAGTCTGATGTTGTCCAAATTCTCGATTTGATGCATGAAAAAAGAGTGCTTTTCGTGCAAGAACTCTTCTTTCGAATGATTGTCTTCTTGTCAGGTATAACATACTATATATAACCGGATCATATATCCTCTACATGTGTCCTTCCTGCACTAATTATATATATAATTTATAAGGACAAAAAAGTCTGCTTCGTTTCGTTACACACTTCACTCAAAAATAACGATACCCTCTTCAGGCAGCGATTGGTTGTTGTTCTTGTGAAAAGCTTATAGTCATAAAAAAGGACCAAGCTGACCTTAGAGGATTGGGGGCCGTATGGCAGTGTCGTCGTCCTCATAGTCCTTATCGTCCTCGCCGTGCTTCGCACCCACCCCTGGAATGTGATTTGCTTCGATAACATTTTTTATACATTTTTTTTCTTGTCGCATAATAAATGAGGCAGCTTTATGCTATCCATATGAAATACGAGAATTGAGTGGACGAAAATTTGTTGATCAAATTGATAGCCTCAATTAGTTTAAAGATAACACGAATTGGAAGCGGGGCAAAAGCGGGAGTGGGGTTAGGAGAAAGAGAGTGAGGGGGGGATTATGTGAGTGCCTTTTGGGCAAAACACAGCTTATGCATATGTGGAAGAGATTATAAATAAGATTTTGCTTAAGGCAAATTTATAGTTGCAAAAGCTGCAAGAACTTCAAATATATTTGGCTTAAATTTACGAATTGATTTTTAACTTTCAGCTAGCGTGTTGATTAATGGCTCTTTGGCGGAGTGTTAAGCCGGAATTGAAACCGGAAAACTGACTTTGTCGATTGATGTTCAGCAGAAAGTTAACATTCTTTCAGAATCATAGAAACGAACACTGAACAAAAAATGTTGAACTGATTTATAAAATTTACGCGAATTTATAAGTTATATCTTCACTCGACTATTTTATAAGCGATCTAAAAATGTTATTTTTTCTGAGTGTAAATAGATATTAATCTTTTCAAGATTTTTGTTGTCTACAAGCAACATTTTTTGTTTAATTTATTATTGAAATTGTTTATTTGAAGCAAGCACAATATTAACTGAAAAAGTTTTCAAGCCACAACATTTAATATTTAAATAATAATAATACGATATTTAAAACTGCCAAAATGAATTCTTTAATTAATAATTTCTTTAATTTGATTACTTTTGCGAGGATTATTTTAGCCATATTCTCCCATTAATTGCACAAAATAAATTCTTTTCGATTTTCTTCTAGATAAATTGAGAAATCCCATTTGAGAAGTGTCTCCAAATAGGGAACCCAATTAAATTAGACAGTTGTTGGTGACTTAGATTAAGTTGCGTTGGCAACGGGCGAAAGGATTCAGCTGCAAATTGCACACAAGTCACTAAATTGTTGTTGTTCGCTAAGGGGTAAAGGGGGACTGGGGGAGGGGGGGATTAGTGCAGTGCAGTTGGCAAAGCTGCTAATTGATGCTCGCTAACAATGCCAGCTGAGTTCCCATCAACAACAACAGCAACAACAGCAACAACAAATAAAATTTGGATGTTGCAAACCACAATCAAGTCAAGCCACAAGCCAAGTGGCTAAGAGCAGTGAATTAATTTATGACATTTAATACAGTGTGTACACACTGATTTAAGCGCCATTGTTGTTGTTGTTGCAAGTGTTGCAAGTGTTGCAAGTGTTGCATGTGTTGCCTGCAGCTTGATTCATTTGCTGTTGCAGCTTAAGCTTGAGCCGAGCGAGGCCAGCTTGAAAAGTAACTAAAAACTAAGCATAAAATTAATCGATATTTCGATATGTGTTATCTATCGTTCGCAGTACATCGTCTATCGACTAAGTCACAGATTATCAACTATAGATTTGGTATCACATTTCTGGGCCACACTTGAAGATCCATCTAGCTATCTATGTATACATTATACGTCAATTGGAAAGCTAAAAGCTCACAATAATGTTGTTAATCATTATCGGAAATCGATTTGTATCGATAATAGAACAAAACTGGAGAACTTATATTCCAAATTTAGAGTTTATCTCAGAGATGGGTTTATTCAATAATAAATAAGAATTTCAAATAGTTAATGAGATGGAAACATATTTACAATAGTAATATTATTATTATAAATATCAGTTTCTATAGATTTGATTAGCATGATTTATTTTGTATAATTTTCCATACAAATACATAGCTAAATCTTCAGCTCGATAAAATGCTTGAATAAAAATTAATATTCATAAATTATAAGCAAAGAAGAGAAGTAAAATTAAATTGTTCTCGAGCAGATTTAATTTACGATATTCCTAATTATCGAAATTGAGAATTAATTTCCATTATCTCAAGTAAAAGCAGAGAAATTTGACTAGCTGGCAAAGTAAGCAAACGACTAGAAAGAGAGGGAAAATGAGAGATAAAATGAGAGCGAAAGAGAGAGAGAGAGTGAGTCTTTGAAATATCTAATTAAAATTGATGTTAATGAGTAAATTTGTGTATAAGTAATCGAATTCAATAATCCGAGCTGGCTTATAATAATGTTCGGCACTTTTGTCCGCTTTCGGCCAATTTTCATTTCTTGCCAAAAGCCAATTAGAAATAACAACAAAGGTCAAAATGTTATTGCCAATTTCGACTAAGTATTATTCGAACCCGACTTAAATGCCCAAAATGCCAACGAAAAGAGGGCGCAGCGTGGACTGGAGGGGGAGTGGCATTTGGGCCTTCGATTAGCTTTGCATTTGTTTCCAAATAAATGCAAAACACTTTTTTTACCAAGCCCAGCCGAGTTTTTGCATAACTTTTCAAAGGCAATGGCAGAAATATTCATAAAAAATAATTATAATTAAATTGAGTGCAGCATATTCAAATAATTTAGCTAATAGAATAACTGCAAGTCATACGCCGCAAATTAGGCAAAATTTCTATATCATTTGCATGCGTGCATAAAAAATGCCGTGGAACCCATTTGCATAATTTAGTCATTGATATTTTCAAATATTTGTGCAAAAAACATAAAATAAAAATAGGATTAAATTAATTTACTGTCCGAAATATGCGCATGGAAGTCCACTTTAATTAAATTATTTAAATTAACAACGAAAAGAGAGTTGCAAATATGAAAATTTGCATATAAATAAGTGCCTAAACTGCATCAGCCAATCAATATTAAAGTTATTAAAAGAAGTATTTTAAAGACAACAAAATCTGTTTTCTAAATAATAAAACAGAAATTAAGAAATTTCGCTATTTTAAAATGTGGTGGCAACTAGAGCCATCGTAGAACATATTAAAAATTTAAAAAGAGATCATTAAACAATTGGCAATTTGAAGCACAAAAATAATAAATGAAATAAAATAATAATGAATTTAATTTAATGAAGTTATGTACCGTTTCCTTAAACTCGTTATAATAAAGATTATTCGTTTTTCTATAAATTTCTAACGCGTTTTTTTAAGTTTTCCGAAACAGTTGAAAAAAAAAACAAGGAAAACGTTTCTCCGTGGACCTTTAGGTTGTTGTCCTTGCTACGAAGCGTTAAGCGACTTTGCTAAGGCGCCGTATAACAGTTGTTTTCACATGTAGCAGAAACATAAACCTCGTATAACAGAATCGCTTAAAGTGCGCCACAACTTACGCATGCCAGTATTAATTTGGTGTTATACAGCACTGCTTTGGAATACGTTAAGAATCAAACGGGTTTCATGCATTTGAAAATGAGAAATGTAAAATTAAATATAACAAAAACAGGTGGCAAAAACTATAACGGATGCGGATGGTGATGCCGATCAACAATATAAAGCTGCAATCAAAATAATAATAGTGCTGCCAACATTTTATATTTAAACTCAATATTTATTTATGATTTCGATATATAATTGTATATATTTCTATAATTCTTGACAAATCCGTTCTTTCTCAAAGAAAATAATCGTCATTTATTAATAACGAATCAAAATTTATGGCAAATCATGTCCCAGTATCTCGACAATATATAAAAGACTAAGTAAATATTATAAAATAAATTAAAGTAAAATAATTCTAATAATTTCAGCAAATTTCTCTTACTCCCAATATACATATATGTTTAGTATATATATAAATCTGTCCTCTACAAATTAACTAGCATCTAATCCGTAAAAATGCTTAAATAATTTTGTAAAATATTTTTTGAGCAACTGAATTAGTTTTTTATTTGCTGAGCTCTCTTTGGCTGCAGCAAATGACATATTTTTGATATCTTTGACAGCTTCAAGTAACAGCTTCCGACTGTATCAACAGGAATTTTGAAAATTGAAAATATTTTCTCACTCAGTTGAAACTGTCTTTTGTGCCAGCTTAAGACAAACCAATGACAATTAACTTTCCACAAGCCATTAGCGGGCATTTTTTCTCGTCGCTGCAAACACAAAAAATGCGAATCCACTTAAAATGTTTTAGCCAAAATAACAAAAGCAAAAACGGTCTACGGTCATTACGAAAGGTCAACGTGGATGCCAAAAAACAACAACAACAACGCCAATAAAACCAACAACAACAGCAGCTTCCAGTTAAATCATCGATTTTGGTTGGCAACAAAAAAACTGAGCAAAATAAAAAATAATTTGTAGTTAAAATATTTTAACAAATGTTTTTTTTTTGGCCCGCTGCTTTAATGTTTAACAAATTGCGTGTTGATTGAAAACATCATTAATAAATAATTTGTAGTCAACTTCATGTTTTAATATTATCTTTTTACACATTTGTCATTTACAAATGCATTTTAACACTCGGCTGAACTTTGACTTTTAATTTTATTCAACTTGCTGTCAGCGACTAGATTTTTATGACATGATTTATTTCGAAATGTGTCTGTTTTTTCTTCTTTGGAGTTAAATAAACAAACAAAGAGTGAAGTGATAGCTGGACACAGTAATTAAAATTAATACGCCATTGATTAAGACCACATTTAATTTCATGTTAGCAACTTTTCTGGTAGCTCTTCGCCCCCCTCCCCGCTCTCCGCTCTCCGCTCTCCAGCCTCGAATTCTTTTCTTCTGCTCATTTATCCAACTCACATGTTAAAATTAATAATTGAATGATTGATAGTTTCGCACAACATGTGGCAAACAGCCCCCTCGCAGCTGCCCACTCATTGTGTTGGCCAGTTTGCGGAGGCAGCTAACAGCGGGGAATTAACAACTACTCGCTGGGAATCTGTTTCTGTTTCTGTTGGCCTTTCTTCTCGGCCAAGAGTCTTGGTGGAAAGTTCTCCTCGCCTCGCCGTGAGAAATTTGGCGTAAACGTTTTTTGAATGAAGTGCGCTGACTGGTTGTTGTGGTTGTTGTTGCTATTATTGTTGGCTTATTTGAAGTCAATACAACAGTAATTTCACTCGATTATCAACTGTAAATTCCAATGCGTGTTTATCTTGAACAAAAAAATGAGTTAAATCATTCTCGTAATTTATTTTTTAATTTTAAGTCTATTTATTGCAAAAGTCATCTGCCATTTTAAGAGTTATTTTACTTATTTTTAAGCTAAAACCACTAAATAAGCTCTAGTCGAGAGTGCTCGACTTGGCTCGACGGGCTCCGAAGGGGGCACAATAGATCGAATGAGTTGCAATAATTATAATAATAATAAACTTAAATATATATTTATAAACGAAAACTTGTTTTACAAAATTTTCAGTTTCAGAATTTTCAGAAAATAGATAGACATTTCTAAAGAGCCTATGCTGTAAGTAAGCTGTAATCAAGAATATATATTGCCTATAGTTTATTAGTTTATCTTCTGTCATACTTTTGCAGAGCTTCATTATGCTTTCTTAACCAATTTAAAATGGGTTCAGCTAATGAGAATGTTTGGAGGAAGCTGGTGTTAATCTAGAAGGTAAAACACCTACTAGTTTGGCATTCGATCTCAGAGCTCTCCTCTATTCAGTTAATGATAATGGTTCACTCAGCTGCAGAGGGTCTTTAAACCCCAAATTGACCCAGTTAGCAAAAGTTTCTGATTTCCGTTCTATACAAATTGCGAGTGTGCTCGTATTATGCTCCATGCCCATTATATTTTACGAGTATCACTTTTATTTCAGATTTTTCTATTTTTCTTGGTTGGGTTTTTTGTTTTTTGCTTTTTGTTAGCTGCAAGTGAAACTTTGGCAACAGACACTTTTATCGCGCTTGTGGCTTAAAGTGCACGCAAATTTGTTTAGTTAGTCGTGTGGTCAAAAGTTGGGTTGCTTTTCTATTTTTCTCAGTTATCTTTTGTTTGCCCGAGCTGCGTACTTGGCGTTAGTTTTAATGACTGCGACGACGAGCTGACAAGCTGAGAAAATTGAGAAAAGACGACACAGACAGGCAGAGGGGACAGACAGACAGACAGACAAGCAGACAGACAAACAGACGCACGTGTCTGCAAGAAGCAAATGCATATATATATATATATATATACATATCCAAGTTGCGAGAGTCCGTGTCTTTTTAGCTTCCTCAGTAACTGCTTCAGACACACCTTACGCACGTCTCTCCAAATTATTTCTGTGCTTGTCAAACTTAAACACAAATACGAAAATGAGACAGTTATGATTGATCGAGGCGAGAGTGTTAGACTAGAATATACCCTCTACTCAGTGATAGCCTACAGTCTCAATTACTGATTGCGCAATTTGGCCATAAATATCATACTAATTTAAGCACTTTTTTTTAAGAAACAAGTTTCAAATTTGCTGTTTTCTAACTGCTCTAATTTTTCAAAAAAGAGTCAATCATTTTCTTTCTATTGATTTTTTAACTATCGAACATTTTGAAAGTTATCGAACATAAATAGTTTGTCAATGGTGGATAGTTATCCAAAGACAAACTTTATAAGAAGCCAAATGGTTTGACTAATTCTAAATAACAGTTTCCAAGTGCCAAATGGGTATCTAAGGAAAACATCCTGCCCGATATATCCTGCTGAAACGATTTTCAATTAATATGCAAGATTTTTTCATAAGCAAGAACTACTTAAAGGCTTTAAATTAAAAGAAAAATACTTTATTATTTATTATATGCTCTACACGGCTGCTACACTCCTCGAAAAAGTACACTACACTCCTAACAAAATACTAAATATTTATGAACATCAAATTAATCTATGGATTATACATATTCATAAAAAACAACATTGTAGTTGCTTTATTCTCTTTTTAGAGGGTATACGAAATATGAGCCGGCAAGCAGAGAAAAAGAGACAGCAAGAAAGAGATGGAAATGAACTCTCAGATTTGCTTTTGGCTGCTGACCGAAGTTTATTACCGAAACACCCCACCCCCCGTTCAAACACTATGAACAACTGCTGCGGTCGCTGCACGCGAGAGAGTGAGAAGGAAAACAGTCAATTCTAAACGGTACTCATTCACATCAATGGAAAGTGATGGGAACTGAGACGCAGCCGTGGAAGCGAAGAAGATGAAACTGAGCCGGGGACGTGTGGAAGCGAAGAAGAAACTGAAAGAGAGACGAATGGAAGCTTTTTTTTGGGAACTTTTGGCGGCTGCAGTCTCACACACACACACACACATGCATACATGCATACATGTAACTGTTTCTTTTTGAGGGGCTTTTTGGAGGAGAGTGTTGGGGGGGGGGGGGGGATGTTTTGTGTGCGTTAATTCATCATTCGCTTAAATGGGTGTTACCTGTTAAGTGCGTTCATCACGTGCTGCTTCTGCCTCCTCTGCTTCTTTATGTTCTTTGCTTCTTTTTATGAGCGTTTTTCCACTTGTTGTTTGTGTGTTGCTTTTGTTTTTTCGGTTTTTTGTTTGCTGGGGACATGCCCACTTTTTGTGGCGCTACTTTAAGCCACTCGTTTCTCCTTTCTTGAAAGTCAATAACTTTTGATTAATTCAATGCAGAACGTGAGGCATTTTAATTAACTTTTAACAACTCTCAGCTCAAAAAGTGACTTTAATGGCGGCTTATTGTGTGAATTTTAAGTTTTTCTTAAAAGCCTTTCAGCCAGCTGAATTTTGTCTGTAAAAAAATGCCAACCGGAAAACAAGTGTTTTCTTTTTTTTTTTGTTTTGTGGGAAATGGGAAATCAATGAGTCTAATGAGCATTAAAAAAAAAAAGCGATAAAAATGTTGATGAAAAGAAAACAATAGTAAAAAACATTTGAAGTTTATTGATTTTTAAATAGAGATTGTGGTGGATTTATGCTTAAATTGGGTTAGTATTATTTGTATATTGCATCATTATAAACAATAAATAATATACATAAATTAAAGAGTTTCACAAAAATAATTAAATATCAAATGTAAAAAACTGGTTAACTAAAAAAATGCATATTTAATTCATATTATAATACTTCAGTTGGAAATTGTTCATTAAAACAACCACAAATAACTCAAGAATATTATCAAAACAAAGTAAAAAAAACTGGAGCAGCAGGCGGAATATTTTCAAACTCATCTTGAATACTAAAAAATAAAGAAAAAAAATGTTGTAGATTAAACGAATTCAGCGATTTCTTAGAAACTAATTCAGCGATTAATATGCAAAAATTTTGAATACGCGCCTATCTAAATAATTAGACATATTTATGTGTTTCATAAATTTAACAGATATGATTGCCACTTCGATATATTTATACAATCATTAGGCAAGTGTGTGTGTGTGTGTGTGTGTGTAAAACACAACCTAAACTGAACCGAATCAAAACTTCGGCAGCTTTTAATTAAAACCAGATAAAGGCCCAGCAATTCGTTGCGCTTGGTCAGCGAGACAAAAAAATAAAACCCAATCAAAACTGTAGAAGAATTCAACAAATTGAAAAAGCCCAGATATTCACAAAAAAAGCAGAAAAAAAAGTAAAAACTGTATGCATATATAAAAAGATTTGATGACGATTTCTTATCCCCATTTTTGGTGCGCACTTATTTATGTAAATCTTGAAAGCGTCCGCACAGACAGCCAAAATGCATTTGTGGCCAGCTAGCTCCAAGTGCTCCACAATGCCCGCACTTCCCCTTCCCTTTCTCCATCACCTCCCCCTCTGCAGCACTGTGTCGATCCACATCGAAAACGAATCCAGCAACTAAAAATCCAAATCAAATCGACCACTCGACAGACTCCAAAAGCCAAAAGCCTATTGAATAACTTTGATTTGATTTCTTTGCTGGCTTCTTTTTACAGTACCCTGTACAGATTCATTGCGTGGAAAGGGAGTATTTGTACAGCTGTGCATAGGTATGCAACAGGCAGAAGGAAGCAAGGATTACAAAAGCTAAATTAATTCTTGTTTCCAAGTCAAACTGTGTCTGAGTCTATTTAGGAACTATAAACAGTAAATTCAAGCATTTCCAGTTAATTTTATTCTATCGATCAAGTCATCAATTTAAGGATATAGTCCTCTAATTCGATAGGAATAGATCTTGGCATTATTTTGATTTTACATTAAATTATATATAGGCTTACTTGAGTAGCTCAGACGTGGTTGATTCTTGATAGCTGGACTTTTACACAGGGTATCTCTATCTAGTCATTCATCGCTACAATACCACTCTTGTATATACTATCAGCCCATTGAAAATATTTGAAATGGGTATAATGAAGATGTTCAAAAGTATGTAACGGACAGAAGTAAGCATGTCCGACCCTTGAAAGTAAATATATTCTTGATTAACATAAAGAACTGAGTTGATTTGTGGATCTAACTGCATAAAGGAGCTGTTAAAAGGTATTATATAACAACTATAGACTTCAAAAGATTATTTATTAATTTATTCCTTTTTTTATTAATCGATCAAATCGATTTATTATAGCAACTAAAGACCCAATTCGGATTGCTTATTCTGCATCCACTTCAGATATATTTTTATTCAAATCGGATGTTCTGCATAGATACATATATAAAGTCATACTCTCCACCAAGAAAAGACTTTTCTACAGGGTAGCATCTAGTCGCTGTGCCTTCTTTTTGCAGTACAACACTCTTGCTCGAAGACTCGTAGTTTTATCTGAATTTTCTGGCTGCTTTAATCACTTAGTTACTTGATTTTCCACTTTATGACGGATTATGTGCAAATGTTTGTCGAGCAGCGGCAAATACCAAAACGAAAACGAAAAAAAAAGAAAAAGAAATATGAAAAGATAAAAAAAATAAACTAAAAATAAATCTATTGAACAATTGTAAAATTTATGCGCATTGGTATTCTCATTTTTTATTTACCGTGACGAGGCTTACAGACTTACAGCGTCTTTGAGCCATTAATCATTTCCATTTCCATTTCCACTTGAGTCTTAGATTCGCCCATTGTGAGTTACCAACTGGTCCGAAGACTCTTAACAATTTATGACTTTATCATGTGAGATTACCAAATGATAGAACCCCCTTTAAAATGACGATCGTATAAAACGAAGAAATAGCTGCAATTAAGTTGCTTAAAGTGGGTTTTGCGGGGATTTCTTCGGATTTGTCGTCTTCTTACATGCATTTTGGCTCGTTAAAGTCTTAAACTAAACTTCAACTTCAATATGAGTGGGAGAAATGTTCGGATTTTATGTGCAATAATTTGAGTTTATTGATATTGAATTATATCCTTCTTGTCTAAATTTCCCTTTTATATCACTTTGTCAAAAGTGAGCGGATTTTCAAGAATTATGCGTTCTTAATCATGGTTTGAGTTCTAGATTAAAGCTACATTTAAAGTTGGAAAGGTGATTCTGACTCGATTATAACTATGCGCTCAAAAAGTGCTTCCAGGCATGAGTCAAGACATTCCCTTCTCCGATTTTAGAAAAGGAGTGCTTTTTTGTCATGTTTTGATCTATAAATTAAAACTACATTTAAAGTTGCAACTGTTATTCTGACGCTATTTTCATATTACAAATTTAACCTCAAATACTGAGTATATATATATATATTAGGACTCAATTCTCAGTTTAAAATTGTACTCTGAAAAAATAACTGAAGAATAATTTGGCCTCTGGATGAAACTGCATTTAAATGTGAAAATTCAAACTAATTTCATATAATTCAAAATTAAATAAAACTAATAATTTTAAAACAATAACAAAATTCTAACTTTTAGCTGATTCTGTTTCTCCTTTTTTTAATCAGCTTTACTCGAATTATCATCATCATCAGCGTCTGTTTGAAAAAAGCTTTTCGAAAAAGATCCGTTGAACTATTTGGAGCTTTTCAATTGTGGCACATTCAATCCGCTTTTTGTACAACTTTACATCCGGTACGAGTAGCACCAGCTCCAACAATCCATCAATCCGTCAAACCGTCAAGAGTTGGCCCGTTGACCATTTAGAGTTGAGCGACTTCCGTTACGCTTGAAAAGAATTTTTTGCGTTTATTTGTTTTGTCGACGCTTTTGTCGCGTATTATTCAAAGCTTTGCTCCAGATGGCTATCTCGAAGAGGCCTTTTGTTATTTGTGCGGCAGGCAGGCAGGCATTAATATCGCTGAGCGGCGATCGCCTTTTATAATTGTCACACATTTTCAATACGAGACTCGCAATGCACTCTAAAAACTGGTTCTGCTTGCGGCATGTTTTTCACTGGGTCAAGCTAAAGCGTCGTCTGTGGGATAAACACAATTTATTTCTATCATTAGCGGCATTTTAGTGCAACAGTATTTATCACTCGCTCTATCTCTCTCTCACACTCTCACCTTGGCAGAGTGACAATATTTTTAAGTCATAATTATATTTATTTGCCTTATCATGTGGCTAATGAGAGAGAGAGAGAGAGAGAGAGAGCGAGACGGCGAATTGTTCAAGGCTGCTTGCAATAACGGTGCAAGCGTGAGACTATTGTGGCAAGTGAATGATGACAAAGTCAACTTTGCCGACACTTAATGTTGAGAGAAATGCGTAAATGAACAATTGATTGTTGATATAATAATATATAAAATAATAAATTATAAGAATTAACGGCATTAAACATAATTCATTTGATTTCACTGGTAAACATAAACAAACGTTCATTTTACCGGCTTTTGCATGAACGCTCTCTCACTCTCTTCCTCTCTCTCTCTTTCTCTCTAGCGTTCAACCGGCAGTAGCAGCAGCAGCACGTGCACCAGAATAACACTAGACCACACCAACAACACTGTGTGTGTATCTGTGTGTGTGTGGGGGGGTCCAAGCGTGATGCACTCTCACTGACTCGCTCTCTCAGCGACGCGCGCGCTCTCTTTGGTCGAAGAAGGCAGCAGCGCAGTCAGCGCGCTCCCTCTCTCATCTCTGCAGTGGGCAAAGCATCCCAGTTGGAAGAAGCGCGATCGTCGTCGCATTTGGTCTTTAGTTCGTTTTAAACACGAGAAGCGCGCGCGACACGTGAGCGGAGTCGTTTGTTTTCATCGCTCGCAAGTTTCTCGAATGTTTTTCGCATCAAATTTTATTTGTGAAAAGTGAAAAAAATAGTGTGTGTAAATTGTGAATTGCAATTGAGCAATAAAGGCGCAGCTGGAGGAGGAAGAATAACGCATAAATTACAATTTATACCCTTTTGCTTACATTGCGCGCAATCTAAAGTTATTTTTAGAAATTTTCGGATTGGAGTTGCTGCGTTAACGGTGAATTTGCATGCGATCATTTTCAATATTGTTTCCATTCATTTCCGAGTTGCCAGTGCAGCCGTCGAAGAAGAAAAAGCAGTGCTGTGAAAAATACTCGCATTTATTTTTGGTGCGCAACTCTTTGCCAGCCCCCACCCCCACGTGCACCCGCTGCAGCCCCCTTCCCGCTGGCCCACACATGTGTTTCTAATAATGAAGTGTTTATTTTAGGCGGCTCAAGTGCATTTTTTCTCTGCTTTCGTTTAATTTTGCCAACGACGCGACGGATTATCTTCTTGTGGCCATAAAATGTTTGAGGGTAAGCTTAACGGTACTTTTTATATATGAAGTAAGTATGTATGTATATGTATATTGAATGTATATTTATATTATCCGTTATTGCATCTCTATCTCCTCTCTCTCTCGTTCTCTCTCTCTCTTAGGCAATTGTGATTTATTCACTTGCAGCCAATGCACATACTTCCAGTTTCCTTTTGGGCTTTGTAATAAAATACACTCTCACTCTCTCTCTCACACACACACACACATGCGTATTTGTCTTACGGGCGTTGGTGTGAAAAATGGCCAATTTAATGCCTGCTGTGGAAGGACGCACACACACAACACACAAACACACACACACGCACTCACACAAATGCATACATGCTGCTTATATTAATTTTTGCGATTGGCTCATTGAGATAAGGTTTGCTCTTAGGGCTTTCCAGCTGCGAATCTGCTGCTTCTTCTTCTTCTCATGCGTACCCTTTATCTTTTTAGTGATTTATCTCGCTAAATTGGATCATGGCATGTTATGTATTGTATTTTATTTCAAAGGGAATATTGCCATAATAGTCATTAAATGATCGTAATTTGCCAATAACTTAATATTCTGGAAGGTATTATTTTATTTTTCATTTTCACCTTGCTTTTAAAAGTGTTTCAGAGCAGGATACTAATGAGCTGAAATAAAACTGAAAGAAAATAGATTATGTTCTTATTAAAGACATTTTTAAAGTTATTCAAAAGTAGAAATGCTAATATTTTAACGTTGCATTAAATATCATTGAAATAAGAAATTAAATTTCTGCCTTTAAATACATTTCAAACTTAAAGAGAATTCAGACTAACTCTTAGATCTTTTTCAAAAAATTGCAATCTTTAAATCAATCGTATAATTTCCAACTTTTTCTGATATCGGAAAGTTCAAGGCTGCCTATGTTCACGGAAAATATGCTTTATTTTTGATAAATTACACTTAGTTTACATCAATTTCCAGTAGTGCTTACAAGTCTCTTCTCACAAAGTACAAAATATGAAACCAGCAACAAAGAAAACCCAAAAATTACAAAATCAAAAATATTTCACAATTTTTAGCATTGTTTAGTTCGTCGTTAAACTTTAAAGTATTTGCATAGCCTAAAGTGTTGAATTTTCATCTTTTATTATTATTTGGAATTAGATTTCCCAACTTGAATGTTTCCAACTTGCAAGACCACCCCTCACCCACCCCCTGCGCCCTGCGTCGACAACCAGTCCCCAAAGTTTATATATCCTGTGAAAGTCATTTGTATCATGCCAGAAATATCTCAAGTGAGCTATTGTTTGTTTTCTTATTGTTGTTGTTGTTTTTGCTGTTGATTTTATTTTTTTGGTAATTTTTCTTTTGTATTATTAAATGTGGAATGTCAACCTCAGCGGTTGTTTTGCTGTTGCCAAGTTGCAGCACGGCTAAAATCCGCCTTCAGCAAAAACTTTTCAAAACAACAACTCACAAATCACATTGCACTGCTTCTGCTACTTCAACTTCTTCTTCTTCCAGCAGCAGCAGCATCAGCAGCAGCAGCAAAACAGCTAAAACAAGGCGTCAACAAAGACGTTCACTCCTCTTGCCTCCTCAGCTCCCCTCTGCTCCCCAACGCATCTAACAACTATTTGGACACATAAATCTGACTTATGACGCCCACACGAGTGGGCGCTGATAGGCGGCAAGTTCCACTTTACGGGCACCCTGTACAGTTGCTGGGCACTCTGCTGGCTCCCTACACTCAGAGAAACAAATTTGTGCCACTATTTTCGGAATTTTGTTTAACATTTCAAGTTTTTAGCGTGAAAAGTTAGATCCTAAAAATTCTATTTTTACATTTCTAGAAAACCAGAAGAGTAGAAAAAGAGAAAAGAAATAGTATTTCTGCCTGTGAAAAATAAGAAATAATACGTCTGAAACTGATCTGTAAAAGTCTGGCATGCACTGGTAAAAATTACCTTTGGAAAAAATAAGTTCACTAGAAAAAGATAAATAATATTTGTGACCTACAAAAAATTTGAATAAATAAGTTAGATCTTCCAAATAAAAAAAAGCACCTTGCCAAAATTTATCTATCTTAAAAATAAGACAAGTCTAAAAACAGAATTCATATTTGTCCCTGTAAGATTTAAGATTTCTGTCTCCGATGTTCTTAAATTAAAACATTTTGTAACTATTACCTAGAGTCCCATTTTCGTAAATTTTAGTGTATAGTTTTTTTTTTCAAGTGTATTTTCTAATGTTGTTGTTGATGATGAGTCCACTTGCTCTCTCTCCCTTCTCTTTCTCACTCTTTCTCACACTCCAAATGTAGCTCTCTCTTTTTATCTGCCACCCAATGGCAAATGGCAAAAAGGCTTTCGGAATGAAAAATGCTGATAACTGCAACAAATCACAAACACACATTACCCACCCAAAAACACACACACATGCACACACACATACACATCCACATACACACACACACATGCAAACACGCCCTTGCCCAATGGGCCACTTGTCGACCAGAACGTAAACGTTGACGTTAACGTAAACGTTAAAACGTAAACTGAAGAATGTAAACTCGTTCATAAAAATCATTTATGGCCTCAAGACAATAAGAAGAAGAGGAAGAAACTGAAGATGAAGACGACGAGGCAGAAGAAGAAAAAGAAGCAGTTCCCAAAGCAGCCCATCTAATGATGAATGCAATTGCCGCCATTTGTTTTTACTATTATGACACGAGGGCGTCAGTAGCAGGCCGGGTGGAGGAAGGAGGGAGAAGGATTGGGTGCAGAGGTTGCCAATGCAAAAGTGTGAGAAAGAGGGAGAGATAGTGTGTGGAGAGGGGTACTCCTCTTTTGAGAGGAGGAGGAGGGAGAGGTGGAGGTGCTGCCCAAAAGCTATGATCGTAAAATGATAAATAACTTTTAAGACACACTCTTAAATAGTGTGTATGTGTTTGTTTTAGGGTTGCAAATTGTAGCCTTTAAACGGCAACAAATCGTGTTTTATTTGTCTCTACCCTAATTGCCAAGCTGGACAACATTTCCCCCACAAGTATGCCATAGAAATGACATTTGACACAGAATTTCCAGATTTAATAGCAACTTGTGAAATGACTACCAATATTATTTCAAATTGCTTACTGCTCATTTTCTTATATTGCTGATTTTTTTGGTAAATAAAATAATACTTTTATATTGCGGAACCAATTTGTGTTTTTATTATTAGCCACAGAATTTCAGGATTTTAAATATTTCACTCAATTTATAACGTATCAAAGTTATTTTAGCAGGCAAATTTTGAAAAATTATAAAATGCTTGACTTCGTTGATGTTATTAAAGAGATTTGCACATTTTCGAAAATCATATACAATTTTTGATATCGAGTTGCTGAATTGAATTTTGAATTGAAATGAATTTCTAACTTATCATGAATATTTTAATATGCATTCGCCGAAAATTGTGCAAATTCTTTGGGTTAGTTGAATTGATTAAATCGTTTTGTAATTTTGGGAAAAGAAAGTCCAATTTGGCTATGCATCAGTAACCCAAATTAAATCACAATTTGTTGAATTTTCCCTTTAGTTTCTAACTTATCATAAATATTTTAGTTGAATTAATTAAGGTTATTTTGTTTCTCTTTTCGAAACTAAAATATAGATGTTATCTTCAGCAATATTTCCGATTATTTTCAAGAGTCGGCTTTCAACTGGAAGTAAACACTGAATAACTGTTGTTATTGTTGTAAGCTTGTCGCTGGTTCAGCTGGAATTGACAGCAAAATAATACAGCGCAAAAATTGCAACAAAAAAAATATGGCAACAAGAGAAAAACAAACAAACAAAACAAGAGTGAGTGAGAGGCGAAGAGTCGCTTAGTGACAGATTAGTAGAGAGCGAAGGAGAGAGAGAAGAGTTGAGTTGTGGGTGATTTAAAGATGTGGTCTGAATTCGGGGGGAGCGCAGGAAACAGAAAGTTGATGATGAAGATGCGCTCCAAAAACTTGAGAGAGAGATAGATGATGATGATGAGGATGCGCGCGAAAAACGTGACGAACCCAGGGCCAGTTTAAAAGGCATTCCTCTTCTCTGCTTCTTCTTTTTCTTGCTGTTTTGTTTTTGTATTGTTTGGCTTGTTTTTGCATAAGCTGAAAAGGAAAAAAACAACAACAACAACAAGCGCAACAACATTAACATCAACTGCAACAAATGACAGTGAGAAATTTGACTGCTCTGAAAGCGACTGCTGCGGCTGAGCTTATGCTTTCTGTTTTGCTGTTTTGCTGTTTTGCCGTTTTGCTGCTATCCGCTTTGTCTTTGCTTTGTTTGTGTGTGTTTTCCCTATTTTTTCCGTTTCCTTTTTGGTGCGGAATGTGGTGCTATCCAAATGTCAAAGTGCAACAAATTGAGCGCAGCAACGAAAATATTGTATTATCGATGATGGGTTTGACAATATTGTCAGCTTGCTAGTTTTGACATTAATGTTAGTCGCAGCCAAAGAAATTCTTTGCCCAACTTTGACAACGTTAAAAAGCGGGAGAAGCCAACACAACAAACTCAGAGTTGGCAGCGTGACAGCAACCAACTTCGCTCAGAAACTAAGACTTACTGGAAACTTAAGAACTTTAAGAACTTCCCAGCAACTTGAAATAACTAGTCATTTTCATTTAAATACACTTTGTTTGTAAATGTTATATGTCTATATGTGCACATTTTGAGATATTTCTGAGATCATTTTCTAATATATATCTAATGTATATATATATCGATAATTTCAATCATCATTTTAGATACTAGAACTCTAATTTGAAGACATCTATATAAAGATACTGCACAAAAACGAAGGAAACAATAATTTATTTATTTATATATCACTTACAGAATTTTAATATATATATAACATTTTAAAAAATATATATAGAGATTGAAATATGGCAAGCTTAACAGAATACAATCATATCATACCATATCATATCATATCATATCATATCTTCTGGCCAGAGTGTCAAACCGGAGCCACTACTTTAAGTTCACAGTTGGAAACGTACTGAAAACACAATATTTTATTTTAAAGAAGAATATACATAATCATAAGCGTATGCCAAAAAACTATAAGGAATCAATTCATAAACATATCCAGAACCTTTACCATTTGGCTTATCTATCTGATTAGATCCACCATTCGACTTTGTTTTGAATGCTCGATATTTACTCAACTCGTGTCACGCGCTCATCTCTAGTCAGTTTGGCTACACACAGTTGAGTGTGTATGCATCTCACCCACTCAGCGCCACCTCTGCCCCACTCAGTATCCCTGGCCCCTCCTCCTCCTCCTTAGACTCCCTATATCTCTGCTTTGTTGGTCGCTTTGGCATTTTGCTAAATTTTTATTTGTTCCCACAGTTTGTCGCTTGGCATAAATACGTCGTTAGTCTCGTGCACAGTGCTACACAGCTCCAGCTTCAGCTTCATCTTCAGATACAGCAACCACAACAACAACAACAACAACAAGAAAAAAATACTTGCAGGAAGCCGCCGCAAAAAGTTGAACTAGACAACAAACAAGCAACAACAACAACAACTGCTGCAACATTTCGAATTCAACGTCGTCTTCTTCTCAGTTGTTGTTGTTCTCGTTGTTGTTGTTGTTGTCAATCGCAATAGTAATAGTACTTACTGCCATACAAGCACGTTTAATGTTCTTTGGAGGCGGCGCAACAACAAGAAGAAGAAGCTGTAGCGAAGAGACATACAAAAAAAAACTAAGCCCGTGTTTTTCTTTGTGTGAAATGTTGCACAAGTGAAAACAGCAAATGGGTCGCCTTCTTGTCAGTCAGTCTACTTACTTACTTACAGGCAGGCTGGCAGGCACCCAAGAATCAGCTAAAGCTGACCCCCCTACTCCTCTACCCCCAACTACCCCCCGCTCCACTATCCGCTCCCCTACCTTTAGTGCCCCCTCAATGCATTCACGTTTTTTGTCTCTGTCGTCGATTAGCTGCCATTTCATGTCAATGTCTGTCGCCGGCTCGCCTTCCGCCCCCTCATCCACCTGATCCCTACCCTCCCCCCACCATCGACTGTCATGTAAAGTTTCACAATTCCTCATCGTATTGAGCTACCTCCTTTTACCCCCCAAGCCGCTCTCAAATTTTTGTTCTCGTTCTGCTCAAAAGATGAGAAATTGTCACCGTTTGTCTGTCTGTTTTGTGTTTTTGTTGCAACTCTTTCAGAGCCTACTCCACTCCCTCCCCCCACAAATACAATTTTAAATTAACTCAGGTTCATAGTTTGTTTTTTTTTTTTGTCTACCCTTGCAAAGGATAGTTGAAATTTGTCGTCAAGTGTGTTTCGCATATGCCAGTAAAATCAAACCACAGTCGAATCAGAAACGGAAGCGGAAATGTGATATTCCCTGATATATTGATTGGGTACTAAATCGGATCTGTTAATCGTTAATCTAAGCTAGCGATTGGATTAACTGAAAGAGACATAAAGTATATAGATTCTTCAATATAATATTATTGTTATTGGCTTGTAACAATTTGAATTAAGCTCTCATTGAAGTTAACTTGTTAAGATTGCGTTTGTATCCTACCTAAGAAGTTGGTTTGTTTTGTTTTGGTATTGACAGAATCGGACTACTATAGCATTTAATTGCTGGAGTTCATATAAAGCGTTCTTGTATGAAAATCGTTTTACTTAACAAGATATTCCTGAAAGAATAACATATTCTCTACAATTGTGCTCTCCTAACAAAACGTCGACTATTCAAATAAATGTTCAATTAAGTTAAGAGAGTTCACCTCTCTGAAAGGGTATATAAGATACGGCATGCCTAAGATAACTCCTCCTTCCTGCTCTCTTTTTTTTGCAAATAAACTCTTACTCGAAGCGTGGCACAGAACTAAATTTGCGTCAGCAGCCCTGGTTAAGCCCCTGGACTAATCCCGAGGCCACTTGGAACGCATTAAACATAAAAAAAAAACATGTGCACGATTGGAGTTTTGTGTGGAGTTGCCCTTAAAGAGGAAGTCTATATTTACCATATATTGAATGCCATATTCAAGTCTGTTCAACAGTTGCGAGTTCATTTGAATATGCCGCAAATGAGATCCCTTATGAGCAAAAAAAAAGGGGGAGCTATAAATGAAACTGTCAATTTATTGCAAACTCAACGAGAGGAAGTGTGGGAGAGATCAAAATTGTTAAACGATCCCCGACTCATTTCATTTCGAGGCTGTTTCAGTCGAAAGAGCTGTTGGGGAAGCTATGAACTTGTTTTGTTGTCCAGTTCAGAATATGAATCATGCTGAAACTTTTGATTTAATTTAATAAATGCAGCCAGATTGAGAAAGAAGGTGTAGAAATCTTAACAGTTTAACGATTGGGCTTAAGAGAACTTAGAAGATAAATAGGGGGGAAAATGTGTAATTTCAATCAAATGAAGCAGGTTTAAAAAATTAAAGATATGAATACAAAAATGTTGAGGATACAGCCTTAGGAATAGGTATAGAAAATTATAGAAGATGTTATTGAGTGATCGGCTTGTAAATGCAGTAAATACTGACATTTTAGAATAATAAAAAAAATAAAAAATAGAAAAATAAAAAATACTATATAGTCTACTAATATAGCTTCCAGTAATTGGTTATGATACTATATAGTCCAATAATCTCACTTTCTGTAATGTTGTTGATTCTGTTTTGGTTTTGCATTTTAAATCGCTTCCAATTTGACATCCTGCTATAATCATAATTAAATATAAGCCAAGTTTGCTGACAAATATGTCCAATCACACTTGCAATAAAATTTGCAGCCATTTGCCAAAAGCTTGATCACTTTACTTTCTAATAATGATAGCACGAGAGGATCATATCTTCTAGCTTGCTTCTCCCACGCTTAACACAAACGCTGCAAGCGCCGCAAACTAATTGTTTCATTAAACGAACTGAACCACGATTCGCTTATGTGAATCTGCACTCACTTACACTCACACACACTCGGCAGACTCACATTCACTGATTTACTCGCTCAATGAGCACCCATATCCGGAGTTGGCGCAAAACACATTTGGCTACCACTTAATTTGCAAAATAGTGAAGCGAAAGCTGCAGGCGTTGCACGTTCTCCATGCCCCCTTGCCCCATGCCGCATTCTCTATGTGCAAGCGAAGAACTTCAACTTCAACTTCTGAGCAAAAATCGCAATTCCGTTAAACATATTAGAAGACGTAGCAAATACAATCACTTAAATCAAGCAGGGGCAACGAAGCGGGGGCAGAAGGGGACTCTCTGGAGAATTAGGTGCTGATGCAGCTAGTTTGTCAACCAATTTGAACTGCCTTTGGGCCAAAGTCGCGTGAGAATCTTTTTTCGCAGAGAATACAACAAAAACGAGAAAAGCGCAAGTCACGCGCAAGATTTTGTTGTTGTTTTGTTTGCTGTTGTTTTTTGTTTTTTGGCCCAAAGCGTAGGTCGCCCAATCAGGTTCAACTTCAACTGCAACTTCAGCAACGCTGCAACATTGTCGATGCGGAGTCGCTGTTCTTGTTGTTGGCCACAAAATATGGCAAGAGTTGAGGCCGCCGCATAAAGCAATGCCTTGTGTTGCCTCCACTTGCTGTTGTTGTTGAGTGCCCCCTTATAGCGCGGGCGTGCAAATAAATCTTGGCCACAATTGCATTTACGTCTGGGCCAAGGCTATTGCAGAAAAAGACACTTGTTGTGCCTGCCTCAGGGACGAACTGTGCACAGGACAACTGCTAGAGTTGGTCGCGTGAAGGATTTGTTTGCAATACGCAGTGAAGGAGACGCCTCCGATCTCACAGAGTATATTTATGTTCTTGGTCAGTGTCAATAGCCGTGTAGTGTAGTCTACAAGGGTATATAAGCGATCCTGCTTGTCTTAGCCAATTTTTCGTATTATTTCTAGGCTGGAGATGGGGGACTGGGAATGCGAATGGGACGACTCTCGAAGTCAAGCTCTTTAAACGCTAAACAGTTTGATGGAATGCGCGAATGCTGTGATTGAAGGCACACCGAACTATGCACAGATCAGCGAACTGAAAAGAATTGAGTAGAACCCGGCAAGATCAGCATTCAATGCCAAATCAGGTTGCTCAGTTGCGAAGAAGCGACTCCTTTTTTATCTCTTGCCAATAATAATGCTGATGATGATCATTACGAGCGAGCTGAATAGTTTCATGTAGCCACATCAATTTATTTGTAGTTGTTGTTTGTTGTTTGTTGTTCACATGTTGTGACTTTGTTTGGCATACATAATAACAACAAGCAGATGTCGATAGATCACTGACTGATCATCAATTCGCTCAATGTTGACTGTCATTGTTGTTGCCTGCCTGCCTGCCTGCCTGCCTGCTTGCTTGCTTGCCTTCCTTAATGATCGCCATGAGTTTTATATTGTTTGGCATGTTTATCTGCATCTTTCATGTTCGCATGTCATTTACTTTTGCCTCTTAGTCAGTCAGTCGATCAGCGATCTCTGCTCAGTTATTCCTTTCTCTTTCCCTCTTAAATGTTGACTGTTCTTTGCAACCTAATTAGCTTTTTGACTTGTTGTCGCTGTCGCTCTCTGTCACTGTCTCTGATTGCTTGTTGTTGTTGCTGTTGTTGTTGTTGTTGTTCTTGTTGAGTGATGCTCTTCTTCTTGTTGAGCGATGCTCTTCTTCTTATTGCTTTTCACGTCGCGTCAATTGTTCATGAGAAATAAAACGTGCTTTTTGTCCCAAGTGCTTAAATGGAAATCGAAGTGGAATTAGCCAGGCTAACAAGCCAACAATTATAGACCAGGCAAGACCAAACCAGAAAAGACCAGACCAGAAATTACAGATCAGTTCAGTTTAGCAATAATCACTCTGAGCAACCAATCGTTGCACTTTCCTTGAAGTTACCATTTCCAGTGCAATCATTTACCAAACACTGCTCAATATGAGAACTTTTCCATGCCCTTGCAGTCATGTTCTATTTTGTATTTTTATCGTTTAAGATTACTATCTAATTATAAAATTATAATTGTATTTTATTTAGTTTTAAATTTAGCCAAATCGATAAAGCCAAGTCTGTCGTCAGTTTGTTTCTATTTCTATTTTTATTTAATTTCATTTTTTACACACACTCGCTTAATGACTGCATAAATATACCGAAGTGGCTATCATAGCTGGTAAATTTATGAAGCCCATAAATATGTCAAATTCCTTGGATGGGCGCGAACTCAAAATTATTGCATATTAATCGTTGAATTTATTTCTAAGAGATTACTGAATTCGCTTAATCTCGCAAGATCTTTTCAAGTATTCAAGTTGGATTTGAAAATATTCCTCCTTCTGCTTTGGCTTATAAAAAGTTTTTCAATAACTAAAATTTATAGCCTAATATTACTATTTGAAATCGATCGAAAAATTAGTTCGTGTATGAAACACTTTTTGTTTACAAAGTTATTCAATCAAAATCTATTGTAAAATGTATTATTTTAACTGCGGTCTCTGCAAGGGTATCTACTCTTCGGTGAGCCTCAAAAATCTCAGTTATTTCTCGTTCAAGAAACTATTTCCTTTTTAATTTGCTGCACATATTTTCACATATCAGAGAAGAACTTCGAACTGAATCAATCGATTCAAGCTGCTGCCAACAGTTGCCTCAATTATTGTCTTTATTTAATTTTTCAAATACGTTCTCACATCATAAGCAAACTTCATAGCACATTCAGTTTGGAAAATCGTTTCGCTTTTCAAGCAACTAAGTTTCAGAGTTACTCAACAGATACTGTTTATCTATTTGATGTTATTGAAATATTTCCACATATAATAATAGATCTTTATCCATGCAGCAGCAAAAGACAAAGACAAATTGCCGCATTAGGCGATAGTCGATCTAAAGGAAATATAGCAACAATTAATTCAATTTGCATTCATTTAAAATCAAACACGAAATAAAAATACATCTTTTTTTTTGCTATGCTCCTACAGATATGCAAATTGAAAGACCAAACAACAACAAATACAACAAATACAACAACAATCATTTGAGAGTCTGTGTTCGGCCGACGGCATCAAAGCCAAGTCTGAAATAGTTGTCGGCATGCGATTTTATTGACCATTTCAGATTCAATTAGGGGTAATTTAATTTCAATAATAACTACATATAGAGATATATATGTGTGGCTAGACCCAAGCGACACACACACACACAGACACACTTGAAGATACACTGATACGAAATTGTATCTTCTGCTACTGCTGACGACTTTGTGTGCTACAAGTTATTGGGCCTTTCATCGTTGTTGCATATTTACTTACAGTCTTTTTCGGAGAAGTTTGCTACACTTGTTGTGGATGGTTTTCTTTCTATTTTTGGCCAAAACTCAATTACGCTTATTTTATTATTTATTTTATTTAATCTAAACTAAGAGTCTCCTCCATCTTTTTTTCCGCCTCCAAATAGATATTTGAATTGTTTCTTAGTTGATTTAAAGGCTAATAATTATTTGAATATAAACATTTATATTTATTCTACTTATATCGTGAGCAATTCAAGATGTCTTGAGATTTAAAAAGTACAGCTGGGTTGGAAAAGGCTAAATTGGCAGCACTGGTGTGCCTTATTCTCATCACAACTTATTCCTTTTTGCTTTGCTCAAAATATGCTCGTCAATTTGATATTATTTTCGAAATATTTCTGAAATGTATTTGATATTCGATGTGGAATTTGGCTTCAGATCGGATAACAACTTTAATTAAAGCTCTTGTCAAATTAAAGTTGTCAGCTTTTCAACTTAAAGTTTGATTTGACATTCGCCCAATTATCTACGCAGAGTCATTAAACGCATAGCCTGAACTTATTAGTACAAAATTCCAGCTGTCTGCCCTCGTCAGGTATTTTTTAATTTATGTGCTCGATTTCAGCTAATTTGTTCGTCACTTGCCCAACGAAAAATGCCAAAAGATATTTTGTTCAGTTTTCAGTTGTGGTACTCTTGACGTGGAGCGAGCCGCAAATTGCCTGCCGAGCATTTGTTGTGTGCGTTGTGTGTTCATTTGTCGCGTGCAGCGGTCGATGTCTGCGTGTTGATGTTGTCCACTCTGTGGTTGACCAATTTGGAGGTCTCCGCATTTCGATGCCGACCGACAGCACCTGCGAAAACAAAGAGCGGCACGCAAATGACTATTGTTGTATACCCTATGCAGAAAGTGTGTACTCCAACTATCTCAGGCAATGTGCCGATCACATTCATGAGCAACATTTAGTTATGTGTCTATCTATCTATATATATATATATTCATGTCTGTCTGTTTATGGCTATATGTGAATTCATCTCTCAGTGAAGTTATTATCTCGTTGAAGCCTTAAATATATTCATATTTTAGTTGCAGGCAGCACATATAGCAATTAATGAGGAAAATATGACATTTTAAATCGGGGTCTATATCGATTTCGTTTGTTCATTAATTAAATAGTATATATTACAATTTATTTTTAACTATTTAGACTAGTAACGGTTTCTGTGAATGGTTCTGATAAAGTAAAGTAAAGTAAACCACTCTCTGGCTGAACATTTCAGCACCTGTCTGTTAGTGTATATAATATTCGGTATTTCAACGAAAGATGTTTTTATTTGCTTTAATTTTCTTATTGTTGTTGTTAGTTGTGAGTTTTATTTGCTTTGTGGTATTTGAAAATACACGGAACAACTTGAAAATTGGCGCCGGTGCGTGCGGCGTTTGAGTTTGAAAACCAAATTTCAAATCGAACAAAACGAAAATTATGATACAAAATTTATGGCGGCAAACAAAAAGATACCAATAACCACACCAGCAACAACAATAACAGACGGCAGCCGTGAAAATGTTGTTGCGGCACACAACAACACGCACACATTGTATCTATGTTAATTAATTAACAATTAATTAAGCGAAACAGCAACAACAACAACCACAGCCACAACGACGACAACGACAACGTCAGCTCCTTCATCGATGACGTCGCTAATGGTTAATGATGAGTTTTCGGATTTTGGGTTTGGCCTCGTTTCCAACCGGGCCAAGAAACAGGAGTTGGTGCATGGAGGGAATGGGGGAAAGGGGAAGTCTTTGTCTCTGGCCAACGGTTAGCGTGCCTAAACAAAATTGTTTGAGCCGCTTTCAAGCTGCCGTCTCTCAGTGTGCCTCTAGCTTCGTGCGGGTGCTGCATGCATGTTTGTGCCCCAAACGCATATCCCAAGCCCAAAACAAATACGACCAGCTCTAGACGAGCGAAAGAGAGATAGAGTTTTCTCTCGACTAGCAAACACCCTAAACTTGAGTCATTACCTATCTAGAAGTAGGGTATGTAAGTGCTTATAGAAAATGCTTCTCTCTTGTTTCTTAAATAGTCAAGGGCAAACCTTAACAGAAGATCCACATAATGTCAAAGTATATTCAAGACCGATTAAGAAATATATCTTTTACAAATTGTGATTTTTATTAACATATTTAATCGATTTTTATCGACTTTAAGAAATGTTATTGATTAAGTTAAATAAACATGATCTGCATTTGGTATATGATAACTTATATTCAAAATTTGTAGTGTCTATCTGTTATAGTCTCTGAGCAGCAGATGCTGATCACGAATATAGCTACCATATACTGTCACAGCTGCTTCCTTCTGCCTGTTACATACCTGTCTACAATTTTATTATACCCCTAATGTACACTTTCAATATTTTCGGTTGAGTCCAGTCCAGTTTGGTTGTTGTCGTTATCAGCGCTTATATCAAATGCGGGACAGCTTTTTATTAAAAGAGATAGACAGAAGCGGAGAAAGAGACAGAGAGGGGGAGACGTTGAGAGAGAGCCCCTTTGCTTGCCGACTATGAAGCATATGAAATTGATTAATACAGCATGATAAATATTTTCGATTTCTTATATTTTTTAAATTTATCTTTGTGTTTCTATTAATTTTTGTTACATGCACGATATCGGTTAAGTCCATGATGTATAGTTTTTTGATAAGTTAAAAATGTTGTGTGTTCTGTTTTTTGTTTTTTTTTCTTTTCTTTATTTGTGTGAGCGAGTTGGTTTGTGTGATCGCCTGTTCAGCCTCCCAGAAATTTGATGTGAAGTGAAAAATGCATTTAACAAAGAGTTGATAAAGTATGTAATGAATTTTTATCTACAAGCATGGATAAAAATGATTAAAGATTCGTAGAAAGCAGAGAATGTTGAATTTTGATTAAAAAAAATAACTTTAAATGGATGTATTGCTTTATGCTTAAAGTTGATTAAAAAACTTTGTAGAAGAAGCTGGAAACTACATAATACATTTTAGATAATCGCAAATCTAAGAGAATTTCACCTAAAACCCAAAAACAAGGCAGCAAGTTAATTAGCTGTCTATTCCCAAATAGACAACCACTTGCACACACACACACACACACAAACTCGCACACGTGTAAATTAAATTGAACGCGCCAATTACACACAAATGCCAGCCAGTGAGTGGAGTATGGAGTACTTGTCGTGATTCCATTCGTAGCATCTTCAGACTCACAGCGAACACTTGCCACGAAAAGCTGTCTCAGCTCAGCCATCTAACAAGTGCAAAATCTGCGTATAAATCATCTAATCTCTAGCAGAAAATCGCGGACAGCAAACACAAGCCAACGCCTTAGCACCTTAGCCAAAAACCAAAAAAAAAGAAACAAAAAAAAAAGAAAATAAACCCAACCCAAAAATGTGTGAAGGAGGTGCGGTGGGTTGGAGGCATTTATAGGTTATGTCCCAGAATGCTTCGCGTCGTCGCAACAACTAAAAATGAATCAAATTAGAATGCTTGCCAAGCCCAGCAAGAAGAAGAAGAGAAGAAGAAGAAGAACAACCAGACAACTTCCGGCTGAAAGTGAACTTTGGTGAAAAAGGGTTAACCAACTCGCGTCCAGGCCATAAAATAATTTTTGGGTGAGGCAACTGCTCTTTTACCAGTGTATATGTGTGTGTGTGGGTGTGTTTGGCTGTGTGTGGGTGGGTATGTGGGTGTTGAACACACACAAATTGCTTGCATGTCTGCGCAGTTTTATGGCCAGAGAGTCGAAATCGCAATCAAAAAACTTGTGGCTCTTAATTAATATTGTGCGCTGGGCATGTGTGCGAGTGTGTGTGTGTGTTGTGTATGTTGGGTGTATGTTGTGTTTGCACAAATCTTGGAAACTTGCCGTGCCTTGAGCATTTCCGATGATTAATTCGTCACTTGATGCAAACTACAATAGATTGATTACCAAATGCAAATTCAAATACTAAAACAGTCATTTCAATAATTACCATAAAAGCTGAAACTTAATTACATTTTGATGATAAGCCACAAAATTTTAATTAAGTTAAGGCATTTGAAGTGATTTGTTTTGATTCGATTCTTATTTATTTATTTAATGTGGACTGAAAACAATCCAAAGTTCTGTTGTGATTTAATCTGTATAAAATGTAATTTAAAATGAAACTAAAAAAAATCAAGTAATAAATCTGCGGTAATTAAAATCTTAATCTATATTTTTGTCAGCAAAATGGTTGATAGACAATAATCTAAATTATTTACCAACTATGAGAAAAAGTGTTTAATAAATATGTAATGCACTTGAGGCATTTAATTTTGAAATTTAAAATTAATTTATTAAAATTCTGAACTCATTTTTCAAGCTTAGACAGCTAAAGAAAATGCACAAGAGCAACAAAAATCAATAAACAGAAATTCAAGCCAATTAAATTAAAAATGATCAGAGTAAAGGTAAAGAGGGGGGATAGGAAAGGTATACTGTACAGTGTGAACAGCCACGCCCCCGATTTCAATCAGACAGGTAAAAAGGGGATCAGGGAGAGAAAAAGTGCTGCGTAATGGTGTTAGATCGGTGGTCCAAAGTAGCTTAAACTGTTGGCTGTTGGTTTATGTTGCTACATGTGGCGCAACTGACGACTTTCAACTTTTCATGTCAAATCTTTTAAAACTCATCAACTTCGTTTAGGGAAACTGACTGCATGATAAATGATGCAGATGTCCAACAGGAGTCGCTCCTTATTCGCTTGCCTTTTTTCTGTCTACATTATTCACTACGAAAAGTGCACATCATCATCATCATCGTCATGATGATTATCATGATTATGATTTTAAGCTTGATGATGCTGCTGCTAAGCAGCATCAACAGACGCTGTAATCACATGAAGGATAGCTCAAGGAACTGAAACTTTTTCTTCGGCTAAAGCAAACTGCTCGCCAAATAAAAAAAAACCAAAAAAAAAAAAAAAAAACAAATGTATTATACTCTTCTTGGAAAAGTGCGTGTACGAATAGCGACTGTGGGAGAAATGTATCTGTGAAGTTTGAGTTTGAGTTTGCGGGCACATGAAATGAATTAACCGCCAGCACTTATCACTAAACGCAGCGGGGGACTTTGGGAAATACTTCAATTCTTAGCAAACCGCACTTTGGCATTTCTCACCTCTCTCTCCCTCAATCGTTTGCAGTTTATCATAGTACCCTGTTCCAATAGACGGTAAAGCGGATATATCGAGCTGGCATTTAAAAATGTCAGTCTTAAAATTAAAAATGAATTTATATATATTTCCTTAAGTTATTAATCTGTATTCCTTTGATTTGTTTGCTATGTAGACTTTAACGCTTTATGTTTTGTACTTTAGATCTCTTTCAATGAACCCTGTCGTCCCTTTGATCATTGTCTGGATTTTGGAATGCTCTAAAATCATTAATAAAAGTATTTCAGATGAATTCACAAAATTCCATGTATATTTTCTAGCCTGTTTTTCAAAGTCTCCGAAATAAATACTACACAATGAGATATTTAAATTTTCTACTATTAATATTATTAAAATAGATATATTATAAAAGAGTTATACTACTAACTACAAACAACTCCTTTAAGGTTTTAATTTTATAAATAATATATTTTTGTTGATCGAAAAAA
Organism: Drosophila macrothrix; assembly: GCA_035042055.1. Taxonomy (NCBI): domain Eukaryota; kingdom Metazoa; phylum Arthropoda; class Insecta; order Diptera; family Drosophilidae; genus Drosophila; species Drosophila macrothrix. Next base: position 5,857,419 of record JAWNLX010000124.1, on the reverse strand, counting down.
AGTGCCTAAGAATTAGAAACATATTTATTATTTTCAGCATCTTCTACGTAGAAAGCTACATCTTCAAGTTTATTTTTTTAATATTACTTGTCTTTATTTTTAAATATATATTTTAGTAGCACAGTTTAGCTAGAGCAATGCCACCCTTATTGACTCGCTTTCAACACAACCACTTGTAAGATTAATATACACTATGAACAGAGTATCACGCAGTCGTTGGCTTTCTTCAGATATGCAAAATGACGTTGCTTATTGTTTTCTGCTCCGCTTAAATGGACCAAACAAAGAACGCAGCTGGAACTTAATAGCTGCAAGGGGCTGCCTATATATAATATATATATATATATACGCTTACATATCGGATGATAAATGACGATATGTACGCAAATTGGTTTATGAGTGCAACATTTCGTAATTGATGGCTGCACATTGCAGCAATTGTTGAAATTCGGGCAAATTGAAGCCGTAATTAAAGGCGCTCTTGTTAGAGATTAGAGTCTTAAGTCGTTAACGCTTTTATGAGACTCTAAAATCAACGTTAATTACACAATTGGGCCAAGTAAATTAAACAGCAGCAGCAGCTAGCTGCAAACTTGGCTCATAAGCATGCCCGCAAAGGAGTCCAGTTTCTCTCTCTCTCTCTCCCTCTCTCTCTCTCTCTCTCTCTCTCTCTCTCTCTCTCTCTCTCTCTCTCTCTCTCTCTCTCTCTTATGCAAATAAATCAATATTTAAATTTTATTAGCCAGAAACCCACGGGGCGTATGCGCACTATCAGCAAACAGGCAAGCAAGAAACAACGGAATGTTATTTGTTTGCTCCGTAGACCAGCGCTGTGAATAATTGTTAATGGCTACATAAATACAAACAAAACTCGCTTCGTGGTTAGCTTAACTTAGTCGCCTGCCTGCTAATCAAACAGTTGACTTTACTGTGTGTGTCAGATTGTGTGTGTGGGAGTGTGTGAGTGTTGTTTTGAGTGCAGCTGCCAAATAATAACTTTAACTCCGACTGTGTTAAAAATTCATGACTAATTTTGTCAGCAAATAGGAATAAATAAAATACTTACAAATCCAATCGATATTCCCAATTTTGTATATTAAATTACCCCATTAAAAAGTGGCTACTCCAGAAAAAATGTAGACATTCTTGAACAGCGTTCCTACATACCTTATACAGAAGTTACCACAATATATATTTGTTACAAACTTAGAGTTTTTACCGTCTTACCTTGAACCATTCATAATTGGTTCGAAGGATATAATAAAGTTGCACAAAAGTAGAAGACAGCATGTTCGACTCCATAATTTTTACAGATTCTTGCTCAGCATCAAAAGTTGGGTATACCTACCTATTTTTGTCTGTATGTCCATGAACAAGGCAATCTCCAAGATCTCAAAAACTTTAATTATAAGTTGTCTTATAAAATGATCCGTTGTAATTGATTTAATTTTAAGGATAACTTACATCCTTTTCCCGTAAATCCACAGTAAAATAAATGATTAAGCCTTGAAGACTTCCAATAGATATATAATATACCCAGACATATTATTAATCACAGTAAGCCAAATTTTGCAGCAAAACTACTAACAGCTAAAAACAGGGCTCAGAGTATCACCTGGTTGAGCTTTCTTGACTCGAGCATTCTGTTCTGTTTGCTCTCAATTATTAATAGACAAATTTAGCTCACTCAAACATTTGAACATTTTGCCCAGCTGCCAGGCAATAAAATACTCGTACTTATTAGAAAAAGAGATATGTCTGTATTCTTATTGACAAATGGCTCTATCAAAATGTAAGCAAACAATAAAAATAGTTTTGTCTGTGTTTTCGCATGCTGCTGTTCATAATAAATGTGCGATAGTGGGGAGGAGGGGTGGATACACACACAAACACACACACACACATATGTGATTGAAGCTGGCTGGTAATGATAAACATTTTGTTGTTTGTATGGGTTTTACTTGGGTTTTGGTAATGGCACTCGTATGTAATGATTATGAGGCCACTTTTCTCATAAAAATTCAAGCGGCAGCGGCTCATCATCATGATGATAATGATGATGGTGTTGATTATCATCGTGATGGGGGCAAGTGTGCTGATGATGTCAAAACAAGCAACAAATTAGACTGGCAACAACAAAAAACAACCACTTGAATTGAATCATTGATAAACAGACAACGGCTTCTATTGCCTTTGATTATGCTACCCCTGGGACTTTTGCAAATTATCGATGTGTGTGTGTGTGTGTCGGGTTTTTTTTTTATATATACCTTATTTTTGCGGCCAATTCTGATTATGCAAAAAGTATTTTGGCCAGCACACACATCTGTGGCCCAGACCACATAATAATCATTATATTTTATTATGTGTATTAACACCGACAAACCGAACCCACACAAAATCAACTTGAGCAATATTTTCCTGCAACAAAAAATAATAAACCTGCCTGCCTCAAACGTCGTTTGTTTTATCAACCAAAATTGTTCCAATAACAAAACAGCCTTTTGCTAAGGGCTCCTGGTTTCCCTGCCTTTTGGAGAGGGTGAAGAAATTGTGCTGGCGAGGGTGCCTTCTTTTGTCGGAGAAGGAGCGCACTGCGGAGGAGGAGGAGGAGAAGTCGACGCTTTTGGCTTGTTTTTGTGTCGCTCCTTGATTTGCTAATTCTCTGGGTGTGTTTTCTCGGGCATTTAGTCAAAGCCAAAAACGGGCGTTTTCCTCTTCTCGGTTTATGGTTGCCTTTTGAAATCTGACGCTCTCTCTCTCTCTCCCTCTCTATCTGTCTCACTCGCTCCCCCCTTTTCGTGTTGCTCAGTGAATCGGAGTGTCTTTCAAGTCAATTGTCTGTCCTTTAGTTTGCTTGTCCATTCATCTGTCGTCTGCTTCTCTGTCAATTGGTTTCTTGCGAAACTGAAATGAATCGCAAACGCTCTCGTTTTGGGTTATTTCCGCTTTGATTTAAATTTTATTCAATGAACTAAAAGTAGCAAGAAACTCATGCGATTTAAAGCACTAAAAATGGCTTACCTTAATTAAAGAATACATAATTCGTGTGAGGTTAGAGATTTATCCCAGTTAACGTTGTGCAGAAGTATGTAATAGTCATTAGGAAGCATCTAAGACTCCATAAATTATATATATTCTTGATCAACAATAAAAGCCAAGTCGACTTCGTCATGTTTGTCTGTTTGCCAGCCGATTTCAAATTTCAAATATTAGTTCTTGCATACTTTATTTTATTTGATCGATAACTGCCTCCGCTCTCCGAATATCGATATAAATCGATTTTTTTTTATATAAAGATATACCTCTCTGACTGATTTAGATTATACCCTGAATCCCATTGAAAAAGTTTCGAAGCTTCTCATACTTTTTAATTCTCTTCAAAAGTCACTCCTCATCCAATAAGACTAAGGACGTTTCCCAAGCGTATTAAGGATTCTGAAGAAAAGTGTTTTTTTAATAAATTTTTTTATTATCACTGCACACTAAGCGAAACCAATGACAGAAGCAAGAATTTTGCAGCAGTCAACTCTAACCTGATGGCAATGCTCGATTCGATATCGATGCCGCAGAGACTGTTGAAGTGCCTCGAGCACATGAGTCGATTTATGGGACAGACACAGGTCTCGCTGCCCCTGAGGAAAGTCAGCTCCGACTTGAGGCTACTGTTGACTGGCGGATAGTAGTAGCAGACGATGAAGAAGCCATCAAACATAATTGCTGCACCGCAGCCAACGAACTCCAATCTCGGTAAGATGAGTTGCGTTAGATTGCCCATTTTACCCTTTAGTTGCGCCTCAGTCAGTTGTTGGGCGTTGAAGATCGTTGAGCCCAGTTCGAGGGACCATTGCCTCACCGTTCGACCCTGCCACTCGTTCAGCACCTCATGTCGTCGTGGCACGTACAACGAATTTTGACCCACCTGAAAGCCACCATAGCCCACAATTAAACACGTATCTCTGTACGGGCGACACAGATTCAAGTACTGTTCAGCCATGTGCTGCAGACAGGTATTCCAATAGATCAGATTCATTTTCGATAGCCGCATATCGTAGGCCAGCTTGTTGCGCAATCCGTTGTGCATATGCACCATCTTCGATCGCGATCGCCGATCCATCGCGATGGGCACATAGCGTTTACAGTTCAGCGATACTTTTGTGGGATCCTTGGCGCACAGAAAATTAAATTTGCCATCCAAGCAGTTGCCATGCTCGGGACAAATTGTCAATTTGCTGCCAAAATTATGATAGTACGGATTGCCTACATCATTCTCGTTCACATCCTCGAAGAGTTCAGCAAGCTCCAGAGTTATGTGAGAAAGCAACAATTGTACTATGATTATTTTCATATCTTTGAGTTGTAACGAACAGATGACTAATTTAAGAGTATTATATATTGTTGGTGGTGTAGTAGAGATAGTAGTAGTAGCGACGGTAGAGATAGTAGTAGAGATAGCTGTAGTATCAGCAGAGATAATAGTAGTAGAAGTAAAGATAGTAGTAGTAGTAGAGATACTACTTGAAATAGTTGAGATAGTATGGATAGTAGTAGATGTAGTAGTAGAGATAGAAGATGGAAAGAGAGTATAAATAGTATGATCCACCTAAATTAAAGATTGAATTTGGTATAAAGAAGATATTCTTGATCAGGTAAACAGTTGAGTCAGTTTCACTAAGTATGTCGCCTGTATGAGTAGTAATCCCACAGTAAATATCGACTATATCATGTAATAGCCATAGGAACAATCAGATGAGTTCTTGTATGAGCAACTTTTCTGTTTGCCCAGATATCATAACGGAAGCCACTCAATATAAATGTTAAACTGCTCCTAATTTTATACCATTTATAATTGCCATAAAAACAATCAACTGTTTATTTTTTTGGGATATTTGAATGATGATAATACGAGTCCGCTCTACATTTATTCATTTTACAATTTTTTCTTGCATGTTTGTCTTCAACAAATTACAGCATCTAATAAGTACTTAAGTAGTTTGTTTTAATTCCACATATTGCTTGGAATTAAAGCATACTTCGACAACTTATGCTTATTGCTTGGGAAAGTATTCCATTGTCGAGCTGACTTTGATTTGAAATTGTTTCCCTCGTTAAATGGCATACTCAAGTACAATAAACAGGGTAAATTTAGTTGGGCCAACTGATAACTGAATTGGCCACGTCGCATGCAACAAAACTTGAGCAATAAATTGAGAAAGTAAATTTCAAGTGGGTTTTGCCTCTTAGCCAGTGCCACAAAAGCATTTTGCACTAGCAATCCAATTCAATAGAGAGCGAGGGGTGGAGAGAAGTGGTGTGGGGGGTCATGGATGCAATGCAATATGTTTATCAGTTTATTGATTTTCCACATAGAGGAAACAAACAACAAACAAACAAACAAACAACATGCTACATGCTACATGTATCCACATGGCACATGCTCCACGCTCACGTAACTCGCTTTAAGACTTATGTCAAATGGCAGCAGATCAAATATCCTGTGGCTGAAATGCGATTCAGTGATAAATGCGACACACACACACAAACACAGATGCGGCAAACAAACAAACCAACATTGAAAAGGGAACTTCAGTAGGGTGTTTCATTTTTTCTTTTATTTTTTATTGTTGGGTCAAAGTTAGACATGGGGTCATTTGTGGGCGTCACGCGCCCCACGCATAATGCATGCCGGGTCATCAATATGTTCAACTTCTCTCTATACCTCCCCCCACCCTTTTGGTAATCCCCTCCCCTTGCGATTAGAGTTTGAAAAACTTCTTGCACGTTCTCGTGTTGCCGCCATTAGATTGGTTGGAGACTGGAGTTTGGGGTTTTTTTTTTTTGGGTACATGACTGTGTTGGTTTGCGGTTGAAATTAAATTGCAATTTCAAACTTCCTTTTTGGCCAGTTTCCCATTTTTTATGGGATTTGCGTTGCGCCACGCTTTGTTGCAGCCACAAGTCGCTCCTGCTCCGCACATCGCCCCGCATCCTTCAATTATTCACTGCGTTTACGTGCAAAGTGCAGCATAAGTTTTTTACCACACACCGTTAAATGGATAAATGCTTTGGGTTGGACTTACAGCTAGGACTACGAATAGGGTTTGTATGGGGAAATAGTTGGGATAAGTATTCGAGTTACCGTTACGCTTAATGCATTCGATTCTTAATGGCTTCTCATCAGCTCTCTCTTCCTCTTGCACTTCCTTTTTTCTCTTAAGTTATCAGACTGTAGAAGAAGACAGACCTATCTGGGTGTGGAGTCCTATGATTATGTCTGTTAATATACATACGAAATAAGGACTTTGCATAATTAAAAAATGATCTCAATTTTGACATTAACAGAAATAGTTGCATTCAAATAAAGAACGAGATTAAGGTGCCGATTTCCTGCTTGGCAAAGAAACATTGTTTAAGAACACGGCTTGAAATACTTGTAGTTGCCTAGAACGACACTTGTGAGACATGTTTTCGAGTGGGTTTGATTTGAGTGCCTTGGGCTCCAGTTATGGAAAAGTCAACTAAACTAGTTGACTCAAGTTGAATAAACCTAATATAGCTCTTTTCTCAACTAGTCAGCTAAGTGAAGTAAGCGTATTCAAAGTACACCGCATCCATTGTCAAGCGACGTTTTTCGCTGTTGTCTTTTATCCCTCAGTTTTGTGTGCCTTTGTCTTTTTTTTCTTTTTTATGATGTTTTGTAACTTAAGCCAGGTTCATTCATTTAGCAATGTAAACAGTTGGCTGACCAGAGTTGCCTTTGTTCGCTGAATGTGCGAATGAATGAGTGAATGAGTGAGTGAGTGAGTGAATGAATGAATGAACGAATGAATGGGATAAGGGCACAACATGGAATGGAAAGGTTGTGCCTCTCATATTGTAACACTCACGTAGCCGCAGTTAGTTTTGGGTCGTGTCAAGTGTCGTTGTCACTGACGCCGAAATCACAATATAAAAAAGAAGAAAAACTTGCCAACTTGACAAACTGACTAACTGACTGAGCGAAATCTGTACGCAACCAACAACAATGCAACTGGAGGCAACTTCGACTTCGACCATCAGCGATTCCGTACAGCTTTTACTAGTTTTGCGAAATGTGGCAAGAAAAATGATATGATGCGAGTGTTTCTCCTACTGCTTCTTCAACTCAAAACTGCGCTGCAAGTGAATTTGATAAATGAAGCGAGAGTTTGCGAGCAGAGAACGCAAAGCTACAGCTGTCAATTGAGTATAGTGCGAGTCAGAGTAATGCAATCATTAAACAACTTTTTTGCCGCTAGCACATACAATTTTCTCAACTCAACAATATTTTTGTAAAGCTGCAACTTGCAACTTATTCTATTTTTTTTTTGTGCCTTTTTCAACTGACAAAGAAGAAGATGCAGCAGCAGCAGTAGCAGCAGCAGGCACTAAGCAGCAGCAATCAACACTTAAGAGGCACCCACAAAAGCAGCTGCAATTAATTTCACTTTCAATTTAGCGTCGGTCGCTTTTCATTTTTCTTCTGTAGGCGCTGTTGTCTCTCTCTCTCTCTCTCTCTCTCTCTCTCTTTCTCTCTCTCTATCTTTCTGTCTCTCACTTTTTATCTTGCTCTTTGTGTGTGCTGCATTTAACGGCCAATGTGTTGTAAAAAGTCAAATAAAGTCGAAAGCGCCCCAAGTTTGTGGCATGGAAATTAATTTTAATTGCTACAATTTAGATAATCAAATGAGTTTTCATACTAAGTAAATTAAGCGAAAAAAAACGAAAGAAATATAATACGGCACACCCACCCAGAGTGTTAAAAGTTAACACTTAACACTTGATTCGTTAGCTCATTACACAAATTAAATTTGTTTGAAATCGAAAGAGATTCAATTGAAACAAGGACGTAAAGCTGTTGAGTTATAGACAAAGAGAGTTGATATCATAGGGAATCCGAAACGAACCTTAGTAATAATATTAATATTTATACTATCTACTTGTATATTAAAATAAGACTTCTCTTTATGATAGTATCATCATAATTATAATCAAACCATTTTTCTTCTTCCTTTTCACCTTCTTCAATTTCTATTCGCATTTCATTGAACCCCTCAAACATATTAATGCTTTTGAATCATGTTAGCCACACGCTGAATTTAATATAAATTAGTTTTTTTTTCGGCTAGAAACCTTTTGCTCACTTAATAACCGGATAGTTTGTTTTTCGTTTGCTCTCGCCAAATCAATTAAACCGTCCTCAATTATTAAATTTGTTGTAAGCATCAAATTGCAATGAGCAACTTCCGTTCAAAACTTGACTGCTGCTTCCCCCCAATTATGCACAATTCATTTTTTATGTTCGTTTCAAAACCCAACATTAGCCCAACTCCTGAGCTTAGCTTCGGTTCTTCATTTTTACACTTTGAATCCGGGTCAGCAATTTAATCGGTAATTAATCGCTTTCGCCCTTCAATTAATGCAATCCACTTGCTAAACAAATTCTCAATGCACAACTTTTGCGACCAAATAAAATCAACTCAGGGGTAAAAAAGAGACGACCTTCATATGTTTACATATACAAATTCTTTATTTAATGAGGTGAAATGTAGCTAAAGCTTGAGCATCATTTTTGGCAGGGAATCAATGTATTTAGGCGAGGAATAAAATGCATATACAAATATTTTAATACTTTAAGTTTCATAACTAACGATTCAAATCCAGGATTCATTAATCTGACATCTCAAAACGAAAAACTTGAGTGCTTATATCTTATAACTTATATTATTTTATTTATTTTTTTGTGTCAGGCGCTCGGCACATTTATAGAGTATTTAAGGGAAGGAGAAGAGAAGCACATGAAAAATACGCGGCACAACTTTTGGCTAATGCCCAAAGCTTGTTCTGGTCGAATAATGAGCAACTTTTCGGCGTTGCACGCTAAGCGCGACAGGTAGATAAAAAGAGAGAGAGAGGGAGAGACAGAAAGAAAATGAGCGGCAGAGACTGAGAGGTCACTACTTGCAAAGTAATAAACGCTTAAGTGTTCGCCATTGTTTTGCCAGAACAATGTTGAGTTTGTGTAGGTGACCAATGGTGCCGGCTAGTCGGGGGGGAAGAGAAAGGTAGTTGTGTTTGGGGGATGGTCCTGCGATGCTGGCAATATGCCAGGTGTAACGGCAAACTGAACTTATTAATTATTAATTTTGCTTTTATTTATATATTTCGTGTCTGGCTGACTGCATAAAAGCTTTCGTAATGCTTTACCTTTTTGCTGTTGCACGTTCCCCATACACGCCCCCATAAATCGTCCCCCCCCGCCACTCACACACAAACATCGATCTAGCTTAACTTTGTCCTTGGCTGTGCCTTGAGTGTGTGGTCATGGCAATAAGAGCTATTGCCTGCCATTATTTTTCTATATAGCCCGAAACTATTGAAAATGCCAACAAAAAGCAGTTTTAATACAGTTGTGCGGTGCTAGAATGCAGCTTATTCGACTCTATATATGCATATATATATATTCTTTATCGGAATCAACTATCGATTCGAGTTAGCCAAGGCTGTCTAAGTTGATCTCAGAGACTGTAAGAGCTAGAGACTTCAAATTTAAGATAGTTCTTGTTTCTATCGATAAAAATCTATTTACGATAATAATAATAGTCAAATTTTTCGGGATTCTATATACATACCTTGACATTATATTTCATAAAGATCGATTGAGAAGAACATAGATTTTTATAGGCAATCCGCTGAGTCCAGGGTATATTCAAGTCAATCTCTCGCGACATTCTTTCTGGACGTTGTTAGTATTTTTTATTATTTATTTTTGGCTGTTGTTGGCTTCTGTTGCATGCTCCACTCAACTCAATGTGCTTTAATGTTTTTACAACTCTCGATGTGGCCAGGAGCAGGGTCTGAGTTGGCCAATTGACTTGTTTAAACTTTGACATTTTTACACTCTTAGCTTTTACCATTTTGTTCTGGTCCTGTTCCAAGATATGTCCTTGGCATTTTAGATTTTGCATAGTTAAGTTTGGCAAATTGCTTGGAGAATGTGGCACATGTGGCATTCGAACGAACGAATGTGCAACATCATTAATGCAGCCCAATTACTCTCGAGAGCAAATTAAATGCTTACAGTGTAATTAAATGTGAACTCATATTTATTCTCATATCGATTATCTACAAGTGCTTAATTGATGTGCCCATTAAACAAAAAATAAATAAATCTATACACTTGCGGTCAAAATTATAGTAGTGCGGCATTTTCGCAACTTTTTTGGCAAGTTGATTCAGAGTCTTTTGAGTAAAGTAATACAATAATATCTTATTTGCATATCTGTGGTAGGTTGTTCATCTGGAAATGATTTAAAATATTATTATAATTGAAACTTTCATGTAAAATCATGAAAGACTGTAATTTTATCAATAATATCTGTTGATCTTGTTTTGAGAAGGGCGCAATCTATTCTTAATTGATACTTTTATAAGAAAACTTATTTAAAATTTTATAATTTAAAGCAAGATTGATTTCGCTAAGATTGTGGTTATGATGTCGAAAGTGAGACAGATAGAAGAAACCTTGACTTGACGTCATTTTCAATAACTGGCTTTAATTTGAATGATGATTATGTATTAACTTGTTTTTTTTATTCGTATGCACGCCATTAATTAACAATTGTTGTGGCATCTGCTACGCGTTGCCTTCAATTTATAATCAATTTGCAGTTAAAAACAACAACAACAACCACAACAACAGCGCACAAACCAAACTGCAATTGAGTGCCCGCCAGGAAACAGCACGAAAATCCTATTTATTTTATGGCCCATGCAAATTAAACGCTTTTCTCTTGCTTTTTGGCTAATTGTGAAAATGCGTTGCGCCCAAAAGTGTGAAATGCAGACACATAAATTTGCCACAGACACCAAGCGGCGCATTCGGTCTGACATTGAACACAGACTAAAAGTGAAATGTGGGGCCAGGGTCCACGGGGAGTAGCGGAATGCGGTGGGGGAAGGGGATTTTAAATGGGCCCTGCAGACGTGTTCAAGTGTCGCAGCTCTTAATTTATTTGAGCACTGTCCAAACTGCAACTGCTGCAGCGGACTTCAGTCGTAATTAGCCGCAAAACACTTGAAACAACTTCGTTTTTTGGCAAACAAACAATGCCAATTGTGTGAAGAGCTAGAGAGAGAGGGAGTCACGCTCGAAAGAGAGAGAGAGAAACACACTCAAAACTCAGCTGGTGGTCCTCGTCATCATCAAGAACTCATTTGCAGTCGAGGCCAATTCTACCCCACAATTGTTGTCATTAAATTATTAAATGGAGCGCGTTGTAAAGTATAAAAAACGAATTAAATGCCACATTGCGAACATTAATTTGATGTTTTTTTATTTTTTGCACTTACAACTTTTCTGCCTAATCAAAAGTTGCACTGCAGACCGACCCTGTTTCCTGTTTTGGCCAACAGTCGGTTTCGTTTTCCCACAGCTCAAATGATGTGTGTTGTGCAGGATTACCAACAATGTGTGTGGCTGTTTGTGTGTGTCTGTGCCTGTGTGTGTGTGTGTCCGGGTGCATATTGAGTTGCCGGTTGTTGCAATGCCTTTCACATCAGCTCGTACATTCTAATTGAGTTTCGTGACAGACACAGACACAGACAGAGGTGAGATAAACGAGTAGAAATTACAAAGTGATGCTAAAGCTTTTCGGTATTCATTTCTCGGTTCTTACTACTCAGTTCTCAGTTTGATGCATAGCGTTTTCATAAAAGACCGCACTCGAAAATGAAGATTAAGCTCCTTTGCTGGAAAGTGTGTGGCAAATAACACACACACACGTAAATATGTTTTAAATGCTGTGTGTGTGTGTGCAACTTAGGGGCACAGCTTAAGGCTTAAGGTTTTTGCTTTGGCCTTAGAAATGGTTGGCTATTTAAACGAGTAGTTTAATGTAAGTTGGGCATTTATTTTCCATTAAAGCTTATCAGCTTTGAGATACATTTTTAAACTTGATGTTCGGCCTAAAACAGCCTTTTTAACTTTGCATAAATCCATTATTAAAAGTCATATTTGTTGAAAATTTGACCAAGTTATTAAAATGGAACATTTTGTGCCGTTCCCAGCTATTTTTTTAAGAGCCAGATTTCCATATCCAACTTGAAATGTAGTATTGTTGTATAGCTGAAACAATGACCAAAACATTCTGCATTTTTGAAAATCGCATCACTTTTGTCAAAGTTGTTGCAATGGAACATTTTAACCCATCCCTAAAAACACTTTTTAGGGTTATAATATTTAAATATTACCTTCCTTGAATGTAGTTTTAATCTAAAGTTTAAATCATAATCAAAAAGTCCTGGCTTTTGACCAAATTATAAGTGTGGAAAGTTTCTGGACTCAAGTCAAGATTTTATTTGAATAAAACCAATTTATCTTATGCATGGCTAAGTCTATTGTTCAGTATACATCATAGTTAAGCTCTCTGCCTCTCGATAAGAAAATTCTTGACTGTTTATTTCTGAATAGGAACCTAGCAACACTCTATGCTGCCTTCTCACTTACAAACAGATGTACAATATGCGTCAAGTAAGCTTTGTGTGGAAGCAACTGAAACATATTTGAGAGATTGTCAGGATGCTGCACAAATGAAAATCAAGGTTGCCCGAGCAGTAGAACACATTATGATTTTGAGTAGCAGTCATTTTGCTTGTGTGTGTTTCAATAACAGAAATAAAAGGCGGAATAAAAAAAGTTTATCGCTGGGCAAAAATCTATTAAGAAAGTTTTGCCACAACGCAGCAGTTTTAGTTGGGTTTTTGTTTCTTGGCAGACACAAGTTAAAAAAAATAAAAAAGCAGCAAAAAGTTGCAGTTGGCCTTATGAGTTAAGTTTTATGGCCGGCTGGCTGGCTGGCTGCCTAGGATAAGTGCTGGCGATATCCTTTTGAAGCGCGAAAAGTTGGGTGTCAAACCCGAATTGGAATCGAAATCGGAAACGCATGTTTACCTATTGAAATGCAGCATTGAAATCGGAATTGGAACATAAATTCAACATTTTTTAAAACCCGTTTTGCAACCAATACATCTTAGCCGAACATTCTTATAGTTTATCCAGTTACTTAGTGTAAAGACAATAACTTGTTTAAATTGCACATCTAAAATACAAATTATTCATCATATAATCAAATTATTTATTCTAGATTATGGATGCGACATTAATTCTTAAAGTTTAAAAGAAATTCCAACATTATTATTATTATTTATGTAGCTGAATCGGAAGACCCAAAATCCAACCAGAAACCAAGTAGTAATAAAAGTGTTTTCAACAACTTTGTTTAGCATTGTAAGCGTTGTCAACCATTTCTGAGTCGATTGCAGCTTTTCACTGGGTGCAGAAAATGTTGAGCATGTTGTTGTTGTTGTTGCTGCTGTTTACTTTTTTGTTTTTGTTTTTCAGTCCAGGCTGCCAGGCATTTTCAGCAATTGAGTTTTAATTAAGAAAGTTGTGAGCGCCTAAGCATTTGCACTTCTAATTTAATTTCAATTTATTATACACACAAAAGCCACAACTGAACAATAACAATAACAACAACAATAACAATGAACAATGCCTAGCTGCTTGTTAGCCCAGTTGACACTTGACGCTGTTGTCAGTTGGCTTTTCTCAGTCTACGCACATTTGAAATGAAAAGCCAGACGACATATCAATTGTAAATATTTACTCGCATTGTCATTATTTCAAGAACACACTAAAACACACACAGACACACACTCGTAGATAGTGTGGCTTGGCTCCCTTAAGTCTGCTGTAATTTTGCCATATTTGCGTTTTGTTAACTGTCGAACTTGAAACTGCTTTTGAGCATTTATCTTTTTATTGCTTGATGCGCAGGAAATGCCAAAAACTGGGTTGAAAAAATAAAACAAAAAAATTCAATACTGCTGCTATTTTGATTTTTTCTTACTTTTTGTTTTTTTGTTGTTGTGCAAACTTTTCCAATTGCAAAATTTCAACAGACAATAATTTAAACAATTTGTTAGCATTTATAAGGCGAGTCAGAAGCATATTTATAGTAGAAGAGAAGCCAAGAGAATTTAGATCAATAAAAAACAATTTTTAGTGGTGGATGAATAACAAATAAATTGCTGAGGGAAACAAGAAATATTTTATTCAGAAAACTCGACTATTTGGCTTTATTTTGACCCACTTTTCTCAGAGAGACTTAAAAGAAGATTGATAATAAGATATGCTTAAGTCATTAAAAAGGAGACATTTAACTTAAAACTCAACGCTCAACCCAAAAATTAGATCTTGATATTTGGTAAAATACAGTTTATAAGAAATAAAACGCTTTATAGGAAATAAAACTCACTAATAACATAACGAAAATAGATAAATAAATCATATCTCACAGCATTTGGTATCGCATTCAATAATAAATTCCTCTTAAAAGTAAATCAGTCAAATAAATTAGCCAAATTGTTTATTTAGAAAAAACATGCACATAAAAATCTGGTTTATTTCGGTAAGCATTTAAGTTGCTTTCTATTTGACAGAATGAATGATTTTTCTGGTTTCCACTTTGGTCAAACACTTTGAAAGCTAATGAGCATTGAGTACGAACTTTAAAGAGACCACTTGACATAAATATATAAATAAATAACAAATACGCATTAACAAAATACGCCACTTGAGCAGCCACCAAAGTGAAACCTGGCCAAGAGGAGCTCTGTAAGAGTCCGACAAACGAACGTGCCTCGACTCGAGTGTGAAACCACAGCAACTGTCAGAAAATACCGGAGAAATATAGGGACAAAATCAAGGAGCAAGGAAAAGAGGGAGATACATAGAGAGAGAGAGAGAGCGACAGAGGGAAAGGGAAGGATGTGAAGCATCAGTGTCAACACCTTCTGATGTTGGAAAGTTGCTCCACATTGTACTATTATAACTACCTAGAGTGCAGTTGCAGATTAAACAAGTTACTAGGAAATATCCATTTGGTTTTTTTTTTTCTTTTTAAAAGTGACACACATAAAAAAACAGAAAATCGAATTCAGCGCACCACTTTGCCAAATGCTGGGCACTTTTTTGATTGTATCTTTATTTGGCAAGCTTTAACTCTACCAACTGACCAACTCTCAGTTGCTGGTACAGAATCTTATTTGATCACGAATATAGATACGTTATTAAGGTCGCAGATGTCTCTTTCAATTCATGTCAAAGTGCACGTCAAACTTAAATTGGCCTCTGCAAGGATGAAGGTTAGTTTGGGCTAGACTGCTTTTGGTCATGTCAGTTTTTCAGGACACTGATTCGAGCAAATTTTGCAAGCCTTATTGGTCCAGATATAGGATGTTTAATCCTTTTCTGGGAAGTGTCGTAGATTCTTCTGTTCTGCAGAATCTTTACAATCCCCCACAGCTTCTGCTAAAGTCATTATAGCTGGCTAGAACAATTTGTACGACAAAAGAGCAGAGGCTAATTACGGAAATAAATATTGTTTCAATCAACATATTCAATTCATTTAGGTTAATTTACTATAAGCGTAATCTGAATCTAAATTTGCGTTTAAATTTGATTGAAGAAGTACTAAACATTTGCTCATTGTGTACTCGCTTGTCAGTTTGTCGACAGTGTTGAGCATGTTCTTAGCCAGGAGAGGAGTATCAGTGGCATGTGTCTAGCTGGTAACAGCCAGGTCCAGATGCCAGACAAGACCAATGCCTGATTGTTGTTGCTGGTTGCTGCTTGCTGTGTTCCTCAGTTGTGAAATAAAGATAAATGTTCAACTGTAAAGTTAAAGGACGAACAGGAAATGGAGCACAAGTGCTTCACATGTATGAGGCCATAATGGAATTATGGCATTATATTCGTGCAGATATGCATATGTATCCAAAGCTGGGATAAGAACGAGCATAATGCTTATATACGACTTACTGTCACGTTCTCATTCGTTAAATTTGCTCAAATGGAGAAACATTCTTGCAAACATTTTGTGGAGCGAAAAGCTTAAAAATTAAATGTTTATTTTTATTAATATTCTAACTATTCAACTTTTATAATTTTTTTTTTATATTTTATTATAAATTCTATAATTAATTGAAGTTATTATTTTCCTTTTTTTGTAGATAATGCACATACCGCTCCGATATTAAATTGCTTATGTATATTGTGGACTTAATATTATAACAAAGGTAAGCAAATAATCAACTTTTACTAGTGATATTATTAAGAGAAAGATTTGCTTGAATTTAAGTCGCAAACAACTCTGTTGAAAGCCATTCTTCATCATTATTATTTGCTAATTATATTTTAGTTGAATTTAATATTGTTTTCTTAGCCTCTGTTAGCAATACTTGATCAATTTGTGAAACATGAATTATTAAAATTGAGGAAATTGATAACATTGATAAATTCAAATCGAGAAAATAAATTATTTCCAACATTTTCATAGCTGGAGTCACAAAATTTGAGTAGAAGATTGCTGAATATGTGTTTTAAAGATCGGTCAACAAGTTTTCCACCCAACCCTATATCTTGCTCAAATATCAAGCAAAAATACCAAACTTTGTATACAGATTATTAATGTCCTTCTCCTAAGATTGGTGAATGAATTTCTTGACCATATTGCAGCGGTCTCACTGGTTTTTCTTACTTACTTGTGTAAATTAAAATATTTAAATTATTCATATGATTGCACAAAAATAAAGCTATATTTATTTATTTAAGGCTGCAAGTGTTTTTTATTCTTTTCTTGTGTTTTGTTTTGTTTTGCTTTTGTTTTCTTTTTGCAATATTTGGGCATTAAATTTTCATCGTCCACTCGCCAAGACGCAAGCACGCCGCAAAATTTGTCTATATATATATATATATATATATATATATATCGGTGTGTATACATATATATGGATAAATATTCCACATTTAATATTCATGGCGCGTTTTCTTATTTGTATAAGAAGATGCAACCAAGCAAACCGCAACAACAACAAAAACAAAATAACACAAAAAATGTTTATTTACATAGAAGCGAATGGAATTTCTTTCTTTATTTTCGAAACCCAAACACCCATTCAAGCCTCCCCTCTCCCTTTTTCCCCCCACCAATGCCTGACTTTTGCTCCGATTTTTCTTGGCATTCATCGTTTATTTTTGGGTTATTTCGCGCCACTTGTTTGATGCAAGTTATTTCAGCATAATTTGCCTCATTGAAATTCCATAAAAGGCGCAACAACATTTAATTGCTTTTATTTTCTTTTCCCTTTGACCACAGCAGAAAATCCCTGTTCCCGATACAAAGTGTCGATAAATATTGATAGCTGTCGACGTAACAACTTCGCGCCTTCTTTTTGATGTTGTTGTTACACGTTTTTTTTTGTCGTAGTTAACAAGTGAGTCCTCGACTTGGAGATACCCTGCATACAGTTGTTAAATATATTGAATCGATTCACACACAGCTTCTGGTTTTGAACACCTAAATGTTTGAAAGAAGTTGTGCAAGTGAAAGTGTTCTCCATTTGTATAAACTAAACTGGGAATACAACCTAATTATAGAACCCACAAACTATTTGCTACAGGCTGCAGGCGGATGGATCGGATGACTAAAGTATATAGCTAACACAGACACGATTGGTCGAAAGATGATTTCTTTTATCAACAACATTAGCCAGTTATCTTAACCAACTCTTCAACTATGCATGTTATCATGCTTATCAAAATTGGTTGACTATATCTTTTTATTCATGTATATGCTTTCATGGGAACAATCGATCGTTTTTTGTTAAATTCATTTTTAAATAGTTGACTACTGCAATCTTTTAACTTTCTTTCTTGTTTTTGATGACCCAAAAAAAGTCCAAGGCAGTGCATAGTTCCAGCTGATATGAATTGAGACATACCTACATATAAATATAAATAAATATATACTTATATATGTGTGTGTGTTTGCTTTAGACCTGTCCAATTATTTATTACAGTTAACTCTATAATAATTACAATACACTCAAGTCTTTCATATTATCAATACAGCATCGTCTATTTTTATCATTAAGAATTCAATCTCAAATGATATTATAGTTTTGCATCTTAATTAAATAATTTTAACTACTTTTTTTTAATTTGATCTGATGTTGCACCAATTCTGCACTTAAATATGCCCACAAAACTTTGATATATACATTTTTAGTTGCATAGAAGACATTAAATAAAAATTAAGAAAATAATATACTTTATGGGTAATTTTGCATTTAATGGCACACAAATTGTCTCAGTCGCTGTCTGCCTGATATCCTGCTGCTGCCGTAGCTGACTTTAAGTTCAGTTCTTTTTGTTTTAAATATTGTGCTGGCTGCTGCTCCTGCCCCTCATCGGTTTGTGGTTGCTGCAACATTTGTGCACACATTGCACGCACATGTTTTGTTTATGCCTCACGGCTCGGTATTTAGATTATTCTCTTGTGGCCTGAAAAACAATGCGTTTGGCTTCGGGAATATGGGCGTCTGCCCTCATAAAAGGTTCAAATTCATTGGATTTAATAAATAGTTGACCTTTCCGTTTGCTCTCTCTCCCTATATCTCCCTCTCCCTCTCTCTCTCTCTCTCTGTCTCTCAACATCTTTGCAACATTCACGCACGCGCACATTATTTTTTATTATTTTGACTTTATCTCAAATGCTTATCCATCACTTAATGCCTTAACTGCCCCTTCGTCTCCCCTCCCACCCCTTCGCTCCGCTCCAAACCCCGCCTCTCACCACACCCTTCCTGCTTGTGGGTGCACGCACAATGTGGGAACATGCGCGGTTGATGACATTATTGGGATCAGCTCGGAGACCAGCATCTTTCTGTGGTCGCTGTGGCATGCGGCTTTGACATTGCTTGCCCTGCTTGGCTTTGACTTTAACTTGTGATCTGCTGTTGCGGCTGCTGTTGATCACATAATTATATAGTGAAGGGGGGAGGGGGTGCTTTAAACTCACTAGGTATCGCTTACCCTCGCTTCTCCTCTTCATGCAACATCTGCTGCTGCTGCTGTTGCTGCTGCTGCAGAGGCTTCTGTCTTCGTCTGCCACATTTTGTGTGTGTATTTTTGTTGTTGTTGTTGTCGCTTCCTTGTCTTTTTAGTTTTAATGCTACCCTAAACGAGACGCATATAAACACAGGGTATGCTGATCACTTATAAGAAATGTATTTGTCTTTAGAGCAATTCTAGGGTATTGACTAGTCACCTACTTCATTTCGCACTTTTGACTAATTATTATTCTTTTATTTATGTATATTTCAAACTACCTACAGGGTATCTCAAAGTGTACACACCATTTTATAAATTTTTGTTGCCATTGTTTTAGTGGTCGTTTTTTATTTTTTTATTTCGTAGTTAATGCATTTTGATGTCACAATAAGTTGAGCGCAACATTTCCATTTAATGCGCTTCATTTGTCGCTGTGTTGTGACATTTTCATTTGTCAGCAGTTCATTAGTCAGCGAACTAGCCTCAATTTGTGGCAGGACACACTAGTGCACATGATACCCGATAGCTGACTGGCTCAAATGAATTGACATTAATTTATGGTCGCCATATCGACACCTTATGTCACCTATGTGAAACTGTTTGGCATGTTGAGCGTGAGATCGTCAGATCGGCACTTCAAAGTATATAAATACTTTATTGGGGGTGGATTTCAGTCAGGCAATTGAATGGATTGGTGGAAAATTATTTTTAAAGTATGGTTTGTGTAAATAGAAACAAAAAACATTCAATTTTTATTTCTATTGAGTTATAAACATTTATTAAAGCTTGTGAGGTGCGGACTAACTTGGATCGATGTTCTAAGATGGGTTTCGGGTCAAAAAGGAATGAAGCGACCGGGCTCCTATCTGTGGCATAGAGAGACACACAATATGAGCTGGGCAGAGGCAACCAATCAGGTCTCAGAAAAACCAAATATCTTCTGAGTGGCTATAATCAAATATATAATATTTATAATCAAAAATAAATATGTAATCCAAATTAAAGACTCGAAATATTAACTAATCTCTTGACAGCAATTAACTAATATTATTCCAATCAACTACAGACATAATAACATTTATCAAATTAAAAATATATCAATTATATCAATTAATATGATATTCATTATTAGTAGTTGCAATTTAATCTGAATTATTTTCACTGCCACATTCACTGTGGCATTGTTCGCACTTGACTAGAGTGTCCCAATTTTTGTGTGCAACATTTATTTTCATTTGTGGCACATTTGCTCCTCAGCAGCTAGATTTAATTCGCATTTCGTCTACCTTTGTCTGGATTTGCCACTAAACTTTTTGCCAACTCAACAACATGATTAACCAGACCCCTGCCCCCTCCCCTCCCCCCTGCCATGCTCACTTTTCATTTCGTTTCTTTAGCTGCACATTTTAATGCGACAGCTTTGGGGTTAATTAATTGCTGCGTGCCTTTTAAATTTGAAATTAAAACAGCCTTAACCCCCAAAACCGTTGCCTAAGACAAACTTCCCGCCTAGCTTAACCCTTAGTGGTCCACAAGTATTGCCAAAGGGAAAACTTACGCATTGCTGGCGCTTAATTACAGTAACACACACACATACACAAACACACACACAGAGAGACACCCTAGTCGTATCTCGTTTGTTCTATTCTCTGCCGTGTTCCATTGTTCCATTTGCCAAAACGTTCCGTTCGCGCTCCTTGCCTGCCGCCAACATAAAGTTCCACTCAGAATTCTGTTTGCTGGCGTCGCGTGCGGTGCGTGTTGTTTTTCTAACTGCGCTCTCTCTCTCTCGCTCTCTTTCGCTCGCGTCGCGTTGCGTTTGGCGTCTGATTGGAGTTACGGTAACGGTACTTTGGCTTTGGCTGCAGACTCCAGCACAAGTTGTGTACAACTCTGTTTACATGTGTGTAGGTGCGTGTCACTGTGTGTGTGCATTTAGTTGTTTTTTTTCTTCTCGTGTGCATTTCCCACTTGGCGTGTTCCCATTTCGCTGCCTGCAGTTTTTTTTCGCTTACTTTTCTTCTACCATTTCTTCTTTTTTTCGCCTTGTGTCCTTTCTGTGTGTGTGTGTGTGTTTATTTCATCATATGGCGCGCATTTTACGTGCTTCGTTTCCCTTCTTTCGTTTCGCTTCCTTTTTGCCACTGCAGCTGGGGCCAACTTCCTGACGCGTCCTTCTTATATTTGTTTTCTTTAGTTTTTTTTGTATAATTTTTTTATTATTTTATTCGTTGATTTCATGCTAAATTTACCATGTTTATGTGAGCGTTTATTGTGTGCATAACTGTCGCTGCTGGGCTGCTTAAATAACGGTATATGTGTATATCGTGTGTGCATATCATATTATATTGGAGCGTATTATAATTTTTAACTGCACTTCTCTCCCCTTCTCGCTCTCTCTCTCTCTCCCTATTTTTTAGTTTAGTGAGATGGAAATTTCATTTTATGCTTTTGCATTCATGCAAATCAGAATTTACGAGTTCTAGTTTTGAACTGCGCCTTTTTTAATCTCAAGTTTTTTGCCTGTCGTTGAAAGTCAACTTAGCTTGACACACAGGGTGTGGCTAACGCGTATTTCTAACAGTTAACGTTGATAGTTGCTCCACTAATTATACAGTTTCAAAATATTATTAAGTTCGCTGAGAAACTTAAGATAAAACTTTAAAAAAAACTATAAAAGCCATTGAAATCTAAGTTAAATTACTATTAAAAAATAATTTAAGATTTTCAGAAATTAAACAAAAAATTGACTTCCAAGTCTGAAATAGATATAATTAAATAATTATATTAAAGTTCAATATTGATTTAACCTGGAGCTAGCAAAAAATATAATTTAAATAATAAAATTTTTAAATATTTATTTAGAATATAAAATTCCCTCGTTAAAATTGCGTCCATTTGCGACAACAACATGCAGAAATAAGTCGAAAGTTGTTGATATTTTAAAGTGTTAACTTAATCCTGGTCTTTGCTGTTTATTTGTTTACATTCCCAAGCTGGCTAAAAAGTTGAGGCCAAAGCCAAAGTCAACGATTGCACAGAGTTATTACAAGCGGCTCTCCAGCTGCAAAAAAGGGAAAAATATTAATAAAAGCTACTCAAAAAAAAAAACGACAGATGAAAATGTAACCAAAACGAGAGACTAGCGGAAACTCATGAAAATACAGGATATTATACAAATACTGATAAACAACATGGCGTGTGTGGCATGGGCGCATTCTAAGTGGCAGAAAGGAGAGTTGTAGGAAGTCAGGAAGTTTCATCTGTGGCTGGCAGCAGGATATGCTAGTCTAAGGATGTCCAAAAGGACTGCCAAACAGATGATGTGTGTGTCTCTCTCTCGTTCTCTCTCTCGCACACACTCTCTCTCTCTCTCTCTCTCACTCTCTCTCGCCCGGTCTCTTGCTCTCTGTGTTTTCCAATTCGGCTCTCGCTGCACACATTTCACTTTTTTTTTTGTTGGTGGTGGGAAATTTAGTCAGCCTAGGCAGAGTTTTTCAACACACTTTTATTTGAGCGGCTCCGAGAACTCTTCCAGCCAGCTCGCCCGCTCATTGTGTCGACTGAGTTGCTTGTGGCAGGACAACGGTGTCGCAGTGTTGCACGACAAGAAATCCACACAAACGGTCCTTTTCAGCTTTCAGTTAGCGCCGCGCAACTAACTGAATGGAAAAGCATACAAATTACATATATATATAGATATATATATGAATATACAAGAGACACACACACACATTCCCCTCGCTCTCTTTCTCTCTCTCGCGCCGCGTGTGTGTGTGTGTTGCGGTGTGTGTGTTGATGTGTGTGTTTGTTGCAAATGGGCACAGTGAAAAATTATTAAACAAAAATGCCAAGAAAAAGAATTTGCAAAAATTCGATGTAAAATAATACCCCAAAAAATATTTCAACTGCAGCTCGAATCGAATACCAACAAAGAAAGCAGAAGAAGCGTTGAAAATTATGCTATATATATATAAATATATATATATATATATATGGAAATATATATGGCAAAGTGAAAGCTAGTGATTTGTGTGCTTCATTGCAAAACTAAACAAACGCGAGAAAAGCGAGAAAAACTCGTTGCAAAAGAGAAGAAAACGCAAAAAGGAAGAAAAAACACGCAAACGACGCAAACCGCATGAAAATCAATAATTTTTGGATTAGTAGCTGTTTTGTGTTCGAAATTTCGGCAAAGCAAAGGATTCAAAACAAAAGTAAGCAAAGTAAACAGTTTTTTTTTAAATTTTCTATTATTATTTTCCATTTAAAATATGCAGAATTGAAGTGCGAAAAATGCTTTTAATTCATTGCGAGCCGCTTTGAATAAATTGTAAGATTCTCTCAAAAAATATGCAACATTTAAAGTTACTTTTTCTTTTTTGTTATTTACTCATCATATATTTGGAATAAATAATCAACTTTACCTGTAGCAAAAGCGTGCAAAATCAAAAAAAAAAAAATTGTTTAATGCTCCGATTTTAGTGTGTGTGTGTGTGTGTGCGCACATTTGAGGTTAACACACCTTAGACATGTACATACACGTCGCACACTGACACACACACACACACACACACACAGACTCGCTTGTTGGAGCTTGGCGCTCTCTCTCTCTCTCTCGTTCTCTTTTGTTCTCTTTGACTGCTCCCGTGCGTATGCAGCACTTTTTTTGAGACATGAAAAATCGATCGATTCCAACAAGCACTAACTCCCCCCTCCCCTTCGTCTGGCGCGGCCTGTTCCCATCCATTCCCTCTCCTTTGCTCGTCCTCCTCCCCCTCCCCCTCCTGGCTGTCGCTTATCAGCAAGTTAAATACTCCTTTGTAGTATTATTCTTACTATGTGCACAGGAATTGCCAGCAATGCGTCTGCAAAATTTCTACAACTACTACCACATGCACACATGTGTGTGTCCGTGTGTGTGTGTGTGTGTGTGCTTTATGGTGGGTTGTTTTTTGCGCAGTTGTTGACAGACAGTCAGTGCAGCCGAGTGTGGCTCATTTTGCAGACTTTGTGCGCAGCGCGCGCTCTTTTGCTCTCTCTCTCTCTTGTTGGAGCATTCGTCTGCCGCTGCTTGCTCTGTGGGTGCTGCTGCTGCTCTGCTGGCGCTACTCTCCTGCTTTTGATGCTCTGCTGTTGCTGTGCTGCTGTCTCCGCTTTGCTGGAGCTGCTGCTTCGCTGCTGCTGTTGCTCTGATGCTCTGCTGCTGCTGTTGGTTTTGCTTCTCTCCTGCTGCTGCTGCTCTGTATTCGCTGCTCGTCTGCTGCTGCTGCTGCTGCTGCTGTTCGTCTGCTGCTGGCCGCACTTGTTCTTGGCACTTTGCTTTTGCTTGACTTTCTTGCCGGTTTTCTGCTATTTGCTTTATTGTTTGCTTTTGTGCGAGCAAAAGTGCGAGGCAGAGAGAAAGAGAGAGAGAGAGAGAAAGATAGCGTGTGTGGTAGGGATGGTTGGATGGAGATAGAGAGAAAGCGAGCAGCAATTTTTCCTGTTTTCACCAAATATTTGTGACATTTAGGATAGTTTTTGGGCTTTTTATCATTTACACTTATTTTTATTTTTAGCCCGCTTGAAAAATGGTTAATAAATTGCTTAAGATTATTGTTAGATGCTTTAAGATATAGAGAAACTGCTTATTCAATGGCTTGAAACGTTAATCTTTGACAGTTTCACATAAATCGCAGCGCAAATTGTTTGTCAAAATGTTCATTTGATTGGAAATCATATTAAAAAAAACCAAAAAAACTAATAACTATAATTCGACAGTCAATAATAACCGGCAACGACAAAAAAACAACAACAACATCAATCTAGCAATTTGCCGGCAATAATGTAATCAGTAAATTGCGTCTACACTTTGAGTAAAAAACAACAACAAAAGAAAAGTCAAAGCCTGAAAGCGTTTCGGAGATGCTTTATGAACAACAACAATAACAACAACAACAAAATAATATATACATAAATCTACGTGCCAGTCAGAAAATAATAAAGCCGCGTCTGCCCAACAGATGACGGCGGAGGGGGAGGAGGTGTAGGAGCCTGAGCAAAGTGTGGCACAATGTTGCACAGTGGTGCGTTTATTATTGTGGCAAATGTAGCAGGCTTGACAAGCTCGATCATTGAATGTTTGTTAATAACTCTATAAAATCTCTCTCAAATTGTTGGAGATATGGGATTGAGCATTCTCTTTGGTGTGACCTGGGAATACATTCATCAATCTGAGGAGAAGTCTATTAGGAATTTACCTACTTCTTCAGTTTAGATAATTTTAGAAAGAAATTTGAGACATGGCATTTTGAGACTGCAAAATATGTGTAGGACTAGAGGAAACGTGGCCTAAACGTTTTCCATTCGTTAAAGGGTGTTACCAGTAATTAACACTCCAAATTGAATGACTCTCGCCTTAAGATTCTAGGAGATCTGTGATTTTATCGATGTTATCGATTTCCCAGGTTGTCCAAGCTTTCATTCAATTCTTGATCACACTAAAATACATTTTCATCACTTGTTCAACCATTCTCGTGCCACTGTGCGTCGTCTTTTGAGCCATTGACAGCCATTGGCAGCTGTGTTGATGTTATCGCCTTGGTCCACATCCAAGCAAAACCCAAAAACAAAAAAATAATAATAATAATCCGCTGTGGGAATATTTCAGACAGCAAAAAAAAAAAGAAACAAATTATGACAACAACAAAAGCGCAAAAAGACGAAGACGAAACATAAAACTTCGTTGGCACCTTGGCGAGCAGCTTTGATATTGGCTTTGTGGTTCGTTTTAGTTCCTTTTGGCCCAGTCAATATAATTGACTTATCTGCCGCAAATGCAATGCAGACGCCAACATGCCGTCGCTTGTTGCTGTTGTTTTTGTTGCTGTTGTTGCCACTTTTGAAGAGGGCTCTGCTCTGCGGTTGGCCCGTTGCACATAATAAAGACTCGCTGGCCTCCTATTTGACTTATTGCGGTCGGAACTGTGGCCCGTTGCAACAGATAAAAAATCCCGCAAAAAAATTTGTATTCATTGATCGGCGGCGCGAGAACTACAAGAAGAACACGTGAAATATTGGGTCATAACTATTGATTGGCTTTTTTCCTTACATTTTTTTGTTATATTTTTTTGTTTTTGCGGTCAAATTGAAAGGAAAATAATAAAAATCCGGAGAGCAAGAAATATTGTATGCAAAATAAGCTGGAACGGCAGCTATGTGAAGGGAGCTATCCAACTTGCAACAGCAGTCGCTGCCGTCATCATCAACATAATTATCATTCATATGCAGTTAATTTTTTGCCATTTTTCTTTTGGTTGCTGCACCTCTAATTGTCTATATCAAATTCAGCCAGCAATTTTCCACTCAAGCGACAAGTCTGAAGCCGCAAATGCAATTTGTTTGAACTCGGTGCCAAAGTTTAACTCCCATTCTTCTTCTTCTACGCACGTTATGTTCATTCGTTCTGCTTGCCACGATTGTTGTATAATAAATTTAATATTTCTACTTTGTTTACTCTGCAAAATGCCGTAAATTCATCATTGTGACCTTTAATGGGAAATAGCGCGTTGCACGTTGCACGTTGCAACACTTTTGCTTTGAGTTTGTCTGTGCAAAATTTATTAAACACACTTGTTTTATTTAATTTCCAACGAAAATTACTAAATAATTGAGTTGAACAAATGTGTAGAAATGTTGAGGATTTGCTTGAGGTTTATATTTTGTATTCTAGATATGATATATAGTTACTACAGTTGTTAATCATTGTAATAATTCGTTGACAAGTTGGGTATATACATATATGTTTGTGGTGCTTGGAGTTTTGGTACATTTATTGCTCATAAAACATCATATATCATTTATCAACCATATCACATAGACTTATATTATATATACAAGATTGAGGGGAATAAAATAACAAATATAAATAAATAAATATATCAGAGTTGGAGTCTCTTCAGTTTTCTGTTTGGGATACTGTTGTGTGGTAAATAAATAGCTGGATTGTTTGGGTGTTCAATCGAAATTTACCGATTGAAACTCAGAAACAGAATCGAAACGCGACATTCCCGAACAGAATATCAATCGGAAACAGAATAAAACTATATTTTCGGAACTTATAGACTATACCTAGTTTAGTTGGGTGACTTCTTTGCAAATTTAACCGAAGACCTTGTTCCGCAACTTTTGTATAATCTTGATATTCAATTTGCATGGCTGTGGCTCAGAGTTGGATATCTCTCGTTTATTCTTATCTGGTAAAAGTTTGTCTCCAAGTTTCCGTTTAGATTTCGCAGTTAACAAAGCGCTTTCTTAACATTGAGTTTGTGGCGCCAAAATTGAGTTTTCTCTCGAGTTTGAAACATACGAGTATATGTTTTATTGTATTCGATCACAGGAATATGAACATTGTCGATTTTGATTGGGAAACAGTTTCCTTCGCTAAGGAAGCAAACTTTAGTTTGTAGCTGCTGCTTTTGTTTCAGCTGAGCAACATCAAGTTGCAAACAAGTTGCTTCACTGTTTACTCACATAACCAACTAATAGTTTTCAACTGCAACATAATTTGTGGAAATTCCATTCCTGGCAATCCTTTGACTGCATTTTATACATATTTCTTAATTTTCTTATTATTATTTATTTACTTTTGCACAGTTTTCTCAGATTTTATGTATGCTGTTTGACAGTCGGCTATCTTTTGGTATTTCTCTCGGGTATTCCAGAGGCGTACTCTGTCCATATTTAATGTCAATAAATCTTTGTTGGTCTGCCTGTCTCTCTGTCTGTCTGTCTGCTTGTCCGTCTCTGGGTTCGCTTTTGACCTGCAACCGCCTTTGCCTTTGCCTTCGATTTTGTGGTAATAAAATTTAATCTTTATGAATGAAATTCTTTGCTGAGCTGTCCACACATGTGAACCGTATGTTATCCAGCCTCTGTTGCACAGTTGCACAGCTTCTCAGTTGCATCTTGAAAATGTGTCTTCGGTATGCAGCTCATATTGGTGGCATGCAGCATTTGTCAGTTCGGCCGACTCTTTAATGGCATTTTATGCCAGCTTCTAATGCATATTTTAATAATACTTTTTTTTTGCTTTTGCAACATCCGCTTTTAAATGCGAAGGCCTTGCCACAAACAGTGGAACACCCGCCAATTTGCATTACTCTTCTTTTTTTGTTGCTTTTTTTTTTGGTTTGTGTTATTTTTTTTTTTTAAATTTTCCACTGCATTCCGTTGCTAATTGACGACAATTAAAATTTATTAGCTGGCAACAGCAATTAAACGCAAGACCCGCACGCAATTTACAGAGCTCATCAGAATTACCCCCTTCCCTTCTCCTTTCCCCTCTGCGGTTTTTCATCAGTTTTAAGCAAAAATGCATCAAAATGGAATGCGATTTAAGAAGCTTGAGCTTGGAGCAAATGTGTATTTGCTATGAAGATTTGCTTGGCTTAGTATTGATAGTAATGCTAATCTTTGGCTTAGCAACAGAAAGTATGACTTCTTGTTAAGTAAAGTGATATACAACTTTCTTATTTGGAAATGTACCATTACTTAAGCATTAATATACAAATAGTATTAGAAATAATAATACAAGTAGAGCACTAGCCAATGGAGATTCGGCTTCATTAGGCAAGTTTATCGAGTCAAAAACTATAGAGAAATTATTTTATAGTCCTTGGACTTAAAGAACTTTGTACTTTGATTTTATATAATTTAATTATAATAATTATTAGTGAATTTAGCTGTGTTGTCAACCAACAGACATAAATAAAAGTCACTTCAAATTCGATTATCGGAAAAGTGCTCGGTTTGTTGGGCAGAATTGTTTACACTCTTTTATTTAACTGGTTTTGTAACTATTAAAGAATCTTAAAAAACTTACCATTGATTAATCAATTGGTTGATCAACAATCCCATTATAAATGAAATATATAAAAAAAGCTAAATAATCTTCATAATCTACTAAAACTTACTTAATTACTTTAAGCTTTCTTGCTATTCAAACTTCTCGAGAATTGTTTATAACTACTAACTTAATATTTGTTGTAAAGGTTCGAAGTATTTTCCAACTAAAAGATACTCACTTCAGATCTTTATCCTTGCACGTATTTATTATTTTTTTGGAGGCAGCATTTATCTGGGGACTCTTTGTGTTTGCTGACTCTGGGGAGGAATGGAGAGGAGAGTGAGGAGGGTAGAGCGTGCAAACAAACAGAAAGTGTTGTTGCTGTTTTGCTGTCTACACGAGAATCAATCAAACTTAAGTGGCTGCAACAGCAGCAGCAGCAGCAGCCGCAGCAGCTTTAAGTTTGAAGCGGAGGCAGTTGTCATTAGCAGCTAATCTGCATATTGTGTCAAATATGCGGCAGCAGCAGCATCAACTCCGACGATTGCTTTATTTATTCGCCAAGTGGCACTTGCAACAAATTGGCAGCAGCTGCAAATCAAGCCGTTGTGTGGCAAATGTAAGAGCTCTGCGGGTCGCTCAAAGACAAAGACAAGGAAGCAAAGTGTTCACACACACACACACAGAGAGAATATTAACACTGCAACCAGACTCCAAGAAAGATGAAAATCAATCGAAATTGCAACCCCAGGCAAAAATCATAGTCAAAGGCAATGGCAACGATTCTACTACGGGTGATTGCCCTCTTTTTTTGCCGGCACTGCGGCTACTATTAGAGAATATACTATATATATATATATATATATATATATATATATATATATATATAGAGAGAGAGAGAGAGAGAGAGAGGGAGAGAGTGAGCTTCCCGTTTGGGCAGGCGGCACAATTCGCATGTGATATTTATGTGTGAGTTGCGCTCATCGCATCCTCTTTTTTTTTTTTTTGTTTTGTGCCCCACCAGGGTGGCAATAACGGCGCCGTAAAGAGCCAAACAGAGAGAGAGGGACAGAGAGAGAGAGAGAGAGAGAGAGAGAGAGGTGGGAAGGATGGCGAGGGGTGAGTGGAGGGGATTTGGCGACGACAAATAGCAACCTGAGTGCGGCAATACTTCTGTCAAATCGTATACGCAAAGCAAAAAAGTAAAGCACAAAAGAAGAAAAAAAAAGTTATGAGTGGCTGCGACACACACACACACACACACACATATATACACATATATATGCAGGGACACCCCCCGCTCGTAGCCGGCACAGGCTAAAAAAATAAAAGAAAAATAAAAAGAAAGAAGGGTGCCATAAAAATGTAAAATTCATTCAGAGCAGCCGCAGCAGCAACAACAACAAAGCGAACTAACAAGAAATGACAGCAACAGCGTGACTGCGCATAAATACGTGAACAAAGAAAAAAAAAAAATTTAAAAAACCATATATGCCAGAGAGAGAGAGAGAGAGAGGGAGAGAGTGGAAGAAAGAGAGTTAGTTATATGGAGGAGGTGGATTAGGGCGAGCAGCGCAGCATATAATCAATGGAATTGCCGCAGGACACTCGCAAAGTGTTAGTTGCAACTCTCAAAAGAGAATTAATTCGAATATTGTTTAATAAGGAGCATAAGGATTTTATTGTTATTTTATTTGATATGCCCTTGTCAAGGGTATTTTAATTTTATTCTATTTATTTTTATTAATTGTTATTTATAATTTTTAATTGAGCAGTCTCCGTTGTTTTTAATGTGTGACTGGCAAAATTACAGCTTGATTTAAATAAAATGGTGAATCGGCCCATTTTAATTTATGAATAACAAAACCATTAATTAAAATGTAAGACACGCAATAAACACTTTTTTGCAAGCAATCCAATTAATAAGAAACCAATTAAAAAGAGTTTTATATAGATTTAGCTGTCAGCAGTAAGTTATAATAAACACAAAACCAGACACAAAATAGTAAAGCACCTTTTTTCTAGTTTTTATTTTTCTTTCTGTTTGGAAAAAAATAGCACAATAAAAATATTCAATTAAATGATTGAAAAACAGCAATACTTTTTCAATTGATTTGATGATCATAATAATAATATTATTGTTTTAATTAGTAAAACTTAATTGGTTTTCTCGTCAACAGTTTTCGACAGTAAGCAAAACAAACGATACAAAAAATCATAGTGCAAAATCAATATACTTTTGCAGCTCACAGAATGAAAAAATGAAAGCACCCAGCTAAAAGGAATGTAAACAAAATGCTATAAAAATGCAAATATTTAACCTTGATGCTAGTTACACAATTGCGAACAAAGACAGAGTGAGAGATAGTTGTATAGACAGAGAGAGAGAGAGAGAGAGCGAGAGATAGAGAGGGAGTGAGGGAGAGTGTTGCATGCAACAACCCTCCGCATGCCAAACAAACGTTGCAAGTTGAATGGCCTTTTGAGCTGTTGTGCATTTGAAACACCCTACCTCAATAGTGAATGCATTCACATTCACATTCGCATTCACTCACATTCGTATTGATTTGAGGCGAGCCAAAGTCTGTCTTTGCCTTCCCTCTGCTCTCTCCTGGCTGCACCCTTCGATAGAACATTTTGCGTTCTACTTTTGCTGTTGCTTTTGTTTTTGTATTGTGCATTTTCTTTTTGTTTAAATTCAATTTTAGTGCATTGCACTTTTTGCGCCGCGACGCGACAGCAACAACAGCAACAGCAACAGCAACAACAACAACAACGATGACGACACCGGAAGTGCGGCCAGGCAGCAACGGAAGGTGCTCAACGGGCCAAGGGTGGTGGAAAGGGGGAGGGGTTTACAAACAGACACTCATCATTGTATCTGCTTCTGCTGTTGCTAATGTGTTTGTTGCTGTTGTTGTTGTTGCTGCTTGGGCACATTGCCAGCAGCTTGTGCAATTTGTTGCTGCTGCTGCACTTGGGGTAGCTGAACGTTCTCCTTTCTTTTGCTCTCTTTATACCCTTTAAACAAATGGTAATAAATCTAATATATTCTATTTATTTCCCTTTTCTGTCTTGCATTGTAATAAACTTAAAAATATGTCTCTGTTTTTTTTTATCAAAGTTTGTTAGTCTGCAGTAAGTCAAATTTTGCTGCCAATCAGCAATTACAGCTCGAGTTGAATCAGAGACAAGAAGTTGATATCCAATTCATTTTTTTGAGATTTATCTCAAATTTTGCCAGCTTCAAATTATGTTTTATTTTATAAGAAAGTTATGTGTAATCCAAAGCTGTGAAAGCATGGCTGGTAAATAATTATAATTTAATTTGAGGAATACAGAGGAACATCTGGCAGATGATGGAGGAGAGTAGCCAATTACTGGGAGAAGGAGTAGTGGAGTCGTTACCAACTGGGCCACAAGGAAAATCCAGAAATCGTATCGAACGCTGGAGAAAGTTTCAGATAAAGATTACTTTCAATTTGTTTTTTGTTTAGGGGTGCTTTCTTCATTCTATTTGGCTACACGAACAAATGTATACTGGAATTAAAGTGATAAAAATCAATTCTGTTAGAAATGAATGCAAAATGTAAAAGTTCAGGGCAATTTTTCATCTGAACAAGCTCCTAATTGCTTACAGGGTATCACAATTTCTAGCACTGTCATTGGCAGCATTGCGACACGGTTTGTTGCCATTTTTGGTCACATTTCATGCTTGATTCAGCACTCAACGCAAAGGGAAACACAAATCATCAGAAATCGTTCGTTCTTCACATGGGCAAAAATGTGTAATGTGTAATTTGTTATTTGTAATTTGTATAGCTTCTAGGGAAACCATTCAAATCGCACTTTAAACATTGCATGCTAAACGCAATATAAATAAATTACTTAATTCCTCTGCAGCAGCTGCAGCACCAATGTAATCAGCAATTGGCCAAGTTCTCTTAATAGCACTCAAAGGAATTTACCATTTCGCACGCAAAGCGATTTGTCTTTTTCTCGTGCAGGTTTTTCGTTTCCTTTTTTTTTTTTTTTGGAGAGCTGTCTGAAAATTTAATTAAGGTGTTATTACCTCTAGTCAACACCTTGCAGGCGTTCGCAGCACTCAAAAACAGGAGAGAGAAGAAAACGAGAGAGAAGCAACAGAAAAAACGAAGTTAATTTCCAGCCAACAGCTTCCAGGAAGGCAGTTAAAGGCGGCACGAGACATAAAAGGGGGGCGGGGCCAAAGTTAAACGTTGGGGAGGGAGAATCAGGTGCTCCATTGGAATTTAATTGCTCTGCTCAGATATGTTGCCAAAGGCTCGTTTTGATCGACCAAATTGTGATTAGAACACGCACACAGACAGAGGGAGAAATTTTTGAAGGCCTTGGGGGACGCCACTTAATGAGCTTATAATGGAAATTGTTTCGTTCAGCAACCAATATGTAATCGCATATTATAAACACAGTAAATACAGTAATTAGTGTTGCGCTTTGTTTTACTCGTAATTACAAATTTTTGTGCTAAGCAGATTACATTGTTTCAAATGTATCAAAGTTGATTTAAACACACAATTTTTAATTAAGTATTTGTTTTTTTTGCAGAGGATTTGGACTTGATTTTTATTGTATTTCGCTTCCGGTTTTGGTTTTAGCAAAGTTTATGAATTTGTTTCATACTATTAATCCCGTATATAGTTATTAAAAAAGCTTCCAGTTCCGCTACCGACTTGATGCCCTGCATTAGCATAATAATTTCATTAATAATTCTGGCCAGATATTGTCAAAACTTCAGCGCATTTCGAGCATGGCTTGGGCACTTAAATAAAACGACATCTTAATCTGAAAACTGGCTCGCAATTCATATAACAACTTTTCCATATAGCTGTCAACATTTAAATGATCTCCCGCTCTCAACTCGAGACATTTTCCCATACAAATCAATAGCTTAGCGGCCGATTGCTGAATAGACTGGCTGTGCTAAATTAGCATTATAAAGTGTGAACACACAAAGAAAAAGAAAAACCCAAAAACAACTCAGTTAGTGGTAAGTAGGCGCTTACCTTCTTGCAACAACAACGAAGAGTCTCTCTTGTGGGCCAATCGTAAGCGGCTTAAGGTGCAGCTCAGAGTCATCATTATCGTTGAATTTCCAATTAGGAGCACCTGTGTGTGAGTGTGTGTGTTGCAGCAGCAGCAGCAGAGGCGTGTCACCAAATGTTGTTAACACGTAATTTGTAGGGCTACTACCTGAACTGCCTGCCTGCCTGCCTGCCTGCCAGTCTGCCTGGCTGGATGGCTGGCTGTCTGCGACAGGAGCCGATAAACGAGTTAAGCGTCTCGTGTTACCTGGCCTGGCCTTCTTGGCCAGCAAGACGAACCTGGCTACTGTGTTTACCCTTTTCGACGGGCTCTCTTGTTTTTTTTCCGTTGCCTTTGGGCTTCGCGCACATGATATGCAAATATTTGCGTCTTTTGGCACGTGAAGCATACAGAAAAGTGCGTAATGACTTTATTTATGGGCACGTTTCAGTCCAGGAACAGAGACAATAGTACCCCCCAGGCCAATGTTTGCACTGGTCTCGGCCCTTTGTGTCGTCTGCGTCTGGTTACTCTTGTGATTGTTGTTGTTGACGTGGCCAATAAATAAGGCCTGCATTAATGAGTTTTACGCTGAACTTTTACCAGAGCGCTGCAAAAAAGAAATCTGTCATTCGTATATTTTGCATTTAAATAGCCCAAACAACAGCTCAATTAATCATTGTCTGCTCTGAATCAATCTCTTTCTCTCTCTTACTCAGTATGAGTCCTTAATAAGGACCATGTTCTCATTCTTTCTCTCTCTCTCGCTTTCTCTCATTGGCAATCCTTGCCCAATTCATGTTTGATGAAGCACTTCGTTTGTCATCCGTGCCGGATATAATAGGCGACCCTCAGTCGCACTCCCTAGACACAACACACACTCACACACACACACTCGCACACACACACACTCGCACACCCCTTGGCTTAACAGGCGCCGTGCCCAAAAACCAAACCTAAATATTTCCCTCTTTTGTATTCTATTTATTTTCAAATGTCCGCTGTGGTCGACTACCTGTATATATATATATATATATATATATCTATATATGTGTGTGTGTGTGTATGTGTGTGTGTCTGGCTGTGTGTGTCTAGTGCATTTGGGATTTGAGAGCAGATTTGCGCGTGTTTTAGCGCCCCCCTCTGTAGGGGTGAGTCGTGCTGAAATTTTTCATCTCACGTATTGTGCTGTCTGATTGTGAGTGCCACGCGCTGCGGCAACAACAGCAAGGCAAACAATTCGGTTGGATATTGCAAGGAGTGCTCGACTAGGAGATACTCCGAAACCAGGTCAACTATTAATTAGTTGATTATATGTTTGCTGATGTGTACAGAAAATGCTTGAGCTTGTCTTTAATTTAAGGGTTTCTTAAACGATTTTTATGAAGCATATATACATTAGCATATTAACAATATTATGGCAAGGTGTATACCAAAGCAATAAGAATGCTCTATTTTTTAAGCTGGGACTTCTATTGTCGATGCAAAACACATACGAAATGGTGAAAGATATCGATAAAATTAAATACATAATATAGTAAACGAATGCTTGTATTCCAACTTGAAGTTCTCTAGCTCTATTTATCTCTGATATCGGCTTATTTATACAGACAGGCAGACATAGCTAGATCGACTCAACTCTTGATGTTCATGCATTATATATATATATTCTTCATGTGTTCATAGTTGATTTCCCTTGGTTGTTACATACCTTATCTCAACTGCATTATACCCGTTTGAGGAATTTTAAATGGGTTCACGCTATAAATAGAAAACGTAAAAATCCTTCCTTTTCACAGGACGTCGGTTGCGCGTTGTCGCCTTTGATAAAGTGTGCTTGAATATTTTATGCCAAGCTGCACACAGACAATATGCGTGTGTGCGTGTGTGTCTGTGTGTGTGAGAGTGTGTGTTGTGCTGTGCTTCCCTATTGTACGCTTTAAATTGCCTGCTAAATGCTTAGTTTCAATTTACATAATTTCTTACACATAGGGGTTGTGCCCGCAGCAATTGCTTAGAAATCCCTTTTAAAAAAAGGCCCAAATTTGGTATAATTTAATAATAATTTCCGTTAAGTTTTCATTATGGGAAAAGGTTAAAAACAGTTTGTTGAACTCGCCATAGATATAAAAAATATGCCTCAACGTCTACGTTAAATCACAAATGTAAAGCTGTCATTTTTATGTTACCAAATTTGCGTATAAGCGAATACAAGAATAGACAAGCGTCTATATACGAAGACGTTAAAACTATTTTGAAATTCAATATGCAATTGTGATTTTTATTCACTCAAGCAATTTGTTTGTTGTGGTCATTAAAAATGTCCCCAGTAGCTAAATATCAGCAGTCGACGCAATTTGACACCTGACAAATGCCCATAAAATGCCCAAAAGCTCTGGCCACATTCCAATACATTATTTACGAGCAACGCCCACATGCCCCACGAAGAAGTAGAATGTAGAATGGGCAACAGCAGCAGCTGCTGAAGAAGAAGAAACAGAGCGTCAGAGTTGCCATTCACTTTCGACGCCTTTCGCGTTGTGTTGTGTTGTGTTCTCAACGCTTAACGATGATTGTTTGCTGTGTGTGTGTGTTGTCAACATCAATTTATTTGTCACCTCTTTTTGTCTTTATCTTTGGGTCCGCATCTTAATTGCAATTAGCGATGAAAATGTCGATGGAAAAACGGTACCAGATTCTTCAGCCCATCAATGGGTGTTATCTATGCGATCTACTAATCAGTTTGCCTACAACGGCTACTTTAAGCAACAAATTGTCGAGTGCCGCTGCGATTTGCATAACTTGCTCGCTTGCAGCACTAATAATCAAACCCGTTGTTCGAGATCTGGGCTTGTTGTAAGTCGTTTACGATTTGTTTTGGCCTCTTTTTGGTTTTTTATATACTTTTTTTCAGTTTTATGAAAACTAAATAAATTCATTGTTTTCACTAATTTGATTGGCGTCAAAATTCATTTGCGATTCGCAGCGCAGCTGATTAATCAAAATGAAGTCGTTTTTTTCATTGGTATTTCGTTTCGTAGCAGATAAACGCAAATTTTTTAGTGGCACTTAATTAAAAACCCAAAGATAAAAAGCATATACAAAAACCAGTTTTAAACGTTTCAAGACGAAAATAAAATGATGAAAAAATAAATATAAACTGCGGCGTAGCGTTACATTTTGGCATAAATGAATAAATTATATAGTTTATTGGAATTTGATTTGCTTTAGATATGTATATTTATGCAACCATTGAATTGATTGATGCAGAATGCCAGCCCAAAGCTGCTCACACAAAAACTGACAAAATCTTACAAAAAATGGTTTTATTTTTTCTCTCTGTTAAACAACAAAGTTGATGGAAATACTCGGCTGCGAAGGATTTATGGGCTTAAATTAATTCACATTTAAAAACAATATATATATTAAATATGTTTGCTAAGCGGATGGTAAACCAAGAAAAAAATATGACACATTTTATATCAGAATGATATTTTAAACATATGTATTACTTGACTTTTTTAATTAAATTGTTTGAAACATTCTGGTATCAACTATTAATTACTTGTTTGGTGCATTAATCTTATATTTAGCTTTAAGGCTTCAGTCAAGCTTTGTTAGGCAAACATTAAGGTCGATTTGCCACGCCCACAAGGGCAACGCTGTCGGCTCTTTTGCCAGCCCCTCCTCCTCCACACGCTGCCAGCAATTTAAAATCGATTAAAAATCGACGCCTAAAGACCACCTGCTGTGCTTTGTGGTCGGCGGTCTGTGCCAATGGAGCTGAAGCCAAAGCATCTCTTCTATTTCAATTTCATCGTCATATAAAATACCCATTGAAAATGTGTAAAGAATGAGTTTAATGAAGTTGTGCAGTGGTTTGTGAGAGTCAGGGGAAGAGCACTTCCGAACCCATTAATGATATATATTTTTGACTAGCACCAAAAGTCGAATGCTTGATAATATTTGAACCACAGAATTCTCAGTTCTCGTAAGCCATATGCAAGAGAGTGAGCAGTAATGGTAAGCTTGTCACGAAGCCAGATATAGCAAAAGATTATCTATGTCTGAATATGGGTAAAAAACTAAAAATTGTGGAGGATGCTGTGCAGACTCTGTCTTAAAGATCACGAGACTCCAGGTTCGAACTGAGACTCTTAAAGTTATGGGCTTGCTTCCTAAATACTAATGAATGCTCGTAGATCAAGTGCAATCCAGAACTTTAAAACATTTTAGAGAAGAGGTAGGCACAATAGACCCACGAGATCGCAGTTTTCAGTCTCTATAACAATAATAATAAATATCATATGCAGATCAAGTTTATTGTACAATCAAAGACACAGCAGTAAAGAAATATGAATATTGAATATGCAATTATTAATCAATTGAAAAACTTTCATTAAGATCGATTTTGCTAACCAAAATCTATATTCATATTGAACAAGTTAGCTATATATTTAACAGCTGTGCTTAGGGTGTCTCCCAGTCGAGCTCTTTCGATCATCTCATTCTTATTTAATTTGTTTTTGTAGCCATAACTTTCGGGCCATCTTTTGAGCCAAGGCGTTGCCCCGCTCGCGTACATTGTTTATTAGAATTTTAAATGTAGGCAGCGTTTCACACAAGTTTTCAGTAGCTCAACAACAGCGGCGACAAAAAGCCCAAGAAAATAATAAAACAGGCCACATATTGATATTATTTATTTCCTATTGGTATAGTAACAAAAGCTCGGCCCAACACTGCATTGAATTAACGCGTGCCTGGCGGGACAGCCCTTTTGTGTTGTGTCATAAATATTTGAAACAGCTCAAATATTTCGGTTATTAACTGCATGCGGCCAATGCCAAATAATAATCATAAAAAGAAACTTGCTTAATGAAGCTTTAATTGTCGCTTTTCGATACGATATAATACCAATAGCAATACCAATATCAACACGAATTTCAATAGCAATATCTTTTTCATCTATCGAGTTTTTATTGATTTTCGGCCGGCATGCAATTAAAATTCATGGCATTTTATTCACTGGCTCGTTTTGGGCCACCCGCACAAACAAAGTCGTTATGGTCATTTGATTTCGTTTACCACTCGACGTCCTTTTCATATTTGGCCACAATTCCCGTAGACAACCAACAAAAATTTGACCAATATGCGTTTGAGTTTGTCCACTTGATTGCCAGATAATCCATTTGATGGTAGACTCTCTTTCTCTCTCTCTCTCAGAAAGTCGATGTATTAAATTGAATATTAACAGCAGCAAATATCAACAACAACTATCAAATTGTTTGTGCAATGTTTGTCATGTCCCATTAAAAATTGATCGAAGCCAGCTTGGAGTGGAATATTTGTGGCTAGAAAGCTGGAAAGCAATATTCAAATTGTGTATTAGCCATAAATTGGAAAAGGATCGGAGAGCGATTTAATCACACTTGCTTTGAGGATGGTATATAAGAACTAGCTTAACAAATTTTGTGTGCTTGCATTTAATTAATTGATGGATAGATAGATATACATAAAGATAGATAGATAGTTTATTGGTTGAAGTTGAAAGTAGCTTGAGCTGAGAGTTGCTGAACAATATGTTGTTAAATATGACAGACAATCACAAGTTGCAAGGATTATTTGATGACTACTTTGCCTAGTAACCTAATTACAAACTGCAGTTGCAAACTAAGATTTCTTGTTTGGGTATTGATAATGTTCATTGGTATTCATAAATAACTACTGAGACTTGAGTCAATATATTTATATATTTATAAAGAATGTGATCTTTACACTTATATGTACTTCTCATTATCTTTTAAGTTATGCCGATGACAATTTGTCAGTTTTGCTCCCCTTTTAAAAAAATCACAGATGTTTGTATTTATTCCTGGTGTTCACTTCCACGAAACCACGAAACATTACTCATAGATGAATGACAAAATGTTGCATATGTATTTCATATAAATTGTATTCGCCTGGTAAAAGTCTCCCCAACTAGTCTATGAATAACCTCTGCGATTACGGGGGAACTCTCGCAATCAACTCTACAATTTGTCAATGTTTCATTCGCTGACACAGTCAATAATTAACGTGGCTTGTTATATTTGATCGTTAGATTAATGACACGACTGTTCTGTCAGCTGCTCTCTGTCTATTCATCTCTTTCTCGCTACATGCTCTGTCTCTCTTTCTCTCTCTCTAAAGTAAAGTGCATTTGCTGAAGCTGAAATCCTGCCGATAATTACGCGTAAAAAGCAAATAAAACTATTGTCAACACATTGCGCGACTCGTAAAACTTGGTAACGTGAAACGGCCAATATATATATATATATATATATATATATATATATATATATATGTGTATATACTTTGATATTATGAGGCGGCGCCTGCGCAGCTGTTGTCAATTCCGAGCGAACCTTTGTTAGGGCTTAAATGATAGGGTGCGTGCCGAATCGACGGACTCTGATCCGCACTTGGGTAATTAAAATAATGTTCACACACAGCACATTTTCAAGGGCGGCCATGTGTGGCACACATTTCCCTTTATGGGGTGGAAAAAAAAGAAGGAAAACCAAAATTCGTAATAATACAATAGCTGTTGAGGCTTACTTATGTAGAGCATGTCATCTCGCAGCGCAACACATCAAAGGGCAACTCAAACACCTCACAAAACTACAACAAAATACAACAAACAACATTTCAAATTCAGCGCAAAAGCCTTGACTCTGCAACTGCTGCTGTCAGCGACAGAGACAGAAATAGACTCTAACCCACTCTCCCTCTCTCTCTCTCTCTCTCTCTCTCTCTTTTTTTCTCGTTGGTCTTTGCACGTGTGCCGAAACATTCGTGAATATTTAATAATTTGCTGCTAATGTCATTAAAAAGTTTTTGCTTTGTGCAACATTTTGTGCGCCATGTTGCACTCACAACCAATTAAAATGTGAAAAGTTCACAATTTGCATACCCTGTAGACATAAAATAATTAAAACTAAGCATACAACACAGAGAGAAAATATTTTGAAAGTGCAACAAAAATGTTTAGTATTAGTTGCGATATTTTGACTCCAAGTTTAGTTTGTTGAGCTCAATTTTACTTTGACTATATGCAAAC
This sequence comes from Drosophila macrothrix, assembly GCA_035042055.1. Classification (NCBI taxonomy): domain Eukaryota; kingdom Metazoa; phylum Arthropoda; class Insecta; order Diptera; family Drosophilidae; genus Drosophila; species Drosophila macrothrix. The sequence goes on along the minus strand of JAWNLX010000124.1, from coordinate 5,816,454 downwards.
AGAGTATTTGCTAGTTGTGCACTCTCAAAGTAATTCATTTTTCTTACAAAATCAATGAAAACTTGATTAAGTTGCTGAAAATGTTTGTAGCTAAATGCTGTCAAAGGAACGTCAGAGTTCCTCATAATGTATAATGAGGATAACAAACAGCTTACACTTTTTGTTGTGCTTTTAGTTGGCAAGTTTATTAAAATTCATATGTTAAAAATTGTTCTATAAATAAATAAATCATTCGATTTTACTAATTAAGTTGTTTGCACTTCTTCTGGTTGGTGGCATTTTAATTCGAAATTTTATGTTGAAATTTCAACCGAATCAATTGCAAGAATGCAACAAAAATAATATAAATATTTTATGCAATAAAATGGAAAAAATGCCTTTTTTATATAGAATAGAATATTTTTAATTGAGGTAAAATCATATAAAAGTTTAGACTATGCATAAACATGCATTTTTATACTGAAATAATATTTGAATTGAATAATTGCATTGAAGTAATTTATTTATTTTTTTACTTTTTATTATTATTTGTATATTTATTGGTAAATGCGATTGCTGCAAGAAAAAAGCTGTATAGAAAATTACTTTTATTTATTTCGTTTTTGAATTGTTCAGCAAATTTATATAAATATTCATTCGTCAATTTACAAAAAGCTTTTGGTGATTTCATATACAATAAAATGGAATCATCATAAAAAAGGAAATAAAAAACCTCTACATTTTCTAACACAAATTTTTTTCTCTCTTACATTTCTCATTACAGGCTGCCGCAGCTGCAATAGCAAAGATGAATTGATTTAGCAAAGAGTAAACGTAAGGGTATTTCCATTGAAAGCCCAAGTGGGTTTAAGGCAAACTCAATGAATAATTCGCGAGTAACGTGTAACGTGTAAAATCAACAATTCACGCGAAAAATAACTAAGACAAATATCAAACAACTTGACGCAAGCAGGAAGCACTAACAACAACAACCACAACAACTACAATACAAGGAAGAACAACTGAGGCAACAACAACACCAACCACAACAACGCTCAACGCGTGCCACCAGTCAGAAAATGGCGGCACGACGTTGCCCGTTGGCGCCCAAGGGGCGAGGAGGATATCAACCGCAAAGAATACGCATTAAAAGCATGCCACATATGTTGCTGCCAATGACGCTGGCACTGTTGCTACTGACTGTGGCAACAACAGCCGACCAACAACAGCAACAACAGCCCCCAACCAGCTATGCTGGACTTAGTGCAGAGAATGCAGCTCGAATGCTCGCTGGCAGTCCGGGCGATGTGGAAAGTACCTTGCCCCAACAGCAGCATGAACAACATCAACAGCAGCACAGTGAAATGTCGCTAGTGTTGCCACACGATACGTATCCGGGATTTAGCATCAAGAAATTCAAAACGCATCCGCTACAACAGCAACGGCAACACAATAAGACAGCAGCAACAGCAACTGCTGCTGGAAATGCTGCCTATCACATGCTGGACAGCGATTACTCCAAATATTTCACTGTGCTCGATGATGGCGTTGTTATGACCACAGCGGATATATCGCCGCTGATTAATCGGCCCGTGCAGCTGATTGTTGTCGAACAGACGCCGAATGCCACAAATACGCACAACTTGCAACTGTTTGTGATGCATCGCAAGGATATGTTGCGCTTCTCGGGCTCCCTGCTCGATGCCAGCGGTGAGGTGCGTGAAAATCATCCAGCTGGCACGCGAGTAAGGGGCGTACCCCTAATGCAGGCATTCAGCGGCTCCATCTTGGATGAGGAGTTGGCCAAGCCGAAGAAGGTGCGCTACACCATCATCGATGGCAATGTGAACGATGCCTTTGCCCTGCAGGAGCGTCGTGCCAATCAGAATGTCCAGTCCAATGCCAAGTCCTTGACAATTGAGGGCGATGATGAGTCGGGTGTGTGGCTGGTCACCAATCGTCCCTTGGATAGGGAGGAGCGCGCTCATTATGATCTCTCCGTGGAGGCATCCGATGTGGGTGGCCTCGATAAGACAGTGTCGAAAATACAAATCACAGTGCTCGATGAGAACGATAATCGACCCGTCTTCAAATCGCAGGACTATAAATTCGCCATCGCCGGCAAGAAGTCACAGAATATGGAGGGCAACAATAGCATTAGTTGGCAACGATTTGCGATTTTGGGTAAAGTGGAGGCAACCGATGCCGATGGCGATAAAATTGCCTATCGCTTGAAATCGCCCAGCAATGTGGTCATCATCGTGCCCCAAACGGGTGAACTAATGTTGGCAGGAGAACCATCCACCAGTGAACTGCTCCTCGAGGTGATTGCCCACGATTTACGCTATCCCAGTCTGCTCAGCGCTCAGCCAGCGAAGGTGCTGCTTGAATTCCTGGCACCCGAGCCGGTCTCGTTCATCATGCAACACTTGGAGCACGATGAGGTCAATGCCCATTCGCATCATCGTGAAAAGCGACGCGTGACACGAGCTGTTCGTCCCACAAAGCGTATCGAATTCACCGAAGCTGATGGCGATACCGAGGGCAAATCCGTGTTCCAACTGGAGAAGGAAACGGACAAGGAGACGTTCAAAATACGCGACGATAATCCCTGGGTAACGGTCGAAACAAATGGCGCCGTGCGTGTCAAGAAGAAGTGGGACTACGAGGAACTGGGCCCAGATAAGACCATTGATTTTTGGGTCATCATCACGAATATGGGACATAACGGTGAGTGTTGCAAATTCTTCATTGAGCTAATTCGTCGATAGGCAGCTGCATTGTTACTATCGATAATTATTGCCTGAACCCGTTTTAAGTTTCTAAAATGAGTAAAATTAATTTGTGTTAAGGGATGTTAAGGGACGACCCAATTTTTGTCAACCAAAACCTATTTTCATATTAAATAAACTTGTAATATCAGCAAGGGATGGCTTCAACGTATCTTCAAGACGAACTCTCTCGACTCGAGCATTCTTCTTCTAACAAAACTGATAACCTTTTTGCTGAATAAGCAAAGTTAGTTTAGATAAGCGAGTCAATCGATACTCCAAAATAGATTCTGACTTTCTTGTTTGTTCTTTTCAACGCTGTACTTACAATTATCTCAACTGAGAAACATTCTCACAAAGTACAAGGGTCTGGCACTGTTTTTGTAATTAGGCGCAGTTCTGAGTATTATGTTATTATAATTTCAGCTTGATTTCCATAATTAGATTGTCAGTTTTGGTTCTGTCTCTGTCACTGTCTGGTATCTCACTTTGGTTGCATAATGTGGCTTAAATGTCTCGAGGCCTTGACAGCTAAATGCGAAGACATTTTGAAATTTGAGCAGACAGCACAAGGCAATAGCAAATAAGTAGCAATCCCTTAATAGACGAAGCAGACGCAACTAAACTTTGGAATAGCAAATTAAACTGACTAAAGGGGCTTAGTGGAATACATTGCGAGCACATTTATGACTAAATTTTAGGGGCTTATGGGAAAGCTGAATGGTAAAATCATTAAACATTTCGAAATGTCAAATGATATTCAAACAGACAACTGCAACGCCCAAATAAATCAAATCAAGTTTCAACAATGTCGCAAAGCTATTTTCAATAGTTTTCAACTAAACGCACACAGAGAAACTATCGAACTTTCATTAAGACTGTCAACAGCAGTCAAAATAGGGAAAAATGCTGCAAATGAAAACAAACAAAATTTCACAAGCAAGGATAAAGTGTGGTCTCTTTTATCCCACTGTGCATATTCAAATATTTGGTTGTCATGACAAGTAATTACGTACGAAGTGAGCACAAAGGATATCACACAGAGATGAAAGTACACATAGAGAGAGAGAGAGAGAGAGAGAGAGAGAGAGAGAGAGGGAAATGGCTTTGTCGTTTGGCAGTTTCTTGTTTGGTTTGCTGGCCAGTTATTTCAAGTGTAACGCAATAAGCAAATATTGAAGCATTCCTAACAGGAGAATAAACATGGCAAAGGACTTTAACTGAGCAGCAAATCAATTGTGTCAACCAATCTGACTGCCTGCCTACCTGGCTGACTGACTGACTGACGGACTGAATGAATGACAGACTGACAGACAGACTGACTGTCTCTTTCACAGTTTGTCCGCATCGCTGATTCGTTGGGTAAGCAAAAGTGACCAAACGTCATTGGTGCCAATGTTGCCAATTTGACATGAGTCACAAAAAGTTCAACTAGCTGACAGACAGGCTAATCAATTGTTGAAAAAATATACACTCACTTCACACACACACACGCACACTCGCATACATACACACAGCAGCAGCCGTCTATAACTGAAATGTCTGGCTGACATTTGCTTTCGCCATATACCCTGTAAAATGCACTTGAGAAGAAGTTTAAAAAAAAGGCTCAAAAAAATAACAATATAAATTACAAGTTCATTGGAATTCAATAAAAGTCAATACTTAAATTTAAATGTAAAATACAATTTAAAATAAATCAAAATGTAAAATGGTTCAACATTTATTGCAAAGGCTGATTGAAACTCTGAACAAATCAAAGGAAAGTAATACATAAAGAGGGGAGATAATACGGAAAGAATTGGCTGTAACATTCGTTATATAAATCTATGTATCTTGATAATTTCCGAGACAAATGTGATATAAGATTTTACACTTAAATGTAGTTTGTTTTACTCTCATAACGCACAAAAGTTATGACTAAAAATTGTATTTAGATATTCATTATAGTTAAGAAAGCCTGCACAACTCTCGAATATTGAACAGAATATCTGCTAGTCCATCATTGTTTTTGTTTGCAGCTGCTGCTGTTTTTCCGCATTGCACTCGCTAATTGTGATGGGCATTGTGGACTGGGTCTCGTTTTGGGTCTGGGCAGCAGTTTGTGACTGGACATGTTGGGGCTGGTAGCTGTGACTTTTTATAGTTCTGTCTGTCTGTCTGCCAGTCAGTTAATTAAAAATGTTTCATAAATTCATTGATGTTTGCTGTTGGAACAACTTCGTTGCTCTTCATCGGTTTTTGTTGTTGTTTTTTTTGCTGTTGTGCTTTTTGTGCGCTTTCCACTGTCGATTTTGCATACAAGTTTTATTGGTTTCCTTAATGCACTCGAAAGAAGATTGAACTTATTAAATATGCATGCGGTTCTTAAGTGCAGCACCGTAAAATGTGAATGAAAGTTGTGAAGTGATTATTTTGATTGAGTTGCCACAGGGATTGCGCTTCATCCATCACTTAGCAACACTACAGAATTTAATATACTACACAGAGTTGCAAGAAAGCTGCTTGTGGATTACAGAAGTTATCCGTATTTCTGCAAGCTGTAGTTGACATAGAACATTTAAATTCATATAGGCGAGAATAATTAATAACTCTGCGCAGCCCAACAAATTTCTTAGTAAAAGCAGTTACTATAAAATGTATGTATTACTTTACATCACTAAGTTTGAAATATTCTCAAGTGTCCTAATTTGAAAAACAAAAGAAAACTCAACAAGCCACTTGACAACAAATGCCCGACTCGAAAATCATTATCCTTATCCCAAGGCACTTGCCATCTACCCAATCAATACTATTCGACCAGAACTACACACACACACACACACACATATATACACATATATATATATATCATGTATCTGAGAAGAGGGGTACTTCAAATTTTGTATGCGTTGCACACATGTGTAGCAGTACTGATTGTTACGGTTGTTGCCTCTTGCAACTCGAGTTCATGTTTGTCACGCACAGGCAACAATGAAAGAAAAAACTACATAGTACTAAATAGGATACCAGAGAGAGAGGCGGAGAGGGACTGTTGGGCCACTTGTGCGCGCCAGGACATAAATGCCAGATAAACATAATTCATTTACCAGAATGGAACCCAAAAAAAAAACCAACAACAAAAAAAACAATAACACTTAACAATGTGTAGGCAACTTGTTAGTTAGTTTTTCTCCTATTTTCCATTTTCCTGTTAAGCCAAGTACAAAAAATTTACGACAAACAGTTTTCATTCATTTAAAATGCTACGTCAATACACATCAGACAGAGACAGACAGACACACAGAGAGAGAGAGAGAGAGATAGAGCATGAGTGAGAGGGAGAGAACAACCAGGAGAGAGACTGCCAGTGAAACGAAACGAAATGAAACGCTATGAAACGAAATGGAAACTTGGAATGCCGAGCAGACGCAGACGAGAGAGAGAGAGAGAGAGAGAGAGAGAGTGCTGCTAGAGAGCATGCCAGAGCCGTGCTTATTTCGGGGGTTGGGTTATAATGCGGTCGCGTGCCAAGTCCAACAGGAAAATGCTCGTAACAATTAAAAGGGATCCTCTCGCACATACCCCATCCCGCCCCCTCCCACCGTCTTCCACAATCCACCCAAAAACAAACATGCAAAATGGGGTCTTTGTTAAGAATAAATTCATGATTTGATACTGATTTCAAACATTGCTGAATGACTACTTGGCTGATGGGGGAGGGGGTGAGGGAGGGGGTTAGTTGTTAGAGGGGAGCTGATTGCGTTGCTCCAGTTGAATGGAGCGTGTGTTTGCTTTAGCAATTTGCAAGCATTGCATTGCATTGTTTTGACCAAAAAAAAAGCAGAAGAAGAAAATACAGCAGAAATGTATGCATTGCTTCAAGGGTTGATTTCAGTTGTTGATGTCGTTTTTTATGCTTTGGCATTCCTTTACTAATGCACAGGCCATGCAGGCAAACATAAATGGAAGGGAAAAGGTAAAAGTGCTCAAAGCGAGAGTGAGAAAGGGAAAGGGTAACTGTTATTGCTGATACCCTGTAAATATTTTGTAAGAAGCAGAAGTGGGGAGTTTGTATTACATACACAACAAACGGCAACTAGCTAAGGCATATATACATTTCTAAAGGTCTGCCAATCTTAGAGACTATCAAAAGAAGAGATACACATTGGAATATATATAAAAAAAAATTTGCTTTGATTTATGATAGAACAGAGAGACTTAAAATTTATATAATAATACACACATAAAGATTATTTGACTTATTGAATATTAGCTGGGTAAATGATCCACAAATTGAGTTTATTTCACGTTTTTGATGTTTAAAACCACTCAAAAGTAAAGTGGGAAAATTTTAATCGAAAAAAGTGACTTAATTGGGACTCGTTTCAGCTGATAACTTTGTCAAATCTAGGGCTAAACTATGCTCCATCAATTGTCAGCTGAGTATAGGGTATTCCCTAGTCAATCTCGTTACACGTATATAAATTTGGTCCTTCCTGTGGGATCCTTTGTTGTTTTGTGTGCCATTTACAAAGGGTCGAGGCATGAAATTTATGCGGTGCATGAAAAATGAAAACTTGCACGCATGCAAAACACACAAAAAACACAATAACAACAACATTGTTGCAGAAACAGGACCCAGTTGTCGTGCAGCAAAAGGGAAGCGTTGTTAATGTAAAGCTATACAGTTGCTTGTGGCAGCCCTCCCACTCCTCCCACTGCTCCCTAGAGTGTGTGTTGCAGGTGGATTGTGGCTTGCAGGTGGCAAGTTACGGGCTGCTGCTTCAGCTTCAACTCAAAGATTGGAAAACACGTTAAAAGTTGGTTGGCTTGTGTCCCATTCATGCTATTATTAAGTTTGGCGCTCTCACAGGATGTAACTGTTTTACTTTTGTTCTTTTTTTATGTTTTTTTTTTTGGGGCTTGCGATAAAAACTTTGTGAGCCACGAAAACACGAGAAAATGCTCAGGCAAAACTAATGTCGAGATAATATCAGAGACACAGGACTTGCCAAAAGTTTCGAGTGCACCTAAAAGCCTTGAAGGTTGTGGATACAAAGGGGGGAGAAGTGGAGGGGCTTGTTTGAAATAGTACTTAGATAAAACGTCATAAACTGCAGCTGGTGAGTGTTGAGCATGCAACTGTGCAACAGTATTACTAATTTTTATTGCCCCAATCATAAATGAGGGGTGCAATAAGAGAGGAAGAAGAAGCAGACGAAATTGTGAGTGCAACTTTTACTTCTCCTGCCTCGTAAATTATGAATATGCAAATTTTAAGTTTGGCATTCACGCCAAGTCATGAAATCGAGTCACAAATATGCGTTGCCATTTTCCATGCTCCGAACTCACTAAGTTGTAATTACATACCCAAAACACACACACACACACACACACACACATATGCCGGGAGTGTTTGGCTTAAATGAACTGTTTGCTGCTTGACAGATAAAAGCTACTCGCCTAATTAAGCATTAATTTCATGTTTTATATGCATGCAAGAAAGACACTTAAGTTCTGTCAAGACAAACTCGTCGAGGCTCAAGGCAACGGTTCAGCTTTCACTCGCATATGTAAAATGTTTAGCAACTTGCAACTTGCCCAAATCTGTAGCCATTTTTATGGCTCATTTTTGATTAATATTCTTTGCCTGTAAAATATATACCTTTTTTTAAGATTTGGTTTAGTTATGGTTTCACTTTCAAAGGCGACAACTTTGTTTAAGCTGAAGCGAACAAAAGCTTTAATATTGCATTTAAAGTTGAACATCCGAATTTTAGTCGATTTCCATCTTAAAATGATGGCCCCAAAAAGTGCCTGAAGGGATTGCATAGCACTTTGTCAAAACTAATCCGATTTTTATAAACTAGGTCTTTTTGGTCTACTTAGAGTTGATATCTCGATTCTGACTCAATTTCCATGTTCAAATGTTGACCTCAAAAAGTGCTTCAGGGAACTGTTCCAAGCTTTTTATGCACATTTCTAAACTAAAAGTGACTCGATTTTCAAAAACAATTGCATTTTAATCATGTTCAACTGATTTGAAATACAGATAGCAGCTTTGTCTAAATAAATCAGATTCAGCAACAGATAGAATCTACCCAAAGCCATAACTCTGTTATTTTTTGAAAGCAATGCATTTTTGCTGAATATTAATTTAGACTCACAGTTTTGAATGCAATTCGTGGTTAAATTCTACCATGAATACAAAATTAATGTTACAAATCTCACATTATTCAACCATTCATTTAGTTTTTTACGATTATATCTCAGCTTCTTTTTTGTACTAATTTTGCAACAAAAAGTAGAAACTAAATGCAGGCGAATAAATTACAGATGCCAGCGAGAAAGAGAGACAGTAAACTGGATAGATAATGAGAGGGAGAGTAAATGCTGTAGTTCTGCAAGGATTTTTATATATTTTATTTTACGGACCCCTTTTTCTCGTTTACATATTCCGTTGAGATTCTAAAGTTGCTCAGCTGAATTATGAAGCACATGTTTTGCACGAGTTGTGCAAAAATACAAAAATACAAAAATAAAATAAATAAAAATAAAATAAAACATTGAGTAAATATCATTTATGGCATATTTCATTTTCTTGTTTTCCACACGCTGATATTTTTTGTGTTGTCGTTGTTGCTTTTGCTCTTATTTGGGGCTGCAGCAGTTGCCATCCATCCATCCATCCATCCACCCATTCATTCATTCATCCATTCGTTGCCCGACCTCGTAGCCAAGAGCAAGAGCTGCTGCTGCTGCTGTTGCTGTTGCATCGCGATGCTCTTCTGGCTCCAAAGTGTTTTGGCCTAAATTTTGAAGAGCTGCTGCTGCCACGCTGAGGAAATCGCATAGCGAAAAGTTTCGCGGCACAAATTTTCTATATACTCAACGCTACACGTTGGGGCAGTGAAAAGGGTTTGGCAAGGGGGCAAACGGGGGAGGGCAAGTTGCACATCTGTGAGCTTTTCAATGTGACAGTCGAGCATGCTGAATGTTTAGCAAGTTTTACTTTACGCTACATAAAATTCATATATTGTACGCATATAAATTTCTGTATGACTGCACTCGAAGAAAAACCACTGAGCATATTTCCTGTTAAAATTCTAGACCTTATTTAGGCATAAGTTGAGTGCACAGAGTAAAAACAAAACAATTGAGAATCAAGAAAATTAAGAAGAACACTTTTTGATTTAAGAAAAACAAATTAGACTTGTTTAAATGCTTCAATGTTAATATACCGTAATGTTTAAAGGTTCTTATGAGGGTTATGCATAGATTTCAAATAGTTTATCGGTATTTGGTTTCGTTATGGTAAAATATAGACTGATATTATCGGATCCTAGAACTTATTGGTCAGGTGCAGCTTTGTAAGGGTTCCGAATTTAAATCGAAAAAGTTGCAGTGCGATTACTGTTTTGCTAGGACTTGAAACATAAATTTTCACTAAGTGTATTTGAGTTGTAGTTTTTGGTTGTAGTTGTTTTTGTGCAACCTTGGATGGCAGCGAAAGACTGCAAAAACAATGGAAAACCCGCTGGAACAACAAGTGTGCCACACAGCAGGGCTTTTGGCTAGGGGCCTACACACATGCTGAGACTCAGCCTTACCTTTTTGAACTCTATATCTATGTATGTGAAATATATACTTATAAACACACAACACTGGCCAACATTTAACCCAAATTAAAAATGCAAATCGCTTAGCTATCCAACAATTTGGACAGTCAATTTGATTGCTAACGATTATATTGCTGATGCTGATGCTGTTGTTGTTCGCTGAGGGTTGGCTGTCAAATATGTAATTGGAATTGCATTCAAATTGCATTTGTTGTGCGGTTTGCTTGACGGCACACTCTTGAGATTAGTGCGGTTTCCCCGACAATTATTTGAAAATTATTTGAAACTGTTTCCAACAAATATGCGCAATTTAAACAAAATGTGCACTAAAAAAAGTTGACAGCTCTTTATGGGGGCAATCAATTTGAATTAAAATTGCTTTTATTCATTAGTAGCAATTAAAAATATTACGCCTTGTAAAGCTACAAGCAATTAGAATGGTTTAAAAACAAGAATCAGCCTTTTCAGTAATCTTTTCTGTTTTATTCGATTCCACTTCATGACAAGTATCAAAACAGCAATTTTATCGATGTAAATTTAAAATTTAAGAATAGAATTTGTCACGGAAGTGATATACCATTAAGCCAGAAATATACCGGAACCGGAAGTATAAAACGATTCGGTTTAACATCCCTTTTTCTAATCGCAAATTTCCATGCCTACATCAAATTTCTACCTTGTGGCCTTTTGGGACTTAATAAAATAGTTGCATATTTAAAAAATCGTTTCGATTAATTTATTTATTTTTGCTATAAAGCTAATAAACTAAAAGTAAATCTCAGAGCTGAACAACAACAGCAACTCGAATTGCCAACGACACGGAACAAATTGTTTTAAGCTAATAAATAATACATGAAAATTGCATCAAGTTTTGTTACGTGTGAAAATCGTTTAACAAGGAAAATTACTCCTATGTTTTGGATATCGATGTGAATTCGTTTTTTTTTTTTTTGTTTTGTATTTGAGAGTTCGAAAGTGATTTTTGGCAAGGCGAACACAACACCCGAGAGATACGAGCAGCACAACAAGAGAGTGCTTGTTATATTTTATTTTGCACTTAATGACGACTATGTGGACGAGGCAACAAATGGCAAAAGCGAGTAAAAACAAACGGGAAGCATATTTACAAACATGATTGTTTGTTTATCTGTTTGTTTGTTTATTTTTACTACGGCTTTCAATTTGTTTCACATACGTTTTCTTGCGCGGCCCTTCGCAGTATGCTGTGGAAAATTCGAATTGCTTTCTGGTCAAGTTTTTACAACTAGGCGTGGCAAAGGCTGTTTTGTGTATATGATTATGTTTCTGGGGGTTTTCTCTTTTTGGCAGTCTGCCGAAAGTACCTCTAAAAAGCTGCCATAAACAACGTTTGCTGTACACTGTTCGCAGAAGCGAGAAAATAAGTATTTTGCCTATTTTCTTGTGATGAACATTTTAGTGTTTATGTGCATAAATTTATTTTCATCTTCAGATTAAGCTCAAAGATTTTTCTCGTATGTTTTTTGAAATATGAAAATCGATGCCTTCGAAAAATGCTTAAGCTCCTTACTGTTATCACAGCGTGAACAGAGTATTAGGCGGTTGTTACGCCCTCTCTTCACGCCATTGACCAACTGTATGCAATAAAAGTGGCTGCCATCAAAATTCAATTTGTTTTTAGTGCAACATTTTCACATTCATTCCGAAAACGAATTCACTAAACAAAATAACAGAAAAATAGCACGCAAAATAATGAAAAGTTTAAATTTCGCTTGAATTTTTGCTGTTTCAACTAGTTTTTGCAGAGATATATTTTGATAAAAATAAATTCACTGAATTTGAAATACAAAATGTTGAGATTGAAATGCATTAAAAAAAAAGAGATTTCACAGTCGCTTGCACAATGGAAATTCATTTTGCAATTAAAATATAATATAAAATATACAAAATATACACAATTTAGTTAGCTGTGAGAAATTCTCTAAATAAAGGAATATTTATGGCTATTTTGAGATGAGAAATGACAGAAATATTTGTTGGAAAATATGAACAAAATCTTATTATTATTATTAAATGACATTCAAATGAGAGTTTAAAGTTCCCAATAAGCATAAATTCAATTTCATATATGCTGGACAAGTTAGCAAAATAAGTATTAGTTTAGGCTAACTTTCAGGGTTGGACAATGCCTAACACGTGTGTGGAAAATATGATTTAGATGCCTCCGAACTTCATTTACAATATATGTGGGCATAATATGTGTTAATATGTGTTGAGAAGACGTGCACATTTATGGCTAGGCGGATCCCACATATATAGAAAGCTTCTCTCAAGGTCTGCAAAGTTAAATTGTTTCGACTTTAAGTCGTTCAAGTTATTCCGACACTTATGAATTACAATAAGCTGGGCTTTTGGCAACAGCAGTGTTGAGCAACAACAAAAACAACGGATTAACAAACACTACAGTGGGTCTAACAACTTTATTGACAGACGCCCCCCAAAATGTCGAAGCCAAGCTAAAAATGGCTACGCTCTGTCGCATTTTGTCTGGCGTTGGCCAAATAAAAAAAAAGAAGAAAAAAAGAAAAACAAGCCCAACTGTTGGCAACTTTTACCCCATCAAGTATTTAGTAATACATAACTTTTGCTGCTGCTTGTCTTGGGGGGATTCTTCTGCCTCTTTTTTAGTTGGCGGGCGCGGAAGGAGTACCAAGGGTTGTTGTCTGTGTTTACTTTTCGCATTTTGGCAGCTTGTCTAGCTGTTCGACTCTCTCTCTCTCTCTCTCTCTCTCTCTCTCTCTCTCTCTTCGTCTCTGTGTTCGTCTGTGATTTGGTATTATTATTCCATTTGTCGCTTAGTTTTCTACGAGCATTTCCTGTTTTGACTGCACAAATGTGCGCCATTATTTATCATTGGACGCCATTATATTTTATGCTGTAGCCATTGCATTTAGACTGGCCGCCATTTTGGCCCAACAACAACAACAGCAACAACAATGAAAATCGCATTGCGAGTAGATTTTGGCTGGTGACAGAGGCTGCTGCTGCTGCTGCGGCTGCTGCTGCCATGGCAACAAAACGTGGCTACTCAAATCGAAAGGGCGCCATTTTGTTGCCATTTTCGCTTTGTGTGTTTGTGTGTGTGTGCTATGTGTGTTTGCCTTTTGTATAGCCAGTGGCCCCTTAGGCGTTTAGCTTGAATTGAAAGTCTGGCACTCTGTGCTTTTGGCTTTTAGCCATTTATTTCGTTTCGCCTGTCTGTTCCGATTAGTTTGTGGCTGCAACTTCGCTTTGCGGCTTTCAGCCAAAAACTGGCGCTGACAGTATTGTTTTTTTTTTTCGTTCGCATTTGGTTAAGCGGATGTCTGCAACATTTCCGATTTGTCGGATTGCCACACAAAACTGTGCAGAATTTGTAATTAGTTGTCAATATTGGTAGATGTTTTGAATGGAGACTCTGATAGAAACTGTATATTGCAAAGAGTTTGTAGCTAACATGACTAGAACTAAGCTGTAGACGAAGCATTAATTCAAGAACTAAACTAACCAAATTAAGTACGCTTTAGTCTAAACTGAAATGTTCAATGCATTAAAATTTATTGATTGCTTATCGATTTACTGTTAAAATACATTTACCAACTTAAACACATTGGTTTCGCTCTTTTTAAATGAAAATGCAATTTAGCGCAATCAATATCAATCAAGCTGCCAATCAATCAATCAATAAAAAATTCAACACACCATTTTCAATTGCTTTGCGTTTTTGATAAATTGCTTTTTCAATTTGCCGAGCAGTCAGCTTCTCTGGCCACTAAATGCCAAACGAAAAAGTGCAAAAATGTATTTGTTCCAATGAAAACTACAAAGTTGCGTTAAAGTTTACGTCAGTTCGTGTTGCAAAAATAAGAGAAGAGAAAAAAAGTAAACTATAAAGTAACTACAAACTTGCCACTTACCACTTGCCACTTGCCTCACGGCTGGCCACGCCCTTTCGCCGCCTTCGTGAAGCGAATAAAAATCCTTGAGAGCGCCTTGCAATTGCATTTTGCGCCTTGTTTGCCATTTGTATTGCTTGCGTTCGCACATCCGTTTTGGCCAACGCCGCAGTAATAATTCATGGCACAAATTGCGTTTATTACAATATAACCAACCCAACGGCTAGCGAAACAAGCTAACGAATGCACGGACAAACGGACGGACAAACGGACGGACAAACGGACGGACAAACGGACGGACAAGCGGACGGACAAACGGACGGACAAACCGGAATAGCCGAAAGGTCTCAACTATTCACCATGTACACCCTGTGTGTATATATGGTATGTGGATTTGCATTACAAAAAACGGATTGTTTCTCGGAGAGGGGGCGTGGCTAAGCTACACAGCGAAAAACACAAGGTTCATATGCGAATAGAGTAAAAATCTGTGGTAGACTATTTACTTACTTATATATCTTTAAGCACATGTCCAAAATTCTTAACGATCTCTTGTTATTTGGCATAACATTTAGCAAATGACAGATTGCAATACACGGTTAATATATATTGCACTGTGTCAATTGCTGAATGTTGCGTAAGCTTTGCCTACTACAAATCTTAATCTTAATAGCTAAAATAAAGCCTTTAATCAAGCTTGCTGTCTTCTCACTTATTATTCAATTAAAAAATACTAGATGTACTATATACTATATATATATATATATATATATATATATATACAAATATATTGATGTATAATAGTATAGTATATATATAGTAGAAATTTGTATTTTGATTTGTGGAAAACATTTTGTTTTTGCTGTGTAGAAATTTACTTCAATTGCGGCAGTTATTTATCGCAGTCAGTTCAGCCAGCGATTGCTGTGATTTGTGTGGGCGTCATTTGTTGTTAGTTGACCAACAAGAACAGAAACACAATCACACAAATGCACACATACACACACACCACACACACACACACAGCAAGAACAAACAACACGTCATGGTCTAATTAGCAGCGCACGCCAAACTAAAGTTATTTTCACACTGCTTACGAGCAGTAAACAAACACTAAACCAGCAGCAGCAGCTGGAGGAGGCTTTCCACTTGATTTGAGCTGCAACAAATGAGCCACAAATCATCAATCTCAAACTCTGGAATGCCACGCCCACACCCACTTTATCGTACGCCCACTTAAAATTGTGCGTGGCTTGCCAGTTGATCCATAAAATGGTTACATGTCAATGATTTTGATTTTGCCACATGCCACATGCACCATCGCATGCTAATGAAATTAGTGGCTGCAAATTGCTAGCCATGTAAATATCGCCCCGAATTTTTAGGGTTATTTTTTACACAGCATTTTTTCCTTTTGTCTGGCACGTAACACAAAAAATAAATATTTACCTGCTGCAACAAAAGCTTGCAAATTTAAATCTGTATTTACTTAAAGCTTACTTTAAATCAATATTGTTTTATAAATTCATTTCTGTACATAACAGAGCTGAAATTTACATTCAATTAATGGCAACCCATTAAAATGCGTATAATTTAATATATATTTCTTACAAAGGGTATTTTATTTATTTTTTGTGAATGCAAATATGAATGGAACTCTTTAAAAGGATTATTGATCGCATACTTACTTTATTGCAATTTTTATGCTAGTCTTTGATAGATTTGAACACAGCTCATTAAACTAAATCAATTTTAATTTAATAACTTTTTGTTTAATGTAAGCATATTTTACATGACTTAACTGACTCTTATTATTATATAATATTATGATTATTTATTCAAAGACTCTTCAATAAAATTGAAATCAATTTTGTAGCCTAAACTTTAAGACTAAATCTACAATTAGCTGCAGGAATTTTTTAGTTCTGATCCAAAAAAAAAAAATGTGTTGAAAGAGCTGAAAACAATATACTATTTAGCACACTTGCTGCTTAACGGCTTTGTCTTTTTGGGACACGATTTAAATCATCAAGCCGTGAATACAAAATGCAAAATACACAAATGCAATATGCTTGCACTTTTTTCCTTAATATCGCTTTCGAACACTGAGCACAATTCAAACAGCAGGTGGCCTTTTGAGTTGCTTCCACGCTTGCCATTTTGTTTTCACATTGCAAATACAAATTGTTCGACGGGGTTCTTTAACCAAAAAAAAAAAAAAACCAATGGGTTGTGAAGGGGGTGTGTGGGGGGGGGGGTGGATTGGACAAACTATGCATGTGCTATGGACTTCGGTTCAAATTTGTTTTTGCAGTGACAACATGAATATGTGCAGCGACCCCGTCCAACTGTGTCCATTGGAGCACTCTGTGACAGTGTTAACTTTAACACACCCATACAGTGCCTGCCAAATGTGTGCGACCCCCCTCAACGTTTACTCATTAAAATGCAAAATGGTCGCTTGTGCTGAGCATTTGGTGGTTACCACAGCAACAGCAACAGCAACAACAGCAACAACAACAACAACACCATCAGGCAGCAGGCAGCATCAGAAAAATCTGATAGTGTTTGGTTCGCTGGGAGTTGAGGTCTTTAATGACAACATGGCCAACTGGCCAACATGGCCAACTAGAGATTGTGTGCGAATTGCAGCGCCATTTTCAACGATTTCAACTTTATTCAATGCGAGTACGCATTACAAACAACAGCAAGAACAACAACAAGAATAGCCATTGTTAAACATTTACAAAATGTTCGCATATTTACTTTTAATTTCAGCAATTTGCCATCACTCAATTTGAGCATTCTGTTTAAATGGTAGGCGTGCCACGTTCATAATGACATCTTTTCAGTATGCAGCACATGCCACACACAAATCAGCATCAGCATCAAAAAGCATTAGCCACAAACGCCACTTGAATTACGTTTTTTTCGTGTTATTTTCCTTTTTTTTGTGTTACAACACGTTGAACAATTTTCATAGCATACTTTTCTGCGCAGCAATATGTGATTATGGGGTGTATATTGTTTGAACGGCTTTGGCTCTGGCTCTGACTCTGGCTCTGCCTGCGAGCCCTTACTGGGGGCATTACAGTGGTTAGCTGCCTATTAGGTGCGACCTAAAACTATAATCAGTTTTCTGTTGCGCTTCTGGTGTGGTTTTATGGCAAGGATTTATATGCGGGAAGTGTGCTTTTAAAAAGCAATTTATACTAGTTAATCACATAAAGTTATAGCTATAGTTAAAATGAAGGAAAGATATAAATAAAAGCTATCAAAGAGCAGCTGTTAAATTGGAAAGGGGAAATCGAAAATAAAATTTTAAAAAATAAATTGGATTAAATAATTTTAAAATAATTTAATAAATAGTAATTATCAGCTTTATTGAAGCAAACATTTTTGTTGTACACATTGAAATTGGTCAAACAAAATTCGTGTAAATTTGAATTGATTGCAATAATTGGTTTTATGTGTAAAAACCTGTGCATATTTGACCTGCTATTGAAAGTAATTGGATAATTTTTTAAAAATACAAGAATAGGTAAAAATATGATTTTAAAAATATAGAACATAGTCAAGCCCATAAATAAAAAGCCTCTGAATGTACCACTATCAGCAAAATGCTTGCTGTTCAATTTAATAGTGCGCAATGTTGCATAATGCAATGCCCAAAAAAATAGAAACAGTAGCCAATAAAATTACTCGTCAAATAGATGTCGAAAATCGAAAACTTGCCCATGGCTGTGAATAGGTCAAACATAATAATTAAATCACTTTAAATTAAATGATTTGTATAATATATTCAATAATAATCAAAAATACATGCATGAAAAGTTAAACATACTCATAAATATTCATAATAAATTTATAGTTTGCTGAATTTTTGAAAAACATTTACTTACCAAATGATGAGTTTGTAAATCACATTTGGCTGGCAGCTAAAATCATTTAGCAAGTGGTATTGCAATGCAAAAATTGATCAAATTGCACAAATCACAACAGTTAACGTTTATCAGAGACTTTTACAGTTCAATGCATTTGCCAAGAAAGAGATTTTTGTGTACATAAAGCTCACTGGCTCTTAAAGCAAACTCATCAACTGAGCAGGCAAAAACAAAATGGGTTAAGCAACTAATGTGGCTTGGCAATATGCCGTGCCTCGAGCCATTAATGACTGATGGAGCCACAGATTCAACTGACTACTCAAATGACTCACCTGCAAGAGCCATTGGTTTGATTGGTATGCAGCTGGCCTGGCCGCAGGCTGTTCCTCTACGCGCCTCACTGCTTCTGCCTGCTGTTGTTGGTTTTCAAAATTGCAATCAAGTCAGAAGCATAGTCAGAGGCAGATTCAGATTCAGAGGCAGATTCAGAGTAAGCGGCGCGCAGTTGGCGCACACAATCGCCATCAAACTCAATCAGGCTCATGGCTGATGGCAGGATAACAGACAGATAAAGTAGAGTAACAGCAGGACTAGCAGCAGCAGCAGTAGGAGCAGCATCAGCAGCATCAGCAACACCGCTTCGAGCCATGTCTAAACCACCTTTCGCCACTGTTAGCACAAGCAAAATTTCATTAATTTTCGCTTAATGCCTGCCATGTGCGCAATTTCACTTTAGTTCGCACACCAGCCCCAAAGCCATTGCTGCCTCGACCCCCACGCCACGCCATGCCACGCCACGTTGCTGGTGTGGCAGCCATAAACAACTGGATACGGTATATTAAGTGTTTTTTTATGATGAATATTCTTATTATCATTTGGTGTCGAGCAGCATAAATTTACTTGCCATGTTAAAGAGCTTTAAAGTTTACTGCCTAGAAATGATTTCTGTGGGTTGCAATTTCAATATAATCCACATATGTCTATATCATAAAGCTAACTATCTGGGTTTCTCAGTCATTTAAAATTAGGGTTCACACTCGAAACTGGAACTGTTACCCGAAATAAGCCTAATCGAAATGTATTATATATAATCAAGATCGACTATCTCAACCGGAACTTTTAGACTTTAAGAAACAGCACGGGAATCTAAATTAATTTAGACTTGCTATCCTGCTTATAAATGAATGAACTACTTTCTAAGTGATAAATCCTTTTAAAAGGGAGCGTTTTCACACCTGCTTACATTTGAGCACATTCTGATTTTATTGTAAAATCTTCTGCATCGCTTTGCTTCATTATATAGCTGTTATAGGAAAAATCAGTGAATTTTTTGAATTTCCTTTCTTTTATAATTCCTAAGTTCGATTTCTTTTAGTTGCTATTTCAGAATATTTTTAATATTTACTTATATTTAACTTAGGCTGTTTTATATAAATTTTCAAGAGTTGTATATCAACTTCTCAGAGAATTGACATTCGATAAGCGTATTCCATCTGCCAATTGACGTAAAATATCATAAATATTAAACTTGAAAGTACCCTTAAAAGTGTATTTCATTTAATTATGTAAGAGCATTACTTACATTCACATTTTCTTAGATTACTTCTTACACTCGCCGTCTATTATGTTGGCTCTCCAGCCGTCCTTCATTTCTACCTCAATCCCCTCTTCCGCCCGCTTATTTGACCCCACCACGCCCCCATTTAGTTGTCTTCTGAGTTCTTTGCGTAAATTTTAATTGAGTCTGCGCTCGGCTGGGCAACTAAGAGTTCTTCGTCTTCGAGCTGGGATGCTTCTTTACGCACCCTTCGCTAATTAATTTATTAATGTTGGTTACTTTTTGTTGTATTACTTTTTAAATTTGTTTTTATTTTTTTTTCTCGCTTTTGTCGCTTTTTGCACTGCTTCGCTGTGAAATTGGCAATTAAGTAGAAAGTCGTTAGCGAGAAAATGTGCTATATGTATATATATCTGAGAGACAACTACTTGTGATGCCAAAAATGTTGGCCCGCAGAGCTTATGCCTTATGGCTGTCCACCCACATCAATGTGGCCAGCAGCAGCTGAACAGCTGAAGAGCTCAACGAGTGCGAGAGAGACTGTGAGACTGAGAGACTGAGAGAGAAAGAGTGAGAATGCTGTTGCAATCGCGAAATGTTCGTTTTAAATTGCAGGCTTTATTTGTCAGAAGAGCAGCCACACTGATGGCGAGGGAGAAAGAGTGTGGAGGGAGGGGGGTGGTGAGTGGGAGAGAAATGTGACACCTACTAAAGTAAAAGTCTTTATGGGCGGCAAGTGAAGCAGCCGAACAGCAGATGCAGAAGCAGAAGCAGAAGCTGAAGCAGCATCCTCAACCATAACATTATCTTTATCTGAAACTGCCAATTTGCTGCCGTGACATGCGGCGAGGCGTGGCAGATAACCACACACAGCAGACACGGCAGCCACAGCGGACGTTGCAGCAGCATACACTGTACAACAAAAAACACAGCTGCATTCTTAATCAGCTCTGCTCTGGCAAATATCCTGAACACAGCTGTTAAACTTGCTAATCAATGTGAAATAATCAGAGCTTCTTATGAAAGCCTATAACTATTCAATTGTATTTTATTCGAAAATCGAAATCGATTTTTATCGATCGCATAATATAAACTTGATTTTGATTGAGTCGAACTCTGCATGAAATCTGCATTAATTTATTTTTATAATTTTAAACTGATATTAAGAGCTACAATCTGGACTCAGTGGGTTCAGAATATATAAATCGGAATAGAAAATCGTATATGAATAATAATCTGAAGTGCAGCAAATGTTGCTAAAAGTGATTCACTTGCTGCATTTAAATTTAAATGTCCACAGACAGACGCCTTTTGTATATGGTGTTCTTCCGGTTGCTTGCTTTTTCGCTCAGTGTACGAGCGAGGCCATCAACAGCAACCAACAACATCTCTATCCCATTCGTGCCACACAGTTTTTGCGCCTCGCTTGTCGCATAATTTTGCATTCAAAAGCAGAGACCACCTTTTGGTCCCCCCCACCCCCACTCCCGACTACCCACTCCCCATGAAACCACCAAACCCGCCTGTAGCTTGGCCAAGAGCTGAACAAAACACGTTGCCAGCTTTGCTACCAGGTGTTAACTCATTTGCGTAGCTCTTAAGTGACTCAATAAACGACAACTCAAAACGAGGACTGCACGCTGTGTGACAGCCTCGACAAATGCATAATGTATCCATGCGTGCATATATATGTATATATGTATATATGTATGTCATATATCCATCCATAAATGTGCATAGTTATGGCCTTATATGGGAGAGTTGGTTGCTTGTGTGGAAGCTGCTGATTTGCAATGACAAATTTGGAATGCTGTCAAATGTTTTAATTAGGCAGCTGCTGCAGAAACCAGTTGGCAGGTTGCATCTCAAATGGAGTGTCTAGAGTCGTGACAAAAGCTATTTCAACGAGCTAATTGCATTAACTGCCTTAATTGACTTAAATAATTTGTAAGCTTATTAAAAATGATTTATTTTATGTTGCCTGCGAAGCAAACTGATTCAATTCAAAGAGTTTGAATTCATTTGTTGTGTGAGTTTAAACAATTAAAAGCACAACCGTAGAAACAATAGAAAACACCAGCTGCATCTATTTTTTTTTAGTAAAATTTTGTTATACAAACACAACTTTCAACAAAAAGAGAAGAACAAATCCAGCCACAAAAGTAACTTTTGCGATTTAAGCGCACTAAAACGCTGGTGACTTAATCAATAAGTTCAATATTTGAGTTAAGCTTTTGGCTTTTGGCTAGTTCTTGGCACACAATGGTGCCTTTGTTTGGCAGCTTCATTAAATGCACGCCCCACATTTCCCTTTCAGATGAAATGCCATATAAATATAAGAAAAAAGGCCAAAAATACGCATCAACCCCATAACGCAAATATTACGAGACTCGTAAAAGCCACAAGCGAATTTTGCCAATTCCGCCGTTTGCAGCACGTAGTATTTATCGGGGGCATAAGCCAAAGCCACAAGCACAGCAAATCAAAGCAAGGAAAAAAAACACACACAAAATGGGTAAATGAAGAAGAAATTCGTTTGTGGCCAAGACCAAAGAAAGAAGAAAAACAGGCATAGAAGAAGAAGAATAGAAACGAATAACCCCAATTGGAATACCAAAGTCAAGATAAATTTCAACCTGACTGCATTTTAATCAAGTCGAGAGCAAAAAAACAACCATCAACCGCAATTTGGTTCACCCACCTTGCCACCTTTTGATGATGTTTTTGATGATGCCAGTGTTGCAGGATATTGTGCGTTGCATACCTTAAAATGAATTGTTGTCCTCGCTTGCATCAATAAACTGACTGCCGAAAGTTAAGTTTGTTGTTAAATTGACAAAGTGACAAACAAATTATGACTTTTATTTATTTTTCTTGCTTCTTTTGCACCAATTGCAAATGAATGTCGTGCAACGAGTTGAAAACAGCTGCTGATCATCATTTGTGGAATGTTTATGCACAGATTTTTATTTATATAAATTAAATTTTTTTTTTTTTTTATACTTTATTTTGTAGTAAAGGCCACTTCTATTTCATCAAAGAGAATACTTTAAGCAGCAAAAGAAAGATGAAGCAAAAACTTTACTAAAAGTTTTTATTTTATATTTACTGAGTAAACTCAACTTAACTTAACTTTAAGCATCAGAAAAGGAGCAAAGTTTATTAAATTGTACATAAACAAAATCAATTTTGTATAATTGTTTTACTATTATTTCCTGTTATATCTTATTTATTATTTTATTTTCTTAATATTTCTTATTATTTCTTTCATTTGAGCTGCCAACTAAACGCAAGTTGCTAAGGAAAGATTTGCTTTCATAAATAATGGACTTACTATTAAATTAAGCGGCTAACGACACAACTTAATGGGTTCCATTCAAAAATAAATAGTGCAGAGCTTAGTTTTATACTTGGCTCGCAGTAAGCTCTTGTATTGTTATGAGCTATAATTTATTGCTAAAGTAGCACTTTCAGCTGGTGTCATTGACACTTGCAATTTCTTATCAAAATTACCACATGCATTAAGTAACAAGACTCTCAAGAAGTCAAAACCATGCGGCAGCTGCAACACCAGTAGCTAGTTTAATGCTCTGCTTATCAAGGAATAGAGCTGGGAATGGGGATGCCTTTCAAAGCCATTCAGCAGCCATTGTCATCACAAGGCAAAGACATGCAGCCAGGGGATGCTGTTGCACTCTAAACTTCGCATTCTTCTTAGGGGTTAGCGTGGAACGAGCCAAGTTTACCGAAATGCAACCCGGAAAGGCGCCACTCATTGTCTGGCATTTGCTTTGCACTCCAGCGACGTTTGAGACAACAATGTGATGTGGAGAGTAAAACAAAAATGAAGAAGAAAAAAACACTCACTCTGAAAGCCCCGAAAGAGTTTCAACACGAGGCTAAAAGTTGACAGTGTTGAAAACAACGGAAATCTGCCTTTGGTGTTGTTTTTTCTTCTCTCCATTTTTTCTTTTTTTCCTTTTTTGTTTTTGCCAATCCATGCCCTGTGAGTTGAACAGGGTTAAGGTGGGTTCCATAGAGCTATGCGAATGTGTGAGAATTGCAGCAGTTGAGCTTAATCAATATGGAAATTAAATATTTGACAATATTTAATAGCTTCAATTGTTACAACAAAAATCGATAAATATCAGAATGTTAAGCAGAACGTAAAAGTTATGAATTCTCTCTTATGAATATCGGTTTCTGTAACTGATAACTGGTTCTTAATTTCAAATTGACTTTGAATTGGTTGCAATATTTTTTATTTTGGCATTCAGTTTCCTTATGGTATTATAAATCGGTTCCTCTGACTTGTTCTTCGTTTTTGATATAGGTTTCTGGTAAACAAATATGCATTCATGCGCACAGGATATCTAGCAGCCGCGCACTCTCAATTTAAGCATTGAATTTAGCTTTTTGTCGAACTTTTGAAAGGGGCACAATACACGGTTGCTAAAGGGACCCAAAGCCACGGCGACAAGTTCGTTGGGATAGGCAAAGAACAAAGCTGCTTATTGTTTCAATGGATTAAGTGGAAACCAGCTTCTGCTTCTGCTTCTGCTTCTTCTCCTTCTTCTGCTGCTTCTTCGTATTATTGCTCTCCTGCTTCCGCCGTGTGAAGTGCAAAGTGCGAAGTGCGAAGAGAGTGTGGCAAAGTGCGGAGCAGGCACAAGATGTGTTGTTGATGTTGCACAGCAGTCGATGCCAAGTCCGCCACACACAGCACAGCACAGCCCTGATGTCTGTCGTTTAGGGTGGCTGCACTGATGACAACTCGCTCTTACCTCCTCCATGCGCCCCACGCTCCTCCTTACAACTTGCCTCACATGCGTGACAAGCTACTCGCAACTCGAAAGGCGCAGCGTCTGGCAAGCTTCAAGTGCTTAGCACAGCTTCAAGTGTGCTTCTTCTGTTTTTTTTGTTTTCTTTTGTTTTTTACATCTTTGTACAGTGGAACTTAATTGTCAAGTTTTCAAAAATGAAGCTCAACAATTTTTTTTTAATTTTTGGGATTAAAAATAATACTTGAAATCTATTTGAAAACGTTTCACAATTCCTTGTGGATATTTGCTGGCATATTTGTTTTATTTACATAAATATGACTTTGCATTATGTTTCATTTTGTTGAGATTTACACATATACACATATATATCATATATCAAAATGTGTTTAAGTTAAATGTCCTTTTTTTCCGGGTGTACACAAATACATATACAGACTACTATTCTCTCCTTTGATATGCGACTCTGTCGTCCTTTGACGCAACGGAAGTTGCGTGGGGAGCACACAACTCTCTCTCTCTCTCTCTCTCTCTCTCTATTTGTCACTCTTTCCCTCTCTCTCACTCTTTGTGTCTCTGCCTAACTCTCTCTCTTTTATAAGCACATAAATACAGGAAGGGAAAAATGCTTGCTTGGGTGGTCCTCAATCCTCCATCCTCATTTCTGAGTCTTCGTTTCGTGGGTCCTTGGAATCACTGTGTGTTCAAATTGATGCGCATAAAAATTGAATTTGTTAGCAAAATTGACAACTAAAAGTTGTGTTTTTTTTTTTGCTGTTGTTGTTGCTACGAGTGTTACGTGCAACGTAAGCAAAATTTATTTATGCTCTACGCTTTGGAAATTTATTTTAATGGTCTCATAATGTGATGTCATCTGACAGCAAAGCACAGCAAGCAACTGAGGAAACAGTGTGTTTATCAGCTAAAGTAGATGATGATGATAGTTGCCAGCATTATATAAAATACAAAATACAAAATTCAACTAATAGTCTAACATAAATCACTTGGATTTGTATACATAAAAACAATTGTATCTAAAGCATTGAAGGAGTGGAGTGTGTGGAAAGTTAAGATAAAACCATCTATTTTTATTTGCTGTATTAAGTTGAATTTCCCTAGAATATGCAAAAATGTTTACTACTTTAAACCAACTGTTTTAACTACTTTATCAAGCTAATCGCAGCTTAAAGGCATTTAGTAGTATCTATCTTCTTAGCTGTGCTTAGTTTTTGGTTATAATATTATTTTTAATATTTATTATTTTTATTTATTATAATTATTGTAGTATTATTATTTTTATTCATTGATTGTGAAACACTTTAATCTAATTACTTGTATTAAGTAGTTTTTTCTACTTAGAGTCAAGCATTTCATTCACTTCAATAGGCTGTTCTTAATTTAAGCTTCAATTTCCCAATGCTTTTCAAGTATTTATTGCTATAAAGCTTCCTCTATCTGCCGACAATAATTAAGTAAGTATTCGAAAAAGGATATTTCGTTTGAAAATAATCAAATTAAATTGATTGTCCCAATTTGCGATGTCAAAAACACTAACCGACGAAAAGCAATTTCTCTGCCTAACTTTATTGTTTATTACACAACTCTTGAGCAATTGCTCAAGCCACCCGGCAACCCCAAAAAATACGCTCGGAAACTGTACGATTATTTTCAATTTCTGTTACTTATTCCGAAACTCAACTAAATCAAATGATGAATTGTAGATTGTTTGAAGTTGTTGCCAAGTCGAAATAAAATTGATGTTGAAAATCTTTTCTCCGGCTTTCCCATTTTTTGCCCGAACACGACAACAAATAACAAATCTAATACTTCAAGTCACCTCTATTGAAATGCCACGCCCCCCCCCCCCACCTACTCCTTCGCCCTACCCCCTGCAATTTCCCTTGACATTTTTCTCGTTACGTCTGCTGCCAGTTTTCATCGTGTGCATTGTCGCCACGGATTTCCGCCATGTTGGCTGCTGCTTTGTGGCACGTCCCAATGCACAATGTTGTACGCTCCCTTCCCAACAGCAACAACAGCAACAACAACAGCAACAACAACAGCAGCAGCAACAGCAACAGCAAGAGCAACTTTCATTTGTATATTTCGTATTATTTAAATTTTAACTTTACCTGCTGCGGCTGCTGCTGCTGCTGCTGCTGCTGTCGTTGCCACACACAATAAGCCATAGAAAATCGTTGCAACAATGCTTAAAAGCTGGCAAATAGCAAAACTTGCCTGCAACAAGAAAGTTGAGACAACTTCGTCGAATTGGATATACACTGGCTTGCCAGAGTCTCAGTATTACACTCATTCTGAGTGCTCCATAATCAGCTTACAATTACAGCTATAAATATACTTTCAATTAATGTGTTGTTTGCCGTGGCAACAGCTAAGCCATTGTTTCATGCTAAAATGAAACATATTTAATTAAGGATTCAAGTATAAATTCAGAACTCCAATCTTGCGTTGAGAATGTGTTCCTGCAGTAATTTTCTTTCCACAATAAGCCTTTTAATTAGTTTTTTTTTACCGGGTATATTCCAGACAAGCTCGCACAAATTTAAATCTACAATCTTAAATAAATAATACGTGGCTTCAAATGAGACTTAAAATGTGAATTTGAAAGCCATTTTTTGTCTTGATTCATCGTGTTTCTTTCTAAAAATACAAAAAAAAAAAACTTGAATCAAGAATATAGAAATTTAAGTTTTATTATTTACTGCTTGTTAACCACTATTTATAATTTAAATATGTGTTATTATTTGTGTATAAAAATGGTACAATTTATCGCAGTAAGCTTTTTTTGCTTCAATTCGATGTAATCCTTGGCAAGTGTATCAAAAAAGTTGGCAAGACGCCGGCAGGGAGCAGCCCTAATGCCATTATTGCATTTTTGTGCAATCTGCTGAGCAACAGATATGAATTTATATATATATTTATTGGCATTGCTTGAGGCGTGGCTATATTTGCTATGCGTCTTTTTATTTTTTGGCTTCTGGTTTTGGTTTTGTCTTGCAACACGAGATTTGCTGGCTGCAAGTAAGTCGAGGGGGCAGTTGACGGGGGGTGTTTGGTGTGTGGGTTTTGCTCTCCTGTCGCCTGTTTACAATTCACTTTGCTGCACTTGAGAAATTACACATGCTGTGCTGCTACCTCAGTCACTCCCTATCCCCTCCCACTCACCACCCCCTCTTGTTATTCGCTTCTATTTATTTATTTTTTTTTTTCTTTTTATCGCGCTCGAATTTCATTTTGCTTTTGTGCTCAGAATCCCCCTTTAGGCAAAAAGGGCAAGTAAATCGTCTGTCTTATTTGTCTACCACTACACTCTCTATACACACACACACACACACACACACACACACACACACCTGCAAAGAGCAGCACACGTTTCTAATAAGCGCCAGCGACATCATTGGGGTTCCTTGTTGGTCCTTTTGTAGGGCTGCCATGTTTGTTGTTGTTGTTGTTGTTGTTGCTTGTGTTGTTGCTGCTGTTGCTGTTTGCGCTAACCAACAACAATGACAACAACATGATTGGTATTTTCCGCTGCAGACATTTTTGCAAAATGTAGCAAAACGTCGACCCTCACATTATATTTTGTTACTTTTTTCACTCCTCCGCTTTTTTCCCGGCCTGCTCGCCAGGCGGCTTTTTTTTATTGATTTTTTCTCCGTCAAGCTCTATTTTTTCTTCTTTTTTTTTGTGTTGAACTCTGTTAACAAAAAATGTGCAAGTTTTGTGGAATTCTTAGAAGCAGTTTCTTTCAAATTAAAAACAGTTTTTGTTTTGTTGCCTGAACTCGAGACTTGGAAATGCTAAAAAGGATTTTAGTTAAAAGTGGATTTCAGCTGAATTCAATGCACACACAGAGGGCCAAGTAATATATTTAAATTTGAATAAGGTGTTCGGGATTGAGTAGAGGAGGCTTCTGCCCAATATTTTAAGTGTATGCATATAATTTATATTCATGTTATTCGAACGCTGAAAGCGTCTTCAGTTGGCTGCCACTTTAGATTTATTTCTGGTCCGTAATTTTCACATTTATATGTTAAGTTCAACATTTAATTGAATATTTTTACCAACAAATATTCAAATTTGTTCATTGGAAACCTTAAGATATTTGTTTATTATAGCAAGCAAAAATTGGCACCTGTGTAAATTGAAAATATATTTATCAAGAGCGGCACAGTTGCTTGCCACCTGCAACATTCGGCAGCCTTCGACTGATTTTCTGGCTCATTGCATTTGCATTTGGCTTAAGTGAAACTCGAGCGCTTTAAATTACACGCCCCCTTAAAAGGGGCTGCCATTTTAGGGGCTGGGGGTGGAAATTCAATTCTCTGTTTTTGTTTTGTTCCGTCTGCTTTCTTTGTGTTTTCCCCTTGACTAAACCAACTATCCATTAGTTGTAATAACAATGCCAGCAAAACCTAAAAATAAGCAAAAAAGAACGAAAACTTTTTCCTTCACCACACACAGCATACAGTGCACTCAAAAAGTATCTATCCACACACACACAGACACACACACACATGAATATGCAAATATAAAACCGAAAAATAAACAAAACTAAAATTTTGCATTTTCTTTGCAGCTGGCATCAAGTACACGGACAACCAGCGTGTGATTATCCTTGTGAAGGATGTGAACGATGAGCCGCCGTACTTCATCAATCGACCCCTGCCCATGCAGGCGGTGGTCCAACTGAATGCACCACCCAACACGCCAGTGTTTACGCTGCAGGCACGCGATCCCGACACCGATCACAATATACACTATTTTATTGTACGAGACCGGACCGGCGGACGCTTCGAGGTGGACGAGAGATCGGGTGTGGTGCGAACACGGGGCACAGATCTCTTCCAGCTGGACATGGAGTATGTGCTGTATGTGAAGGCCGAGGATCAGAATGGCAAGGTCGATGATCGTCGCTTCCAGAGCACGCCCGAGGAGCGCTTATCGATTGTGGGCGGCAAACGTGCCCCACAATTCTATATGCCCGGCTACGAGGCCGAAATACCCGAGAACCAGAAAAAGGACTCCGAGTAAGTTGAAGGCAGGCAGACAGGCAGGCAGGCAAATCACAATTGCAAAGTTATGCGAATCAGAGCACAACAACAACAACAATCAGAATGCATTCGACACACAGTCCAAAGTTTTGCCTCATTGAAATGCCAACTGAGCTCTGTCGAAAGGGCAGTCGACCGAGTGACAGAATACAAATTAAGTTCTCTCACAGCCAGAACTCGCCTCCTTTCTAATATATGCGTGCATTTGTTGGATATCCCTCAAGTGGCTAGTGGCAGTTAATACCATGAAGTGTGCAATTCTTTATCTGTCCCTAAAACCAGTCAAGACTTTAAGCAGAAATCAGTTTTTTCTAAAGTGATTGGATTTTAAAAACTCAACGCTTTCTAATCATGGTAATAAGAATAAATTTAAAGTTGAAAGAGCGATTCTGAAGTGATTTCAATGTTAAAATTTGAGTTAAAGTCTCCAATTTAAAACTGCATTCAAAATTGAGAATGAGATTTTGGTGCGAAAATCCTGTTAAGATTAAATCCTTGAAAAGTGTTTATAAGCACAGGTTGAAGCTTTCCACAACCATAACTTGGCCAATGCTTCCTAGATTTTCAAAATCCAGGACTTTTTGATAATGTCTTGATCTCAATAATAATACTACATTCACAGTTGGAAACGCGATTCAAGAACAATTTCCATGTTAAAATTATATTGCCAAGAAGTGCTTCTGGCAATGGTTGTAAACTTTAAGCAGCCAGCAACTTTGGCAAAACTTCTCATTTTGATCATAGTTTAATCTCTCGTTTGAAACTATATTCCAAGCTCAAAATTCATTCTAATTAAAACCTTCACAAACTTTCCATAGCCATAACTTGGCCAATTGTGATCCGATCTTCAAAAACCAGCCCTTTTTAATCATGATTCGGTCTGTAGATTATTAACACACTTAAACAACTTAAACAATACTTACTTCAACCAGTTAAAACTTCTCACAGGACTTTCCAAACATATTTTGACTGTTAGTTAAATACTACGCTGAAAGTTAAAAGCGCAATTCGGACTCGATTTTCGATCTAAACACGATTGGCTCAGCTTAAATTCCAGCGAACATTTGTCATAGTCAAGGACATCGCCAAGAAACATTTCTAAGACTTATGTCTCAAGTTGCCACTCCGCAAACATGTGTGTTAAATTGTTAACCACAATCCCATTTGCCAGACTGTCAGATTGGTTGACACGCCCCTTTCTAACTGATTTTTCTACCCATCATTTGCAGCATCATTTCGGTGAAGGCGAAATCGTTTGCGGACCGAGAAATCCGTTATACGCTGAAGGCGCAGGGTCAGGGTGCTGGCACCTTCAACATTGGACCCTCGTCGGGCATTGTCAAGCTGGCCAAGGAGCTGGACTTTGAGGACCTGCGGCAGCCGCATGTCTACACACTGATTGTGACAGCCACCGAGGACTCGGGCGGCTTTTCCACATCCGTTGAGGTGAGTCAACTGACTACTGAATATACATAAATCGATTCTGGCATCCAATTATAAATGCAACAAACAACTTCAACAGCTCACAATACGCGTCACAGATGTCAATGACAATGCGCCCAAATTCGAGCTGCCCGATTATCAGGCGCACAACGTCGACGAGGATATTCCCCTGGGCACCAGCATCCTGCGGGTGAAGGCAATGGATTCGGATTCGGGTGCGAATGCCGAGATCGAATATCTTGTCTCCGATGATCATTTCGCAGTCGATTCGAATGGCATCATTGTGAACAACAAACAACTCGATGCCGACAATAATAATGCATACTATGAGTTTATTGTGACCGCCAAGGATAAAGGAGAACCTCCCAAATCGGGCACGGCAACTGTTCGCGTTTACACGAAGAACAAAAACGACGAGGAACCAAAGTTCTCGCAACAGGTTTACACACCGAACGTGGATGAGAATGCCGGTCCGAATACTTTGGTCACCACTGTGGTTGCCTCCGACAAGGATGGGGATAATGTGCGCTTTGGTTTCGTTGGTGGCGGCACCTCGTCGGGTCAGTTTGTCATCGAGGACATTACGGGCGTCATCCGATTGCACAACAAGGCCATCTCCCTCGATCGGGATAAGTACGAGTTGAATGTGACGGCGATGGACGATGGTTCGTGCTGTGTGAACGGTGATCAGACAATTCACACCTCGACGGCTGTTGTCGTCGTCTTCATCACCGATGTCAACGATAATAAGCCCGTGTTTAAGGATTGCGGCACCTATTATCCCAAGGTTGAGGAGGGCGCCCCCAATGGCAGTCCTGTCATCAAAGTTGTCGCCACCGACGAGGATAAGGGCGTCAATGGACAGGTGAGTGGCGTTGACCAACTAAGCAAATCAACTTTGACAAGTTATCGATTGTTTCGATAATCGATAAGGGGTCTTGGTAGAGTACAATCAAAGAGTTAAGCAGAATCGACTATAAGTTGTAGAGCGGGTTTTAATACAGAAATGTTCCTTTTGGCAAGTTATCGATTGTTTCGATAATCGATACACGAATCAAACTGAATCATTTTAAAGTTGTAGTTATAGTTGTCGATAGTTTTCATAATCAAACTACGATGTTGATGGTATCTTCGATAAAGATAGATCAAAATCTCTGAATCTCAATCGATCAATCAATCAATCAATTTAGCAACCTATTTTAAGGGTTATTCATAGCTTTGCAGCACTAACGAAAGTGTTTGAGAAACTTTGCTTCATTTCCAGCACTGCCATTAAATGTTAAACACTAATTCCATATTTATTTTAAAGATAAAACCACGTCGAAAAGCAAATCATGCAAAATATAATTGCAGTTCGGTTGGCTTGAAAACCGCTAATAGTTGTCGCTCATTCGCCACTCTTCTAATTGCTCAAAAGCACAAAGTTTAAGGACTGTAATTATTATGGCTCAACTATTAATGGGGCGGCTTGGCTTGGTTGGATTTTTGGGCCACGTCAAATTGTATTAGACTGGCCTGATTGAGTTGAGTTGAGTTGAGCGAGATTTCGTGACAAGATTTCGGGACAGAGTTGCCACGCTCAAGTTCAATGCACTTGCAGCGTGTGCGCTTTGCGTGTCGACGGGGTGGCAACGCCACAATCGTGTCAAGCATTAAATATAAATTTTGCATATTTTTCCGTTCTCTTTTCTGTTGCACAGGTTAAATACTCGATTGTACAGCAACCGAATCAGAAGGGCACCAAATTCACCGTTGACGAGGAAACCGGCGAAGTTTCGACCAACAAAGTCTTCGATCGGGAAGGGGATGATGGTAAATTTGTATCCGTAACGGTAAAGGCAACCGATCAGGGTGATCCCAGCTTGGAGGGTGTCTGCTCCTTCACCGTGGAGATCACCGATGTCAACGATAATCCGCCACTGTTCGATCGACAGGTGAGCTGACACAAATAAACTCCTCTAAAAACGAATTATTTATAAAGATTTCATATTCCTATTAGAAATATGTGGAGAATGTGAAACAGGATGCGAGCATTGGCACAAATATACTGCGCGTGTCTGCCTCCGATGAGGATGCCGACAATAACGGTGCCATCGTCTATAGCCTGAGCGCTCCTTTCAATCCCAACGATCTGGAATACTTTGACATACAAGCCGAATCCGGTTGGATAGTGCTGAAAAAGCCGCTTGACGTAAGTGTTTTGTTATCCAACAAATGAACGCATCAAAATATGCTCAATTTATTTATATATATATTTTGTTTTCGTTATGTTTGCGAACCCAACTAACCAAGTTTTATTGTTTTAAACATGAAAAAAAAGAGAAACAAGAAAGTAGCTCAAATATATATTTATGATTTTTAATTACTAACAAATTTGAAACTTGAAACTAAGCTGAGATTCAGAGAGTTTTCGAACGTGGCTTGTGTGCAGCAGCAGCAGCAGCAGCAGCAGCAGCAGCAGCAGCAGCAGCAGCAGAACAATTTGAGTATTCAGTTCAACTAATTATGATTTTAACTGCACCTTTCTTTTGTTTAAAGAAGCCTTTTCCCCCCGATACAAAATATATCTTTTAGGCAGCTATCAATTGTGTTGTTTTTTTAATATTGATAGTCCACAAAACGAATTCGATGTGAAAAGCAGTGCAAGTTTTTTTGTCACAATCGAAAAAAAACTACATATCTCTATAAGTATATCTATACATATAAGAAACTAAAAATGCCAAATATATATTCTATGCATTTTGTAATCCAATTTTTCAGTTAGTTTTCTTTTCATTTCACATCTTTTATTTGTGTTTTATTTTTTGTTTAGTTTAGTTTATAGTGCGTAATTGGCCAACAAAAGAAAAAACAAAACAAATGAAAAACAAAGAAAAGAGTTAAGAGTAAAACTCGAATGCCAAGCGAATTGATTTTTAACATTTTTTGAAACAAATCAACTAACATACACTCAAAAAAATAAAAGTGCTATTTTATATGGGTGCATTATTCAGGCTGGGTTGTGGTTCCGCAAGCTTTTAGCTGCCAGTTGCTGCTTTAATCATTTTTTTTTTTTGGTGTTAGGCTTATAGGCTTAAGTAAACTGTAAACTGTAAAAAAAAAATCAACTACAGGTTTAACAACTTGCCCCCTATACATATATATCTATATAACTATAACGATCACGCCTATTTTTGAGCATCGTTGTACACCACATTTTTGATGGCTAAACAATGTGAATGAAAATATAATAATCAAATCATAAAAACTACAGAATCTACTTTTTTTTCAAATGTATTTTCTGATTATTTTGTTTGCCAATATTTTTACTCCTTTTTTTGCCACCCCCCAAAAAAAATCCCAAAGAACCCACCCAAAATCAATTAGATCAAATAAACAACGTTTTTTGTCGAGACTATGCGAATTTTTGAAGGTCTCCTGCTGACAGCTATCAAAAACCAACCAACAAATATATATAAATAAAAATGAATATTTTTTGATTGTTTTGTTTTTCGTAAATCGAGATTTGATTGAGCGTTTTTGAGCATTTTTGCATGCCGATGGAAAATGCAGTTCAATATTCATAAGTCTTTACTTTTTTGTTGTACATAATATATATATATATATATATACATATATATATATATATATATAATCTATCAATCAATCAAGAAATAGTCAACTGTTTTCAATGTAGGCGAAGTTAATTAAATATATTATTTAACTGCACCTTTAACAATATTTCATTTCCAACTAATTTCGATTCTGTGCGCAGTCAGCTGATTGAGGCGAGAAATTAATCAAATTTTAGTTTTCTGTTTCATTTTTTTAATTTCCGATTTCTATATATTTACATATGAAATGGTGTTATCCAAATATATCCCAACAATTTAGGGTTGTTATCCTGTAAGTAATCGTCAACTTATCCCCTATATCGCATTTAAATATATATATATCTATCTGTGCACATCTAACGAAGTGTTTAGATATAACTGTGTGCTAACCCAGCAACAAACAAAATTGAATCTCAATAAAAAATATGCAAATTTTGTAAGCTAACCTAAAAAAAAAAAGAAAAGAAAATGGGAAAACTAACTTTCTGTTTGCCGAAACACATTTTTCATGTTGTACATAAAATATTAACGTAATAATCTAGTGTTGTTGGCGAACACACTACTTCGGCAAACTTTGCAACACACTTCATCATATTGTTGTCAGGATCAATCAAGAGATAGTCTCGTCAAAACATAGAAAACTAATGAAAATCCCTTCCATAATCTAAATGTTTATCATATCAACAGAATAATTTAATCCTTTGCTTATCCCGAGAAAAGCTTTAATTTTTGTCCCAATATTTGCCTGATTTCATTTGATTTATGTTTCATCTATTTGTATTTGTATTAAAAACAAAAACTATCAAATTAAATTTCAAACATAACGTAAACGACAACGATGCCATTGAAAATACGTAATCGTTACGTAACACCCAATACACAAACCAAAACCAACTAACATAACATGCGCGACGCCTAACATTGTGGCTAACATTGTGGCTAACATTTGGCTAACATTTGGCTAACCAAAACATCAACTGTTATTCAATGAAAAACATGAATCAATCAAACAATCAATCAATCAATCAATCAACAGCGCGATCGTTATCGTCTGCGCGTTCGCGCCTCGGATCGTGGCGATCCGCCCTCATATGCCGATGTAGATGTTGAGTTAGATGTCGTCGATCGCAATAATAAGCCGCCCATTTGGGATAAGAGCATTTATGGGCCGATTCATATACGCGAGAATGTCACTGTGGGTACGGTTGTAACATCGGTTAAGGCAAGGTTTGTATAGCCAATACACTACACTACACTAAACACTAAACACTTAACACTACACACTACTCTGTACTACAAAACAAACACTATTAATACTACTTTTACTAAAGATAATTCATAAGTCGAAATCGTAACAGCTGTTAGAATATTACATATGTTAACAGCATTTAGCTAACATAGGCTTAAGCTTTCGTTTGTGAGTCAAACTTTGACAGATACAAGTAACTTGAACTGTGTCCTTGCTAAGGCAGCAAAAAAAAGTGTGTACTCACTAAACGAACTGTACGTGTACTCGCTTAACGAAGTTTACTCACCTAACGAAACTAGCTATAAGCTGCTTGCCCAGTACAAGTACTTTTTTAACATACTCTGTTTTTGCTGTCTTTCGTCTCTCTCCCTCTCTGTTAATTTAACATAAAGTTTTGCGAATCAACTGTTTTTTTTTTTGTGGCATATCGTAAAAGCTCAACGCTGATTTTTGTGCAATCAACAACAAAATCCATTTGAAAACTTATTCGAAAATATGCCAAAAAAAGAGAATTATTGAAAAAAGAAAGAAAAACAACTAATGGTTGTTGGTGTTTGTTTTGAGCGACCTTTTTGTGTATGCCAGTCCCATGTAAATGACGGCTAACGGGTAATTTTGCATTTTGCTGCAACTCTTTCTCATTCACCCTAACCTAACAATTACAATAACAACAACAACAACAACACTTTCCCATTGGATTTGCTTACCCAACAACAACAACAGCAACAACCACATCAACAATAACAGATCTGAACTCTTTTAAACTCCCCGTCTCTCTCTCTCTCTCTCTGTCACACATGGTAAAAATACTAGTTGCTTGAAATAAGTGTGAAGTTTGTTTGGTGTTCCACATAAATTTGGTGTTGGTTCAATTGGGAAAACAAACGAAAAGAAACTAATTAAAAAATGCATTTTATTCGCAAGGTTGCAGTTTAGTTTAAGCTCTAGGAAAAACAAAAACAAAAGGTAAATAAAACTGTTCAAAAATGTTAAAAAGCAATAGTCGAAAAACGATGAAAAAAATAAATCAAAAATACAAAAAAAAAAAAACAAAACAAATTCAAAAAGTATGCTACGAAAATTGCACAAAGCCCTTCTTTTTTTTCTTTTTTGGTTTCATTTGTTATGCATTTAGTTTTCTATACCACAAAAGATTAATAATATTTATACATATAAATATATATTTGTATTTATGCTCTCCAAAACTGAATTATTATTATTATATATATTATGTATGCGATTTTCAGTTATTGTCCAGTACGGCAACAAAATATACATATATATATCTACCATATATATTTTATTTTGTTTACATTTTGAAGGCTAGGGTCGAGACTTGATTTACAAATAATTTGCACTGCGAGAAAAATATACTTTTGAAAAAGCCATTAAGAAAAAAAGTATAAAACCAAATGGAAATCATTCAAGTTTCCACACATTTTTTTGAATTTTAAGTTTTAGTGCTGTCTACTTTCCCCATAAAAGGTGTTGGTTACAACTTTTACAATTTTGATTTTTTCAACAAAAAACCGAAAACAATTTGCCTTATTTTGTTTAATGAAAAAAAAAACCAAAAGTATTTTTCCAAACTATATATAAATTTTTTGTATTTTGCCTTTTTTTCTGTCCAACGCTCGCTTGATTTTGAAACGTGCTTGTATTTTTGAAACAAAAAAAAAAAAAACAAATCGAAAAACGAAAAACGAAAAAAAAATGTATAAATTGAATTGAAAATGTATTTGAAATACAGCGCGAGACATACAAATTAGAGGCGATGGCCCAAGACAAGGGCTATCCGCCATTATCGCGAACGGTCGAAGTACAGATCGATGTGGTCGATCGGGCCAACAATCCCCCAGTTTGGGACCATACCGTTTATGGGCCGATCTATGTCAAGGAAAATATGCCCGTCGGCGGCAAAGTCGTCTCGATCAAAGCCAGGTCTGTTCGTTTTACAAAAACCAAAAACAAAAAAAAAACCCACAAAAAAATAAAAATAAAAAACCTAAAAACAAATTCCATTTAAAAATAAAGCCATACCATTTTGCTTAGTTATCCTTTGATAAGCTGTTACATCTTACATATATATATATTTTTTTTCCAAGATGCTTCAGTTTCAATTACTTGCCATCATTTTCATTATAATTTCTCGGTGTTGTCGACTTCTTCTTCTTATTTTATTATTGGTTTTCTAGTGTGTTTTCTGAATGTTGTTCTCTAGTTGCTTAGATCCTTAGAGCTACAGCTCCCCTCCCCCCCCATCAGACTGAGAGTGCCTTTGTTAAATGTGTTAATTATTATAAAAGTTTTCATTTGCGCACTCTCGGCTTGATATAGCTCCCTTGATCCCCACCATTGCACATCCACATACTATATACTATATACCATATATATATATATATATGCTGCACCAGTAACACCACCAGTAACAACACATTCCATAATCTCTTAGAAACCTGCACAAATCACACACAGAAAATGCACAAGATTTATTTGTATTTTTTCTTTATAGATTGAATAATTGTATATAAAGCACATTCAACTGTATTTAACTGTGAAGGGGTAGTTAAGCTGCAATCACCCTTTCTTCGTTGCATTGGGGACCCAAAATGTTGAAATATTTTTTATTTGATTTGTTTTATTCAAATTATATTTATTATGATTATAAAATGAATCCATTGAAAACCAAGTGAAGAGCGTATAATAAACTTAAGCAAATTTATATAACAGGCAGCAGATAACCTCGACCCTGACCCCATTAAGTATATATATATATTTTAGATTATCGTCAACAGACAAGTCACCTGTCCGTCTGTCCGTCTGTGAAGCCATTCTCAGAGGTTCAAAGTACCCGAGACTTATAGTTATGAGTAAAGTTCTCGTATATTATGCAATTTATTTCATCTTATCGATAATTGCCCGATCAAATCGATTATCGATAGCAATAAAAGAAGCAACTGTAAAGATATAGCACTGCAATTGATATGGAATATAAACTGACATAAGTTTGAACAATTGTACAAATTGGAATAAGAAAAATATAAACTATTCTCAGATTGATAAATCTACTATCAGCATATCTTTAGGCTTTGTTGAGGGTATCTCCCAGTCGAGCTTTTTCGACTAGCACAATAAAGGAAACGTTTCGAACCCCATAAAGTTATATTCTATTATATATATATTATATAATTGCTGATTAAGCATGGAATATATATAAATGTCAGGGCCAGATGGGATCAGTCCAAGTTCACATTTCTCAAGTGTTTCTTATGCTTTTTAAATGCCATTAAAATCTGACTTTTATTTTAGATAGTTGCCATAAATTTAAATCTTAAGCACGCCCAAGATGGCCATTCTTTCTTAGCTTAGAGTTGAACTCAATTTCATTCGGGTTGAGTTTAATTGACCTTCACTGTGGCTGTGGCAGCAGCTGCACTTTAAATTACCTGCCAGAAGTCAACTTTCTGACCAGTGCCCACTGGTGGGGCAGGTGTAGGGGCAGCAGATGTAGGTAGCAAGTGCTGCAATGATCATAGAATTTGTCAAGTTGAGGAATGCAAAAAAAAAAAAAAATATATAAAAATAAAGAAAGCAAAATGCGAAGTTTGTTTAAACTAAAGTTTTGCATTTTTATAATTGCAATTAAAAACTTGAAGTGGCGCACTTAAATGACTTTTACCTCGCTCTTTCGCTCTCTCTCTCTCTCTCTCTCTCTCTCTCTCTGTCTCTGTCTGTCTCTATCTACCTCTCTCTCGCTGTGTGGCATTAACATAACGAGCAGAGTTTTATCTTCGTGGCAAGCCAACCACATGCCACTGACGTTTTAATTATGCGTCCGTTTGTGGCCAGTACACACTGTTGTTTGTTTGTATATTTGTTTGTTTGTTTATGTTTTCTGTTTGCTGTTTGCTTGGTGGTTTCTCATTTTTCTCATCCTGCTTTTTTGTATGATTTTTAATTGTTGTTGGCACTGAAAGCCATGCACTTAAAATGGGTCTGCTTTGCAAATATTGCACATACGCACCGTGCACCGTGCATCACTCACCAACAAATAAAGCACCACCTAGCGTTAGTTTAGTGCGACCAACAAAAAAAAAAAACAAAAAAAGAAAAGTAAAAATTTCATTTCTATGCTAAGTATTTTTAGGAAATTGCCAACTATTAAACGTGCCTGGGTTTAATTTTCACATTACGCTCGTCTCAATTATTTTCAACTCAAAAAAAAACCAAAACAAAAAAAAAACAGAAATGAAAACAATTTATTTTTTTGTTGTTTGTGTTTTTGGGTTTATTTTTTGTTTGTCTTTGTTCCTTTTGCAATTATCTTGTCCCAGCACAAAATTGTTAACTTTTTATATACATATATATACATATATATATATATTGCTAGACATGTGTATATATATATGTGTGTGTGTGTGTGTGTGTGTATGTGTGTGTTTAGCCAAGATGCTATTAAGCGCGTAGCGACAAAGTGTGTGCAGAGCAGCGAGAAAACTGCTAAACGTCTAAACGAGTTTGGGGGCAACACTGGCAGCAATTTTCAAGTGCGCGTATCTCATAATAAATGTATGTTTGCCATTGTTTGTTGTTGTCAGACTGTTGTTGTTGTAGTTTTAGTGCGCTTAATGCGCCAGTTGTCGAGTGCTTGCCTCAAGTGCGGCATGCATTAAAGAACACACGAAAACAACAACAGCAACAGCAACAAATAACAGCAATAACAATGAGATGGGTTCAAGTTAAATGAGGGTCACACTCAACAGCAGAACTTAACGACAAATGTTATCAGCAGTGCTTGAAAGCAGACTGTCAAACCGGAACCGGAACCGGAAGCGAAAAAATTTGGTAGCAGATCAGCAAGCGAAATTCAACAATTCCTCTAAGAATCAGTTATAAGAAAAATATATGATTAGTTAATTTAATAATCAAATAAATTCCAAAACCGGTTTCAGTTTGACAGCCTGTTTTTACTGAACTAAATATTTTGCTTTCTATTCCGTTCAATTCAATTGATAATCATGATTTTTAGCATTTAGATCAAATAAATAACTATAGCATTTAGGCGCCAACTGCAAACCAAGACTTTAATATATTTAAAAAATCAAACCAAGTGCTCGGAATAAAAAAGAATTCCTATAAAAAAAATCCACACAAAAATTCTCACATCAAGTTCTACACAAAACAATAGTTCTTTTTTTGATTTTGCAATACAACCAACGACAAATCAATTACAAAATATATATAATACACCCTAACAACAACAAGAACAATAACAACAACAAACACACGACACTCACAGCCTCCAAATCCAATCATTTACCACAAAAAAAAATGGAAAAAAAATGGAAAAAAATGTCCACAACCAACTTTTTTGCAACATATTTTATTGTTTGCCTTGTACCCAACTAATATCCTTTTAGTCCTGGTCCTTGGCAGCAGCAACAACAACAAGAACAACAAATATATATTTTTGGCGCAACCTGACAGATTTTCTCCTACTCATTTTTCTTGGTCTTCTTCATTTTTTTTGCAAAAACTTTGTTGTTCTTCTTCTTGCTCATCATCTTTCTGTCAGCTGCAAGTGTTGTCCAAGTGCAAATAAAATTTATTTTGTTTGTTTGCCGCCTCCTTGTGCCTAATTTGTTTTTCATTATCCTCGCCTCGCCTCGCCACGGCCTATTCGCAACAACAATAACAACAACAACAACAACACGCAGCAAACACACAGTCATCATCTGCTGGCCCCTCTACTCAAACCCCACCCCACCCTAGCCCACCCCACCTACAACCCCCTATTACACAACCACCCCTCTTGAAACCCACCCCAACAACTTTTTGACACTCGAATGGCAATTAAATGTTTTGAAGCCATTTTTTGCGCATTGCTTACTTTTTTCCTCCTCTCTTTATTTGTTTGCTGTTGAAGCCGAGTTTTTCTTAGCTTTTCACGCTTTATTTTCTTTTCTTTTTTTTTTTGGGTTGATTTGCACGAAAGACGCTCGACGGAAAGGCAAAGAATTTTCCAATTTGAAGCGCAGCATTTTCTTCTTTTTTTCTTGCAATCGAATTTCTTGCGAATATTTTTTTGTTGTGTGTCATAAATCAAACTTTTTTGTATTTTGATATGTCGCATGTGTGTGTGTCTGAGCAGAGTGTGTGTGTGTGTGTGTGTGTGTACGAGTGTGTGTGTGTGTGTGTGTAACATGTATAGATATTTTATAAACTTCATCTAGCTTCTAAATACATTTAATTATTTTTGTGTGCAACTTAAGAAACTTGAAAATGAAAAAGCAAAGAGTTCTTAACTGCTTGTCAAAACTTTTTGAAAATACTTTTCATTGTTTTTTGCAAATTAAAAAAGTATTTAAAGTTCATTTTGTAGTAAAATAATATCATTATTTCCGAAACTTAAACTTCATGTAGCCAAAAAAAAACTCTTTCTACACTAACTAACGACTGTCTCAATCTATATCTATCTATCTATATCTCTTTCTCTCTCTCTCGTTGACTGTCAAATCAGTGTATAAATGAGACAACAATCTATGCCAATTACTTATATATGATTATTTTGTTTCTGAAATCGTTGTTCAACACCCGCCAACGTCTGCAGTTCGGGAATTGAGGGCAATCCGACGGTTTTCTATAGATTAATGCCCGGCTCGACGGCACAGACGAACAAGTTTCACACATTCTATCTGCAACAGAGACCGGACAATGGCGACACCTGGGCGGACA
Organism: Drosophila macrothrix; assembly: GCA_035042055.1. Lineage (NCBI taxonomy): Eukaryota > Metazoa > Arthropoda > Insecta > Diptera > Drosophilidae > Drosophila > Drosophila macrothrix. The sequence goes on along the minus strand of JAWNLX010000124.1, from coordinate 5,773,871 downwards.
TAAAGGTCAATCATCCGCTCGACTACGAGAGCATCAAGGAATACAATCTGACCATACGCGTCGAGGTAAGTTTCGACATTTAACACTTGCCCAACTCGATATCCATTTCAGTTACAACAAGCTAACTTTTTGCTTGAATAAAAAAAAAGTATATTGAAAAATGCTGGTCATTTTTTGGTCGGCTATAGCCGACTGCACAATGCGCTGGAAACAGTGCTGAGACTAGTAAATTAATATATAATATGTATATATAATTGAACGTCTTCTAAATTAGCTATCCAATTTTCTGTTCTGTTGAACAAAATCTTCAAAAATTCACATACTTTATTTAATGTAAAATATATTTAAAATGCCTTTAAAAGTTAGCTGCTCTACACTTAACACTATATAGAGTTATATATCTTGGGAGCATCAATATCTTGTCTCTTTCTAAAAAGAGAATTTTGATTGGCTTGTTTTAGCTAAATAAATATATTTTATAGTTATTTATTTAAGTTGAATTTCAACTTTTCGCATTATATTTCAACTATTTTCGATTATTTCCCAAGAGATACGTTGCCAATCTTTCGCTCTCTTCGAGATGCAGCATCAAAACTAATATACTCATTATACGCTTCGACAAACCGTGAATAAATACCGAAAAGTGCCCAAAAGTTGCTTCAAGTTTTCAAGTTTGCTGTGAGCTCAATTAAGCGCACAGCTCAAGCTGTGCAGCATGTATTTGACTTTTGTATTTGGGAATGACTTCCAAATACGTTTTATAATTATTTTATTTGAAAAGTTTTAATTACTTGCGCGAGTTTAGCGACTTGTAACCACCACCACCGAACCGCCCCCAGCATGCCACCACCCCACTCCAGCCCACTCCAGCCCATCCAGCGTCACGTCAAATGCAAATGCAGTCCGCAGTGGCAATTAGTTGTGGAATGTGGCAACTGAACAACTGATTGACTGTCTGTCAGTCTGTCACTCATCCAAGTCAAAGTCAGTCGTCGGCACTGTGATTCTCAATTGAAATTCAATCAGTGGCAAGTTTTAGATGGCTCTCCGCATCAACCCCTTAGCGCGCCGCCATTTAATGCAGCTCATTAGCGTTGCCATTCAGCTGTGCTGGAAAATTATTGACAACTTGTTTCAGCTGCTCAATAATTTATTGAAACATGCAGCTGACCAGCTGCAACAGCAACAGCAACAGCAGCGGCCAACAAATGCCACAAATGATGTGAATGCTGCCCCAAAGGACATGCATTAGTTTTATCCCTCTGCCATTAAAATGCAATTGCAACTCCCATTTAAAGGCAGTTAATTAAATATCCCCCTGGCATGCATGGCAAATAGAGCTAATGCACAGCATTGCCCAGATTATTATTATTATTATTATTGTTGCTGTTGTTGTTGCTGCTGCATCAAAGAATTTTTGGTGAAATTAATTTTTCAATTATTTGCGGTTGCCGCGTCAGATTGCAAGTTAATAAAATATATATTCTGTGCATATTTTGAATGCTATTCTATTTTAATTGTAAAATTTTTAGTCTTTTTACGAATTGTTTTTGCGGTTAGCAGCAAATGTTGGTTGTGGCTTTTCTAAACAGCTGAAATGCTATTTATATGACATCAACAGTCATTTATTAAAATGTCCAATATTTTTTTTATATTTTTTAAATCTAACTAATGTAAAATATTCAGCAATATAGAAAACAGAAATAGGCAGGAATTCGCCATGTCGAATAATATATATCCTTGTAAAACATGCCCCTAGCTTAACTATATATTTACAAAATCTATCGATCAGTCCTATAACAGCTATATGATATAGTAGTCCGTTGCTGATGATGTGAGAAGCTTAAGAAGACACAAAAATTAGGAGCTTGATACGGATTTTATCGTAAAATAAAAAGGTTAATCGTAGAAGAACTCAATTTTCAACAGATTGTTCCTATAGCAGTTATATAGTGCTCTGATATGTATATATTGTCTGCTGCAGAAATACAGAAATATGCCAAGCTTCCTTTGATTGCCTTAAAACTGAGCAACTAGTTCGACAGAGGGACTTGACTATATAGATTAGGCTAACGATGCTGTTCAGGTATATATATATATATATATATATATATATATTCAGAGTGATGCCACCTTTAATGCGTTAGAATATCTCCTAAGACGACATCCTGCTCAAAGTATAAATACAAATTAAATGAATCGAGTAATCATAATTCACAATATTTGACAACAGTTTGTTCAACTGAACTAACCAAATATTGTGACAAGTATTTAGTTGTATCAGTTGATATCCGTTGGTGTTAACTGTACCCGTGCCAATGTTGTTTACCAAATCAAACTTGGTCAAAGTGTGTCGGCAAACTATTAATTAGCTGGCAAACTAACAAATTCATATTTACCCACAAAACTCGATGGCAAAAATAAATAATTCATTTCGAAATTATCAATTGCCTTAGATCTGCCTCATCCGATTACACACACGCTCTCTCTCTCTCCCTTCGTCTATCTCTTTCTCTGTCTAACTGCTGGCAGTGTTAGCCACATCCTGAAATTGAGTTTTATGTGCTTTCAAAGACAGTGCAAACACATGTTCCACATAAGTATGTGGAAGACATATCATTTGAATTGATTAATACACAGACTTTAAGCAAATAGATAACCAATGTGTAGACACACTGTGTGTGCGTGTGTGTGTGTGTGTGTGTGTGTGTAACCAGTTGACCCCCAGAGCTGCCCGGTTAAATGACAAACAGAATGCTGAATGCCTGCTTAGCTGTGGCCGAACGGACTCAGTAATTTAATTCATTCTCGAGCAGACTAATAAATTGCATAATAAAGTATGCGATTTATTGATTGATTGATTGTATTTGTTCAATCAATCATATAACAAGCAGCTAACGACTCAAATTTCCATATGCTCATTAAAATCGAGTACACTCAGCAAAAAACCTACTTGCCAAACTTCAAATTTCGATTGAGGAACAAAATTTCTTGAACTTGAAAATGGCTAAAAGCATTTTTGCAAAGTTTCGGAAAAGTATTTAAAAGACAGAGGAAGATATCTCCTCATAAAGCATTTATAGTCTAGGGAGTTTAAATTTGGATATATAAATTCAGCTTTATTCCACTTGATCGATAACCTTAACCGCTTTCCCAATATCGATAAAAATCGATCAACGATTGCAATGAAAACCACAATTTTGAAGATTTTGCCCTTAGACAAAATATACACTGTGATATTGATAATTTTTCACATTTTTCTGCTTGATTATGGCGCATATTTTCTCTATGTGCATCAATAAAAATTAATTAAACAAATGGAAACAATAAATCTTGTCTGCTTTTTGTGTTGAAATCAGGTTTGCCATTGAATACATTTGAATATGTGCACTTTTATTTGCGACACACAATCAACAATTTATGAATTATTTATGCAAAATATATTTAAAAAAAAGAAAAAAATAATAACTGACAAATTAAACATTTAAGAGTCGAACTTAATTTTCTGTTTTATTGCTGTTTTTTTTGTTTTTTTGTGACATTATAGAATAATGGCGCCCAGCAATTGGCATCGGAAGCGACCGTTTACATAATGCTCGAGGATGTTAATGACGAAATACCGTTATTCACCGAACGCGAACAGGAAACGGTGCTGGAGGGCGAACCGATTGGCACCAAAGTGACACAAGTGAATGCCATCGACAAGGATGGCACATTCCCAAATAATCAGGTGAGCAACCCGTAAACGTAAGCGAAACGTGAATAAATTGACATTAAGCGGGGCGAGGGCAGGCGGGGCAGGTGGGTGCAGAGGGTGCAGGGGTTGGCTTGATAGGATGCCGGATTGCATAGAATTGCTGGCATGGGTTGGGATGAGCCACGGAAATGCCAGGCGATTGTTGGCAACTGAATGACTCTATCCGAGTGTGCCTCTGTCTGTGTGTGTGTGTGTGTGTGGAGTGAAGATGACAAAAACGAGTCACAAGTTGGCAGTGTGGCTTTTTTGGGGGGGTGGGGGGAGGAGTGGGTCAACTGTTTAAAGCATCATTTGGTTAATGGAGCGTTGAAGCGACGCTTAAATTTCAGCTAGCGTTTCAAGTGCAACTTAAGCGTTTGCAAATCTTCTCATACACCGTTATGTGCTCGTTCACTCACTTATGCCACACGTGGCATGTGCCATGTGCCAAGTGCATACACGATTAATTTGGGCATAACTTGAAGTTGCCACTTCATTTCAACGGTTGCAAATCCGCGATTCATTATGTGCGCAACTTACTTGATATTCAGCAATTATTTAAGGCAAAATGTACACTGCAAAACAGGAAGCGAATAGTCTGATTTGGTGAGAAAAAGATTATAAATTCATGCAAAAAGGGATAATAAATAGAGATATCGAACTTTGCTTGGGCGATATCACATAGTAATTCAATGTTAAAGTGTTTGCGAGTATTCTAATAAATGTAAATGCTTATTTTAGGCAGGACATATTAAGAAACAGATAAGTTTTTCATACAATAAGTGATTATTCCCATGGGGAACCATTTGAAAGAGTGTTACGATCTGTCAAACTTCGTCATGATTGACTTAAAACTTACGTACTAATTCAAATAGAAACAGATATAGACTGCTGCTGATCAAGAATATATATTCTTTATGTGGTCGATGGCGTCTCCTGCAATGCCTCACAAACTTCACGAGAAACTTTGAATTCACTCTGCAAGTGCATAAAAAGCATGAATACCAATGCTCATCTAATGAACTCTACTAAGATATTAATTCACAGAGGCACAAGCAAGACTATATAGACTCGTATCTGAAGAATAGTAAACATGTTTAGATACTTTATCAGTTCGAAGATATCTGCTCTAAAAACCCAACTCGTTTTGTCCGTTTTCAAGCTCATCTTCTGCCCAAAAAAAAAGAGAGAAAATGGCAGCTATTTTTATATATTTTCATCCAAATAACTTCTATAAGAATTGAGTTCTCCCAGAACTGTTGAGTTAGAAAATACACTGTGATTTAGTGTCTGCTACTAAATTCTGTATTTTAAATAGCTGCCTCACATCTTCAACACTTCTACGATCTTATCTAGTTGTATATATACTTTATGGTTCCAGAGATGTCTGCTCACACAATGTGTGAACCCAAAAAAAGGAATCCGAATTCACAATTATAGTGAAAAACTTGTTCTGCACAGCTTAAGCGTTTTATAGTCAAACTGTCGAGCAGAGCTTAAATAGTTCCTGGTGAGCTGCTTCACCTTGGCCGCTTTTGGGTCCAGTCCAGTTCCCTGTATTTATATGGACAGTGTTCACACTTTCAGCTGGGTTTTTTTTGTTTTTGTTAGCAGTCATTTTCTCCCATTATAATTGTCTTTCTTCTTTTTTTTTTTGCTGCTTTCGCCGCCTTTTGCTCGTCTGTGCAGCTGGGGCTAATAAATGTCAAAGAGTTGTCACTTTTTTCTTCTGTTTTTTAGCTCCCAGCAGCAGAAGTATTTTCACACGCCCTCTAAGTACGTTAAGCTCTCAGTGAAAGTTCGCAGCAAAAAGACACACACAGCATGAAAATAGAAGAAAAATGCGGCAAAAAACTAAGATAGAGAGGAAAAAACACAAGCGCCTTTCATGCGTCTGACAGCAGACCTTGAGGGCGCTGGACCCTCAAAGAGAATGGGGCTAGCAGCGGGCGAGGGGTAGAGGGAGTGGTTACAGGAGGAGAGGGATGGCGAGGGAGGGGAGGGGTTACAGCCTTAGGCTAGGCACTCGCGATTATAATAATATGGCACTTGGGTGATGGCTAAATGGTAAAATGGGTAACTGAACTGCCAACTGCCAACTGCCAACTGGTAACTGGCCACTGGCTACTGCCTGCCCTCCTTTCCCGTCCACTTTCTCTCTCTGTCTCTCTAGCTTTACTTGGCCAACACATTTCATGTCCTGCAGCCAAGTAATTTGCATGTTCGCGCAAAATGTTCGCACTAATTAGCGTTTTCTCATTTATAGCCGCAACTGTAAAACAGACGCGACAAGTTCGCTGCAAGACGCATTCCCTGCAGCGGATTACTATTAATGTTACACAGAGAGAAAATGTGAGAAGAAACTCACATATTAGTTATGCGCCGAACCGATTACAATTCAGAATCGTAGCTGGAGCCGAAAGTCAGCATTTGTTTAAGTAGCAGTTATTGGAATTGATATAATAAGAATATATATTAGAAGAACGGAACCAATTCATAATCGTCAAGCCTTCACAATTTGCTTTGATATACTCCTTAAATTAAATCTTTGAATCAAGTTTCTTCCCATCTTGTTGCTGAATTTGGTGCTCATTTTTATTCTCCAAGAATAGAGTCTTTATAAATCTGCAAATGAGTTCAAAATTCAAAAGTAAAAAACTCATTTACCAATATTAAAATATTTAGCATTAATAAACCATTTTTTTCTCTCTGTGTTAGCGAAAAGCGTCATCACCTTTGGCTTTAAGGAGCCTCAGCCAGCTTTTTTGCCCATATTGCGCAGTTTTGCTTGATTTAAATTCTTTTCTGCAATTTCCGCTTTGAACTCGACATGTTTTAATTAACTTCCTGACAATTATTTGATTTGTCAACAAAATTCAACGTATATACATTTTTTCCTCTGACTTTTTTACCTGCAACGGTATGTGTGCTTTATCCATGTATTTTGCAGGTTTATTACTACATTGTCGACTCGCCGCGAAACGAGGGCAAAGAATTTTTCGAAATTAATCTGCAAAGCGGCGAAATCTTCACCAAAACCGTGTTCGACAGGGAGAAGAAGGGCGCCTACGCCCTCGAGGTGGAGGCCCGCGACGGAGCGCCCTCTGCCCGACCCAACAGCAATGGACCCAATTCAGGTAAGCCCCCCAACATTAGACCAACCACAACCCTCCCTTCAAACCCCAAATTGTATCCGGCTAATGCACAGCAATTTCAGCTATTTTGCTAAAGACTCCTCCTTCAAAATGCAACAAATATTTTAAAGTTCCTTTTTATTAAATACTTTATTAAGATGAACACTAGAAGCAACAATATATATTCTGGTCGTAGGCCAAATCATATTTAATGAAGCAAAGTTATCCCATTCTACCCAGTTAAAAACAAAAATTACATCGATTGTTTTTTGACACATTTAAATATTTGTAGAAAGAAATCATAATGTGGAAAGATATGCAAAATACATACAAATTGATGGAACCTTTCAAAAATGCATAGCTTAAACACTTTAATACGACAGCTGCTTTAAATTGCGCTCTAGGCCATTAGCTGGCAACCAGTTGAAGCATTCAACATTTCGCTTGTCAATACCATTTGGCAATAGGTCCAGCCTCGGCTTCTGCTTCTGCTTCTGCTTTTATTTTGGTTTGTATTTTTTTGTGGCGCTTTGATTATTTGCATTGCAGCGAAACTTGTTTGCCGGCAGTCCCATTTCGAGTATATCAACGATAAATATTGACCAACCCAAATAGTTGTGTGCCTAGGTGTGTGTGTGTGTGTTGATCTGTGTGTGTGTGTGTTGATGTATGTGTGTTGGTGTGTTTCGGCAAGTGCATTTTGGCTTTCATCGATGTGGCAGGCGGCTGGCCCATTCTGCTGCTGTTGGCCATTGTGTGTTTATTAACAACAAAAAAATCAATTATGCCACAAACCAAAATCATCAACAGCAGCCAAAAAATGCGTTATTCAGTTAATAGAATGATCAACGTTTTATTTGCCAGCAGCAACAGTATCCAATAATAATAAGTTGTTTTAGCTGCCATTCAATTGTTTGCTCTTATTGCTGTTGTATATTATGGCTATAAAAGATAACAACAAGCTGGAATGTGCTAGTCGAGAGTGCTCGAGTTGAGCATATTCTGAATGCTGACTTTTCTCTGTGTATTTTACAAGTACTTTAAAAACTACCTTTCAATTGAAACTCAAGCTCAAAATCAGCATGAAAGGCCAACAAATATGTTTAACTAACGCCAATTGCTTGATTACAGCAAAATGAATAGTTTAGTTTGAATTTAATGTTGCTTAAAAATGTATTTCGTTTTTAGAAATGTTTTTAGTTTAGGGCCTTGCTAAAACTCAGTTCCACAAATATATATATATAGTTTTCCAGTTCTGGCAATGATTTCGCTCCAGCCTTTCGCACTTCTTTAAAATCCTTACTTTAAACTTGTTTCCACTACATTTTTTGGTCTTGGAAAACAAAAATTGAATTATGTTCAAAATAAAAGCCGCGTTTAATTAAAAAAATCGTTTTGCAATTGAGCCAAGTGCTTGCTCCTCGAATTCACAATTAAAATGAACAAATTGCAGGCTTACGGTCGATTTTATTTCCTTTCTTCCTTTGTGAATTGTGGTTGTTATGGTTTTTGTTTTGTTTTTATTGTTGTTGTTGCTGTTTTTTTCTTTTTGTGGCATTTTTGCTGTTCATTAAAAACTGCCCCTGAAATGCCAATCAAATTTTGCATGCGTTTTCCTTGGTATCTCTTGTGATGCGTGCAAATTATTTTCCTCTGCTTATTTTCTATACTTTGCTCATTTTTTTTTTCTGTCCCCCCCGATTTGTGCTGCTCATTTTGTTGTATAATTTTGATGTCCTCGGCAAGTGCTTTTCGATTGTTTAATATGTCGCTGAGCCGCACATAAGCGCTGCTAAATGGAAGCGAAAGCAGCAAAGGCGAGTGCGGGAAAGCGAGTGGGGGAAAAGCGATTGCGGGAAAACTCGCAGCGTACTTTTTAGCTGGCTACATTGAAAATGATGTGCAATCAACACGCGCAAAAGCCGGCAACAGTCTTTTTTTGTGCTTGCCTTTTTTTTGTTTTTTGTTTGTTCTTTCTTGTTTTGGCCATGAAAGCGAGCA